>CM021763.1:31612264-31721093 GCA_011075105.1 Heteronetta atricapilla | reverse complement strand
AAAAAAAAAAAAAAAAAAAAAAAAAAAAAAAAAAAAAAAAAAAGATAGCTGTGGTTTACAGCCTCTGATAGCTTGATTTCCTTCAAAATGTTCCTTCATTATAAGTATTTGGATCTTTGGAGGATGATTGTAAAAACTGAAGAATTTTTAAAAAGCCGGTTTAAGGGAATCTTTTTTTAAGTATAGCATTGTGGTTCTTTGAAAGGGCTCTGTGAATGTCTTCTCACTTTGTTGTTCAGCAGAAACTCTATTGAAATTGCAAATTGAATTTCTAAGTAAAATATTAACTAAAACTTGTAATTGGAATGGAAGAGAAAGAAACATTTATCAGAAAAAAAAAAAAAAAAAAAGTTTTACATTTGATTTCAGGTTTAAGTATAGGCATAACATTTGAGGAAAAGCCCTGTCCTTTTGCCCAATTGTTTCCAGTAGCATTTTATTCACTATCAAGACACCATTTTAAGGAATTAAGTCATCAGAAGAGAGCTGTAGAGCTGAGCCTTTTACATTAAGAGAAACTCAGTTCCAAAATCTACACCTAAGAATGTACTTATACATCATTATGGGTCAAAGGATTTGATTCTGCTGAAGATGGAATCAGGACAAGAGATCAGGCAAATTGAATTACAAATACCAAGTTTTAGAACAAAGAATTAACTGTAAAAGCTCTAGTGTAAAAATATTTATTGTCCTTAATCTTCATCTGAAAACAAAAACTGTATTACTTTGTCTCCATTTAGCTACTCTGGACACATTTCTTAAGAAATTTCTCATATGTCTTTCTTTCCTAAAACTGGTCAGCAGTTTTAGCAGTACTCTCTGAGCAATATACGTTAGCTTCTGTGTAGCAGAAAAACTCTTGAACTTTAAACAAATTAACAGAATCATAGAATATCCCAAGTTAGAAAGGACCCACAAGAATCATAGGGTCCAACTCCCAGCTCCACAGGACTACCTAAAAAGTAAATCAATGAGAGCATTGTCTGAATGCTTCTTGACCAAGGTCTGTTAGGTAGTGAATTAATGGAGAAAGAGAGACTGAAAAATATTCCAGATATACCTGGGTGTATACCTCAAAATGTATACTTATTTTAATGTGAAAATTGCAGAAATATTGTTAACTTTAAAACAAGGATTGGCTGTGGATTGAAGACTAGGGATTATTACAGTTATAAAAGATCAAGCTTTTGAACATAGAGAAAAGGACAGTACTGAGAAGGTCAAGTAACTGACTTGCAGGGCACATAAACAATGCATTAGCTTAAGAAGAATGATTAGAAATTCAGAGGAAGGTAGTCACTAGCAAAATGCAGTTCTCTGTTGTAGTAAACTTGCTACTTTGCCAGACATTTCAACATTTTTCATGAACACATGAAACTCCACAATACTAATCTCCTAGTGACAATACACTTTGTAGAACTGAGAAATAAAAGGCATGCTTACTGCACAGGGAAGTTACGGCTTTTAGTATACATTTGTAGAATACACTGACCTCAAAGCAGAAAAAGACAGTACTGAGAGAATACTCACACACAAAAATTCCATTCTGTGGCTTGACCATATATATCACTAATATGGAAAGTTAAATTTGATCTGTTTAATTAAAAACACTTTGGCAAGAGTATGAAGACCACTTGTAAAGCTTTCTAGTTTTTCTACTTCTTTTTTTTTTTTTTTTTTTCTCTGAAGAAGACCAGTATATTCTTTAAGCTCCTCCAGCTTGTATTAGTTCCCACATGCAATTGAAGGGGTTTTTTTTGAACAGATGTTGTGTGTTCCAGGCATAAATACTTAATGGTTTAAAAGTTATTATTCCACTTTCTTATCTGCTACTTTTTCTTTGAATTAAGTATTAGGTTCCCTACACAATTTATCAATGGTATCGTTTGTTAAGTTCCTGTAAATGTGTTTTTGTTTTCCTTCTTCCTCATCTTCTCAATCTGTTTGGAGCCATGCAGATTCCCTGTCACTTCTTTTTTCTCTTAATGTTTTCAGCTTCAGATTTGCCTATGACTGTAAAATATCAAGGATAGCTAGGTTTTACATAAGATGTTTTTTCAATATACAGTATTTGGTAAAGTCCAATTAATCATTCTTTTGTCTTATAGAATTATAGCAAGTAGCATAACTGTTTTTGAAAAGATTTGGAAGATGAGGATCTTAAAACATATTACTACAGAGCAACAGGAAATACCCTTTATTTTCCAACTGCTGCCATATTTATTATCACAATGGATGGTAAAAAAAATGTTACTTGGTTCACTTGACTGGCCATTTACAGTTACTGCTTGATTATGTTATACAGTTCGTGTATGCATAGATACATAGACTGTAGTATCCACAGGGTACTGCTGGGGCTGGCAGAAGGGAAGGTGTCCATTCCCCCCCCATCCCTGTCCCGCCCCCCCATCCCTCTTCCCCCCAGCAGGCTCAGCTGGAGCTCAGGCCAGGCTGTTCAGGGCTTCACTCAGCCAGGGAGTGAAACTCCCCAGGCCAGAGACTGCCCAGCCTGCCTGGGCCCTGACTCCACAGCCAGGCTGTCCTGGTAGTGAAAAGGCTTCTTTCTCCTTGTCTCCAGCCTAAGCGTCTTGTGTCTCAGTTTGTGCTGCTGCCTCTTGCCCTCCTGGCGCACACCACTATGCAGAGACAACCTGTGTCCCCTCTCTCCTTTCCTGCTGGTGCTGGGGCTGCTGTTTGTGCTACCAAAGCCACACCTTCTCCTGGCTGAACTGGCTGCAGTCCTACAGGCTCTTCTTGCTGGCTGTTCATTAAATTTGTCCATTTTTATCAACATCCTTTCTCTGTTGGGAGGCCCAAACCAAGATGGAGTATGCAGATGACTGTACAATGACGAGCGCTAAGCAGTGGGGATGACCCCTGCCCTCCCCTAGCTCTCAAGGCTGTGTCCTGCTCACACCAACTTTCTCACCCTCAGTGCTGCCAAGGTGTATGACCAGGAACTGCTCAGTTTGCTCCCTGCAGGTTCCAGAGCCATCCCTTTGAGTTACCACAGAGCCACACCAGCCCCACCTTCTGTCCCTGCGGGGCTCTGCCTTCCCAGGCCAGGGCCCAGCCTCTTTCTTGCTCCCCATTTTTCAGCTCCCTCTTAACAGCAGCATGGCCCTTGACTACATTGACTATCCCACTCTAGCTTGATGCCATGTGCAGATTTGTCATATGTTGCCTCCATCCCTTCCTCAAGGTCACTGAAGTTGATATGCACAGGATGGGCTCCATTTCAGGGCCATTTCTCTTTAATATTTTCATAAATTACTTGAAGGACTTGAATGCATACTAAGAAAGTTTCCAGGTGACACTAAACAGGAAGGAAATACTGACTCCGTCAAAGGTAGAGGAGCCTTGCAGGGAGATCTCGACAAATTAGAGGGCTGGGCAATTACCAGCTGTGTGAAGTCTAACAAGAGAAATTGTTGGATTATGAACCTAGGACAGGACCACCGTGAATGTACAGATTAGAGGATGAGGGGCTGGAGAGCACACCAACAGAAAGGGATCCTGGAGTTCTGGTAGATGACAAATTGAATTTGAGTCAACAATGTGCCCTGGCAATCAAAAGGGACAACTGTATCCTGGAGTACATTAAAAACAGCATTGCAAGCCAGATGAAGGAAGTGACAGTTGCCGTCAGGCTTCCCACCTCTCTCAAGTCCCTGAACTTCTAGGCAGTGGCTGGGGGAACAAAATCCCTCCCACTGTAAGCAAAGAGTAAGTCTGACCACCTGATGGAACTGAACAGGTACAAGTCAATGACATGAATCCCAGGGTTCTGAGGGAACCATTGAACACAGCTACCAAGCCACTCTCCATCACACTTGAAAAGTCCTGGCACTCCGGGGAAGTCCCTGGTGACTGGAAAGAGGAAAACATCTCTCCCATTTTTAAAAAGGATAAAACAAAAGACATAGAGAACTACAGACTGGTGAGCCTCACCTCTATGCAAGGCAAGATCATGGAACAGATCCTCCTAGAAGCAATGTTAAGGTGCATGCAAGACAAGAAGGTTATCTGAGACAGTCAGCACTGTTTCATCAAGGGCAAATCATGCCTGACCTGGTGGCCTTGGGGATGGAGTAACTACATCACCTGTCAATGGAAGACTGAACAATGCCATCTACCTGGACTTCTGTAAGGCCTTCAACATGGTCCCACACAATATCCTGATCTCTAAATTGGAGAGAGATGGATTTGAAGAGTGGACTACTCAGTGTACAAGGATTTAGCTGGATGGCCACATCAAGAGAGTTCTGTTCAACAGCTCTATATCCAGGTGGAGGCTGGTGATGGAAGCTGGTGTCCCTTGGGGATCTGTTTTGGGAGTCATGCTTTTTAATATCTTTAACAATAATGTAGACAGAAAGTTTGCAGATTTAACCAAGCTGAGTGGTGCAGCTGATGCAACAGAAGGAAGGGATATCATCCAAAGGGACCTGGACAAACTTGAGAAGTGGGCCCACATGAACCTAATGAGGTTCTCCAAGTCCAAAGTGCTGCACCTGGACCAGGGCAATCCTGGACATAAATACAGACTGGGAGAAGAACTCATTGAGAACAGCCCAGTGGAGAAGGACTTGCGGGTTCTGGTGGATGAAAAGATCGACATGAGCCAGGAGTGCATGCTTACAGCCCAGAAGGCCAACTGTGTCCTGGGCTGCATCAACATAGGAGTAGCCAGCAGATTGAGAGAATGGTTGTCCTCTACCCTTGTCAGGCCCCACTTGGAGTACTACATCCAGGTCTGGGGTCCCCAAAATAAGAAAGATGTGGACCTGTTAGAGTGAGTACAGAGGAAGGCCATGAAAGTGAACAAAGCGATGGTGCACTTCTCCTACAAAGAGAGGCTGAAGGAGATGGGAATGTTCAGCCTGGAGAAGAAAATGCTTACATTTTCTTGGAGTGAGCTTATAAAATGCTTACATTTTCTTAGAGTGAGCTTATAAAAAAATAAAGTGACTTTATATATTAGCAGATAGTGACAGGAGAAGGGAGAAAGGCTTTAAACTGAAAGAAGGGAGATTTAGATTAGAAGTCAGGAGGAAATCCTTTACTCAGAGAGTGGTGAGGCACTGGAACAGGTTGCCCAGATATATTGTGGACTCCCAGTCCCTAGAGGTGTTTTGACAAGTTGGATGAGGCTTTGTGCAACCTGATCCAGTGAAAGGCATCCCTTCCCAAAGACAGGAAGCTTGTAACTAGGTGATCTTTAAGGTCCCTTCCAACTCAAGCCATTTGATGAATGTACGATTGACCTGCTCTACTCTGGTGCAACCTCACCTCAAGTACTGTGGACATTCTTGGTCACTACAATATACAAAGGACATCAAACTATTAGGGAATGTCCAAAGGAAAGCAACAAAGATGCTGAAAGGTCTACAGGGCAAGACTCATGAGGAGCAGTTGAAGTCACTTGGTTTTCAGCCTAAAGAGGAGATTGAGAGGAGACCTTGCTGCAGGCTTCAACGTCCTCATGAAGGGTAGTGCAGGGGGGGCACTGATCTCTTCTCTCTGATGACCAGCAATAGGACATGAGGGAGTGGCATGAGCCATATGAACCTCCCATCAGAGGGAAGTTCATATTGGATATTAGATAAAACTTCTTCACAATGAGGGTGTTTGTGCACTGCAGGAGTCTCCCTAGGGAAATGGTCGTGTCAGCAAGCCTAACAGAGTTCATGAAGCATTTGGACAGGATTATCAGAAATAATGATGTTTAATTTTTGGTTGTTCCTGTATGGAGCAGGGAGCTGGACTAAATGATACTTGTGGGTCCATTCCAGGTCAAGATATTCTAAGATTTTATTATTTTTTTCCTAAAAACAAAACTTTTTTTTTTTTTTTTGACTTTGTAATATGCAGAAATATTCTCTTCTTACACAAGGGATCTTTTAGAAAAAATACTGATTACTCTTACCCATCTTTCTTTCTGTGAAGAGATTGTGAAGAGACTCTCACTCATTCCCATAGAAATAGGTAACATTTTTTCTACACATTTCTTCTATTTTTTTCCTATTTCTCAAAAGAAACTGAATTGTAGGGAATTGCAAGCTCCACACAGACTGAATATGCACTTTATGTTGACAGATTATCTGTCTGTTTAAAGGTTAAATATCCAACTTCTACCACATACACAAGGGTATTTTTATCCACATAGTGACATTCTGCAGAAGTCTGTGAAAGGTAAGAATTACAGTCACTAATTATTTTTACCAGTTACTTTGTGGTATTTTTAAGTCTCTTACGATACAGAAGAAATGCAATATTATAATAAAATTCTACCCTGAAAAGTGACTTGTAAGGCAATTATTATCACACTGTAGTTGTCATAGCTGTTCTCAATATATGCTAAGAATCGCATCTCATACTTTTTTTTCTTCAACAGTAAGGGCATGAGACGTTTTATTCTTGAAAAGATAGAAGTGGTGTGGAAGACTGTTTCATAACTGAAACTAATGTTTTAGAACTTGTATGCCATAATGATTGTATACATTCCAATAACAGGATATATTTTACCATCTTTTCCCAGTCATAATAAGTTTTCCAGTTATAATAGTAATTTTAATATTTAGTGTAGATTTGGAGAAGTAAATGAGAGCAACATTTAGGCTAGGTAATTTCTGCAGCCATTACACAAAGCTTGAAAACAAAATGTCCTTGACTACCAAAATTAAATTTACATTTTTAATTATTGCAATTAAAAAGTGTTGTCACTAGAAATCCAGATGTATTTATAAAAATTCCAGTCATTAAAAGTGTGCAAATATGCCACTTAATGAGAACATTACTGAAGATCTCTTCAGTAGGTTGTAACTTCTTTGGGTAGTTAAATCATTCGCTATTCTTAAAGAGCAAGATGTGTTTAGCATCTTAGTTGTGAGCTAAGCAACCCTTTTTCAGAATTGGAAACACGTCATGATTTTAATATTGTGTTATTGAATATGCTATCCTATCTTGTGTAATACTAGCATTTCCCACGTAATGCTTTTATATACCTACACATACACATACACGCACACAAACACACTTGCCATTTCACACTTTGGTTAAACTTTCCGGTGTTCAACACCAAGCTTCTTTCAACTACATTTCAGTTCTTTGTGCATTACTTGTACTGTGAAGCATTTGCTTGAAATCCTTGATAATTTGTAATGTGCAAATTAAAACTGTTCTTTTTGTGAGTTCAGAGTAATTTATTTCATAACACAGTTAATTTGTTTAAAATCAGTAAATTCAATAAAAGTAATATTGTGTGAAATATTTAGATAGTAGTTTAAAGGGTTTGAATGATATGTGTTTAAATAGACACATGAACAATTAGAAACACTACTAAAATCTTTTTATTTAGTGCCTGGTCAGCCATTGAACTTCAAGGCAGAACCTGAGTCTGAAACGAGCATATTACTTTCCTGGACGCCTCCACGCTCTGATACTATTTCCAGCTATGAACTAGTTTACAAAGATGGGGAGCATGGGGAAGAGGTAAGAGAAAATATTATACATATTTTAAGCACTTGCTAATGATTTAGACGTAAATGCTACCATTGGTCACTTTCTTCAGTACGAAAGTTGTGATATTAAACAGTTTGTTAATCCCAGCAGTGAGTCTATTTAACTTCAAATGTGTAAACCGAAAATACTCTTGATGGTTACTAGCAAAGGAAATTTGCTGTTGTTCACAGGTGTTCACATGGATGTTGCATGCAGTTTCTGATGATACTGATCACAACTCTCCAAGCCTGTTCCTCCACAAAGGCTTGGAAGCAGAGGTGTTTTGTTGAATACTATAGTTACTGATATATATTTTTTTGAACCTACACTTGCACTTTGCAGCCTATTTTCATCATTAGAGAATATATACTTGCCACCGTGGAAGACATTTAATGAAGCTTATTATCCTTCAGTAATCTTTGAGATTTTTCTTTTTTTTTTTTTTCTCTCTCTAAAGATAAAAAGCTAGTATGGACTTTTTCTATACGATTGTTTCATAAAGAATTTTGAGTTTGAATGCTTCTGTGCTGTTAATGTAGAATAAACCATTCTTACATTTAATATCAAAACCATGTGGTATTGCCAGATGTCCCAGACAAAAACAACAACAACAACAAACAAACAAAGAAAAAATAACCTGTCAGTCTCAGAGGAGAGTGTCAACTTCATTGATTTGTGCTGCACCATCATCTCATTGCTGATGCTTCAGCTGAGCTTATTTTTATGACAGCTTCACACATACACAGTGAATGTACAAGCATGTTTTGAAGCAGATGCAGGCCCTTGTTCCAACCTTACAGTTGGAATAATTTGTTTCTTAAGATTTTGAACACCACCTTAATTACAGGTTTTCCTAAAATCTAAGATTACTCTGATAACAGGTATCTGGAGTTCACTGTCATGTGGGGTAACTACAGGCAAGGCTTTGTTCATGTGTTATTGTCTGAAGATACTTTTATGATTTATACACACCTATTACTTCTTCAAATAGTCAAAAAATATCTCTGGTTCTGAGTTTAAAGCTGTCTGCTTTAAAAAAGATATTCTTTAATGTGTATTTGTTAAAAGTAATGTATTCATTTTGGGTTCTATTTCAGTTCTGATTTTTTTTTTTCTTGAATTTATATGTTACAATTTTGTGAGGTAGGTTATCAATAGAGTATAAAAATATTTCTTCTGTGGACAACATATTGCATATGTTGATATACAATTCAGAGTCTCTTACTGAATATTAATCATGACATCTGACTTTCATTACTTACCTGTAGCAACGGGTTTCCACTGAGCCTACCACATCTTACCGCCTGCAAGGCTTGAAACCAAACAGCTTGTACTTGTTTCGTCTAGCTGCACGTTCTCCACAAGGTTTGGGTGCTTCAACAGCAGAAATCTCAGCAAGAACCATGCAGTCAAGTAGGTGTCTTTCCTTGCTAACTATAATCTGTTATGTTACATTTGTCAAAGAGATTCATTTAAATAGCTGACAGAGACAGCAAGACAAGAAAACAGAATGGTTCAAAACACAAAATTTAAGAATCTTAATACAGAATAAAAAAAAAAATGTTTACAATACTGTGATCAACTAATATGTGTGTCTTTTCCATAGCTTCTGAAAAAGACTCTGTAAAGATTTACAGAAAGCCAGTGTCAAAGGAGACAATACTATGCTGTCATAATTTGTTGTTGTTGTTATAATAGGGATGGTAGGGTAATATATTTTATTGTGCAGTAAGTATAGATGAGGAACAGTCCTCCACCCATAAAATACCACCTTCTTACTCTGAAGATTTCCTGTAATACTAGGTTGCTCCAGTAGCATATCGTCATAGTAAAAAAGTTTGCAGAGTGGGCCAATTCGAATGTTTCTGACTGTATCAAAAATATCCTTACAACTCTTCTTCTATAGTAACTACTTTGAGTTAGAGATTTTTTATCTGGGCTTTTTTAAATGTTCAGTCATTATTGACACAAGTGGAAGTATTTTTTCTGACTCGATTCCTATTGAAACAATGTCAATAAGCTCATCACATTTCTGTGCAAATATGATGCAAACATTTGGATTTATTTTACAATATTTAAATTAACACTTAACTAAAACAACCAGGTATGCAAGAATGATATCCAGAATGACTGTGTTTACTGAATAAGTTATGCTTTCCTAATTGTTTTTACTGTATAATTTGAAAACTTATTGCAATTCTATTTTAGGTTGTTTTTCACTAAATTACCATTTCTTAAAATTGTATTATTTAAAACAAACAACCAAAAAAAAAAAAAAAACCCCACACCTCAGATTCTCAGTTGGCATGATTTTCTTTTTAATGTGTGGTCTGTAATAAATATGATTATATTATCATTAATTGATAACATTATTAATTAATAATAATTAATATAACAGCAGATGTCATACTGTAGAGCCTAAGTTTAACCAAAGCTAAGTGTGCTTCTGTGGCATTTCTAAGCTATTTGAATAAACATAAAAGACTACTGTGTAACACAAGACTAGTAACAATGCCAGTTTTGACCTTAATTAATAATCTGATGTATTTATTGGCTCCTGGAGCCATTTCAGCTACTTAGAATGCTCATGCTCTTATATTAGGTGAAAATTCCCTAAACTGTGCATAAAGAATAAACTTTTAGGAGCATAAAGAATAAACATTTAGTTATATGTTCTTCCTATAAGCACATTGCCATTTTTCCTTTCTAAAATACAAAAGTATAGTATTATATCTGAAAAAAAGCCTTATGCATACAGATATTATGGAAATTTGATTTCAGTAGTATATAAGCAGACCCCAGTTATTTCTTAAAAGTTTGCAGCAGTTTTAAACATTGTGTATTTTAAGAAAAAGTACATACTTTAATAAAACTAATTACACAGGTAGCCTACAGATTATACTGAGTTACATAAAAGCAATATATTTTTTATACTGTCATGGATTAAAAATTAATGAGCTTCTGTGAGTTCATTAGCAATATTCACCAGAATATTCTGTTCTCTTTTATCTTGGTTTCAGAGAAAGATTTTACAGGGATTTATTTCTTTATGTACAGGATCCTTAAGGGACTTTATGGTTACATTTTACTTTCTCCACAAATCAGTGGTAAAAGTGGACCAACAAGTTCTGAGTATTTGATAACTGAATTAGCTTTTAAAAAAATAATAACAAAAAAGGTTCAATTCTCTTTTGTAGCCCCCCCCCCACCCCCCGCCATCTGTTTCCTGCTTCCTCTAGTTAGTTGAAACACTGGTACATTCCCTCCTGGTTTCTCTTCAGAAGAGCAAAGTATCATACAGAGTAATAAGCCATTGATGCCTGTAGAAGACCTGTGGGGAACCAAAACATACATGTGTAAATGCAATAGGTCACAGCAGGGTCCTAGCCCTCCTCTGTTGCTTTAAATTTGTTTGATGTGCCTAGCTTAAGTACCAAAAATCCATTTTTATTTTTTTTTTACCCTTTAGAATGGGAAGAAAATAGTAGACAAACAAATAAAAAATAAAACACCCATAAAGACCTTGCACTGAAAATTTATGTTTTCCTTACAAGAGAAATGGCAGAAATGGGGAAGAAGTCCACAGCTGCCATTGAATTTAAACAATGACTCTTTTTTTTTTTTTTTTTTTTTGGGGGGGGGGTGGGGGTGTGGATTTGAGTGTTCAGAGTGCTCAGTTTTGGTGCTCAGTTACTAAGTACAGACTTCACTAAGGTACATTTAAGAACATGAATGCATACCTAGCTTTCAGTATTGGAATTGTCTCACTGAAAGCAATGGAATGGCATACACGTTTAAATGCTGTGGAGCCTGGAAAAGGTAACTATGTTAACAGACTCTTTTAATCATGAATCAGTAAAGGTGAGCACTTCTGCTCCAGATGAATGTTGGTGAAAAGATGTGAAGTGAGGATCTTTCACCTTTCTGATGACCTCAGCTTGTGAATTTAATTTGTAAAATGAATACATGCTTTCTTGACACAGTGTTTGGGGGTAGACATTGTTTTTTCCTATAGAATAATCTACATTACTGGTAGGATTTAATTCTTTGCTAGCGAAGGTGTGTCCAAGAGGAGTTAAAAAAATAAAACTTGACAGCTGATCTAGGGTAAGTACAAGTTAAAGTCAGAGTCAACAACCCTGTCACTTTTTCCTGGTAGGTAAATCTTTGACTAAGACTTTCTATTGACTGCATGCTTCTGGTATGTTGGCTACAATAAATATTTGAGTAAATGCTTTCCATTTAAACATTATTTTTGGTTGACTTGTGTGAGGCAGACTCAGTTATCAAAAAAAAAAAAAAAAAAAGAATAATTTGGTTATGATAATGGTGAGGCTGTTTAGAGCAATTTCTAGCAATTATTGCAAGTTTGGGGGTTTTGTAATAGGATAAATATTCTCAAAATAAGGCTGCTTGAAGAGATTATGTTCAAATTTCTAAATAAATACATGTCATGCATCGTTTAATATATTATAACTTGCACTAATTGCAATGATTGTAATGATAGATCAGTATCCATAGAAGTGTCACGTTTTTCTTTTATTTCAAGAAGAATTTTAATTACAGGTAGGTAACATTATTTTGAGGTTTCATTTTCATGTATTTCCCCTACATGTTTTTTTTATTTCACCATTTGGTTGTCTATTCATTTTCAGTTTCCTCATGTTAATAAGCCAAGGTGCATATAACTACCTGATATTTTGCTTTTTAAGTTTCTACTTCTTTTCTTGTTTGTTTTTTATTTTCATTTTGTTGTATTTTATTTATTTTATTTTTTTTCTTTTGTTCATTTTTTTCAACCATTCCTTTCACTCAAATCCTCCTTTAACCCACTACTGAAATTAGAGCCATCAGCTCCTCCTCAAGACATTAGTTGCACAAGCCCCAGCTCCACTAGTATTTTGGTAAGTTGGAAACCTCCACCAGTGGAAAAACAGAACGGCATTATCACAAAATACTCCATCAAGTACATTGGGATTGATGGAGAAGATGTCAAACCCCATGAAGTTTTGGGAATTTCCTCGGACAGTACCCAATACCTTTTGGAACAGCTGGAAAAATGGACTGAGTACCGGATCTCTGTGACTGCCCACACTGATGTTGGACCTGGCCCAGAGAGCTTAGCAGTATTGATTCGGACAGATGAAGATGGTATGTTGCCTCCACTACATCAGTTTTCACCTCTATGATTCTCTGTTGATCTGCTGTCTTTTATGTAGGCTAACAGATTTTTTTTATTTTTTTCTGAAATCGCAGATATTATCACTATTTGAGTTTTTTTTTTTATCAAAGACTTGTGCTTTCAACATTTCAACATTTTTTATATATCTGGTATATATATATATATTTAATAGAAAATACTTTTTTTTTTTTTTTTTTTTTTTTTCTTTGGTCAATGAACTGCATCTGCTGCCCCTTTAAGCCCATACACATTCTTCTTTCTCCTTCTTAAACATAAAAATAACTTTCAGGGAGAAAACCTTCTACCTTTTCCTTGATTTTACAGTCGTTATTTTTAAACACAAGAGGTTTTCCTCAGGTATTTTTTAAAGTGCTTTCTTGTTCTGTGTTGTACTTTTTTATTTATTTTGATGTTGCTGTTGTTGTTTGGGTTTTTTTTTTTTTTTTTTTTTTTTTCTTTTTTCTTTTTTTTTCTTTAAATCTTGGAAAACTGATGCTCCACATATTTTATTTTCTTCCATGCTTGTAAGTGACAGAAGACACCCTTATTATCAACCTCCTTTTTATACTACTGAAAAGAAAGAAAGAAAGAAAGAAAGAAAGAAAGAAAGAAAGAAAGAAAAAAAGAAAGAAAGAAAGAAAGAAAGAACTTATCATACAAAAATAAGGATTTTTTTTTTGAAATCTTCTATGTTTTTAATTATTATTGTTATTATTATTATTTCAATTATTGCAATGCCTCTTTGTACCGTAATGCTTTGACCCTCAAAGCATCTTCCTTGGCTTTTGTACATTTTTACATGTTTTTCTATTTCTCTAATACTATTTTTTCTTCCATTTTTTGCATCAGTCATGGTTTTTGATCTTTTCACTGAAAGGTAGAACAGATTGGTTGGGCGTTTTCATTTGTTGAACTGTTTGTATTCTTCAGAGAAAATGTAGTGAGTCTGCCCTTTTAAAAAAAAAAAAGGCAAAAGACATGGTTGGGACAGTTGCCTGTAATTCTGTTTTGTCCAATGATGTTGTTCCAGTTCCTAGTGGTCCTCCTCGCAAAGTCGAGGTAGAGGCTGTCAACTCTACTGCTGTTAAAGTGTCATGGCGTTCACCTGTACCCAATAAACAACATGGACAGATCAGAGGATACCAGGTCCACTATGTAAGAATGGAAAATGGAGAACCAAAGGGTCAGCCTATGCTGAAAGACATCATGCTGGCTGATGCACAGGTAATTAGAGCATTTTATGTTATTTTATAATGACAATGAGACCCCCTTATTTAGTAAAAAGCTATCTAAAACTGTATTTTTATTTATATTTTCTTCCAATTTTCATCCTACCACAACTTTTCAGAATACTTGTATTTAAAGGTTCTTGGAGGAAACCTAGACACCCTTTTCTGTAGAGGTGTGCACTGAAATCTTAAGTGATGTCATTCTGCTGGCTCCTATAAACCTGGAGACTTCATCGTACACCTGTTCTCTGAAGTTGTAAAACATCTTAAGTACCTAAGCCAGGTCACATCCAGAGCATCAAAATGTGCAGTCTGATCCAACTGCCTGATATTTCTTTGTTTAAACAGAGAGTAGAGAGCCAAATGACAAGCCTATGTTAGTCCATTATTACAGCGGTTCTATCATTGTTGCATATCTACCTCATCACGCAGTTCACAGGAAATTAATTTATTTTCGTGACTTTAGAAATCACTGAGGTATTTATACTTGTCATTATTCAAATTATTAACTATGCAATAAAATTTGGAACTTAGTTTAAATAGGTTTGTGGTTACCTATAGTGCAAAATGGCCCATCTGTCATGTAAGTTATGAGACATGATGAAAACACAAGCCCGATCACATCAAGTTTTAAAAGTTTCTAAATATAGTACTTTACTGATTAGGATACACCAGCACTCCATAAAACTGAAGATTCCCAAAGCTCCTGGTGCTGGAGGAATGAGCCTATGTTGAAATTATTTTCATGTGCATGCCTCTCACAGCTAGCTCTCGATTTATGACTGGGATGATGAGAAATGATCAACTTAGCATAAAGTTAAAGAGAGAAATCCTACACTTTTAAACACTTCATGTGAATATTTTTTTTCCTTCTTTTTTTTCTAGGCTTAGTTCTAAACTTCAGCTCTGTAGATAAGTTTCTGAGAACAGATCCCTTATGCACTCCATTTGGCAGTTCACAAAGTATTGTATCAGTTCTTGATGTTCCTTGTTACTCTTTTGCCTCCCTGTCTACCAATATATATGTAGTTATCTATTTTCCAAAACATAGTGTTTTTACAGCTTAAATTCAGTGAAAAGAAAGATGGAAAAGGTATGTGGGTAGGAAGAAAAAGGAAGAGGAAATGGAAAAAGAGATTATTCTATGCTTCGTTTTTGGTTGCTCAGAATTTCAGTTTCAGCCATGTGGGGTATAAAATAATTTTAAACCCTAGGGTATCAGAAAGGGGAGACTAGATGTGATATTGAAACAAATATCATAAAGGCAAAAGTCGTATTTCCCTTTATCCAAGTTTGTCTTTGAGTATTTTTGCCTTTGAGTTACTTTAGGTAGTCACCTCCTTCTCCTCACACCACTCCGTCTTCCTTCATTTACTGTTATGTTCAAGGCTTGTGCAAGGAGTAAAGAGACAATTTTTTGTTATGGTTAGATTTCAAGACTAAAAAATCATGTAATCCTGCTATTAATAAGCCACTGAATTAATTTGGGAAAACCAAGCATATAAACTAGTCTATCATTAAATATTACTACAAGAAGACTCATTAATTCTTTCATCTTTCAAGAAAAGAAAAGTACCTGTTTTTTGAGGGGACCAGAAGTGAGATTAAAAATGCCTGGGCTGATTACATTAACCATATTCTACATAATTCTACACAGCTAATTGAAATTCTACATGATTTTTCCAGACATATTTCTTATTTATTTTACTATTAAGAAGAAAAGATTATTTCAAACAGGCTACAAATTCTCTTCATTTCTTTTGTTTTTTCTTTCCAATATTCTTTATTCTCAATCAGTGGGAATATGATGATACTACTGAACATGTGAGTAGTTTTTGACTAGCCAGAAAAAAAGTGTATTTTTTTTTTCATGTTTGCTTGTAGCCTCCCTTTATTTTTCTGATTTTTTTTTTTTGTTATGTGCAGAGATGCATGTACTAACATCACAGGGGGTTTTTTGTATGTTTTTTTTTTTTTTTTATGTATGTCACTTCTGTCCCCCTTCATGCCCAAGGGACAGTGGGGGTTGTTATTGCTTGTTTGTTATGGGGTTTAGCATGGTGCTGAAATTTCAGAAATGCTTTGTGTTTTCTTATTTTTATGGCTGTTACTAACTTTAACTCACATTTTCTCCTTAAAAGAAAGTGTTAGAAAAATAATAATAAGAATATATATATATGTATATATATATATATAAATGGTTTGTAATTTCATAGCAATAATCAAAAGTTTTACTATATTCATTCTGTGTGATTTTTTTGTGTAGATGAAGGTTGAACTCAGTTGTGCTTCCTTTTTGGTAACTCAATAAATCCATGTTATATTTTACAGGAATGTCATATGCCCTGCATTTTTTATGCCTAAGTAGTATGTGTTTGCTGTAT
Organism: Heteronetta atricapilla; assembly: GCA_011075105.1. NCBI lineage: Eukaryota > Metazoa > Chordata > Aves > Anseriformes > Anatidae > Heteronetta > Heteronetta atricapilla. The sequence goes on along the minus strand of CM021763.1, from coordinate 31,704,795 downwards.
CCATGTTAAACTTCTAAAAGACAACACTATATGTAGTCACATCTCTGTTACACCATGAAGTACTGCTTGTTTTAGATGAGGCTGATAGCTTCATCATTGTTTAAAGGGATGTTTTTTTTGTTTGTTTGTTTTCATTTTGTTTGGTTTGTTACTGTTTTTGCCTTTTGCAGTTTTATTCTGCTAATATCTGGTAAAGGGTCCTTCTGAAAGAAGAAAAATTTGTCTTACTGATTCTGGGCTTTAGGTTCAATTCAATTCTGAAATAAATTCTAAGGAGTGTTTTTTTATTTTTTATATTTTTCTTGTGTTTTTTTTGTTTGTTTGGTTGGTTGGTTTGTTTTGTTATTTGCTGTTTGATGATTTTCTGGGCTTTTTTGTGTGTTTTTCTTTTGTTAGAGTGATTTTTGCCCACTTCCTCTGGTCATTGCCTTGTTAATTCTACATTGCTAATAGAGGACTGCAAATACAATGCCAAGTTTTAATCCAATCCAAGCTCATACCCAATATCTGGAAAAATTCATGTACTGTGTATAGTCTGACCCATAATCTCTATATTAAGTTTTATAGAGGACTCATAAATATACTGTCTCTCTGGCAGCAGTGGAATTTAGAGTAAATCTATTCAGGCGTGTGAATGGATTGGTACAGGTGTAGTCCAGTGGTTAAAAACTGGAAGCAGATGAGTCAGGAAATCTGGGCCAATTAGTTGCCTCTAAGTACTGTACATTTATATTTACATATAAAGTTTAATTATTTTGTGAGTGTCAAGGCTTAACATCTTCTTCCTGCCCATATAACATGATGTAAGCCAACTTCATTTCAGTTGGCTGACACTTTGCCGTCTTCTGTGTGTACATGTGTGCGTGTCTGTGTGTGTGCATGTACTAGCCGAAAAGTTACTTGTTTTCTAGCCGCTATCAGCTGTTAGATTTATTCTCTGACCATATTTTTAATGATATTTTAGGTAGTTCTACACTTTAAAAGTGATCTGTTTCTCAAGTTCTTTTAGAGGTTTAGATGTAAATTCCAACGAGTAACACAGGTTGCAAATAATGTGTTATGAAAAGAAAGGAGCTTTCTTGTTCAGCTGAACCATAATGACATAAAAAGTTTTGATACAACTGCAACATGCTTATGTGTAGGCCTTTTATAACTATGTCAGTGATGACCTGTAAATACCAAGTTAAAATATATTTCATTTTCTACGCATGCATGCATTTCACAATATCAGTAAGATTCCTCAAGTAAGGTATTTCAGAAGGGCTTATTCACCATTCACATGGAGCCTTTGGCCTTATCCCTTAATCTATCCAAGGCATTCTGTTTAGAAGTGCGCTGTCTTTCATTGCTTAAGTGAGTGAAATACTGCATTATGAAGTATTTCCTACAAAAAAGTCTGTTGGTGTTCTCAAATGCTTGCTAGCACTTCCAGTAGGACAAAAGTGTGTGCACTGCATGTACTATACAGATGTTATCTTAAAGATACTGTGCTCTCCTTTAATAATAATACATAATAAATAATAATAATCTTATTTTATTTCTTCTTAGGAAATGATAATTTCTGGGCTTCAGCCTGAAACGACATACTCCTTCACTGTGACAGCCTACACAACAAAAGGTGATGGAGCACGCAGCAAGCCCAAACTTGTATCTACTACGGGTGCAGGTAATACTCATATAATCTCTGAACAAATTCTTACGCTTGTTCTAGCTTTTTGCTACTGCTGTTTGGAAGTCTTCCATAGTGTGGAAAATGTTTATAGGACAAAGTTTTTTTCTGTTTCAGTTTTTCTGTTTGGCCCTTCATTTATTTAGACAAAAACAGAATCACTCTCCCCCTTTCTCCCTCCCTCAGTTCTAGAAACAATCAGAAAGTTTATACTTATAAATAAGTTTATACTTATTTATTTATACTTTCTAGTAGCTCTTCCATTTTGATTGGTGTCTTCCTGGGGAGGAAAAATAAGAAATTCACTGCTGAGAAAGATATTTGAAAAATTTGTGGAGGGCTTTCCTGAGCTGTATAAGAAAAGCAATGCTGCCTATCAGTAAGAACGTGGAAAGAACCTGTATGCCAGTAGCAACTTACCTCAGAAGAATGTAATTATTAATACAGAATTAGAAAACAAGAAATGAAGAAATTCAGCCTATAAAATGCTGAAGACAGAGGCAATCTGAGGCGTAAATTGGGGTAAAATACACCATAAAAATATGTTCAGTTTGCATTTGGTATTTATACCTATTGACTTAATTTTTAAAACAGAACGAAGAGCACATCTTGCACTAATTTGAAAAATCCTATATTTAGTCTCATGAGCTGCCTTTGCTAAATCTCCATCCTGGTGGCTAGATAAACCATATAGTTGCATCTCAGATCTGACCTTTCAGTCATTACACTTGACATGTACTGAATCACCCACTCCAACCTCTTCTTTCCTGAATTCTCCTGGTCTGGAAAAAAATGTGATGTATACTTCTTAATTTCATCTGAACTTGATTTAGGAAAGCATTATGCATTTTGATGCATTATTCTTTTTAAAGTTCAGTTTCCATTTTGAATAAACTGGAAATGAATAAACATAGTCAGTTATACTGACCATGACAGTTAGTTCCTAGGTACAAGTATAGGTTATGCAAACCTGCTTGCAAAACTTGAAACCTCTATGCATTTAGTCATTATTATTATTCATGAATCATTTTTTCAGGATCTCTGATGCTTTTTTAGGAAATTAATCAAATCTTGTGTCCCATAAAATCCTGAGTGACTGAAGAGCAACGGAGAATTAGAGACACGCATGTAAATTCAGATCTATCACACTGTCCTTGCCATTTACTTCACTTTGTGCAGACAAGTAACTCTTTCTCCTCGTCTCTAGAGTAACAGCTAGTTACCATTTTGCTCCTTCCTATCTTCTGGTATATATGAAAACCTATTTGCCTTTCTGTTACATCTTGCCATCGTTGAGCTCGTTTTGTAAGGAAAATTCATATGCAGGTATTTGAAAAATGAAACATTAAATACAGTCAGTATCAAGAATTTCCAGCTCACTGTTCTTTTGAGAATTCATCAGGCAGATGAAGGAATGATGAATGCATTAATACCAAGAGCTTGTAGGTTTGAGGTACACCCTCCTATTCTCTCAGAGTTCCCATTTGATTTATTTTCCTCTGAAAATGAGCCATTTAAATACTAAAATAAAACTAATGACATTCAAGTCTAATTTTTAAAGGTATAAATCAGGTGCAGCTGTATGAAAATGAGTGAATTTTTATCCGTAAAATATAGCATATTTTAAAGGTGAGTAAAGATCGGAATGTTTACTGGACAAGCTTACTATTCATGAGCAATGACTTAAAAACAGTTATTCAGATTATAACTATTCAGTTTTATCTTGTTAGTTGTATAAAAGCATCATTTACATTATTAGGCAGGAAAAAAAATCACCAAAGGTAAATGTGCCTACAGTACAGTAACTGCAGTTATTAGTGAAGTCACACAGTGTTAACATCTTCACTCCAAGGTGTGTTTTCATATTTTACTCAGTTTTCTTTCCTGGTTTTAGAATTGAAATGAAAGAAAAAATGTTACTGGTTACTGAAGACATTTTAACTCAAAGTACTTGAAATTTTAAATTGATGATAATTAGTGATAATACTTACAGTTAGTTAAATATTGATAATACATGATTAACAAGATATTGACAAAATTAAGACTTACTTTTCAATAATGTAATGCAATTTTTCTCAAATTGGATAAGACCTGTAATTTCTGAGTCTCATAACACAGCATCTTATCAGTTATTTGAAATTTAATTTTTCCTCTGTACTGGACAAAACTCTTGAAATATAAAATTCAGTCTAAGTTTCACCCATACAAAACTATAAATCTTGTATGAAAGGACCAATATTTCAAAAAGATTCATACCTGATTTTTTTATTATTATTATTATTTTCTTTATGTCTAAGAGGAACAAATTGTCATGAAGACAGCTGGTGCATTTCATGGCAACAAACAGAAACAAGTTACTTTATGTACTTTCACAAAGGCAGTTTGCATGTGCTTCTTCTAACAATATCATGACATTATAACCAGCTGATATCATGACTGACACAGAAGGACATGACTGATTTGAGAAACACCTTGCTATGTAGTTAGGAAGGTGGACTTCAATAGACTAGAAAATGCATTTTTCATGGAAAATTAATTTACATTTTTACATTTTACAATGTAATCCATTTACATTTTTGACAAATACAAGTATTGTTACTGGAATAAATTTCTAGAGAGCTATTTCATGCCACTTTTATATTTAGGACTGTGCAGAACCCTACTGTTTGTCCCACATTATTCACAAGTGATAATACTTAAAAAAAAAAAAAAAAAAAAAAAGTGGAAACTGAAAGCTATGAAGACATTAACAGAGAGAGGAAAACATTTTATTTCTCTATCATAGAACCATAGAATGGTTTGTTTTGAAGGGACCTTAAAAATCATCTGGTTTCAAAAACTCCCACCCGGACTTTCTTGTAGGCCCCCTTAACTACAGGGGGCTACAGCTTAGCTACAAGAACCAAGAAGGCTCTCTCAGTCCTCTGGACTCACTCCAACAGGCCCTTGTCCTCCCCAGAGTTCCATGTATCAGTTCTATGCTAACAAAAAGGAAATTCACTGTTGTGGTTTAACACGGCCAGCAGATAAATACCACATAGCTGTTCGCTCACCCTCCCCCTTCCCTCTCTGGAATGAGGGAGAAAAACAGGGAAGTGAAGCCTGTAGGTTGAGATAAAGACAGTTTATTAAGATAGGAAATAATGATGATGATGATGATAATAATAATAATAATTTGTGCAAAAAACAAATGATGCACAATGCAATTGCTCACCACCCGCTGACTGATGCCCAGCCCAAACCCAAGCAGCTGGCCACCCACCCCAGTTAGCCACCTCAATATATTGTTTAGCATGATATCGGATGGAATGGAATACCCCTTTGGCCAGTATGGGTCATCTGTCCTGCGTCTGTCCCCTCCCAGCTCTTGCTGCACCCAAAGCCTGCCCGCTGGCAGGACAGAGTGAGGAGCTGAAAAGTCCTTGGCTTGGTATAAGCATTGCTCTGCAAGAATTAAAATATCAGCATGTTATCAGCATTCTTCTCATCCTAATCCAAAACATAGCACCCTACCAGCTACTAGGAGGAAAAATAACTCTGTCCTAACTGAAACCAGGACATTCACCTACTGCAGAATCATATATGTTTCATATTAAAAAAGAAAAAAAGAAAAAAAGAAAAAAAGAAAAAAAAAAAAAAAGGTGAACATAGTTATTTACCATTTTAATCACAGGGTAGCTTTAATGGAAAAGTGATCTCTATCAGTTCTTCTGATCGGGTGATCAGGAATAAGTATTGTTATTTTTTTCTTTGTCTGTACTTACCAGCATGGTTAAAAAAAAATAGCACTAACTGCCACCGGAAAAAGAAAAACAAAAAAAAAATCACATAATTAATTTAGTGACATCTTCCAGCAGTCTCTCTTCTAGAAAGGAGAAGGAGTTGTTATTCTATTTGTGTGAACTCTTTTTCATATGCTCCATTATCTTCAGTAGTATATGAGAGAGAATTGCAGAGACATATATGGCCTGCAAAAGGCATTCATTCAGAACCTTTTCATTGTTCCGTATAGCCTCATAATAATCAATAAGGAAAAGTCAGAGAGATATTCTCTATGTAACAAGAAGTGTAGGAAAAAGCATACACAACTTCTAGGAATATATCTGCAGGTGAGCTAGGAAGAATATTTAAAAGGAAGAATAATTGGAAAAATTAAATAAAAACTAGCTAGAATTCATACACAATTAGAGGTAGTTCCAGGACTTATAACAGATATAACAAGAAAAGAGCTTATTAAATGCAGAATTTTCCTCAAGCCATACCATTCCTCTCTCCTTGTTCCTAATTCATTTTGGAATGGTAGTCAGAAGTTCTGAAAATAAGAATCTGATTTGTTGGGTGCCTGAGAACTGAAGATAAGTAATAAAACCCACTGAAGTGTTTAAATATAGGAACCAGAGCTCACGGTAGAGCAATTACATTCACTTGGGAAGGCTTTGAATGTGCATGGAACTAATTAGTCTTTGTGAAAGACTGTTATCATAGCACTACTACTCCCAAAACCAGTCTAGTTTCTTGACCTGTCAGGTATTGGCACACAATGAACACCAAATATCTGAATACTCTATGGATATAATTACCAGTATATTTTAAAATTATCTGTTTATATTACAATTAAATAATTATTTCATGAATATAGAAATTAAATATATAAGTATGTAAACAAATGTGAATAAATGAAAAACAAACAAACAAACAAAAAAGATGCATAAAAAAACAGGTACAATCAAGAAATTAAATTCTAAACCTTGCTACCACTCCAATCTGAAACATCCCATGCTGAAGGTCATTTATATGCTGAAAATTATATGGCAGGGTGCTATGATATCTGAGGTAGTGACTGATGATAAGGTTGGCCTTACTTTCCTTCTTCAACATTTTAAACTTTCAATGGCAAGAATTATGTTAAACAAATTTACGAACTCATAATTTGTCCATTATTATTATCATGATTATTACTGTTATTGTTATTAATTATTTTTCAATTTACAGGAACAGCAGAAATGTACCTTGGATTAATTTAATTAATACTTTTGACAGTACTCTATTTTTCAAGCGAAGATTTGTAAGCCAGACAGAACTACTCATAAGATGTATGTTTATGTATGTTTGAAGTTTTCCTTCTTGACTGGTGTTCCTCTGCCTCTGAATTTTCTCAGTATTTAGTAAGGGAAGGTGGTTAGAATGGTAAGGGAAGAATACAATGGACAATAGATGCCTTTACTATCATAGTTCACTACACAGCATAGTTCACTACACAGCACTACACAGTAGTACAGGAGGCAGACATTATTTCTTCCATAAGGTAGTGATCTGTGGAACAAAGAATGAGGGAAGAAAAAATTATATTCCTTTTAAAACTTGACTCAAGAATTTTATGTGCAATTCTGTTTGTATTTATCATCTGTAAATAACATTGTGCTACAGTTCCAGGCAAACCTCGGCTTGTGATTAGCCACACACAGATGAACACAGCTCTAATTCAGTGGCACCCTCCTGTGGACACCTTTGGGCCACTACAAGGTTACCGCCTGAAGTTTGGTCGCAAGGATGTGGATACATTTACAACCATGGAGTTCTCAGACAAGGAAGATCACTACACAGCCACAGACATTCATAAAGGAGCTTCTTATGTCTTCAGGCTCTCAGCTAGAAATAAAGTGGGCTTTGGGGAGGAGATGGTTAAAGAGATATCTGTTCCTGAAGAGGTACCCAGTGGATTTCCCCAAAATCTCCACTCAGAAAGCTCTACTTCTACTTCAGTTCAATTAACTTGGCAGATGCCACTCTTGGCAGAGAGAAATGGCATTATCACCAAATACACCATCTTGTACAAAGATATCAATGTTGCTTACCAGCCAGTTGAACTCCCTGTTGTTCCTGCTGATACCTCTATGACACTTTCTGGCTTAAAACCAGATACCACATACGATGTTAAAGTACGTGCCCACACAAGCAAAGGGCCTGGTCCATATAGTCCAAGTGTCCAGTTCAGGACACTACCCGTGGATCAAGGTAGGATTTGTCTGCTTATGGCGTTGACCTTTAAAGGAGTATTTGGATATCAGTCTTTGGATATCAGTCTTTGGATATCAGTGTTTTTGAAGCTGTAAATAAAACTGACCGGCTCATTCATAAAAATAGGTTCAACAAACACAAAAGGTAAAGTATGTAAATCTTAATATGTTTTGGATGCCTTAGAATTCAGTTGTCCCTTGTTCTGGCTAACATCTTCACAATTTGTTCAGGTAAGGAGAACTTACATGTTGGGTTGTCACTAGGTAAGAGCGAGTTAGAAAGTTGTATTTAAGTATGAGCAAACAGGTAGGAGAATTTAATTAATGTTGTTTCTTTGGCCTAAATGGAAAGCTAAAACTCCCAGGTAGCCATGGAAAATCTATACTACATGATGTTGTTTATATACATTTCCTTTTTTCCAGCAGTGTTTGCAAAAAATTTTCATGTTAAAGCAGTAATGAAGACTTCTGTTTTGCTGTCTTGGGAAATTCCTGAAAACTACAATTCAGCCTTGCCTTTCAAAGTAAGTTGCTTTCTGTTCGTTAGAGAGAAACTAGGGAATGACATTCAACTGGCTAAGTAGCTTATTGAACATGTAGCTTTTTGGTATTGCTGTTTTTAAGAATGTAAACTAAACAGCAATATTGACCCAAGCTGCTAAATTCAGTCCTTTGACAATTCCTGTTGTCATGGCAGTACTTCCAAGTCAGTCTGATAGCGGTTGTTATTCATAGTATGAACACATTGCTAATTTGTCGTTCATTGCTTCTATATTTAGACTAGATAGTGAAAACAATAATTTTATTTTTATTGTTACTCTTTTCTGTAGTAACTATTAACTGTGTGCCTTGTTCTTCATCTCCTCACATTTGCAATAACACACTTTTGGAGTATAACTCTTCTATTCCACTAACTACAGCATTAGCCAGATAAAGAGACTCAATGTAAATTGCAGTCTGACCTGTCATTACTTCTGTGTGACTCCCCATCACTTCTTTCATCTCTGGCAGTGGCCAGGAAAAAGCAATATTTAATAAAATAAATATTGCAAAAACCCTTCTGAATATTGAGTATGAATGGAATAAATCAAGGTAACTTTAAGAACAAATTTGCCTTGAGATAAATTCTGGTTTCAAGCAAAGCTACTGAATTTGAGTAAGTGAAATTGAATTTTAGTAGTACTTGCTCTACTTTGAATTAATATAGAGTGACTGTTTTTTGTTTTGTTTTGTTTTGTTTTTCTACCCATAACAAGCAGTTTAATTGTAGTTTAATTGAATTTAGTAGTATCTTACAGCCTAAAATGCCCAAAACTTTCATTTTAAATTTATAGTTAGACTCATTTCTGAATTCAGTGTGACAATATCAGTTGTCTTCCCTGCTAACAAAAAACACATTTGATTTCTATATTAACTTAGATCCTTTATGATGATGGCAAAATGGTGGTGGAGGTTGATGGACGTGCTACTCAAAAGCTGATCACTAACTTGAAGCCAGAGACATCGTATTCATTTGTGCTGACAAACAGAGGGAATAGTGCTGGAGGTCTTCAGCACAGAGTGACAGCAAAGACTGCACCAGACGTGCTTCGTACCAAGCCAGTCTTCATCGGAAAGACCAACTTAGATGGCATGATAACTGTGGAACTTCCAGAAGTACCATCAAATGAGAATATAAAGTGAGTGAGTGAATGACATTATCATTAATGTCATAAATTAAAAATTATGACATTATGGCATAAAAAATAATAAATTATTTATCTCTAGAAAGATGTTCATTCTTGCTATTCTCCTAATAAAACCTGAACCTGTAGTGGTGGACTAGGGCTTTATTCCTCATAACAATACAGAACACAATACTCTGTAGTAGTATTTGGACTAACATTATATAACAGTTTGTTACTCAGCAAAGTATGTAGTAAACTCTGGTTGGAAATATATGGCTAAAGATTTTCCTTCTGCTTCTAGCCGGTTCTTAGACAACCCTTGTTTTTCTTCATTAATCCAAGATAGTTAAGAGGGATTAAGAAAGACAGTTTTATTTTGAAAGATGTATCCTCCTGAAGAATGAATAAGCTGTCAATGGATAACTTTCCAGCTGCAACAACATGACATACTAAATCTCAGTTATTCCAGAATTATAAAGAATTTCAAAGAACTAATATTGCACTTAAATTATTTCAAATAAATTGATTATGGTTTTGTTTGTTTGTTTTATTTTGTTTTTAATAAAAAACAATCTCTGGTCTTCTCTGCTGGTCCCAGGTGAAAAATAAATAAGTAAATAAATAAATAAAGGGAAGAGAGCTGACTAGAAGTTACTTACGTTTTGGGGGGAAAGGGTGCTGTGGAGACTTAGCAGAAATAGGACTAAAGAGCAGGGATTAGAAAGAATGAACAACATTCGCAAGAAAACATGAAGCATAATATAATCAGTAAGTGTTATTGCTCTACCTGTAGAGGTTCTTGTTGGTCTATAAAGTTCCCATGTGGGGGAACCCAGGAAATGGGGAAGAAAATGAGTGAGTCATTAAAAATTGTTGGGTATTCAACTTGCCATCTCCCTGGTGGATTTTATTGTTGTCTTTTAGAAAGATGTTCCCCTTTTTCATTACTGACTGAGGATTTTGAGGCAGGTAAGATCATGAAATGAATGTCTTTAAGACCTTAAAAGGATTAAAAACTGAAAAATGCAGCCATTATCATTAGATTGAATAAGATGTGGTCACTAACAAATTCAGATAAGGAAGACTGAAGATGGAATGAGTCAAAAAAGACTTATGAGGTAGAGTGTTCACAGAGAAAAACATGCTGAGTAGTTGGTTAGATGGTATCAGGAGATGGCAGTGGAAAAAGTACAGCCAATGCCCTTCTGTTTATGTAATGTGAAAAAAATGGGAGACACTTAGTGACAGCAGCAAAGATGCATTAAATCAATGGGATCCTATTGCCAATTTTACAAATATGTAGTGCTTCCTCTTATATATACTTCCTAAGGAGATATGATATAGCTTGACACAGAAAAACAAACAATGGAAAGATTGATCTGGTCCTGGAAGTGAGCATACCAGCACAGTTACGTACTGAAAAAAGTACTATCATGTACTTTTTTCTATTTAAAACTATTTTCTATTTAAAAACTATTTAAAATACCTGATGTATTTTAGAATAGGTAAGATAATAGCATCTATAATAGGAAGAACAATTATATGCAATAATTATGGTGACAGTTTTTTGTTGTCCTCTATGAGTACATTATATGCTGGTGATTGTATGTATCTTACTATGAAGTACTATTCTTTGGGAATCTTTCAATGTTACTAATTGAAGGTGAAACAGTTAATGGTTTGTTCTGATGGATTATAGGTAAATACTAACGGAATTGAAGGTAATTTTGGAAGAACCTTAGTAATCCTTTAAAGGTGATAGAAGTAATTTTAATTATTTCAGTGTTTTATGGTGGTACAGAGTAAAAATTGGAGCAGAGCTAATAATATATTTTGTAAAATGGATCTCTTTTGCTGATGTCGTAACAAGTCAGCAATTTCTTTATTTTTTTATTTTTCTAAAGTATTTTGAGTTAATGAGAAGCAAGCTTTATATTTAAAGTATACTTTATCTTTCTCTGAATCTCTTCCATCTTTGCAAAGTCTTGCATAAAAACAGTTTTATGTAAGACTTTGGCCTTTGTAGTATCAGTTGATCAAGCAATATGCAAGAAAGCCCTCTGTTTCTCTCATTGCCCTCATCATAACAAAAAACAATAACAACAACAAAAAACACACCACCATCAGCAAGAACAAAACCCACACTTAAAAATAAATAAATAAAGCAAATAATAAAACGTCTTTTGTAAGAGACGCTACATTTTCTGGAGTTAGCTAGAAATAACAGAACTTCACTGTCTTTGCAATTTTCAGGACTGTATATATATGTGAACTGTTTCATTTTTCAGCTTGCTGTTGATGTACTTATACTTTTGGCTTTAAAATACCCTGTATGTGCTGAAAATCTTAGTGGATGATCAGTTATGAGTGGGAGGCCTGCATGTAGGAAGTGTGAAAGAATGTGAAAGTAACATTTACATGCTGGATGTTCCTTGATTGATAAAAATGTATTAACATTGTGATAGCTTAAAAAAAAAAAAAAAAAAAAAAAAAAAAAAAGGACTACTGTACAGTTCATCCAGCAGATGTCTTCAATGTCTGAAAGATATATCAGAGCCATCAGAGCCAATTCTCAAATGTTTTTTGTATGAATTCCTATGAACCTGAAAAACAAAAAGTGTGCAGGTTGTAGTTATTATATACATGAATAAATCATATTTTGCTAGAAGAAAATAGTCCTAAACATAGGTTTAAGCAAGTTAAAAGAATAAGTTTTTGCCTTCTATGCAAACATTAATATACTGTAAATCCCTTTGAAACTAAACAAAATGAAGACGTGGAATTTTAAGTTAAAATTATGCAATAGGACCACCATAGAGTGAAACCCTCCCTTTTACGTTGGAAGTGTTTTCATGTTTTGTGGTAGAGGATAGGATAGTGTTGTAGAAGGAAGTCTGATCTGTCTAATTGATTGTATGGGTTGATTTTGGAAGAGGATTTTGTTTTCTTTGAGGTGACTAATTTGGATAAGGTGGCATAGAGATCTATGGCCAAGTGTAGCTGCTCAGTTATCTGATTTTGTATTAACGCTAATTGGAAATGAAGATAGTTCAGGAAGTTAATAGTTTCTCCCTCATAAATACATCGAGGGAGAGATATGACTATGAATACAATTCCCCTGACATATGCTTTCTTTCACTATATTTACAGTAGAGCTGACCGATTGGACTACTTTTTCCTTCCTCTGGTTTTGGCAAGAATTAAGAGAAATCTAGGTTGCTCTGGCTGAAAGACAGTTTACACCTGTGAAAATCAGGACAAGTAAATATTTGACTAAATTAAGTTACAAAATAGTGCAGTTTTATTTCTTTGATCTTCTGTTCTGGTTTCTACAGTTACAGTCTTCAGATAACATTTAAATATATGTAAATATTTCAAGTATAAGTGATTGCTAAAAGACACTGATTTACAGAAAATAGTAGTAACAGGCATACTGCTTTTACATTGTCATGTTTTAGTAGCTTTCTCTCCCACCCTCCAAAGTCAATATAAAATAGCTGCATACTGCAACTGTGACCTACTGGCAATAACCAAATAACAGCACCCATTTATTAGTTGGAACAAGACAATTCGGTTCAAAGTGTTTCAAAATGACATCAACTAAACTTTTGTCAGATCTGATTATGTTTAGCAGAACATTTCTTCAGCCACCAAGTCTAATAAGTCTGCTCCTAAGCTACTATTTGGCTTTTGTTCTTATCGCTTCTGAGAATTTTGTTTATTTCTCTTCAGCTTCATAAATAATGGTTCTGGGGAAAGGAGATAGAGAAAACTGTTGAAGAGGGACTCTAAACCTTTTGTCTCCTGATTTTGGAGTAGGCAGACCATCTGTGGAGGTGACAGGTGACAGAGGGCTTCCTAGTAGGGAGAGATCCTGGAAATGATTATTTGAATCTCATCAAGTCAAAATTCAGAACCTCGGGGGAGCAGGGGGAGGGGGAGTATTGGAATGGGGAACAGTTAACAGAGAAGAATTTATGTCACTTGAGTTTTACTGTATTAAAGAAATTTTAATATTCTAATTTGTATCCTAATTTAAGTTTTGTTGTTGTTGTTGTTGTTTTGTTTGTTTTTTGTTTTTTGTTTTTTAAAGTCTTGTATTGATTTGTTTATTTATATCTTTTTTGTTTGTCTTGGAGTTCACAGTAGGAGAAAGTCTGGCAGCTTTCTGTAGCTCTGGCTAACTTAAGATGCTGTAAAATCTCTCAGAGATAAAGAGAAATATATTTTTATCTCCAATACATGTTTAGGAAAAATACTATTTATTTGAAAAAACAGATGGTTGTTATGAAACCAATAATTTACTTTATTATGGATACTTTAGTCTTGTTTTGTTTTTTAAAACTATCAAAAATGTGTAACATTTAAAAAAATATATAAAAAGATAAAAGATAAAAAAAAAAAAAAGATAAAATATAAAAACCCAATCCTTTTTTAAAATATGCACTCAACTTTAAAATCCGGGCTCAACCAGACTTACTCTTAAAGAATAAGGACATGACTGTTAAAGATTATTTATTATATTGCTACTGTAAATAATACTTGCTACAGTTTTTGCTTAAATCTTGGCAATAGTGTCATTGTATAGCAGTTACAAATCTGTGGTCTACATTTCCCAATTCCAGCACCTCTTGTTGGAGAGCTCAACCACAAAGAAGTTTCTCCAATTTCGAAACATTATTAAGTGTTAGGAATATAAGCATTTAATACAGCAGTTACAAATCCAGATTTTTGTTGAATTTCTGTTAAAGGAAGTAGCTTTAATTAAGAAGAGACCACTAAAATGGACCAGTGCCATGCACTGCTAGGGGACAAAGACCGTGTATTAAGTTTGTTTAGACTGAGTTAGTTTTTGATGAATTGTAAGGCAAGTTCCTTTCCTTTAGACTCCTTCATTAACTACTTAAGTTTTTGTCAACAGGAGGAAAAAACTTTTTGTCAACAGTAGGAAAAAACTGATAGTGAATGATGCTCAAAAGTAAAGAGAACGTTGCTGGAATGTGTCTTTGTTTTCTGTTTGTAATAGTATTCACATCAACAAGCATAATATGTGACCATTCTTATTGTACCATTCTTATTATACATGAACGTCTGGGAAGATAGGATGACAACTGAGCTTTAAATTCCAATTTAGGGGATTGGGTTGATTTTTTTTGTTAGGTGTTTTGGTTGGTTGGATTTATGATTTATTTTTTTCCCCAAATTTGTAGGTGGCATGGCACAAGTGCCCCATGCCTTTTGTATTTCAAATGAAATAATAAGTTGCAGTCAAACATGCAGGAGTTTTGAAACATTGTAATTATTTTTTTTTCTATACATATTTATGTGTTTATATAAAATGGCAGGTAATTAGTGCCATTTTTTGACAATTATTTTGCACTATTTAAAGAATGTGAATCTTTACAATTATGTTTGGGAGACTGCAATGGTATACAATGCACAAAAGTTAGTTCTCAACATATCACAGGTCTATTGAGCCTCTCTGAACAGACGCATAGTCCATTAATTTATCTGTTCCTTCTTTCCTTTTCCTTCACCTTCAATTTTGTCCTGCTGTTTCCTTTGCAGAGGGTATTACATAGTTATTGTGCCTTTGAAGAGGTCTCGTGGAAAATTTATCAAGCCCTGGGAAAGTCCAGATGAAATGGAACTAGATGAGGTATGATATGTTTTCATTGTCTTTCTCTGCTTTACTAAGGAAACAATCTTATAGTAATCTGTTTAACTCACCAGCTTAAGTAGTTTTGGTTGTCAGGATATTTTTATATTTATATTTGAATTAGCCTATGGGGACTGAAACAAAGTTCAAATTACTTAAATTAGAGGACATTAGAGACGTAAAGCTGCAATAAAGCACACAGTGTCTGATCTTTGTTAGCATTAATATTTTATTATTTTCCTATTGTAAAGCATAATACAAAAGTGCAGGGGGTGAAATGACTTGTCAGCAAAAGTGTAATCACCAGTTATGTGAACTCTAATAAAGGTCTGGTTCATTAGTGGGCTGTTTGCTAAGCCTGTAGCAAATTCCAAATTGCAATCTGCAATGCAATTTAAAATTTGACCCTTTTTACCTGGTTCTCACATACAGTAATGCTGATGATGATAGATTTTACATTATTCTCCATTCTACTGACAGTGTGTGCTCAGAAATGAATGAAGTAAGAAAGTACAATAGAAAGTAAGTAAGAAAGTAAGTAAGGATAGCAAGTAAGAAAGTACAAAATGATGTGTCATCATTTGACACTATAAATTACATTTATTTTAAGAGTGGAAGTATTTTCATCTCAGTGGCAAGCCCAATAACACTAGTGATGAGTTTACCATTACTGATACTATAAGAAATACAGGAAGGTTAGTATCAGGATGAAGTCCAGTCTTCTATTTTACTGAATTACAATGTGACTCACTCTAACTTCCCTCAATCTATAAATTTGGAATAATATTAGTATTTATCATTGCAAAGTTATTTTCAGAGTTCCATATGAAAGCCTGTCACAAAAGATATAGTGTTGCTGCATCTGGCTAGGATTTTTGAACCTGTTTGGATAGCATGGTAATTCGTATATACAGTATTTCTGCACTTCACACAGAGGACATGAAAGTCAGTGTTTTTGTTGTTGTTTGTTTGTTGTTTTTGCTTGTTTTTGTGTTAGTTTTACTCCTAGATAAATGATATTTTGACTGGATTCTATCTATTCTTCCTTCTTTGGCGGATTCAGGACATTTATGTTACAGAGATGCTTCACCAAGTACATAGTCAGGAATTCAGGAAGAAAATGATAGATTATGAGCTCTGGAAGAAAGGGCAGGAAACTCAGAAGGACTGTAGAGTTGTTGTCAAATTGTGCAGGGAGAAAAATAGAGAAGCCAAAGCCCAAGTGGAAATCAATTTGGCTAGGTAGCAAATGAAAATAAAAATGCTTTTATAAATATATCAACAGCAAAGGAGGCTGAAGAAGAATCGCCATCCTTTATTGTATGTGAAGGATAAGGTAGGGATGAAAGATGAGGATAAGGCAATACCACTTAATACCTTTCTTGCCTCAGTCATAGTTAACAAGGCCAATCCAACGTCATATGACATTCAACATGGCTCCTCAATACTCTCTACAACTATCTCAGTGGAGGTAGCAGTGAGTAGGGTTTTCTCAGGTGACAAGTGATTAGATGTGAGGAAGTGACTCTCTTCAACAGTGGAGGTTTAGATTGGACATTAGGAAGAATTTCTTCACAGAGGGGGTGATTAAGCATTGAAATGAGCTACCAAGGGAAGTGCTAGAGTACCTGTCTCTAGAGGTATCTAAGAGACGTGTTGATGTGGCATTAAGGGATGTGGTTTAGTGATGGGAATTGGTAGCCCAGCTTGATGGTTGGACTTGATGATCTTGAAGGTCTTTTTCAACCTATCATTCTGTGATAGATAGTCCTCAATATGCTTCTCATGATACAATCATTGCAAAGTGATGATTATCTGCAAGCAATGACACAGCTCTTTTTCCCTCTTCCCATTGACGAATTGGATATTAGTTTCAGTATTTGCACAAAAATGTAAGGCAAATAAAAATATATTCACCAAACCAACACTGTTGTAGAAAGCTTTTTAAATACAAACAGATTTGTTTCAATAACCATGACAAATGTTTGTCAGTCTGTAGTCTTTTTCCTGATTAGAAAAGTCAAAGAAGAAAATATGTAACTTTAAGAGAATTCTCAATCAGAAGACATAAAAAGTGAATTGTTTGAATGAATACATGGTTCTCATCACCATTGGATCCTGTGTTACCTCTTGACCAATTACATCTATGTTGTCATCCAATTTTATTCAAATGCAGTGTTGATCCATTAATATCTCCCCTCTAAAAGAGTTGGATTGTAAATGCCGTCAGCTTATAATTGTAGTCCTGAATGACATAAAATACAGTTAAACAGTAAACTCAGCTGTCAAGATGCATACAGTAATGGAAAACTGATTTAATATACCACACACTTCTAAAATTCAAAGACTACATTCAGCAGAATTAACAGGTTAATTGTAGGTGCCAGATGACTTTGAACTTGTTGTCAATTATGCGTCTGTGTTTCTGATTCCTATAGCAAAGGGTCATTTTAATCATCCTGCAAGTTGTGGTGCATTAATCTGTAAGACAGTTTGATAAAGAGCATTTATTATTTCAGAAATATTTGGGTCAGAATGGGTTGTTTCCCACTCTAACTGATATAATTGAGACCACATTTTAGAATTAATGGTGGAAGAAATAAGATATGCATTGACTGGAAAACAAAAATTATTTCTGATAAAGAAAAAAAAAGCCCTTGATATATCTTTCGCAATTGCCCCAACACATACTGTAACTACTTAGTAGGGAAAAAAAAAATCAAAAGCACTCAGTGGCTGAATTTCATGTTCACTCACTCAGTTTCTGTTACTTAAAAGACTGTTCTTCTGCCTGTTTTAGAAAATCATAGAATCATAGAATGGTTTAAGTTGGAAGGGACCTTAAAGATAATCTGGTTTCAACCCCTCTGCCATGGGACTGGACACCTCCCACTAGATCAGGTTGCTCAAAGGCTGGATAACCTGGCCTTAAACACTTCCAGGGATGGGGCATCCAAAGCTTCTCTGGGCAAATGGTCCCAGTAATTCACCAGAATCTTAAAAGAGGAGAAAATGTACTAGGTATAGTGTATCTGAAAATAGCTATTTGAGATACAATCATTTTTTATTAACTCAAAATTTCACTCCATTTTAAATATTATGAGATCTCATGTCTCTGAATAGATGTCATGAGAATGAATGAAATATGAACAAAATATTATGAACTGCAGACATATTATCAAGTAGGATTACTTTGCAATTTGTAAGCAATAAAAACTGAATATAAGCTTGCATGTTAAGTCCTAAAATGATTTAATAATTTCAGTGAAGCTCTGATATAAAGTACCACAAGGGATATAAGTGCAAGTGATGATATTTGGCAACAACCTCATCTATATATGAAATATGAATGAGGTCACAGGTTCACCTGAGGTCTATTCAGTCATGTGTAATTAATGTCAGAGATGAATTTATTATCTTTACACAAACACACCTAAGTTTATCTGGCCTGAGGTGATGAATAAACACCTTTGAAAAATTTGCCTGTTACACACATTTTGTTTGACACAAGCTAATTAGCTTTTAGCATTCATAGCCAAAATTTACTTTCTGATCATTTTGCCCACTGTAACAGTGTACTTTTTATTACTACTTAAAAGGTAAGAAATAATTAAAATCAAATGCTTTTCTTCTCCTTTCCATCTCAATCTAATTTTGGTTGAAGTATTTTCATAGTATTCTGATATTTTACAATGAGTTATTTAAAATCTAAATTGTAAATATGTTGTGATCTGGAAGCATGACATAAAGAGTTTTTCTGAGGTAGCCACACAAATGACTTTAAGTTCCAGGGGATAGTATACCCATAAATTAAAATAACACTTGTTATCTTCAGTTACCTTAGCTCCTTACAGCTACTGACTTCTTGTTAGTACTAATAACACTTCATTATTTTCTAAATATATACCCTTGAGTTTCAGCAGACCTTAGGGTAGTTTGTGCTCCTCCTTCTTTCTAATAGATTCTTCGTACAAGTAAATTTTTAAGGGCTGTGGCAACCTGGAAGAATCTTTATTGGTATCTCTCACGTTCTGCCATCAGTAACTTTACCCATGATGTAGAAAGCTACCTACAGATAGAGAGAGACACCTTCAATAAAATAACTAAATGAAAATCTTCTTAATATTACAGTTTTCTTCAGCCATTGCTTTTATACCATTCATTTACTCTAACTACTAATGAAACTGTTTAAGTGAAGGAGAAGCATGGACTGCTGATTGTAATAGAGTCCTTCAGTGACGAATAATGATTTCTAACCTAAAATCTTGTCAAGTTCTTTTTTTTTTTTGCTCAGGGGATCCATTTCACTGTACAAATTTTTGTGTTAGAGCAAGGGATTTGACAGAGTTAAATGACTGGAAAATCTCTGCAACAGCGAATAGACACAGCTGGACTGTAGTTGACTGCATAGAGTCATCTAAATGCCTACGATTAAGGAAGGCTGAATTCAAGTACAGATTAATTTCATGTATATCTATAGCCCATGTTTGAAACATGTATTCCAATGAGAAGGAATGATTATCTGAAATATAATTTAAAAAAAAAAAAAAAAAAAGCATTAAAAGCTTCTATTTTAATAGCAAAGTGTATAGCAGATTGTTTTATCTACATCAGAATTATTAATTGGGTATTTGCAAAACACAAGATCCCATGTGGGGAAGGGAAGAACCTAGCTAAGCTAGGCCCTAATACTGAAAAGAAGCAAAAGAGAGCTTCCCTGACTAAACATATCCCTTAAAATGAAAATATATAGTCGAAATTACATTTAAATCTCTTTTTTATTGACCTCTGAACTAGTGATGGAGATTTGTCTCCTCCTCCTAACTACGAAATGTGTATTATTATTTTATTAGAACTGTTTGTGTGCTGAAAAACCTAAAACAACTATGACCTTGGAAAATTTTATGATTATAACCTGAGTCTTCAGGACACTGAATAAGTTTCATAAGTGAAAAGAAGTAGAGCAGCCTTAGAAGTCATCACTAATCACCCAGGAAAATTTCAAGCACATTGTAAGATTAATATTTGTGGTATGCCAGTATATCTTAAGTGATAAAGGGTATTGAATAAGCATTTGTCTGATTTAATAAACGATTCATCAATGAGTTATACCTGCAGTTCCTCAATGAATTATAGATGCAGTTCTTTCATTAAGTAGTATATGCTTTGCAAGTTTGAGCCTAGCATTTAATCTCATTGTAAGTATGCTAATGTACATCTTAGCTTTGTTAATCAGAAGAAATGTTTAGTAATGCAAAGAAAAAATACATTTTGAAAGTCAGAATAAATGTGTAAAACTTGAAGTATAGCTGTGTATGGTAAGGTGGTAGGTAAAATTTCCTAGTCTGGCAGTAGAAAAGAGTTCTTAGTGTTCATGGATCCTTTTATTTATTTATTAACAAATAAAATGGCAGTCATTTTCAGATTTGGAATAGAAGATATATTTACCTATCACATATTACCTAAACTTTTCTGCACTTCACTTACTATTTGTGAAGTAAATTGGAAAGCAATCTTTTTACTGAGATTTTTAGAAATTTACTATTTCCAAAGTGCTTGATGATCTTCTTGACAACTGTTAGAGAGAGTTAGAGACTATCTTTTATTATTAAATAAAAGGTATCAGCATATGTTTATTTATGTTTACTTCTACAAGTACATCAACTGCTAGTTGACACTAATTAGCTTGCATTTCAGAATTACCAGAGAAAGATAAAAGTAGGTATTGTAAATTATTTTTCAATAATTGGGAAATTTTTCATCTTTTTTTTTTTTGAGGTTTTTAAATAATCACAGTATATGACTTAACAAGTTTTATTGTATTGTACTGGGAAATAAGAAAGTACCTTTCATATTCATATGGAGGGAGAAAATATTATGGACTGACTTCATATGCATATATATATATGCATATATATATGTATAAAGAGAAAATATAAATATACCTCTCTTCAGAGAAAATATATTATCTTTTATTTATTTATTTACCCAAAATAATATCAGACATTGAAAATTACTTGAGTTGTCCTGTGCTTATAGTATGGGCAGTACAATTATTACTACATTGTATCTTATCAAGGATGGCAAGAAAGATTTTTTAAGAACTGATTTAGTGATACAGACATTGTGTTACATTTTCTCCTTGTATTGTCAATAAGTTACCTTAAAACTGTTTACCGTTCTTGCTTTCTCTCTCTCTTTTCCCTTCTCTTGCTTGTAAAGCTGCTTAAGGAGATAGCTAGGAAACGCAGAAGCATTCGTTTTGGGAGGGAAGTCGAGCTAAAGCCATATATTGCAGCTCACTTTGAAGTTCTTCCCACGGAATTCACATTGGGGGATAAGAAGCATTACGGTGGCTTTGAGAATAAGCAACTGCAAAGTGGTCAAGAATATGTCTTCTTTGTCTTGGCTGTAATGGAGCACTCAGAATCTGTAAGTTAGTAACCATTTTTTAGACACCAAATTACCTTACCATAATCATCAAAACATTTATTCAGTGTTTATTCCACTTTCAAAAAAAAAAAAAAAAAAAAAAAAAAAAAGTTTTTTTAAGCATCTCTAAAGTGTTTCTTTGCTGATTTCCAACTAAGTCCTTGAACTCACCTATGCTGTATGCACCTTGATGTGTTAGTTCTGTGTGTTACTGAAAGCTAAGAATCACCTTTTATTAGCTGTTCTGTGATCCTTTGCAAATTACATTCTCTGCTGTTTGAGATCATTGGCACAGGTTCTGAGGCATGAACTCCACAGCAGCATCTTTCTCAATGTCTTTGAAAAAGAGTTCCTTTGTTGCCTTAAGATTGCCATTGGATAGTGGTGTTGGACATTCATTAGTTGAATTGGAGACGTACACAGTAACCCTCTTTAGGTACAATAATTTCCTAACAACTTCATCAGTGAATTGTTAGAAAGTAAGAAAATAATTCAAGAAAAATTCCTGAGGTGAGCAAAATAATGAGTTGTCATCTCTCTTCATGTAATTCATCTTGTTCTGACGTCCCTTTATGCTCGAGTTAATCTAATGGCGTGTAATCTAGTAAGAGAGAGAGAGAGAGAGAGAGAGAGAGAGAGAACTGCTGCAATACACATTAACATTTTAACATGCAGTTTGGTGTAACATGCTATCTCTCTAATTGGTTCCTAAACCTGACAGGTACATTTGCGTGCTAATCCACTTGAAACTATTGCACCAATAATTTGAATTCTAGTCAAATGCTTCCAGTATGCAATCTTACAATTGCTTTCTGATGTCAACAGAGTTTACTTAATTATACAATGGGGAAGTAGCTTCAAATTGCATATTTTTTGATATATAATTTTATTTGTAAAGAAAATAAGTGCTCCCTGAAATCTCTAATATAAGTCATAAGTTCTTCACTTGCTTTTAGACAGTGGCTGCAAGAAGGAGAATTCTGAACGTGCCCCATCAGAAAGGTTCAAAACAGAGATAGTAGACAGTTTGGGGCTATGAATGTAAATGGAAATTAAAAGTAAAATCCATTTTATTGGAGAACAGGTAGTAAGTGCTCAAACTGGTATCCCTCTGTAGCATTTTTTTCTGGCTGCTCCAAAGGCAGAGGCTATATATAAAGTGTTTCTTATTGTAGCAGTTTTTTCCTATCTTTCACCATTCCACTTATGAACCACCTAGCTTGAAGAAAAATAGCAGTTTTTTGTTGCTTTGTCCATTGCATCATTACTTTGTATATATTTATTTTAGATCTGGAATAGCTATTATTTTAAATGCATCTCATTTGTTGTTAAGCAAGATTTTTTTTTTAATTTATTTTTATTTTTTATTTATTTTTATTTATTATTATAGACCATGTATGCAACCAGCCCATATTCCGATCCTGTTGTGTCAATGGATCTTGATCCTCAACCAATTACAGATGAGGAAGAAGGCCTGATCTGGGTTGTAGGACCAGTTCTTGCGGTGGTGTTTATTATCTGTATTGTTATAGCTATACTTCTTTATAAAAGGTAAGTTTAACTTTTAGTGTTCTTCCAATATGTATAGCTTTCTGATATGCTGACCATTTTATAGTGCTGTTCCACACTACATTACTTGTACTACAATTGTAACTGTCATTGTGTCGGGATATTGTTGTATTTATTAATGGTTCCCAGAACACTGCAGATATTTTGGTAGAATTCTGACTGAAAGCTTCCAATAATTACAGCTATGTGAGTATATTTTTCTCCTGATGACATTCTATTACCATTTCTGCATATTTTATTTTTTTTCCATTTTGTGTATGTTTGTGAAGAAAATGTTCTTGAATATAAATATGTACAGATTCACATATTTGACTTTTTAGAACTTATTTTTAGAAGCGTAATAGTAATACATTAGGGATTACATTCAGCCTGATGTTAAACATGATTTTCATCTCCACACAAGTAATCTGAGTTTTCACTTTTGACAGTTGGCCTTAATTTGTCAGTATATCTTTTTGGATTTGAAGCTGTGGACTGAGAGATTAAAGAAATATCAGTGGCTGTTTTCTACTAATCTTGCAATCTGATCAAAATTACTTACACTTATTTCACTGTATATGACACAGATGTAGTGTTGATATTACTCAAAGGACTTTCCTTAGCCTTGAAATGTACAATATGAAAACTGTATGACACGTTAATTTAAACATAGCAGTCTTTTACAGTGTAAATGAGTTCAAAGGGGTTGATACAGAATAAAAACCACAAAGTTGATTTTAATATTTAGATTTTGTGCTTTATACATTTTTGAAGCATATTGATAAAGAGTAATTTGGGAATAGAAAAAGATCCAGTGACCCTGTCTTTGGTAGGTGGAGGGGTGAGTTATGGGTAATTTCCATAAATGGAGTATGTCTTCTAAAACTAATGACTATGATGCTGTCAGCTGCTTATAAATATTTAAATTCTGCTACCCTGTACACTTTTTCTGCCCTAAGTGTATCTAGGCAAATGCCTCTGAAATTGCGTACAGAGATTTGTCTTCAGGTTTTGGAAAGTGAAACTCTGTGCTCAACAGTGGGAGAAAAAAAGTAAAAAAATAAAAATTTTAAAAAAAGAAACTAGTCCAGAGGCAACCTTAGCTTTGGATTCCAAACTGATACATGTTTATAAGAATGTTTTTTAGGTTTGCGGTCATGCAGAAGCATAGGAGACATTTTGCTGTTTGCAGATATTACATTGTCCTGAAGGTTTCTATTACTGCTTACTCTCCCAGCCAATCTAATTAATTAGACAGTAATGAACCTTCTATTTGTGCCAGTCTGACACTTCAAAAATCGGTCATTTGAGTCATACTAAAATTGAAATACTACTTACTTCTGATTATTTTGAAGTATTAAAAGTAAAACTTCTACTTCTTACAAAACAGTAGCATACCAAGCAGATGTGTAAATGTTAAATATTGATTGCATTTATAGAACTATAATAAAAAAATTCTATTCTTCTGCTGAAAAATTATAAGCATATTGCACAAATGAGAAGGTAGAATTCTTTCATAGGTAGTGTGAAGAGAATGTCATGAATAGAAAATAGGGGACATTTTACAACTTTTAATTACAACTTTTACTAGAACAATTCAGTCAAATTTCCATATTTATTTATTTATTTTTCTGTTTTCAGCTCTAAGCTGAAAATTGATAAACTGCACCATTCTAGCAAATTCATTCTGAGAAATTGTGATTGTAGTTTTGCCAGGCAATGGTCAACTCTGTTAAAATGATTCTGTAATTACAAAGGAACAATTTAAACTGTTATCAGTCAAGGTAATAGCATTATGTTCTAACATTCAATACATACAATAGTACACTACCCACTCATGGTTGAATAATCCTGCCTTTTATAACATTACATTGAATTTGTAGTGATTAAACTTTGCAGGGACACAAGACAGGTAAAAAAGTTTTGGGGAAGGTTATCAAGGTACCTTTCACTTCTGGATTTTGGCTTGCAGAACACAGTTTTTCATATGTTATTTGTGATGATTAATTTAGACACATTTAAGCAAATTCACACAAAAATCCCTAATAAGAGATTACAATAAAAAATGAATTAGGATTCGACAAATCCTTTTTTGTTAGTGGGTCCCAGTCCCTTAAATAATTTCTACTAGTTAAGACAAGCTGAACATTAGACATGATATTCTGAAGGGAGTATAAAGTGTCATGTTGACAAATCTGAATTGCTTCACTAAACTGATGGAAGGGTAAAGTAAATAAGAATATAAGATTTTGTATGTATATCTGTACAATTTATTTCAGAGTTTATCAGGGAGACAGGAAGAGTGATATACAACAATGGGTCAGTGTAACAATAGCACTATACAATGGAGATGGTCAAATTAGCTTCTTCTAATGATAAACTGCTTAGCAAGTTCATTCTCAATAGGTTTTGTAAAAATCAACAGAATTTAAACTTTTTTATAAAGAAATCAACTATCTAACTGGAGAATTACTAAAGTTCAATATAACCAGTATTAAAAATCTGAGAAAGAAATATTTTTCCACCTCAATGAGAACACAAAGAGAACCATAGCTATCTGCCATTCTAAAGTGAGACATAAACAGAACAAGCTTTTGTTTTTAAGGGCCTTAGAGGAATCTTATATTTCTGAAAAGGAAGGAATATGTAATAGAATATTTTTTCATAGATCACACAGTCTGGATGTAGATCACCAGAGCTTGATAGCTTTATGTCTGTGGATCGGCAATAATTGGGTGAGATGCTATCTCAAAAAATAATTTTTGCTGTTGTCTCAAATGTGTAAAACATCCCTAGCAGGGGTGTTTAACAAAACATAGCAAAAATTATTTTTTGTATGAACTATGCTGGAGGGAATTGCTGTGACTGTAAAACTTGGACTGGTTTAAAAAAAAAAAAAAAAGTTTCAGTAAGAAGTAAGAAAATGAGAAATTTCCATGTCTACAGGAATTTCTCAAAATACATTTCTGGAATGTATAGGGGCATAACTGCAACAGATATGATGGGTAAAGAGGAAATAAAGGTCAGAGGACATCTGCCTAATCCATGACAGCATGTGTGAAAAATACTGAAATAGAGAAAATGAGGTCAAAGGATGTAGCAATGTGAAGAAGATGCCCAGAAAATGACCATATTTTTTGAAGTGCAAAAGACAGTAACTGAAATAATGGTGGACTGTTTTTAATTCCCTTTGTTGCAAGAAGCCTTTATGAAAAAAAAAAAAATAAAGAATTGTTTGTCTCATGATTTACAATACTGATTTTGTTTCAGTCAGAGAGAAAAGATGACCGCAGTTTCTAAAATAATCATTTTAAGGGAAGAAGACTTGCCCTCATTTAAAGCAGATATTATTGCAGAAAGTGTGGATAAGCTGCCTGGGTTGGTGTGAAGGAAATTTAAGTTGCCCAAGAAATACCTGAGTGAACCCTTTATTGGTCAGTTTATATAAATGTTGTTGCCTCTACATTTACTCTTCTTCAAAGCTCAAAGCAAAGGTATGGCATAGAAAGATTTTTTGATTATGTGTCAGAATAAAGCCAAAAGTTCATTGCAGCTTAGTACTTTACAGTAATAGAGGGGGAAATTACTTTTGTAAATAGGTATATAATTACTCTTTTGTAAAAAGGTATTTCACAAAATACCTTTTGTTCTCATTGAATACAGCTGCAATATAATATCCAACATAACTGCAGGTGATTAATGTACTGTGTGCAAAAATGCTCATAGGCTCACAGAACCACAGAGCCACATGTCTGTTCTCACCCCTGCTCAGACCATGGTCAGCTACAGCAGGTTTCTTAGGATTCAGGTGAATTTCAATATCTCTAAGGATGGAAACCCTTTGAACAGTCTGATCCATTGTTCAGCTACCCTTTCATGGTTAAAAAACAAAACAAAACAAAACAAAAATAAAAAACACAACTTTTTCCTAAGTTATGGTTTAATTTCCTGTCTTTCTGGAATTTATATCTTAGCAAAGTGAGTTGGGCTGGCCAGTGAGCAGAACAGTATTCTCTGACATTGAAACAATGATACCACCCTGAAGTCTTAGAAAAAGGAGAGAATAATTTGGGGCAGGTCTTTTATCAGTCAGACTTAAATCTAAACAATCAGATTTAGGATTTAGAATCAATTAATTAAATGTCACTTGCCTTTTCATCATGTTATTGTCCTCAAGAAAATATATTTTTCACTGGTTCAAATATGGAGTAAAATATAAAATAGTAAGACAAAATGCAAAATCTCAAAGCAAGATGAACGCTTAACCAGATACAGAGATGGTGCAGAATTCTAGTCTCCTCTAGAGGTAATGTATATTATGAGAACTGTTAATTTGAGTCACCATTTATTTCCCAAGCTGGTCTTCATAATGAACTACTATGCTGCAATACACAGCATATACCAACACACAGTAAATCCTTTCAACTCACTTCGGAATGCGTGACACACATTCAATTACAGGGAATTTAGATATTTAGAAACCCAGCTAACAAACTCTAGAAATTTTGGGGGATATCTCAGGAGCTGTCAAACCAAAAGTGTGTATGCCCCTGAAGTATCCTTTCATGTTTTTTGTTTGTTTGTTTGGTTGTTGTTGTTTTTTTTTTTTCCCTGTAATATTTGAGATTCTGTGGTTTTTCTTATTGTATTTAAGAAATCACAAGCTTTCTAATTTCAGCCTTTCACTGATAAAGAGCAAAATGTTTCTCATTCTAGATGTTTCTTGGATCAGTGTTGTTTGTGGTTTTTTTTTTTTTTTTCATTTTTAGAGAAAAAAAATGAAAGCTCTTTTGACAGGCTTTGCACTCTTATAAAGTGCAGCTTTTTTTACTTAGTTCAGAATGCAGGAGCCAAACTTTTGGACATAGTGAACTTGATGACTCTGAATCTTGAAATATAAGAAGAAAAATGCTTCTAAGGGGAAAAAAAAAAAAAAAAACAAAAGTTGAGCACAGAAATGAGGATGGGGGAATCTTAAGTGATGGTCATAGATTCTTAGAATTATTTAGGTTGGAAAAAACCTACAAGATCCTCAAGCCCAACCATCCAGCTGAGCTACCAAGTCCCAACACTAAACTATGTCCCTTAGCGCCATGTTGACACATCTCTTAAATACCTCCACAGACAAGTACACTTCACTTGGCAGCTCATTCCAATGCTTAATCACTCTCTCTGTGAAGAAACTCTTCCTAATGTCAAATCTAAACCTCCACTGTTGAAATGTGAGAGCCATTTCTTCCGATCCGATCACTCCTAGCCTGAGAAAGGGGACCACCACCCTCCTCACTACCACCTGCATTCAGGTAGTTGTAGAGAGCAATGAGGTCTGCCTCCTCAGCCTCTTCTTCTCTGGGCTAAAGAGCCCCAGTTCCTTCAACTGCTCCTCATAATACTTGTCACAGAATCACAGAATCATTCAGGTTGGAAGAAACCTCCAAGATCACCGAGTCCAACCTCTAACCTAACACTAACAAGTCCTTCACTAAACCATATCCCTTAGCTCTACATCTAAATGTCTTTTAAAGACCTCCAGGGATGGTGACTCAACCACTTCCCTGGGCAGCCCATTCCAATGCCTAACAACCCTTTCAGTAAAGAAATTCTTCCTAACATCCAACCTAAACCTCCCCTGGCACAACTTTAGCACATTCTCCTTCATCCTGTCACCAGGCCCCTGGGAGAATAGACCAACCCCCACCTTGCTACGGCCTCCTTTGAGGTACCTATAGAGTGTGGTAAGGTTGCCCCTGAGCCTCCTCTGAACAATCCCAGCTCCCTCAGCTGCTCCTCATAAGACTTGTTCTCCAGACCCCTCACCAGCTTCATTGCCCTTCTCTGGACTTGCCCGAGCACCTCAAAGTCCTTCTTGTAGTGAGGAACCCAAAACTGAACACAGTACTCGAGGTGCAGCCTCACCAGAGCCGAGTATAGGGGGACTTATCTTCCAGTCCCTTTGCCATTTTTGTTGCTCTTCTCTGCATGCACAGACAAGAAAACAACTCAATAGAATGTCTTGTGGTGAAGGGCCCAAAACTGAACACAGTACTAGAGGTACCGTCTCACCCATGCAGCATACCCCTGTATGTAATCACTTTCCTAGTCCTGGCTATGCTACTTCTGATGTGGCCTTCTTGGCTACCTGGGCACTTTGCTGGCTCATGTTTAGCCCTCTGTTGGCCAGTACCACCAGATTCTTTTCTACAAGGCAACTTTCCAGCCACTCTTCCCCAAACATATAATGCTGCGTTAGGTTGTTGTGACCCAGCCTCAGGACCTGGCATGGAGCCTTATTCAATGTTAAGTGACTGGACTCAGCCGATAGACTTATTCTGTGCAGATCCCTCTGCAGAGTCCTCCCACCTTCAAGCAGACCAACAGTTCCACCTAACAGTATCATTTGCATGTTTACTGAGGGTACATTTTATCCCCTCATCCAGATCACTGATAAAAATGTTAAACAAAACTGGTCCCAATACTGAGCCCTGAGGGATGCAACTGGTTATCATCTGCCAACTGGAGAGTCTATAAAGACTGTGAAAGTCTATAAAGGCTTTTTTTTACAATGTGTGATTAATTTGGTCATTGTCAACTCCAGAATATAAAAAGTTTGCAGACCCACTGTTTTTAATAAATATAATAAATAGAGACAAACACTATATTTACAGTGTATATGGTAGAACATGATGATGGAAGCTAATAATTTTCTCTGTTAAAATGACCTCTATAGATCATAGTTTACTACAGATCTATATGGATCACTCTAGTCCTCACATAAATGCTATTCCTTCAAAATGTGTAAAGGTGTATAGTACTTCATTTGAGAAATATTTATGACTACCTTGCTTTCCAAGGTATCATTAAATTATTTTCTTATTATTTTAGTACTTGGTTTTGTAAAACAATTTAGTAATAAAAGTTTTCTTATTTCTCCATTTTTAATTAAATTTAATTAAAACATGATCTTACATATTTAACCTTGTCCTTCACTTCCTTATCTCTCCTTCTTCTCCTTTTCAATTGTTCTCTTTCTTCATCATGCCCAACTCTCCTCTTCCTTCTCTTCCCTACTCTCATCTCTTTTCCCTGTAAGGATGAACCTCTTTATGTCTTAGATGCTATTTATCAATTTAATGTCAGCTTGTTACAGCTCTATTTAAATGCTCATTCTCCAGTGTCTCTCTGGATAAAAGATGATGTGATATTACTTTGCAGACTATTTCTAAAAGAGATATTTTTTTCAGCAGGAGAAAATTCTCTTTTGTTTTAATCTGTGTCCTTCATTTATTCCTTGATTCCTGAGCTGTTATTTCCTTTTGGGGAGGCTAGTTATATATCCTTACTGTAAGTCAGCATTCCTTGTATTTGCTGTTGTCATGTTTAACTTGTTTGACACTGATAAACTAATGTTTAGCCTTTTCTCCCCTGTTTGCTGCATTACAATGGAGCAGTAAACCTGACAGGTGAGAAGTGAAGAGTAATCACCTTTCATTTAATCCAGTGGGGAATTGGAATCCAGATGGGGAAAATGCTGGGGGGGGGGAAGATAAGAGAGAGAGACAAGTTATCATGAGAATGATCTAAAACAGAAAAAAATAACATCTGTCAACTTAAGTGAGTATAGACAGTAAGGTATCAAATTGAAGGCAGCTACAAGATATTTTGTTTATTTTATTTTTTTTTTTACAACACTTAAAATACACATAGCATATACAGCCAAGTTTCACAATTACTTTTTGTGTCTCCACGAGGCACATTTTCGAGAAACAACATGGTTATACAATTTTCATATGTTTTTATTTGTGCTTTAATGAAGTTAAATGCTTTGCTATAACAATAACTTCTAAAGAAATGTATTTTTGTGCTTAAAGTGTGAATTGTTCTAAAGAGTTCCATAGTGCTCCTTACACATAGAGTCAGTGCTGACATATTTCATATTTCATGGGACCTTAAGGATCACCTAACTCCAACACCCATGCCATAGACAGGGATGCCACCCAGTAGATCAGGTTGCTCAGGGCCTCATCTAACCTGGTGCTGAACACCTCCAGAAATAGGGTAAACCTGTTCCAGTACCTCACCACCCTCTGACTGAAAAATTTCCTCCTAACCTCTAATCTAAATCTCCCCTGTTTTAGTTCAAAACCATTCCCCATCATCTTGCCAATATCATACTGAGCAAGGAGTTGCTCTCCATCTTTTTAAAGTCCCCTTCAAGTACTGAAAAGTTGAGATGAAGGCTACAGCCTTCTCTTCTCCAGGCTGAACAGCCCCATTTCTTTCATTCTTTCTTCGTATGAGAGGTGCCCCTGCCCCTTGATTATCTTTGTAGACCTTCTCTGGACCCTCTCTAACAAATCTTGTGACCCAAACCTGGACACAGCACTCCAAGTGGGGCCTCACAAGGGCAGAGTAGAGGGGGACAATCATCTCCCTCCACCTGCTGTTCACACCTCTGTTGGTGCAGCCCAGGATGCAGTTGGCATTCTGGGCTGCAAGTGCACACTGCCAGCTCGTGTCAAGCCTTTTCATACATAAGAACCCCCGAGTTCTCTGCAGGGCTTCTCTCAGTGATTTCTTCATGCAGTCTGTACTCATGTCTGGCATTGCCCTGGCCCAGGTGCAGCACTTGTACTTGTTGAATCTCATTATGTTCTCATGCACCCACTTATCAAGATTGCCCAGGTTGCTTTGGATGGCATCCCTTCCTTCTGTCGTATCAACCGCACCTCTCAGCTTGGTGTCATCTGCAAATCTGCTTAGTGTGCAATTGATCCCATTGTCTGTGTTGTTGATAAAGACATAAATAGTACCAGTCCAAGGACGGATCCCTAATGTACACCACTCGTCACAGGCCTCCACTTGGACTTAAAGCCATTGACCACCAAAATTATGTGATTTGTCTTTAGTAGATTTTTTTTTCAGCAGTTTTTTACCTATTGCATAATCTGAAACAATTGTGATGTCTTTGTATAATCTGGAAAGATAGAAAAGACAAAATGGTCCTAAGTATAATAATAATAAACCATTCTATTGTCTTATAACTCTTCAAAATATTCACACAAGTGATTAGAAGAGAATTTAGTTCTTTTTCTAGATGAATAGGAAATATTACTGCCCAGCACTGACTTGCAAGTGGAAGAAAAATAATGAAGCTTGTCTCTGGACAGTTCCACTGATCTCTTGACTTCAGGAGTATGAAATAAAGATAAAAATACTTCTTGGAAATGGAAAGCAGACTTTCTTCACCTTGACTTAAGAATAAAGAACACTAGAGTATTTTGCTGCTTTTGTGATAGTCAGGATCAAAAGAATTTCAAATGAGTCATTCCATTTTTTTTTTTAAGAAGAATCAAATTTAAATCTGCAAAGCTTCATTAAAAATAAGTTGATACAGAAATAAGTTAATACAGGTGTTAAGGATTTACCAGAGAACATTTTTGTAGCAAAACACTTTATATATATATATAATATATATATACACACACACACATATATATACATATATAAAATTATAAGACTAGTAGCTTTCAAAGAACAGTAATAATTCATTCAGCCGTGTTGCTGTTTGGCTGCTTTGCATAGTCTTTGAAATCTTTCTGCATGCACCTTTTACTGAATGCCACAGGTGTTCATTATTTCAAGAACAGTGAGAAATCATTTGGAGATTTTTTTAGAGGGAAGCCCAGTGGAATAATAACAGATTTATCATTGCCACATTTTGAGTCAATCAGAAAACAAAAAGCAAAAGAGCAACAGTAGCGGTGCACTAGACCAAATGTTGGACACTGGAAAAGATTTATCTATAGTAAACTTTAAAATCATCTCAGTTCTCTTTTCAGAAAAGTAGCTCTTTGCTGTTTTTTTGTTTTGTTTTGTTTTGTTTTGTTTTGTTTTCTCTCTTTATTGTCTATTTCATGAAGTATATCAGCCAATTCATATTTTCATTCAGGAATTTACAGAGGATTAGTGAAGAAGGATTCCACTTGAAATTCAAAATTCAAGCATTAAATTTCCAGATTCCTGACTGACAATGCAGACAATTAGATATTCTTTATATAATATAGTTCTCCATGTTTTGTGGCAGAAAATGATACTTTCAAGTTATGGGAGTTCATTTTACCAAAACAGTTCATTTTACTCACAGCCTCCATGGACATTGCTTCACTCTAGAGGAACAGAAGTATAGATAAGTTCTCACCTCCAACCCCCACCGCCCACCCCCTCTCCCTTCCCAGCTTGTTTTGGACAGACCAACAAAAGTACTAAAATTACAGTGAAATTAGTAATTTGATCAGAAACATTCAAGTATATTCTGAGCCTTGAATATATAAATGTGATCAGGTGCATGAGTTTTTTAAGTTTAAGTTTTAATTTTAAGTTTTTTAAGTTTAGTGTTATGTCTCATAATAGTTAATTATTTCACTGCCTGGAATGATGATCTAGAGGACTGGTGTAAGCCAGAATGCTCAAGACATTTCCTTCTGACATTCAAATTCATTTTAACACTGTAAATGGTAGCTGCCTTACTCACTGTGAATCATTATTTTATCTTTTCACTGGATCAAATGCTCTTTCAGAAAGCATCTCATGTTTATAATTTAATGATTAAAGGCTTGTATACCTGCATTTGTCTACTTCACACCTCAGTCTTATATACATGTATTCACCTTCTCCACACAGGAAGAGGGCTGAATCTGATTCTAGAAAGAGCAGCATACCCAACAGCAAGGAGGTCCCTTCTCACCATCCCACAGACCCAGTGGAGCTACGACGCCTTAATTTTCAAACTCCAGGTGAGAGACAATGATATCTTACTGAGAGCTCTGTGATCACAGACTCTGGTTAGTGATGCTGTTACAGAACAGAACAATTTTTAAATACATATATATATTTTGGCCATTTATAATATTTTTATATTATGTATTTTTCTGATAGGTTTGTAGGTAATTCTGTAATTTCTATATTTAAAGAAAAATCCTGCATGAACAAAATTATTTTTTTTGTAGAAAAGATCCAAAAGTCACATATGTTGTGTGGATGTGTTTTATATACTAAAAGTACAAGTTAAACCTAAGAACATTAGAAAAATACTGGGAAATGTGCATCCCTCTATTTATTAACTAGATACTTATAGCTATTTCTTGTAATTAAGCTTCCCTTGCATCTACTACATTATCAAGTAATTGATCAATATCAATGGAGGTCTTACTATATTGCAATTTAAAAAAAAAAAAAAAAAAAGATAAATAGTCTTTTCTCTTAAATTCAGGCTATGCTAGGATCAAAGAGTCATAGAGGTCAAATTAGTATGGCAGTAGTTCTGAAAGGTAGAAGTAACCCACTTGAATTCTTTATTACCCATTTAGTTATTTATGAAGCATTGTTTTATTAAAGTTTTTTTTCGGTTGATAGTTAAGAAACACAGAGAGAAATACTTAATATTGATTTTTTATTGTCGTTTTATGAGTAAATGTGTTTTGTTTTGTTTTTTAATTACTTTGTTTTGATCATGCTGTATTCCAGTAGTCTTGTTTTTTGTTACCATATGATTGCACACAGTCCTGATCTGATGCTAATTACTTATCAAATCTTCCTGAGCATTGTGTTTGTCAGATTTATTACATTTAGTACAATTACAGATTTATTACATTTAGTTCAATAATAATAATACTGGGTTCAAGCTCATAAAGACAGGCAATTAAGTACTTGAGATGTTAAGAGATTGCAGAAGAAGCAGACAAACTAAATATTACAAAAGGGTTAACTGAACTGGCAAATCTCATTTCTCACATTTAAAATAATGTCTGCATTAGGATAGTTGTGCCCTAGCAGGAGTACATCTACAGAACAATGAAGAAGGGGCTAAGTAAAGACCCAACGTCTTTACTTCATATATCAGAGGTAAAAAGTAAGTGTTTTGAGGCTTGAGGATTGCCCCAGACTTGCCTAAATCTGTTTTATTACAGTGAATGCTCTTTAGCAGCTGAGACAAAAGGAGTGCATCTTCTTGTTTAGTCTGAATATGGGAATCTTGATGTGCTCTGGGACCTCTCCACAATATGAACCTTAATGCAGAAAGTGGAAATGATTGAATCCTTTGATTTGCAATTGTGCTTCTGAGACTGCAACATTAATGTAGACTCTACATGAAGTGAACTACAGAATGTAGACTACACATGAAGTGAAGGTTTCAGACTTTATCCAGCACTTTCACACAGTTTTAAAGGTTTTTAAATAGATGGACATGTATATACAAATCTTCAAAGCATGAACAGAAAAATATTGGTTCTTACATTTTAGTTTATACCTAAAACAAGACATTAACTGTATGCACTGAATTACTAGTATATGAATTACTAGGTATATAAGCAACATTTTCTGATGTTTGTGTAGAGTTTTACCTATCCATATAGTTATATAGTAAAATAAAATATGATTAGAAAAAAATGCTGCTATGTCTTAATAACTTTACATTTAAAATAAATTAATTATAAATTCATAATAAAAATGTAAAATTAATAAGAACTGGCAGAATTTGTGGCACTTGTAGATTCCACCTCACTGATCCAAAAAGAACTAGAGAGGAGAAGTGTACTTTTCCTTTCAGCTTTGTATTTTATCTGGGAAGTTGGCAGTTTTCTGTGAAGCTAGTTAAGCAGAACACCTGCAATACATTTCTATTATAAGATCCCTTTATTTGCTGTAAATCTTTTTCACAAAACGGAGGATTCAAATTACTAGAAAAAATATAGAACCAAAATCAAATTATGATATTTCTTTTTTTTTTTTCTAGGACCCCTAGGTGTAGATCAATCCATTAAGATATTCAGGATGCAACCACATATCGAGGATACTACCCCAGGAGGTTTATCTTGCTGTGTAACACTTGCTAATTAGCTTGTTCTTAATATGAAATCTTAGCTTCAGTGAAATCAACCTACAGTTCCTATGGCAGCAGAAGCAGAATTTCACTTAACTTATAACACCTTTGATTAGGGCTACCATTTCATTTAAATCTGCTTGATATTCTCAGATATTTGCTGCTTAAATAATTAATTAACTGCTTAAATAATTATCCAACTCCATACACTAACACATCTCAAGTGACATGCAGGACAATGCTTTTCCAAGACAAGCATAGAGGAAATACAGAAAGGCTGTATATTCAGGACACAAGTTTGTTGTTTTTATTATTATTATTATTATTATTATTATTGTTTTTCTTTCACTTTCATAGCTGTGTTGTTGTTTTCTTTCTACTGAATAGCAGAAACATGTAAGGTACTTTTGGAGCAAAGCAGGCGGCTGAGAGGAGATGGTACTGATGTTGCTATGTGATGGGTTTCTTTTAGCAAGACATCTCCAATCACCCTCATACAATGGTTTATATAACTCTGCAAGATACTGCCTTTTATGAACATTGAATACAGATAAAATAAGTGACAGAGTACATACAAATAAATGACATGTACATTAATAATCAGCATCTGTCAAGCCAGTACAACTGCATCAGGACTGATGATTTGATTTCATTATTACGCTGATTATTTATGTAGCTTATGGAACACCCACTGTTTCTTTGGATCTTTTCAAGCGCATTATTTTCTTCCAGAAAAGGAACAACAATAGCACAAAAAAAAGAGCTTATGATTAATACATAATATGAAGAAGTATTAAGACAAGAGGAATGGCAAGTTGTGGCAGAGAAGGTGCAGTTCGGAAATTAAGATAATTTTTTTCTCAAAAAGAGTAGTTAGGCATTGGAATGGGTTGCCTAGGGAAGTCACCATCCGAAGGAAAGTATGGATGTGATTTAAGGAAAGGTTGGATATGGTACTTAGGGACATGGTTTAGTGGTAGGGGGGCAGTTGGACCAGTTGATCTTGAAAGTCTTTTCCAACCTTTATGGTTCTATGATATTTAGATTGCCACTTCTCAATGGGAGAGGTGAATGAGACATAGTTATAAAAGTCAGGGTTGTCATAAGCTTTAATCCTCTAAAAGGTTTCTAACCAGCCTCTATCCAAAAATACTAGAAATTGCATATTTTTTTTAAGGAAGAGAGAATCAGATCTGACTGTCAAAATAATTTGAAAATTAGTCCGATGTGTTAAATTTGAATTTCTAACCACGAGTACAAAATAATCCTAGGTGGTTGGGTTGTTGGGCATAAATTTTTGAAAGAATTTACCAGGAAGCAATATTTTATCTTTGGTATTGTCAGTGCAGTGATTTTGGCAAAAGTTATGCTTTGCTGGTCATAAAATTGTCATATCAGCATGAAGATGTGATAAAAATCCACTTTCTAAACTACCAGCACAACAAATGTCTTGCTTTCCTATCACTTTTTCTTGTCCTCTCAATAAATAATTGTATTCCTCACTAATCTTTTACTACCTAAGTAAGGTTTCCTATCTTAACCTGTTTTAAGGCTCATATTCATCTCTGGCTTCTCAGTGAACATAGTAACTCCACAGAAAAAATTGATATTTTGTCTTGACATTTGAAATAGCCCATAGTTCTACATCTCAGAACAGGATCCCATGTCCATATGTGTTATCCAGAAAACATATATTTGTTAGATAAGCCCATATGCTACTGAGTGGGTCACATCTGTGCCAAGTTTTCATTGGGTAAATATGAAAATACCCAGTCTTGCAGTAGCATAAGGGATTTCATTTTTAATTTTGATATTCTTCTGTAATTAGAGTGGCTGAGGCAGTAGCATTCTTCCCATTCTACAAATTTCCTGTAAAATATGGGATTAACATCATTAACAGCTGTGCAAATTTTAGAAGTCTCTGTGTCACATGGGTAGGCAAAGGTAGGGAAGGGATAATAATTAAGTCCTCACAAAAGGCTTTATCAAATGATGCAGCCCAAGTTTGTATAAAGGAAAATAATTAATGTTAAGTAGTTTGACTGTGTTATGAGACCCAAGACTTGTGGAAAGACTTCAATCTGCCAATCAGCCAAAGAACTGTACTGAGTCATTCCTGAAAAGTGACTGTTTTTTTCCTCATTTAAATATAATATGTGTCAGGCATATAAGTAATTTGCCTGATTGGGTAGCAATTAAACAATTATCTCATTATTTCTTATGAACCAAACAAGATGCTTTGAAATAGAAGAAAAATAAATACAAATTTTACAGCTCTAAACTGAAGATTCTGCTTTTTCACTAGGTAAGTAAGTGCTCATGAAACTACGTGAGTTCCTGAGCAGTTTATACTAACCTCTTTTCAAGATAAGGCAGAAAAAGAATAAAACATCTCCATAGGAAAAAGGTACAAGTAAAAAAAAAGTGGAAAATGTGTTTTCTGGATTTTGTCACCTGTACTGCAAGTTAGCAGGAAAGTTCTTCCCTTACTTTATGTACACATTTTCTGTTTTTGAGTATCATGACAATACTGAAGGAAGAACTAGGGTTTGTCTCCATGGCAAAAACAGACTGTAATAGCTTTCTCACAGTGAACTATCCTACATATATCCTGTGTGTATGAGAACTTGACTCACATGAAGGTTTCAAGAACCTTAAGATTTAGGCTTCCAAGTGCAAACAACTGTTCTCTTAGTTTCTGTCTAACACAGAGGCAATAAAAATCTGCTTAGCTAGGAAAGAGAGTTGAAGATTCCGCTACTCACAAGAGGTTTTTTTTTTTTTTAATTTATTATCATAATTTTTATTTTTCCTGCATTTTAGCCAATGATTTTGCAACAGGCTCTTGTCTTGAGTAATTTTCAGATTGAGCCTGAGAACTAGGCCTTCCCATTTCTCAGTGTAGAGATCTTTTACAGCTCATTCAGAGCCGGAGGTTATGCTGTGAGCACCTAGGTCTGCTTGCTATATCTAATTCTGATATACAATAAGAGTTTCATTCCAGAATAATTAATCCATTTTAGAATGACATACATTATTCTGGAATAAAACGGTTTTTATATTGAGGTATAAGGGGTGTATATATATATGCACGAGTAACTATTTTAGATTAGTTATTACAGAACAACATATTTCTCTAAAGCTAATCCTATAAATTTAGCTTTGTACACAAGATGTAAGTTCACTCTTTGAGTTAACAGTAGCCATTTTAAAAGATTTTTTTTTTTTTAAGTAATATTGATTAGTCAAATATACTGAAGGTATCCTGGGTAAATTTTCATGACCCTGCGTCACCATATTTTTCCAATTCCCCAATATTGGTGAAAATATTCACCAATATTTTCCATTTCCCATGTCCAGATGTTGCATATGTATTTCTTTCTATCCTTCTGATAAGAGAAAGTGTCAGTGACTGCATCAACTATTACTGATTCCTTCATTTTTCAATAATAGGCCAACATCTTAATCAACATAGTTGGTTATTGAAAGGTACTCTGTTTCACTGAATAAAAAAGAATACGTAATAAATGAGTCTTTAAAATCCCCAAGTATTAATTTGATATAGACCTTTAATATAACTTATTTCATAAAGAAATATCTGTGAAAATATTGTCACATTTTCAGTTCATCTGGATTGTGTTCTGTATGCTAGCAGCTGTGTACTGTATTTCTTTCTTATCTCATTTCTTATTTATAGTGGACCTGTCAACCTACATGTCCAAATTTATAAATAAATGTATCACAAATGTTTTTAAAAGCCCTTATCATAAAACTTTGACAGTAAATAAAATCCTAATTTAACATACTAATGACAAGGCCAAGACACCCCCTTGTTTTAGTGGGATACAGGAGTACAGTTAGAAGATTTAAAGCCTGGATAAAGTATGCAGATAAATTTTGACCTTACTTTCTCAGTTATGCCTTGAAATTGTGGCACATATGGCATCCCAAGTTCTTTACTTCTGGATTAGCCAGTAAATATCTCTAGACTGTAATGCATTTTAATTTTATGGTTTAATGCTAGGCTGGATAAGATCAATTGCATTTGACAATCTTCTGCCATATCTAGGGAAAAACAACAACAACAACAACAACAACAACAACAAACACTTATTATGAATAAAATTTCAGCTTCCTTTTGCATGTATGGTGTGGTTTTTGTTTTTGTTGTTGATGTTTGTTCCATTTTGTTTTTATCCTGTTTGATTTTTCAGTGTTTCTTTCTCTTACTTGAAGGAAAATTTAAAGCATGCGTTTCTCATGCTGTTTCTTTTCATTTACTACCCTGTCAGAGGGTCTGTTCTAATTTAGCTCCTTTTTGTCTTGCTTTTTTTTAGTTTTCATAGCGTACTCGATTAATGTCAAAGTGTGTCAGCAAATAAGTGCATTTTGTTATATGTAATCATAAAAATAAGTGTGTTTACCTGTCCTTTTGTTATTGTTATTGTTTTTTGTTTGTTTGTTTTGTTTTTTTGAGTCAAGTTCTACATCTGTGCTTTTGTTGTTGTTGTTTTTGTTTGTTTGTTTTTTGAGTCAAGTTCTATGTCTGTTTTTCACATACAACTCACATCAACTTCAGCAGGAGCTTCATGCTCTTATGTTCTTACATGAGATAGGACGTATTCATACATGGCATATTCTGCTATGATTATTGTTATATTCTGTAGACTTATTACATAATAAAAATCCTCCAGCAGTTCACACACACACAAAAAAATATAATGCTCGGTAGAGCACTCTTGACATATGATTTGAAAAAAGTTCAAATGTAAGTTTTTAAAATAAATCCTAGAGAAAAGAGGTTATATGTAGCCAAGAATTGGCAATTTCAGAAGTTGCAAGTAGTTCTTTTTTCTTTTTCATTTTCTTGGAAATATTTATGTCAAGTTTCATTTTGCACAAAATGTTTAATATGAAATCTCCCTTTAGGAATGTCAATTGACATTGATAAAAATAATTGATAAAAATAGTTTTAAAAAGACTGGGTGGTCAGCATCTTTTTCAAAAAATAAATATCCTTCATAGTAAACAAATTATTGGGATTTTTTCTCCTGATGCTGGTGATTTAGTCAGGTTCATCATGTATACAGTAATTCTCATTCTCTTTGGTTTTATGTCCTTTGTGTTTACAGTAGAGTAATTGGACCATTAGACATTTTAGTTTAGTTTCCAGACTGTTTTGTGCATGTCTGAAGTGCCTGTATGTATGAGATTGATTGATTATGGTGATCTACTGCTGTTACTAATTTGTTTCCCATTTCCAATTGGCTTTTACTTTTTACAGCTTTGAGCAGTAATTCAGTCCCATACGCCTCCCTGATTGGCTCTGTGTCCTCCCTCTCTAGCCAAACTACCACTCAGTCCTTATATGATAATAACTCTCTCCCACGATTCGCTCGAAAAGGTCTAAACATCTTTGTCTCTATTATTTTCTCTGTTCAAGCGCTGTTTTAGATGTACATCAGTCCACCTCCATTTCTGGATCAATCTAGAGTTCTCTTGTGCCTTTTCACTCACATATTTTCCATGGGGGTGCTTGATCTGGATCAAACAGTTTAATTTTTAGATGACTGTCAACACACTCTTATTATGAGAATAGCTATTTTTTTTTAAAGCAAAATTTCTAACAAAACGGGAGACAACCATAACTGATTCAAATAAATCAAGTATTATAGACTAATTTGTTAATTGAAATTCTAATAAATCTTGCTATTATATCTTAATATTCTGTTTTGTTAGTTGACTGGCAATTTGCTTTAATGTCTATGTTAAATACTGTCTCACCATCACATATGTACTATGAAGGTAATATGTAAATATATATTTATAGGGTCAGATGAATTATGAACAGCGCTGCTGGATATTATTAACATGATGTCTGAAGTGTCAAAAAAAAGAATTCAAAAAAAAAAAAAAGGAGGGGGAAGGGAAAACATTCTATAGCGTGACTGTGTTGTAACCACATGGTCATTTTCAGCTACTTTATAGGAAATTCAAGTTAATTGTCTTAGGCATGCTTTTGAAATTCACAGTGACAAAGCAAACAGCATTGTGCAACATGGCTTCCAGCTTGAGCCCCCTTGAGTCATCACTGTTTTTTTGTTTTGTTTTGTTTTGTTTTTAATTTCAAGAGATTTGGGGGTTCACTAGCTTAATTTTTCTAGCCAGCTCTGATTTCTTCCCTGAAACAATTGAAAACTCACTTCATTTAAGGATGAAGAGGAGAATGTAAGCAGTTTGGAGAAGGGTCACGGAGAGAGACTGAAACAATGATGTTTGCAAAATTTTGCCTGGCAAATCTTCAGCTGGAAGATTATGCTAGTTGGCCCCACATCTCTTCTGTCTTTCTTTTGCCTTGCTGTCTCTATATTCCTTTCATCACTCCTCTCTATCTCTGATTCCCAGTTCTTACTCTTCTTTTCAACTTAGTATCTTCATCAGTAGACAAAGATGTTTACACCTGAAGTAGATTGTAGGTATTTTTGGGGGTTGATAAATGGGGTTTTACATTAAACATGTTTTAAGGTATTAGTGCAGTCAGTATGTGTGTCCAACCAAACTGTACAACCCCTGCTTCTACAATCTGCTACTAGTGAAAACATTTTTGAAGCTATAATTGCCTGATGTCTGATCTTCTCTTCAGTGTCTGTTGTCTAAAAGCAGTGGTGCATGTAATTCTAGTCATTCATAGTTGCATGTGAATGTCAGTTGCCTCAAAATTTCATAAAATATTTAAGTATTTCTAATTAGGTCAGAATGTGTAGTCAGTCTTCTAGACCTTGATACATTGTTATTAATTCTCAAGCAATCCATTTTTTTTAATTAACTTTATAAGTTACTTTTCTGTTGGTTTGAGTTTTTATTATTATTATTTTATTATTATTTTTTTTACCATTTCCTTTGCAGGTTCAGATGTCTCCGGTTACCTTGGTAACCTTCATCCTTCAAGTTCATTTTTGTTGATTAAGCATAAGTCACTTTGCTTTCTGTCAAAATACTATTCTTTCCCCTTTAGGGCTTTTCAATGTCTGTTTCTCAGCTCACCTTTCCTCATCTAATTCAATGCAGTTTTCATTTCACACAGTCCAGCAGAAGAAGTTTGAAATGACATTAAGAGTCATTACTCAAAGCAGAGGTCGACATCAGTTCTAACTGTCTCATTTTTCCATGCCTACCTAACCTCATTGTCTCATCTCAGAGTAACTCTTTCCTTTACACTAGGACTGTTAGCTTTGAGAATATGCTTGGTGACTTCTTTTAATTTGGCTTCAGAGCTCATTTATCCAGAGCATGTTGTGCTTTGAGTAACCAAATTATTTGCCTGCTTCTCTCACATTTGACATCTTTACTACTTATGCATTTCTAGCCATTCTAACTACTACATTTTCTAAATTTTACTGTGATGCCATCAATGTAGTTTATTTTAAATTTGGTTCTTCTTTCCTGTACAACAGGTATGGCCAGTCACCCTCCAATACCTATCTTGGAACTTGCAGATCACATTGAAAGACTGAAAGCAAATGACAATCTGAAGTTCTCACAGGAGTATGAGGTAATTTGCCCCATTTTGTCATCACTCAAATTATCAAAAATGTCATGCTTCCTATTTCTCTAGACTTACTGGTATATATACACCCTGGTGGTGCCATTTTTATTGTTAAATGGCACCATGTTAAAATATGTCCTCTGTGTAGAAGGACTACATTGGCGAGATGTCTCCTTTGCTTCTAGCAATGTAGTTTTGTCTTTTAAGGATCTGTGTCAAGCAGATTCCATGTGCAAATGCTTGAAGCAGTGTCCTGCCAATAATACTACATTGATAATCTGTGAATGGTGCTCTGTAAGAGTGGGAAGGAACAGATTAATCATTTACAAGTCATATTGTCAGTAATCTATGAAGTAAACCTCCCAGAACAGGCATTGTTACTGTGGAAAATGATAGCATCTTATGTCCATAATTTGTTGCTAAAGGAACTTGGAGAGGTCTCCATTAAATAGATCCCTAATTGGTTTTTCAACACCAATAAGGCTTATCACGTCAAAAATCTATGGACAAAGTATACACTGGATGATTAGGAAAATCATGCTTCTTCAGAGCATGGACTGTCCTGTCCATTATCCAATGATTAACAGCTCCCAGAAAGATCACTGACACAGTATTTTCTTTATAGTCTATTGTGTCACTGATCCTTGCTTAAATGTCCTCAAGATTTTGTTGTCACAGTGGAGTAATAACATATTATTCTCATTTTAACTGAACATTTCTTGTATTTGAAGGTTCCTATAAACAGACAATGCAATAAACAAACAAACAAACAAAAAACTGAGAAAGACTTTCTTCTGTTAGTTCCATATTAATATGTACAGAGATTCTGTAAATATCCAACGTATTTAAAGCCTTGACAGGAAATATTACAATTGAATACTTCATATTGTAAAAGAGAACTAAAGTCACTTACCATTTTATTGAATGCTGTTCAAAAGACTTTAAGATTGCTCAAAAAAAATCTTCTTAGATATCAAAAGGAATATACAGACTCCACAATTCATGAAATGAAATTTCTTTCAAGAATCTCAGGATTGCTGTTTACTGTTGTAATTACACACATACACACACCAAAAAAAAAAAAAAAAAAAAAGAATTTTCAAATTTTCACATTTCTGCATGTAAATGTATTCTTAAGTATGAAGACTGTAATACTTTCGATAATAAAGGATCAGACAGGGAAATTAATGCAACAGTATTCGCCATAAAAAGTGGTAATATTTGGTACAAATTTTACAATCATTTCTTGTTGTACTATAG
The DNA here is from genome assembly GCA_011075105.1 of Heteronetta atricapilla. Lineage (NCBI taxonomy): Eukaryota > Metazoa > Chordata > Aves > Anseriformes > Anatidae > Heteronetta > Heteronetta atricapilla. The sequence goes on along the minus strand of CM021763.1, from coordinate 31,660,117 downwards.
GCAAATTAATTGGAATAACTGTGTAGGAAATTTCATCTAATAAATAAAGAATGCCATTACATGTCATATAAGGGAGTATAGTTTGTAGCTGAGGGTTTGCCTCTTCTCACAGGTAACTAGTGATAACAGGTCTCTTCTCACAGGTAACTAGAGGGAGTGCCCTCAAGTTGCACCAGGGGAGGTTTAGGTTAGAAATTAGGAGCAATTTCTTCTCAGAAATGGTGGTTAGGCATTGGAATGGTTTGCCCTGGGAAGTGGTGGCATCAACATCCCTTGGGGTGTTCAAGGAAAGGCTGGAACTGGTTCAAGGAAAAGTTGGACGTGGTTTAGTGGATGACGTTAGAAGGATAGTGGTTGGACTAGATGGTCTTGAAGGTCTCTTCCAAATTAAATGATTCTATTCTATTCTATACTATACTATACTTGACTGTATGTGAAGCATGTTGTGAAGGTGACGTGGTTCTTCTTATGTTGTAGTAAGAAGTAAAAGAAGTAAAAGCCTTGGTGTTTGGTATTTATGTATTATTTAAACCATTAAAATCATCTTGAGAATGTAATTGTAATCATTTACAAGCAGTTTTGTGAAGATATGTTAATTTACTGAAAACTTAGTATATACCTTAAGAACTTTTACCATTTGGCATATACGGCTGAGATTTCACATTCTGTTTTTATTTATTTATTTAATTATTTTGGCTAAGCGTACCATCTGGGGCAGAGCAATCAGACACTGAATATTAAAATGTGGCCAAGTATAAGTCAACATCAAGCTTCATTCATGTTGGTTTGCCCAATGGACAGTCAAAAATTACCTTTAAAATATGAGCTTTAGAGAAGCCACTTTATTTCCAGCTACTGCAATGTTCACACATTTTGAAGCAGAATTACTGAAAAGCACTGATACTTAATTTCATGGTCTAGTCTAGGAAATGGACAAAGGCTGCAATTTGGTGGTCACTGTAAGTCATCTCCCTGTCTTGGCTGTGCATTCCTGTTGTCTCTTTTGTGCCAATCCTGGCACTAGTGTATGTGCAGCTGTTCAAGGATTATCTCAGGAAATAGATTTAGCTGAGAACTAATTGTTTTATTTTTCTTTGCTGTTTTTAGTTGGATCAATTCCCTGAATGAGCTAACCACATGGCTGCATGAGCTCTAGTGCCAGCAGAAGGGAGATGGTGGGAACATTTGTGGTTGAGTATTGGGTCCTTGTCTTTCCCCACGTAAAAGAAACTGTCAGATTCCCAGGCAGAGACGGGTACAGACAGTAACAATTCAGTTATTGTCACTTCAGATTAATTTTGAACTGGTGACACAGAAGGAAAAAAGATTTTTCATCATCAAGAGTTAAAGGCAAGGATACAATGTGTAGCAGGAAACCACTGACTTCTGTCAATAATAATAACATACTTCATTTAATTCCCACTTGAGGAAACAAATATTTTTCGTAGGTGATTTTTTTTTTAATATATGTAAATATGTAATGCCTTTTTTTCCTTAAACTTTTTTTTTTTTTTTTTTTTTTTAATAGAATGTCTTACATTGCATTGATGAAATTCTAAAATAGACTGATAATATACCATGACTATTGTGGCAACTTTGTGATATCATAAAATAAGATATATTCGTACATTTTCCTGATGAACACTCACTTCTTATCCAGCTTGTAGAATTTCTGTTTCTTTGTAATTGTTAGCTTCATCACAAATGGTTAGCATCCACAAAAGGATGTTTTAATTATTATTTTTTTTTCCACATTTTTAATTGCCACTTACAAGGAATTACTTGTGCTCAGATATATCTTACACATTATATACATCCTTTTCAGTCTTTCAGAAGTATTTGTACATTTGCTTCTGTTCCATTCTTGGTTTTGTTGCATCCCCTTCCCTTTGCCAAGAATTTCTGATAAAAATTGCATGCAAATTTGTTTTTCTCCACACGTCTTCTTCTGCCTTACACCTTCCCAGCCTGTTCATGCTTTGTCTTCAGACAGACAAAAAACAAGCTCTCTTCACTACTTTCACCAGCAACAACAAAAAATTATCTCTGAGAAGGCACATGTCTACATATGAACTCCTCTGCTTCCCCTCTATCCTCGTTTTCCAATGAAATTCCCTAACTTCCTTGCACCCTCTAAGGAAAGGTGAAGAGGCCTTCTTTAGAGACCTAGATCATGAGAGGAGACAGGACTGATTTCTTCAAACAGTCCCATACTCAACTCACTTGACTCAATTCATCTGACAAAGCTTCGCAAAAGCTTTCCCCTCCCCTCCCCTCTCCTCCTCTCTCCTCCCCTCTCCTCCCCTCTCTGCCACTCCCCATCCCTCCCCTTGGAAGCTTTGATGTCTTTGATGGGAGTGGTTTCTACTTCTACAAAACTTCAGAAACTGTTTCACAGTAACTCCTTCAGGGATCCTCCGATATAACCTGGGTTTTAAAAAGGAATTTGATGAGAAAAGCAGACATCTGTCTTTATACTTTTGTGATAACTTTTCTGATACTTTTTTCTGACACCTTGAATACCAGATTCATGGGAGAATGAAGGCTAAGCCCTAAAGACTATAACTATTATAAGATTTAAATAAGCTTATAATTAACCCATTGGATAAAGAGGTTTTGTAGTTTTAGCATAGTTAGTGCTGTATCCTCTTCTCAATAAAGTTCATTTCTATTTTTTTTCCTATAATACTTCTTTAATTGGTGTTAGCTTGCAATGTCCTAGCCTTAGCAAAATGTTATTTTACCTTGCTACCACGACATATTCTTTATGTCACATATATCTTTTGTATTCCTTAATTTAAAGACAGGGTTCTTGACCTCATCTGATTATTATAAAGCTTTTCCCAGTTTTGGCAGTTTCAGTGGGATTTTAATGCAATGTAAGTCTCCATATTGGCTTGACAGCTGCTAAGCAGAAAGCTTTATTCGTAAGAAACTGACCTTTATATCATATCTGCTTCTTAAATTAGAATTTAGAGTTTAACAATAAAAAATGGTCATGGAGATAGACTGAATCAGAATATTAAGATGCTTCCTATTTTATGCAATACACAAGATACATCAGTAAAGTAATTTCCTCCTGTCACACAGAACAGAAAATCTATTCCTCTTACGAAGCAGATTCCTGGGTCTTGCATGAAATACTTTCGTATTTTATTATCTGGGATCATTCGTTTATACCCTTAAGGAAGTAGATTCAAATTTTCAAACATATATATATATATATAAACATATATATACAATATATATATATATATATACACATACATACATATATATATATATAAGTATATATATATATATATGAATGTATATATATATATACATTCTTCTTCTTTTTGGTGTGGGTGGTGGTGTAGTACCCTATGCCTCACAGCTCCTGAAGTTCAGTGATGGCAGCTGCAGCAAATCCAGACCATTACCTTTAATGAAAGCTGAGAATCTAAACTCAGGTTATACCAACACCACTTTGTAGAGCACAGACCTAAAAAACAAAGAGGGTTAACATGGGCTCTCCAGGATCTCAGACATCTTTGTCCTAAATGTTGTAAAGTGAACACTGTAACAGAAAAATTGCAATATTGGACTGTTTGTGTAATTGCATGATTTAGAGTATATGTGTGTGTGTGCGTGCGTGTGTGTGTATGCTGGTTAACTAATATTATGAGAAATTGTATATTATTGTACATTTTTCTACATTGGGAGTAAATTACAGACAGTATTTAATACTGAGTATTGGGAAAAATGAAGAAAAATGTATTTTGACTCTGCTCCACACTGCCATGCCATTTAAAGTTTCATTGTAGCTTTTCAGTATCAGTGTGTAGGATCTGTGATGAGAAGACAATTTACTGAATGTGGTACATTTATATTTTTGTATTTTACATTGCAACAGGATAAGCACTGGACATCTTATATAGAGGAAGCAAATATAAAGCTTATTAATATAAAACACTTTACTAATCCACGAATAACAAATAACCTGCTGAATGAATCTGTATAAAAGAAACAGCTGCACTTAACTTCCATATCATTGGAGACAATACCGACTCATACAAAAATCAATTCCTTCTCAATAAATAAATAAATAAATAAACCTGTTATTTTTCTTTACAATAGCTTCCTGTTTTCTAATATTATAAACAACATTTATTGGTATTCTCTAACTTTACTTTCATAGGTTGTGATTCATTTACTGAGAAACAATTAGTGTAGTCAGTGAACAATGAAAACTTGTTTGTCTTCCTAATAATGCATATGGTATTCACAAAGGTTATTTGCTGCTTATTTCCACTTACTGTAGTGTCTGAGCCAGTAGGATATTTAAGACTGAAAATTTTGAAGACATAATGCCAGAACCTGAAATGTCAATAGTTAAGATTAATAGTAGAGTATTACATCCTTACTTGGTTCTTTGAATGCCTCTTCTGATTAACATCATTTACTTATGCTTATGTAATTAAAAGAATATTCAAATACAAGAACGCCAGTGTTAGCATACTAGGATGCTAGATTTTGGAATGATACCTAATGCTATTTTGACAAGGAATTCCATGGAGGTTGTATAAAAAGCCAAATAACTGCAATAAATGTCACTTTTATTTTGCTCAACTGAAAACACAGTAGGAAGAGAAAGATGGTGCATTTCTTATACTAAGAAAAATCATTCAGGAATGTAGCATATCATTATAAGTAATTGGAGTTTTGTGTTTGTGTGTTGTTTTCAGAAAGATTCTTTTGCAATATTTTAGGGAGTTTACAGGGAGAAATGGAGAAATCAGTGGAGAAGGCCTTTAATATAGATGCTTCTGGTGCAAATTATGGATATTTCTAAACATTTTGGTAGCAGTTCTTATAGTTGTGCCATGCTGTATGAAACAAGTATCCTTACTTCTTTCATACGCACACATAAATAAAAATAAAAATGTTGAGAGTGTTTTAAAATACATTAAAATTTTAAAACAGCACTAATATTTCCTATGAGACTTCTAAAAAGTTTAATGCTAAATTGCTATATTTCATGTTCTCCATCAAAACAGAACAAGAGGATGTATTAATCAAATAAATATTTAAACTAAGCTAGGTTTTTCATTTCTCGTCTGCTCCTGGTATTTATTTCCCACCTGAGGAGGAGAGTAATCCTTTGTTTTCAGCACATAGTAATTTCTACAGACAAAGGATTTTAATTACGTATGGGAAATAAACAGATTACTCTTAAGATGGGAGACAAAAGAATACAGAACAAGTTCTAAAAAAAGTTCTGTTTTCTAGAGCTTTTTATGTAAAAGAGACTGTCCTTCAAAATGAATAAATTTTCAAATAAGTGTTTTTCTACTTAAGTATACTTTAGTAATAAACAAATATACATGCTCTGATCCCACTGGAATCAGGTTTGTGCGATATCATTTGGTTATAGAATTATTAGCTTGATATTGAAGAGGAAATATCTTTGTTCTTGAGAATCTGGCAAAAGCTTTAGCTGTGTTTCTATCTGTTCTTGAACAGTTGGGTCACTTGCCCTTGAGAGTCAACAGGAAATCACTCATCTATGTATTTCCACCTCAATTTCTACAACCAAGATACAACCTCAGATCTGAGTTAAAAAAAAAAAAAAAAAAAAAAAAAGTGTGTTTGTCCCTCATACCACTTGGGAATGCCAGCCTATACAACATCATGTGAAAAACTCTGCCTTTGAAGGAAAATGTGATTTGACTAGCAAGTTGCCATAATGGTCTATTAATGCTCATACATTTAGCATTTATGTTTTGGAAATACAGTATGTAATTCTCATTCTATTAGCAAGTTTCCTGCATAATGGAATAGTATATTATTATAGATTCATTAGCTATGATATGAAATTCATAGCAAAGTCACTGACATTGGTAAAAGAGGGTCAAACTGGTCATTTTTATGAGTAGTTGACTACTTTCTCCAATTGTGTAGTCTACCTGCATTGATATCCTCTTAAATTTGTGTTTTTCATTCTTTTTCTTGCTAGTCTTAGATTTCTCTGTGACACTGTGCTTTTTGATGACCTAATTTGGGCCTCAAGCATAGCACCTGCAGTGCTGAGAAATTCTCTGTGTATCATGCTTTCTTTTCCTTCTGAGTTTGTGAAACCTCCACAGTAGCTAACAATGTCCTCCCCCCTTCATTTCCTGGTTTAGCAACACTTACTAGAGCATTGTTGCCAGGAATACATCAGTTTATGCCAGAAAGTTTGGCATTTTGTCATTCTCATTCCTTCCCCAGTTCTTCACCAGAATATTCTCCTGGGGGACTCACAGTGACAGCAAGCAACATTTACCTCTAGTTTAAGAAGCCTAAGGGAAATCTTCACTGTGAACAAGTACAAACATTGGCTGGGGGAGTCATCTAAAAGTCTCTCAAAGACATTTTTTGTTATCATGCTTCATAGTCAAAGAACTATTTTGTGGATGATACATCATATATATTTCTCAAGTATTTTTCAAGTCAGACTTTTTTTTTTTTTTCCTAGCAGCCAACCACTTAGAACACAATAGCTGAAAGATTAGTCAAAGCATGGGAGGGTAATAACAGTATTACGGATAACGTTATTTCTTTTGCACAAAGAACCATACTCCACTGTTATATTATGAAGAAATCCAGCTCTTTGTTAATGACAGCTTTATTGAAGACAAGCTTTCAGAATGAATATACTAGAAATCCTATTAAGTGCCATCCATTAAACCATTAAAGCACTCATTAAAACTGTTAGTACAGACTTGTTATTCATGAGTTATTGGTCTTTCACACTTCTGAAATGTGTCTGCCAATACCACTCTACTCTTTGTTTCAGTGTAGCTATTAAGTCTGAGGAAATATAGATTGACTTTCTTTTGCCAAAACAGAGCTTTCTGGGAGGGTAGTTAGGCCATGAAGAGTTGTGGGAAAAGGAGGAAAGATTGAAGTTTAGGCCTGTTTGCACAGTATTTATGTTATTTTTGTTAACTATGTCTGTATGCAGGACAAATTATAAATCACTGAATTCAATGATCTGGCTATACATCACACAAAGAAGTGAGAGTGCTCATAGTAGAAGTATAGTATGCTGCCATGATGAACACATCATCTACTTGTACAAATAGCTGACAGAAAGCTGCAGATTGACTTTTTTTCTTGGTATGGAAAAAAGCTTTAGATCACCTATATATTAAGGAATGAAAAGGGGAAGAAGAATACAGAACAATTTAAGTTAAGCTTTAATTATATGACATTATATTAACATTATTAACATTATTATTAACAATTTATAAATCCAATATAAATGCAATAGGCACATTATAAAACTGAAATTCTTTCTCATAATGGGCAAAACTCTACTTAGACCATCATTTTCTAAGTGTAATTATAAACACAAAAATACATCAGAGGAAAGTGTACAGAATTTATGTGTGCAGAATGATGTGTGTCCAGAATATTCAGGCACTGCAGGTAAAAACATAAAGGATCAGGCAGAGCGTCTCCTTCAGTTATATATCCAGAAATAACGCACAGCAACATTGTCTCATTCTGGGGCAGTGAGCTGCCCTGTACCTAGAATATTTACGTATATACCTCACAAATATGTATTCATGGTTAGTGTAAATGTGCTTTATTCATGGTCAATAATTGCTTTTTAATAATTTATAGTGCAATGCTTTTAAAATACTGTGAGCATCTTTAATTTATTTTGAGATTACAGTGATTACATTCTGCATTGTTACCAGAACTCTGAGCTAAATGCATACCACTTTCTATAATACTGAAAACTTGTCTAGCAAACATCCTGCATAAGTTTTCAGATTCACCTCCATTCACTCAAAAAGGAAAAAAGGAAAATTATTTCTGAGAAGAATCACTATATAAATATGATAGCTTTGTAGAACCCTCAATAAAGTCCTTAAGTCCTAATATGTTAAGCATAGTCACACAAGCTGGTAAGATTTTTGGTGCAAATAATAATAATAATAATAAATCCTTTTAAACTGTTACTGACACCCATAGCAGTACAATTCAAGTGAATCCTATCAAAACCACAAGTAAATTTTGTATGACACCCATCATGCTCCCAGACTGTTAGTTTTTTCATTGTTCTTCTAAAAAGTCTAATATAATTTCTTCTTGATGGAGAAGCTGCCTCAGGTGAGGCACTAAGTGAAGGTGAGGTGAGAATCTGAACCATCACAATCAGTCAATCTCAGTCAAGTTACAAAGGTCCATCCAGGTCCAGCTCCGGACTACTGTAATAAACCAAAACAAATTTCAGGAAAATTAACTAGTGAAATGTTATAAAAGTTAATTGAGTCTAGGGTTTTAGTAGATCTGATAAGATACTGAGCCTTGGTTTCCTAAACAGAAATGCTTAGCTATTCTAAGACCTACATCAGGAAGCCAGGCAACATGATTTTTTTTTAGAATAATCTCAAGAAAGAAGCAAAGTAATTGTCTGAATATTAATAAAATAAACTTTAAGATACATAAAGATGCATAATAATTATTCAGTTTTGTGGATAGACAAGTATTAATTATTAATCTAAGGAATAAATACTAGTAGATCATATAAATTAATTTACCCCCTGTTCATTGTCTGATAATACCTACTGTAACAGATTACAGGTCATATTTTTAATTTCTGTTGATATAAAATGTACTTGGAGCTGTTGTAACAGAACCTGTGATGAGTCAGTGTAAGTGATATAAAATCACAGAATCACAAAAGTAATGGCTTGACCCTGTAGTAGTAGTATGGAGCTTCTGGCCTGTGCTTGATTGCTGGCCTACTGGTAGAAAATGATCACAGTGTTAGTGAAGAGACCCATCTAGGCATATCTTCTTGCTAGTTTTTTACAATTTAGAGCAATTCATCAGAGGGAACTGTCAATTGTTGCCAGGAGTAAGCAAAAGACATGAGCTGTAAAAATGAGCTGTGTATATATGTTGCTAAAATACTTCTAAGATCTCTACTATTACAAAAAGTAAAACAATGTGTGATTCATCATGATTTCTCAGTGTTATGTGACCTTTTACACAGACAGTACCAGAGCACGCATATGCAGGTACCAACTGCAGTTTACTCTGCATGAATATGTCAGCTACAGTGGAAACAAAAGACCTGGAATTCTCCTACAAATGAAGCATGAAGGAATGCAGAACAAATTTCAGTATATTAACTGCATTCTGGAGCATGAAAGAAGCAGAAAATAAACAGTGATTCTAGGACCATTGTGTGTGTAAATAAGAGGTCATTAAAATTTCCTAAATTTAATCTCCATTGCTCACTTATCTGTGAGTCAAGGGAATAAAAATCAACGGTCATTATATTTTCCCTGGTTCCTTGAGCAACATTGGTATCATGTGTTGGACTGGCACCAAAATAAAAAAAAAAATAATAATAATAATAGAAACAACATTATTTTTCTTCTGGAAAACTTCTTCAAAATATTTGGAGTTTATTTAGTAAACAGGACACTGATTCGTTTGAACATGTAGACTTAGTAATAGATCAAGAAAAAAAGAATATCTATCCCCCTTCTTCACAGTGTTTTTAAGATTTCTGATGGTGTTTTTTTTTTTTTTTTTTTTTTTTAATTCTCGGTTATATAATTATTAACCATTTGCAAAACTGAATGAAAACAAAAAGTGAGGGGTAGCAAACCCTTGCCTTTCTAAAGAGAAGGCAGTTACCTGAAATTTGAAAAAGTTGATTGGAAATTCAGATGCATAAAAACCGAATGCTTGATTTAGTTTAAAATACTATATAATATGTTGCAAAGCATCCCAAAGTCAGTATTCTTTCAAATGCAAAATATTTCCATAGTAAAACTAGAGGAGCATATGTTTTGTAACCTTCATAAATATAAGTATGTAGTCCTCAGCTAAAATTTTCAGTTTTCTTCTCCTCTTTCTCTTTTGAAGTCAATTGATCCTGGTCAGCAGTTTACATGGGAACACTCTAACCTGGAAGTAAACAAACCAAAGAATAGATATGCGAATGTAATTGCATATGACCATTCTCGTGTTCTACTCTCTGCAATAGAAGGTAAGGACACTTTTAAAATTAATTAAATAAATTCTAAAATCCATTGTAATGCTAGCTCCTGATATCTTTGTATAGTAATACAAAGAAGTGTTAATTAAATTGGTTCCAGTAAATTCCTGTAATGACAGTTCTTTTCTGATTTTCATTTTCAGTAATTCATTATGAAATTGCACTGAGACGGATACAGGGTCACATTTAGCACCAAATATGTCAGGTTCTTGGCAAATAGTTCTTGGCATGTATGCCAAGGTATTACCTAAAGTAAATTGTCATTGCTGTTTACTTACACTAGTTCTGGAGAACAAATACATCAACAACTGTGCCTGAATTAAGGTTTCTGTCTAGCAATAACATTATCGACATATCTGGTTATTGAGTTCTGGTTGCCAAATCCTTAATTGAGGAAAAAATGTGTTCAATTTTGTGTTCTTGGGTAAAATGTGGATAACCCTTTATAAAAGCTTCATTTTTTTTTTTCTGTTTAATTTACTATCTGAATATTGAATGAAATACACATACAACACACACACAGACATTATTCAAACCTCAGTATTTTGCTACCAAGAGATTGGCAGAGGGGTATGATGACAGTTTTTCATTATATCTTTCTTTGTCACAAAGGTCTCCAAAAAATTGAAAGTTTAAGAATTTTGATTTATATACCTAACGTGAAAAGCCTTGCTTGTTGTGTCTATTTTGCCAGGTGCTAAAGCAACAGAAATCACCGGTTTACACTCAGGATTACTCTCTTGCCAGTTCTGACTTATTATTAAGCTGCTTCCTGGGTTGAAGCAGATTTTCAGTTTATTCCGTAGTGTTGACAGACAGGTATTAATGATGGCCAGAATATAATAGTTCGTATATTTAACTGAAATAAATAAAATAAAAATAAAATTTCCTTCAGTGTGTGTGACGGAGCTTGCATATGATATACAAGATCTAGGGAACTGTATTCAGAGTCATAATTATGTTAATACTAACATGCTACTAGTTAAACTACAAGGTGTTTTGATTTACAATTATAAACAGTTTCTTACATTTGGCTGACCTGAAGACATTGGATACAGGAGGGAAAATATTATAGGTGCCATCAATTTTATTAACAGCAGTTTGGTGAAGAAAAAGGCATTCATACTGATTGAGGTTTAGATATTTCTTTATTTATTGTAGCTGCATGATGTGGCCTTTGATTATACAGATAAGAGCTTTTCAGTGTAATAGAAAATGAAATGACTGCCTTGAAGAATTTGTGTCTGATAATCTGCTTATATTTTTTTACACCTGTGAAGTTCATACAGTTGCACTGCCATATTTTAATATCAGTTAGCATATTTTGCTTCTTCTGCATTTCTTTGTAGAAGAATATAGCTGTATATAGCCGTACTGCCTCCTGATAGAACTATGTCTCAACACAGAGGCCACCGTGCCTTGATTAGTATTATATTTTATGTAATTAAATAAAAATATCCCTTTCTGTGTCACTAGTACACAAACAAACAAACAAACAAAAACACCTAGGTATGCAGTACAAAAACTCAGCATTTGGACAGCCATTCTGCATAGTTATGTAAAGATCTTTGGAACAAAATGTTCAACTGAGAAATAAACATGTTCACTGAAGACTCAAGATTGTCACAGGATTTTGACTGGACAAAGAGTTGTGTAACAGACAAAAAAGTCTAATTGCAAATAAATGTATTTGTTAATTTATAAACAAGTCAGACATCTGGGCTTAGAAAGTTGTGCCATAGTCTCCTTCATATAAGTGACTCATGAAATTTGGCTCCCTGAAACAAACCTGTTCTGAGAATAAGAAGAAAAATTAAAAGACAAAACAGAAACCATTTATCAAAATATCAAAGGTATTTATTGGACTACTTTTTAAAAATAATAAATAGTAAAAACATGAAAAAATCTTAACTTTACCTGTAGGAAAGTACTGAATATATTTATAATGAGCAGAGACAACAAACATTTAAACTGTAATGTATGTTTATTTCAATAAGAAAACAATACCATGATGACATTAATATTTCTATCACTCTAATACAGTGACCTTAAACAAAGAAATACATTATAGCCTTATGGAATGTCAGTGTTAGACCTAAAACTACAGATGAGATTTTGATCCATCTGATAATTTGCATAATTTCCCTACCAGTGAATCACAGAATGGCTGAGTCTGGAAGAGACCTCTAAAGGTCATCTGGTCCACCCCCCCTGCTCAAGCAGGGACACTTCAAGTAGGTTGCCCAGAACCGTGCCCAGATGGCTTTTGAAGATCTCCAAGGAGAGAGCCTCCACAGGTCTCTGGGTAACCTATTACATTTCTCCATAACCTGCACAGTACAGAAGTGCTTCCTGATGTTTACACAGAACTTCTTGTACTTCTTGTCCATTGTCCATTGTCTCTTGTCCTGGCACTGGGCACCACTGAAAGGAGGCTAGCTCCGTCTTCACTGCATCCTTCCTTCAAGTATTTATACCTGTTGCTAAAAAATAAATACTTTCAATACTGTTTAAAACAAACAAACAAACAAATAAATAAATAAATAAATAAATAACCTCCTTAGGCTGTGTTATTAAACAAGCTAATCAGGGCATAAGTTTGGACTGCATTGCATTTTCTTGCAACAACATCGAGAGTATATATATTTTTAAATACTTGTTTTATCTGAAGTTCCTGGAGGCAGTCAGAAGGCTAATGTTAGGGGCAGTGAGGTCTAATAATCACTGTGCTCCTGAGCTACATTCTACACCTGGAACCTCTGCCCCTGTTGGAGAATAAACTGAGCATCTGCCAAACTGCAATCATGCACTAATCATCGCTTTGCCACCTGATGGTGTTCCACTAATGTGGAATGTTACAATTGCTACTTTAGAATGGGGTGCAAGGACAATTCAGTTCAGTTGTCTATCTCTGACTGAAGCCAATATGAAGCACTTATTGGAAAGTCTTAAGAAGCATATAGTAAAGATTTGAAATTACTTTCCATTCATTGATAATACCAAGTTGTTAAAAGTTGCCTAAGTCCTGAAACACAAGTATTAGTAACTCTTTCAAAGTGTTTATTTTGGTACCTTTTATAAATCGTTACACATGGAAATGTTCTGTCCTTTCTTTATGTCCCTATCTTCTTGGCCTCTGTAATTGCCTGTGGCAAGGAGTTCCACCACATGCTTGCTCACTTTGCAAGACACATTGTTTATATTTTTAAGCTCACCACTTTTAAATTTTATCTCATTAGGAATACCTTTGGAAGTAAAACTCAGATTAGTTGTGGTAATTTGAATTTCCACCTGAAGAAAAACTTTCCCTTGCATAATTGTGTTCCCATACATTCTGGAAATCCCATCTCTCAGATTATGCTGTCTTTGGATGTGTCTGAGAGGGACACTTGCAAGTGAAATTTTACACAATAATGAAACAACATAAGAACATACTGAAATTTCTTGAATGCATCTAGCGGGATCTGAGGGCAGAATTTATAGATTAAATAAAAGTAGACCACATTAAAACAACTAGATCTGTAAAATTAAGCCTCTAAGGAATAAATTTTTGGGGGAAAAAAAATATATTAATTTGATTGCCATTTATCAGTAAAATAATATCCAGTATGTAGGTCATGCTCTGTAGATTTAGAAAGTATTCTGGTCAAAGGAAGTTTGTGAACAGTTGTGGAATATACAAATTACTCACAATTTCTCATGTTGTAGTTACATTATGTTCTGCAAACAAAATGTAATTAAATGCTGAGACTAATTTTATGACATTTCACCTCTGCAATTCTAGAGTGCCCTAAGAATAACAATATTGCAGTGATGAGGCAACAGACTACAGAAAGAGCAATGAACAATTTAGAGTAGTGTTAATGTTGGCTATCTCAACTACAATGATTATAGAAGTATTAATAAAAGGCAAAATGATTCTGGCCTATGCTATTATATATAATAATTCAGGCCTACTTAAGCTGTTATAGTTATCATCTATCAACAAAAATTGAGACATTCTTAATTCTCTTTAAAGCTGCTTGGCATGATTCTGACTTTTCTCTGTACACATACCCAGACTGTCCATCTTGAAGACTCAGCAAAATGTTGAGTGGCTTTTTTCTTGAACAGAGAATGAAGAACTGGCACCTCACTATTTACTGTGCACTCTCACATTGAAACTGGCCCTCTTGGTGTATTATTTAGACATATTAAGTGATTATTTCTGTCCAACAAGGCTCCTTTTTCAGATTGGTTAAGTTCTATTCAGTCTTAAAGAGCTGGAGAATCACTGAGCCAACTTTCAGACAGCTGTAAACAGTATGATGACTTCATGTTTGATTTGGATATCTGCTTTGCACTATCATGCAAGATACTGCCGTCACAATATATTGTGGTCATTTTGTTGGCATAATGCTGTGTCTCTGAGGGACTGCATTGAACAATGCATTTATTTTGATTCTGCCCTATCTTAAAATTAACCATACCTGTTTCTCCTCTTGCCTTAATATATAGTTCCCATATATTCGCTAAATGTCATATTTTCCAGATTGTCTTTTTTTTTTTTTTTTTAAAATCATTTTCTTCTACCCTCTACACAGTCCGTTTATTTGTTCTGCTGAATTTGGCATACTATGCCCAGCACTTTTTGATACTGCTTTCTTTCCAAAACTTACTGTAATTCATCATTTAACTTTGAAATTCCATATCTCTTTCATCCTTTCCCTCTTTGCCAGATTCTCATAATCCTAACAGTTCATCCACAATACAGCAATCTTTTCTCTTTCTTTCACTTTTCTTTCCTTACCTCACATTATGTTAGGATATTACATACTGCATTTCCCTCAAGTCTTTGTACAAGCTTTTCATTTTACCAGTGTTCAGGGTTGTAAATATTTTCATTGGTCTGTGCAACTGTTTTCTCCAGTGAGGTTTTGAAGTACAGATTTGTGCTTAGACCATTTGATTTTGATAACCTCTTTGCCTACAAAGATTTCATATTGCAAAAAGTTATTCATAAGCATTTGTTATTGGCATCTACTAGCTTTTTTTTGCTCTAACATGTCAAAACATTGATCTAAAGCAATAGTACAGCTTGATCAGCATTTTCATTTAATCATTACATTTTCCTAACTTGTTTACATGCATGACAGTATTTCATGATATTACTTCATGCTCTTTTTATGACTAACACCACAGCTCTTAGGGAAGCAGCACAGAAACAAAGGTTTGTGGTGTAATTCGTTTTAAATAGAAAGGCTGTTTGGTACTTAGTCTTTCTAAAGACTTGAAATAATTTCATGATTTGATTTCAGTTTGTGAATAAAACATGAAGTCTAATTAAAGCTATTTTAGATTATAACCATCCTCAGGAAATCAAATGAGTAATTCTGAGGTCTACTTTATTAGCCTAGTGGTGTGCATCCCTGTGCATGCTGCAGCAAGCTGTATTGTCATTTCAGTTTGTGAGTACAGTCTCACCATAATAGCTATAGAGTTATTATTATTTTTATTATTGTTGTTGTTATTATTATGCTTTGGAATTTTTGTTTGTTTTTTAATATTTTTCACTTTATTTATGGGATTGTCTATTGTTTCATTGCTCATTCACTCCTTCTCAGTAAAAACTACTGCTTTGTTCTCTTGAGATTTTCATCTCAAGAGAACTTGAAAATGAGATGTCCTTTCTGCTCAGCTACTCTTCTGATCCCCTGTTGTACTTTATTCCTGTCTGGCAGAATAAGGAGATTGCAGAATCAGGTCATTTATCACTATCATTGAAAAGGCTACTAGAAAATAATTATGGTAGAATTACGATCTGGTAGCTTACTTTTTTTTTTTTTTTTATGCAGAAACTGTGTCTCTGCCTTAATGAAACTTGTAAAAGTCCATTTATACTTGGATTACTTTAAATTAACACTTCAGGTATGCCATCCTAAATCTTCTTTAAACTCCACTGATGCCAGTAGAGTTAGTTAAGGTTCATATCAATATTACTGAAGGCAGAATTTAGTTGCTTTGTCCCCTTCTTGACCCATGTTTTCACAGAACTGACCTCTCTTAATTCTTACACCCAAATTTAAGTAATGATGGCAGTTGCCTCAATGCTTGTTCTTATTTTGCCTTCAGGCTATAGAAGCTAACAAAGGTTTGCAAGATTTCATTGCAGTGTAGTGAAACTAGTTCTATGTGATTTTTATTTTATTTTTTATGTTTTTCACTATTCGACTTGACAGAGAATTGTCCAACTTTCTCAGCTCAAGATGAGCTTATGGCCAGAAAAGTCATTCCAGAAAGTGACACAATTATCTTCCTTTCATAATTGTTTCCACTTGGGCTGTGTAGAGATTTACAGATGTTTAGGTTTGGTAAATGTTGTTTTTAAAATGCACACACTTCATTAAACATCTTATGATAAGGCAGTTTTCCTTGTAGAGACATAGTAGATAAAGAAAAATTGGTATGGCAAAATGTGAGACAGAAAGTTGGAGTGGCAAAATGGTATTACAGAATATGAATGGATTTTAGCCCAGAATGAGAAACTGAGGTCATGCATATAGACAGCAATGAAGAGGCTCTGTGCAAAAAATGGGGTTGATAGTAAAAGGGACAAAGAAAATACCTAATTGATCTTGTGCGTGACAGAGACAATGAAGCTGAGTGTTGAGAAATCTCTTTATTTCAGTAGGGATATAACCCTACACAGTCCTATCTTCTGCTAGAGAGAAATCTGTGACAAAAATCTTCAGAGTGTAAATTGTTGAAGAAGTACCTAATTTTCTTCCTGAAAGTGAATTAGTTAAGAAACTAGCAATAACAGGTTCTGTGGTGAAGAGGCTTTCATGTCCATGTCCCATATCCCAGCCAGATCATTTTCATACAGTATGGGACTGAGTTACTTTATAAAACTTTTTCTTCTTATTATTTTTTTTCTGGCTAAAGGACATATAAGGCTTTTTGTGTCCTCTTGATAAAATTCAAATGCAGAATAAAATGGAAATTTCTATTTCAAGCCTATCTGAAAGGAAATCCTCTTTGCAAATATCTGTAATTGTTAATTTAAATTGTCTCTTGCTCGCATATGTGATCAAGGAAGACATAATCTGAAAACTAGATTCTTATAATTATATTTAAATAATTTTAATTTATTCATTTATTCAATTTATAAATTATTTGAATATGATAAGTTCATAAATTTAATGCAAATAAATGTAAAAGCATTAAATTTCAAAATTATGTTTTTTTTTTGTTTTTTTTTTTTTTTTTTACATTGAGTACTAGTAACATTGGCAGCTAAGATTTGCAACGATTATAGAATAACAGAATGGTTTGGGTTTGAAGAGATCCTTAAGGATCATCTCATTCCAACTCCCTGCCTTGGGTAGGGACATCTCCCAAGAGACCAAGTTGATCAAAGCCCCATCCAGCCTGGTATTGAATACTTCCAAGGACAGGGTATCCACAGCTTCTCTGGGCAACCTGTTCGAGTACCTCACCACCCTCTGAGAAAATAATTTATACCTAATATTTAATATAAATCTACCCTTTTTTACTTTAAAGCCATTATCCCTTGTCCTATCACTATCACCAGCTTTCCTGTAGGCTTCCTGTAGGTACTGGAAGGTCTCTTTGGAACTTTTTCTTTTCTAAACTAAACAACTCCAACTCCTTCAGCTTTTGTTTATAGGAGAGGTGTTTCAGCCCTCATGGCCCTCCTCTTTCCTCCAACAGGTCCATGTCCTTCTTTGAATGGGGAGCCCTGAACTCAACGCAATATTCCAGTACTCGTCAGAGCAGAGTAGAGAGGGAGAACCACCTCCCTTGACCTGCTTGTCATACTTCTTTTGATGCAGCCCAGAATAAGGTTGGCTTTCTGGGCTGCAGACGCACACATGGCCAGCTCATGTTGAGCTTCTCATCAACCAACACCACTTTACCTCAGGGCAGCTCTCATTCCATTTGCTGCCTAGCCTGTATTTGTGTGCCACCTTGCACTTGGCCTTGATGAATTTCATGAGGTTCGCATGGGCCCACCACTCAAGTCTATATAGGTCCCACTAGATGTCATCTCTTCCCTCCAGCATGTCAGCCACAACACACAGCTTGATGTCATCAACATCCTTACTGAAGGTACGCTCAGTCCCACTGTCTGTGTCAACAACAACGATATTAAATAGCACCAGTCCCAGTACTGACCCCTGAGGAACACCACTCATTTCTCATCTCTGCTTGGACATTAAGCCGTTGACCACGACTCCTTGAGTGCAAACATCCAGCCAATTCCTTATCCACTGAGTGGTCCATCCATCAAATCCATGTCTCTCCAATTTAGAGACAAGGATTTCATGTGGGACAGTGTGAAGTGCTTTGTACAAGTCCATGCAGATGGTATCATTTTGCTCTTCCCTTATCCAACAGTGCTATTACCCTGTTGTAGAAGGCCACTAAATTTGTTAGGCATGATCTGCCCTTAGAGAAGCCTTGTTGAATGTCACCAATCACCTCCTTATTTTCCATGTGCCTTAGAAGAGTTTCAAAGGGGATCTGCAGGATCTCCAGGGGATCAATGCACAATAACTTATGCTTAATTTTTATGCTGAGTTGTGAGGTATCAGCTCTAGAGGACAGCTTTCCCAGAAGATCATTTAACCACTTTACAAAGTGTTGTTTTTCTTTTTCATTTTTTTCCTAAGGCTTTTATTTATAACATGCGCTTCAAAGTATGATACCAGACCTCATAATATAATTCTAATTTATATTGAAAACATTTTTTACCAGCTTTCTCAATTCCTTTGGTAATAATACCTAGTTGGTGTAGATTTCTCCTGTTGGCTTCATTTTTCTTTCTCAACTGTTTTGTGTGAAAGTGTTTTATTATCTTGATAAGGGAAGAAAATATGGCAGTATGCTGAGCAGTTGTATCTTCTAAGTCATTAATTCCAATTTTCACAGTAAGAAGTATTGTGTAAAAAACTTTCATGTTTACAAGAGGGAAGCTTTTAAATAACAACTCCATTTATAGAGGGAAATTGTGCTTTTCAGCTATAGACTATGCAGGTTTTGAAGATTTTACATTTTATTTTTCTCCCAGATACTTTCAATCAGTTCTAATCATAGCCAGTCTTCCTGTGTACATCCATGCATCCTGCCTGAGGGGTGCCATTTATTGTCTGTCTTGTGCCCTTCTTTACTAGCCTAAAACATTTTGTCAGGTTTTTCCTTTGCTGGTACAGAAGTCAAATCAAAATAAATTTTGTGTTTAAATATAATCTGAATATATAAAACAGTAAATTCTATCATTTTGTTTGGGTGGTAATAATAATATGAAGACAATAAAGACAAATTGTAGGCCAGACTTTTGCTTTAGTGACTCATAATCCGAATTATTTTAAAATTATATTGATTCTTAATTAGTGACATGATTTATCAGTGGGTTTGCTCATTGCTAAGGAGTAAAACTAAAAATTAAGCTTACCCAGAATAACTAGAACTCTCAAACTGTAGTTAAAATAAAAATAAAAAATGTTAAAGAGGTATCTCTACTGCCCATTTTATTTATTTTATTATTATTTTGGAAATTATTTTCAGATGCATGCCACTGGTTATCAGGAAAGACAGGAGTGTGCAGCCTCAGTAGTTCCTGGTCTGTGATCACCAGCAGAAGATAACAGAACACAATCAGTTTGGATGTTCATTTTATGACAGAAAGCTTGGGAAACATTCCTTTCAACATACTAGGCAATTTATTGTGGTTCATACCCAATTGAAATTCAACACTGTTGATCCATAGAGTGAAAATATTTAGCATAAGTTAGGAAGGTTTTATTACCTCAACTCTCTTTTGAAACAATGTGTGGAACCTGTGACTGTAGATTCATGCTTGGCACATTGTCTGTGTAAACATAAACTGTTCATTGCTGTTAAAAGCAGAAGGAATTTCTGTTAATTACTTCAACAAACCTTTTGTAACATTTTATTGTGTTGCACAGTTCTGTACTCTGAAACTCTTCTTGGGAACACTTGTGTTCAACACTGTAGTAACGTGGGAAAGACTGTTTAGGGATCTCACTAGCCCCTAGATCTCACATGGATATCTTTTCTTCCCAAAGTCAACATATAAAACAATAGCAGTGATATCAAAGCTCTGGTGCTGGACAACTTGTTTGTAGTCTGAGGCAAAAGCTGGACACTGCAGCACTGAATCCCGTGGGAACAGGACAGAAACCTGTATGTCTCTATTTACTCTTTTCTATGGGCATTGCTGCCTTTGTTCAGACCACTAACATGTTCTTCACTACAGCCAGCACTTCCTCCTCGACTTTGGCAGGCAGTGTGTTATGACCATGTTCTCAATACAGCCACAGTATTGGCATAACCTCATTTAAATAGCTTCTAGGTAGTAGCTGGCTCACCTTCACATGTGGCTACACAGACAAAATGAGGAAGAGCCTGCCTGCCAAAGGCTGAGTTGACACACTCTAAGTCCCTATCTAAATCTAGTCCACAGTACCTGAGTCTCAGGAGACTGATAGTGTAGGTTCAGTTTGCCCACAAGTCTTGACTTCCACCTCCATTTCATACATTTAATTTTTATTCAGGCTTACGGAGGCCTTTATCTGATGCACACACTGTACAGCAGATTCCAGTTTCTTAAACATGCATGCTAAGTTTTGTTAAAATAAAGCTCTCATTTAATAGGAAAAATGCATTTGACAATAATGTTAATAATCTGACATTAACACTTCTCCTATGTTTAAAAGAAATGTAACAGGCTCAATGAGATAGTTAAATGGAGCCTACTCAGGATATCTGCAGGGAGATTGCCCTGTCTGGCCCTGGCAGAGATTTTCCATGTGTGTGGGTGACAACAGGCAGTGTCAGATCAGCTTGTGAATACTTCTGTTTTCACTACCAGGTTTCTCCCTCTACTACAGATTTTCTGGCTTTTCTACTTCCTTATCAAACCATCAAATCATTTGTTTCCAAAGAATATATATTCCCAGAGAGGCCATCATACCCCTCAGCTCCAGAAGCTCAGTACTCTCACTTGCAGGTACCCATGTACTACATGGCATGCAGCAGGCTCAGATTCGTGATCCAGCTTTGTGACAGAATTTTTAGCTCTTGCACAATAGGACTGTGCAGAAATGCTGCCCAATGTAATCAATCATCTTTCTTTGTAGGCATACCAGGCAGTGACTACATCAATGCCAACTACATAGATGGATACAGAAAGCAGAATGCATATATAGCAACACAAGGGGCATTGCCAGAAACCTTTGGAGACTTCTGGAGAATGATGTGGGAACAACGAGGTGCAACTGTCGTCATGATGACAAAACTGGAGGAGAGGTCCAGGGTAAGGAAAGCAAATCAATATACAGAAAAATGCAAAGTTAAATTATTTTACCTGAGAAATCACTTAGCTAAGTTTTTGGTTTGATTTTTTTTTTCTTGTATGGGAACTAATCTTTTTTTTTTTTTTTTTCAGTTGCTACCACTTACACAGGAAATGTTAGTTTCACCTGTGAAATTACAAAGTCATGCCACTTATGTTGGATGTTTTTAATCCTCTGAAAAAAAAAAAAAATCTTGATCCA
This sequence comes from Heteronetta atricapilla, assembly GCA_011075105.1. NCBI lineage: Eukaryota > Metazoa > Chordata > Aves > Anseriformes > Anatidae > Heteronetta > Heteronetta atricapilla. The sequence continues at coordinate 31,638,484 of CM021763.1, read as the reverse complement.
CACTGACTTTTCCTCTATAGTATCAAAAATATAGTTGTGTATATTGTGATAAGGAAGGTAATGTATGCCAATAGCATAAAATTTTCACTTCTGCATGGTATAGATTACATATTCCTTAAGATCATTGACAATTTTGATTTGCTTAAAAACATGAGAATGTTATTTTATCACATGATGGCTGCAAGGAAAACTGCATTAACATATGCAGTAATAAAATAGAAAATTATCTGTGATATTTCAAATTCAATTTTACAAGGCAAAGTAACATTAGGAAATTAAAGGGCTAAAACATAACGATACTTATAACAACAGAGTTGAATGGCTATTATTATAAAGAGAAATAAAAATAGCATTTTTTTTGTTATATAATGGAAATGAAAATGACAGAAAGAGCATCTCAACAGACCACTCTGTGTGGCATGAAGATTTACTAGTAGAGTCCATATTTTGTGGCATAAAATGCACATATATTGCATACATTCCCTGGGGAAAAAAAAAAAAAAAAAAAAAAAAAAAGATACAGCAAGTGGTGTATGGTCAAGTGGTGTATGGTCAAGTGGTCTCCCCAGTATATTTTACCCACAATAACTCTGTGTGTTATGTTAGGACATATCCAGACTCCACATCGGTTGTTCCTGCTTATGATGCTGTTATTGCTCGTAAGTGCGCACATTGATTGGGTAAGGAGCCACACAACAGGTTCATTTCTGCAAACATATTATTGGGTCTTTTAGTGTAAACCAGAAGCTGCAGACAAATGTAGAAATCAGAAAAGGGGAGAAGGAAAGGGTGATTTTAACATCTATAGAAATTGCTTCCCATGCAAAATTGTTATAATAAAACAACATAATTGCAAGTGATATGAATGCTGTGAGTTGAATAAGTGTTGCGGTTTAACTCTAGTGGGCATCTCAGCCCCACACAGCCTCTCACTCACTCTCCCCACGTGGGATGGGGGAGAGAACTAGAAAGATAAAAGTGTGAGAACTCATGGGTTGAGATAAAGACAGCTTGGTAGGTAAAGCAAAAGCCATGTGTGCAAATCAGACAAAGAATTCATTCACTATTTGCCGTCAGCAGGCAGGTGTTCAGCCATATACAGAAAAGGGTTCAACACATATAACGGTTTTGTGGGGAAACAAATGCCATCATTCCAAACACCCCCTCTTTTCATCTTCTTTACCCAAATGTTTATTTTTGAGCTTGACATCATACGGTATAGAATAGGTCTTTGTTCAGTTTGGGCCAGTAGTCCTGGTTCTGTCCCCTCCCAGCTCCTGGTACACTCCCAGCCTCCTCACTGACAGGGAGGTACTAGAACCAGAAAAATCCTTGGCTCTGTGTAAAGCACTGCTCAGCAACAACTGACACATTGGTGTGTTATTACCACTATTTTCATAAAAAATCCAAAACATAACATTATACAAGCCTCTACAAAGAAAATTAACTCTATCCCATCCAAAGCCATGCCAATCTCACAAGAATGTCAGCAAAGGAAAAATACTGCCACAAGAGTTCTGGATTACATGCTCTTGGTAGTCTGTGTGAAAGGGTGGGGAGCTGCAAGTAGGAGGTAAGCTACAGGATTGCAAATGGAAGGCCCATAGCAATACAAAAGGTAAAGGTGCCTAAGGTACTGAGCAACATGTGGCAGCAAATGCCAAAGATAAAGAAATCAAGAAAAGATTGTAAAGAAAGGAGAGAAAGAGAAACAGGGAGGAAGAGATATTTATCATCCAGAAAATCTTTTAAATCAATAAAAAGTAGAAAAATGAATAATAGTTGATATTTCAGCAGCTCATGGATGACCCCCTCTTCAACATGGACATGTTTTTACATGTGTAGGTTTCAAACAGGAGAAAATGCACCATACTCTGTTATCATTGATGTTTTTTCATGCTTGGATACATATAGTTGCAATGATTACATAATTTGTTAAACATCTTGGCAAAAGTCGTTCCTTTCAGGAGGCTTACTGAAGTACATATATACTTTTATTTTAACTTTATTCTTTTAACGTTTCATCACTTTTTAAAAACAGATTTTGTTTTCTTTTGTTTTCCCAGTTCATATAATGTATGACATTTTAATTACAGAATCAATTTCTGCATGTAAATTCAACTTACGTTAACACCACTACATGATGTACCTGTTGGCAATTAGTACATAGCAAAGGGTAATATTATCAGAAAGCTTTATTTTATCTTGAGACTGCAGGCCTTGGTTCATATAGGTACTAAAAGTTGCTTGGAATTAAGCAAAAAAATCTGCCCATTTCTTCACTAATTGCTTCTTAGATAATAATGTTGCTGCTAAATAACATCAGTGCAAAGGAAGAAATCTGATCCTAATAAGCAGTTAACTTCAGAAATTTTACTGAAATAATTGACAGTTATCTTAATACTACAGACAGACGCTCCCTAAAAGGATGTTTTCATGTAACTAAATGAAATTGTATTCATTCTCTTCAATAAATTCTTAGAAGAGTTTTAAGCTACATATACCCTTTGCTGACTTCAAAAACAGTGATCCCTACAAAAACAGTGATCAGAATAGTAATCACCTCCACAAGTGATTAGCATTCAGCAACATTACATTCCTTGAGTGTAGTGAGAGACCGTACTATCCAGTCCATGGATTGTCTGTTCATTCAGTGCTCATGTCTATATATTTATTCTTACTTAATTTAGCTTACTCTGTATTCATAGATAAAATAAGTTTCATGCAATCAATGTATATTATTAGAGACCACCTATCTGGTACATAACTCAGCTCCAATCTAACTCAGATGGAGTCTGGAGATCTGTGAATATGGCATACAAGTTACCTTTTTTCCTAATACAGGAAGTACAAATAATATAATTAATGGTATTGATGGTGAAGCAGCAAAGCGAATCCCTATTTGTGAAAAGAATATGATGAAAAGATTTCCTTGACATTTTTTCTTAAACTATCATTCTTACATAGCATAATCTATAGCAGGAGAGAAGTGAAATTTCAAACATGATATACAAGCTTAGTTACATACCTTTAGAGATGAAGATCTTTGCTAATTTTGTTTCTCTTTCTCCATTGATTCCTTTTTGATTGCTTTTTTTGTCTTGGTAGCCTGATCATTATTGTTGCTGCAAGGCAAAATCATTTCTCTCTGGGACTTCATCTACTTTTCATCTTCATGTCATCATTTCTGTTTAAGTTGTTTTTTTTTTGTTTTTTTTTGTTTTTTTTTTTCATTATGTAGTCCTGCAGTTTGATTTTTTTACCTGGGTGGGATAGATAAAGATGGGGACTTTAATTGCATCTGCAGAAACAAATTTGGTTCATTAGCATGAGTTATACATCTGACTAACTTCAGCTTTGAGAAAGTACCTATTTTACAGCTGAGTACATCAAATGGTAGTGTTAAAATAAATTCATAATTCATATGTTTGCCTAGCAGAAAGCTATAGGAAAATAGAAGATTTTTCACTCTTTATTGGTTTCCTGGCACTTCACCATGTTGAACCTCATCTCATTGGGCTCTACTCAGCAACCCAACATGTCCAGGGCTCTCTGCAGGGCCTTCCAACCCTCCATCAGATCGACACTTCCCCCCCAGCTTGGTGTTGTTTGCAAACTTACTGAGGATGCACTCAATTCCCTCATTCAAATCATCAATAAAAGTATTTAAGAGGATAGTCCCCAACACTGACCCCTGGGGAACACCACTCATGACTGGTTGCCAGCTGGATTGCTCAAATAAGAGCCAGATCCTGACTATCCTGATGAAGAGAGCTTTAGTTTTCATACTGATATTACCAGCTTTGTTCAAAATTGCTAATGACTAACTGAATACATACGGAGACTTCATTTGTAGTGTTCTGATAGCCTTATCCAATCATTTGACTGTCACGAAGTAGTATCATCAATATTGCAAGCCAAGAATATATAAATACTTAAGCACAGAATATTCATCCTGTAGCGCCAAAATTGAACGCCTTGATACAGTGAGCATCCTGAGATATATGTAATCCTGAGTTTTTACTGGAAATAGTGAGGTAGAAACAAACACAGTAGAAAAGTCATATATCCTGTGTTTTGTACCCCAATAGTGAAATAGGTGGGACTATTATTATGGGTCCTGTGTCATTTCTATTTGTTGTGCATGGCTTCAGCAACAAATATGAGATGTTTCATCCTTAGTATGTTTTGACATGTTATACTGGAGCTATTACAGGTCAAAATACTAGATTCAATATAAGTGGCAATAAGTTAGTTTCACTAACATGAGTAGAAAAATCATCAGGTCACACACTTAACAATTCATTACAGAATATATATATTCATTTATATACTCCCAAGTGCATGTATGCTTTACAGCATTTAGACAAAATGTAGTTGATTTATGTTATTGGACTTAACAGGTACATAGAAATGTTCTTTTTCAAAGTTGTGAAACGTGTATTTAAGTGTAGCAAAATATAAATAAAATATTATCTACTTTTTGCTGGAACTAGAAAAATATGTGTGTCTTAAGCTGGTGAGTAGTTAATAATTATTCTAGCATACATATTACTAGATAGCATATAAATTGCAGATAGCATTCTTTCATGTCAAGTTACATTATTTTACTAAAAAAGAATTAAATTTACATTTTTTTCATTGTTCACTCCCCAGTTTTGTGGAAAACCAATAACTTCTTTATCAATAATGTACTATTGGAATTTTCTTTCATTTCTTTAGTGCTCTCAGCATACTAAGATGAGTCAGGAGATGAGTGAATGAGAAAGCTGGCTGGCCAAAAGGGGGAAAAAATATCTAAACTCATGTACACCATGTGTTCACCAGATTTACAAAAATGAAAATAAAATTGTGTAGGTATGTAATTTTTTCTTTCACTGTCACAGAATGTGATGGCCATAGTCCAAGAGTTCCTGCACCACTGTAGGAGTTAGAGCAGGAGGAGTCACCGTCTATCTCATCAGAACTGTAAAGCTCAGCCATATGGCAGTTCATTATGGAAGCATTCTCAGGGGCACAACTCTCATTCAAAAGCCATGGGTGTTTAATTCATTCAGTGCCCATGCAAGAACCTAATCATGAATGTGTACTAACATAGAGTACGCCCACCTAAAGACCATTTTTCTAGGCACGTTACAGGTGGAAGTGCTACGCAAAGGGGCCTCAGCTAAAGTTCAGGTTGTGTGTCACCCAGAAAAAGAGCACATAATATACTATAAGCAGGGTTAATGTTATGTGAAAAGGCATGCTGTAACACCACTACATAGGCTGCAAATAGTTTTGTCAGACCTTGTCTGGCTATTTTGTCTTATACACATTTGGAGTTGAGGACATACAGAATGAATGCTCTATGTTAGAATATATTGGTAAATTACAGAGAATTTAGAGGAAAATGTCAACAATCAGATGTTGGAGAAATGATATACAGGGAAGCCAGAAAGAATTGGATGAGTTTTATATATATAAGACAGTGAAAGAAAACATTACTCTTCCAGCATGTAAAAAGCTATTAAAAAGGTCATGGCAATCAACAGCTTTCTCCTCCTGTGGGGATCTAAGAGAAAGAAATCAACTTTGCAGCAAAGCTATTGAAAGAACTTCCAGATTACAATGTTATGAATGGAGCAAATTCTGTAGGATGTTTGCTTCAGTCTTTTCCACTATAAACTTTCAAAACCTGCTTATATGACAGTCTTAATTGAAATGATATTGCAATACCTCCTCCTGTCACAAATGCTTGTCAAAGCACCACCAAGTTTTCCATTCTTTGATTCAGTGCCCATCTATGATATGTTTTTTTTCACTTTGCTTTAAGTTTAGCTGATAGTTTTCTGGAAAATAACTTGTTCCTGAGGCATATGTTTAGACAATAGCTTAATCAAAACTGTATTGTAATTCTGTAATTTGACTTCATTTACCTGGTTCTTTTGCTTTGTAAGACATAAAGAACTGCCTCATATAATTATTTCTTCATTGCAGACAGAGGGACTCTGCCAAGTAAAGAGAATGGCCATTGGCATTTTGAGTTATAAGCTTTCCTTGCAAAAGTAAAAATTGTGCAAACTTGTTTTAAAATGCAAAGATTAGTTCATGTTTGTTTTAGCACTGCACCCTATTACTTTGGAGGAATTTCAGACTTGAAAAGGTCAGTGAATTAATTCAGTGTTATTTAGGAAAAAAAAAAAAAAAAAAAAAAAAAAAAAAAAAAAACTTATGTGTCAGATTCTGTCGAAAGACTTAGGATTGGTTCTAAATTACAATGAGAAATACACATCGAAATTTTAAGTTCTTCACACAAGTGTCTCTGAAAGAAGATATTCTGATTTAAATTTTCCATCATTTACAAAGCTTTTCCTAACTTCTAAGGATACAACTGGGTATTGAAAGGAACATGTTGATAATCGTTTGTTTGTTTGTTTGTTTGTTTTTCTGGGTGGTCTTGCTGATCAGTATCACAGGAACTGCATAAAATATACATTTGTAAGATTAACTGTTTTATCCATGTATTACACTAGTTGTTGAAAACTCATAACACCTCAGAAGTTCCATTCAAAAATCACATTCCAAGCTGCAACAATTTAAGGCTTCCAAAATTTTGGTCTGTTCTCTAATTCTATGTTTTTGATTTTCATGGTGTTTTATCCATTCACTTGTGGCTTTCAGGTGAATGAAAACCCATAAGAATAATAGACCTTTATTGCTCTAACCTCTAACAGCCTACTCTTTTGATTATATATAGATATGTATATATCTATATATAATCAAAAGAGTAGAGTATATATAAAAGAGTATATATATATAAATTTCACTGTATTCTTACATACCCATATCAGCAAAAAGAAATAGCTCTACTATATAAATACAAATATCATTTTATATGGTATGGACCATTGAAAATCTTCATTAGAGCGTTTCAGTAGTAAGATGAATTCTTCAATATATTTTTAAGTGGTATCTCATCCAGTGAAAGAATTATTCAGGCTGTACACAGAGATCAATCCTCAGTACAGGAAAAGGCTTAGGAAAATTTAAAAAAAAAAAAAAAAAAAAAAAAAAAAGTCATCCAATTCACTTTTCCTCTCACTTACAATAATATAGACCTTTTCAAAGGAAAATTCTTGGAATTCTTGCTGTACTTAACTGTTTGGCAGATTCATCTTTCAAAATGAGTTCACTAAGACCTTGCCATCCATGCTGTTAGGAAGAGTTTCAAAAGAGCATCTCACACTGATGGCAGCAATATAGTCCTGAATTGTTCTTGGCTTGTATAGATGAAGATGAAAGATGAGATGGACAATGAAAGATGAATGTATTTCAAATATTCCCAAGATTACTTTTAATATCAGTTTCTTTTTCTTTAATTAGCTTTGCCACACTCAGTCATGAGGACCAGAATGGAAACAGTTCAGGAGATATCTTTTAAATTATCTATTATATTTCAGTATTAACTGACAGAATACTAATCATAACTCAGAAAATTTAAAAAGTAAGGGTGTAGTGAGGGTTGATTTAGAGGACTGAAGTTTGTTATGAATGAATTAGCTTAAATATCACAGAATATCTTAGAATATCATAGAATGTCTTGGGCTGGAAAGGACCTTAAAGATCATCTATTTCCAAATCCCCTACCATGGTCAGGGATGCCACCCACTAGATCAGGTTATGCAGGGCCTCATGCAACCTGGTCTTGAACACTTCCAGGGATGGGGCACCCACAACTTCTCTGGGCAACCTGTTACAGTGCCTCACCATCCTCTGAGTGAAGAATTTCCTTCTAACATCTAATCTAAATCTCCCCTCTTTTACTTTAATCCATTCCTTCTTGTCTGGTCATCGTCTACCTCAGTAAAAATTATAAGCCCTCTTTAAGTACTGAAAGGCCTCGGTGCCTTTCAGTACTTATCCTTGGAGCCTTCTCTTCTCCAAGCTGAATATCCCCAGCTCTCTCAGCCTTTCTTCACAGGAGAAGAGAGCACCAGCCCTCTGATCATCTTCATCTCTCTCCTCTTGACCTGCTTGAAGATGTACCTTTATTGTGCTGCTGACCCATACCTTTATTGTGCTGCTGACCCCAGAGCTGGATGCAGTACTCCAAGCAGGGCTTCACAAAGGCAGAGTAGAGAGGGACAATCACTTCCCTCAACCTGCTGGCCAGCACTCTTTTCAATGAGGTCTCCTAGTCTGTACTCATGTCTGGGATTGCCCTGACCCAGCTCTTTGGACTTGGATTTGTGGAACCTCATTAGGTTCATGTGGGCCCACTTCTCAAGCTTGTCCCAGTCTCAAGTCTCTTTGGATGGCAATCCTTCCTTCTGTTACATTGACTGCACCATTCATCTTGGTGTTATCTGTGAATTTGCTGAGGGTTCACTCAATCCCACTGTCTATGTCATTGATAAAGATATTAAACATCACCAGACCCAAGACAGACTGCTGAGGGACACCACTCATCACTAGCCTCCATCTGGATATAGATCTGTTCACCAAAACTCTCTTAATGTGGATTTCAAGCCAATTCCTTATCCACTGAACAGTCCATCCACCAAATCCATATCTCTCCAATTTGGAGATCAGGTTGTCATGTGGGACCATGTCAAAGGCCTTGCAGAAGTCCAAGCAGAAGATATCAATGAGTGTCCCTTTGTCAATTAATGCCGTTGCTCCATCATAGAAGGCCACCAGATTGGTCAGGCATGATTTGCCTTTGGTGAAGCTGTTCTGACTGTCTCGGATCACCTCCTTGTCTTGTATGTACCCTGATATTGCTTCCAGGAGGATCTGACTTGCCAGGCACAGAGGTGAAAATCACCAGGCTGTAGTTCTCTGGGTCTTTCTTTCTACCCTTTTTTAAAATGGGAGTGATGTTTTCCTCTTTCCAGTCACCAGGGATTTCCCTTAATGCCAGGAGTTTTGAAGTATGATGGAAAGTGGCTTGGCAGCTGTGTCAGCCAGTTTCCTCAGGACCCTGGGATTCACATTATTCGTCCCCATAGTCTCATACCTGTTCAGTTCCATCATGTGGTCAGACCTGCTCTTTGCTTATAGTGGGAGGGACTTTGCTCCCCAGCTGCCACCAAAGATTCAGGGAAATGAGAGACCTGGGAAGCCGACTGGCAGTGAAGACTGAGGCAAAGAAGTGTGCACCTCAGCCTTCTCCACGTCTGTTGTTACCTTTTTATTTATCAGAGGGGGTACACTCTCCTTTGCCTTTCTTTCTGGCCAATATACCTACAGTTCCCCTTCTTGTTATTCTTTGCATTTCTTGCCAAATTTAGTTCCATCCATGCCTTGGCTTTCCTGACCCCATCCCTTCACATCCAAACAGCATCTCTGTAGCCTCTTCTCAGGCTACATGTCCCTACTTCCACTGCCAGTGCATTTCCTTCTTACACCTCAGACTGATAAGCGGGTCCTTACTAAACCATTCTGGCTCCCTGCCTTCCCTGCCCTCCCTGCTACAAATGAGGATGGAGAGCTCATTTATGTTATTTCTAAATCGAATCTGGAACTTTTTCAAGGCTACTGTAGTTAAGACCTTAGACAGGATTGTGTTGCACTGCAGAAGTACTTATTTTCTATCCAGTTTTTGAATTTCAAATACTCAGTTCAGATGAATTTTAACAATGATAGAGCATGTAAGATCTTAGATATGCTTATACTCTCCCAGAGATATATATCTACTATAAATCATTATTAGAGACCAATGCATGCAAATAGTCTTTGTTCTATAGTAAAAAATTGACTCACAGAACAAAAAAAAATCCATAAATTATTGCATTAGGAATCCATTTGTTGAGGCTTAGAAGGTTTTGTCTTCTTGGTATTGGGTGCTCAGTTCTTTCAGAAATTAGGACGCTGGTAAATTCAGTGCCTGCTCAAGCCAAAATATAAAACTTCCTTGTTTTTCCTTCAGCCTTGTTTCTGATTTTTAATTTGTTGTTTGTAGTTACATAGCATGAACAAATGACACTTGGCCAAATCTTCTTCAAATATGACCTCAAAACTGTGTGTGTGTGTGTGTCTTTTTGTGTGCTGGGCAGGGGTAGGGGGTTTGGGGGAAGGGGCACAGGGAAAGAGGCAGGGTGTCTTTTTTTGCATCAAGGCATTGTTGCAAGGACAATGACTTCAAACAGAAACTGCTTGAAGAAAGAACATTAGCTTAAATGTCTGAGGCAGCCAGCTAGTCTTTTAGTGTTTGAAGCAGTTTCGATCAGCAGCAACCAACAATACTTTTTATTGCAAAAGTGTTGTTATAATTCAGTATTGTAGTGTCACTTTCTTTTGAAGCAAAACTGTTTGAAAATGTTCTTTGAAATGTCCTTTGAAATCTTTGTCTGCAAAAGGTTATTGTTAAGAAAACCAAAGGAAAAAAGTTTGTCACATACTGATGTTATTTATTACTTCAGATTTAGCATAATTCATATGCTATTCTTATAGCAAGGAATACACTGTATGAATCTGCCTTTTATTAGTTTACTATCTCTTCCCTAAACTGCATTCTGCCCTTATAATCTCAGGTCTGTAACAGCTGGCTCATGTGTTAAGAATCACCTGAAGGGGCTTTTCAGCCTGAACGATGGAACTTTGTGCTGGAAAATTATTTCTCCACCTGTTTCTCTACCCTTGAATGTCAGTAATCCTTGTATTCATATGTTCATATGGAAATACACTTCCTTCAGCTCTGTTGGTGCAAGACATCACACTCTCTAGTATCTGTAACTTGCTGAAGTGTGAATATCCACAAATATTAAGAACTCTGGCAGCCACTTAAACTCAAGTCTGAAATGTTCTCAATCTTCTCATTTTTAATGGAAGAGAAAGCATTTAGATTTTCTTCTACCTTTGCTTGCAGGGACTGCCCACATTTCCAAGAAGAGTAAGGGTGATCTGTGTGTAAGAATTGTAGAGAAAGAAAATGTTTGAGGGGCAGACTCAAAGTGGCTATCATTAGTTACGTCCTCTAGCTGTGTCTACTACTGTGGTGCTTACAAGATTGTAAAATATATTTCTAGACTTTTGGGAGCTGCACTGATCTCAGATGTGGTGGCTTGGCAGTATGCAACCAATCATCCGAAGATAGGGAATGTAGTAGTTAGAGTAGTTATTTAATTTCTCTTCAGAATCACCAGTGAGTTCTTTCATGTGTGTGTTTCCTTTTCCTTTACATGTTTAGTGACAGGCAAGAGAACATTAGAGAATTATTGGTTGAAGTTATTTTTTCTTTATTCATGTAAAGCTAAGGGGACAAAAAATCTCTCACTGCATACAAGTGAATATAGCCTGCAGAGGAAAAGCTCAACCCTTGAAACTGGGAACTGGGTGGGTAAGAAGAGGATCTCTTACCAAGTCTATCTCCACTTTTGGAGATAACTCACCAAAGGTTAGTTATGACTTAGTCTGAAAATAAATCAACTCCTTTGTCTGTATTTCTGTAGAAGGAAACACTTTATCATCACCACACCTTACCATATTAGAACTGTCAGTTTTCTAAACCGCATATACAAGTGAGGAAGAAATTCTCCTTAACAGAAGCATCTTAAGCACATTGAATGCATTTATCAAACACTACTCAAAATAGCCTTGTTGACATTTATTGTTAAAATTTGGGTGACTCAAGGGGTTTGAGATTTTTTTTTTTCTGTGTGTGAAAAATGATTAATGTATAACCTCTGAAAATAAACTTGCTCTAAGCACTGCAGGCTGGGATTATAGTATAGTTCATTTTGAAATTTTTGGATAAAACTTTTAACAGGACCTCTCTCTCAAAAAAATGTGTCTCAGCAATTGAATTAATTACATTATTTGATTTATTTATTTTGTTATTTATTTTTTTATGATGAAAGCCAATGGAAAATGTTCTGATCTCTCACAGAAATAAACTGTTAGGAGTATTGGGAATGTAGAATTTATGAGCACAGAAGCAGAAGTCTCTAAGAGGTAGGTAAAGACATATCTTAAAAAGACCTCTTGTCCTGAGAAAAAACAAGAGGCAAAAGGAATAAAACATATAGTCACATCAACTTATGCTGCATATACCCTTCAAGAATTTCAAAATCACATCTAAAATCATTTTTTCTTTCTAAAAACTTAATACATATTTTCCTTGACTCCCAATTTCAGATAATGTATAAAATGTTTTACAAATTGTGTTTATTTTTGAACAGCTTCCAGTGTCAACTTCTAGCAACAGTCTTCTGCATAAAATAGTTATCACAGAACATATTTTAGAAAAAATGTAAAATTATTAGAGTTTATTTTAGAAAAACTCATAAATGAATAAAACCAAAATCTGTTCATATAAGAGTAGGCATATGAGTTTTCTCCCATGTTAACTGAAAAGGATAAATTTTGTACAGGCTTCTGAATCTAGGTATATGTTTAACAGTAGGTTATCATACTTCCGGTATCTCTACTTAACACTTCCCCAGTAGTATTTCTGATGGAAATGCATTAGAAAACTTAGATTTTTGTGAACATCTTTCAAAGTTACAACTAGTTAGTTCTGCTGTACAGCATGGTAAAAAGTCCTTTAAGAGAATGCAACAAAATAAAAATAAAATGGGTATTTTCTGTTGTTTTCAAAGGTGTTGGTAGTGTAATGTGTTCTGAGTTTCCATTTAATTTTTGTGTTGAAAATTGATATCTCTCTGTTAAATTTGGAAGTTATTTTTAATCCAGTCTTTCTAGTGAGAAAGCTACTTAGCTTCTCAGGCATGCTTTCTAGAAGCTGGCATTGCTTTTTATGATTTATGTGTGGGAAGTCAGGTGGGCGGCCGAGTTCCACCACCTCTCTCTCACTCCCCCTCCTCAAAGAAGAGTGGGGAGAAAATACGATTTAAAGCGCTCAGGGGTTGAGATAAGGACAGGAAGATCACACAGTAATTATCATGACAGGCAAAACAGGCTCAGCATAGGGAGGTAGTAAGATTTATTACCTATTACTAACAAGCGAGAGAAGTGAGAAACAAAGGAAAGAAACCAAAAGCACCTTCCACCCCCCCCCCCCCCCCCCCCCCCCTCCCCAACCATCCTCTTTCACCTCTTCCCCCAGAGCGGTGCAGGGGAAGGGGGGAATGGAGGCTGTGGTCAGTCTATAGCGCTTCTTCTTTGCCTCTCCTTGGTCACTCTCATCCCTTGTGCTGTCAGGTCCCTCCCATTGGATGCAGTCCTTGCTGAACTGATCCAGCAAGGGCTGCCCACAGGCAGCAGCTCTTCAAGAACTGCTCCAGCTATGGGTCCGTACCATGGAGCCCAACCCTAAGGAGCAAACTGCTCCAACCTGGGTCCCCCATGGGCAGCAGCTCCTGCCAGGTCACCTGCTCCTGTGTTGTCTCCTCTCCACAGGCTACAGGTCCGGCCCGGAATCTGCTCCGGCAGGGGTCTTCCACAGGCCATGGTCTCCACCATGGTCTCCTCCACGGGCTGCAGTGTGGAACCCTGCTCCACTGTGGTACTCCATGGGCTGCAGGGTCCTGCTTCACCATGTTCCTTACCACAGGCCACAGGGTACTTCTGCTCCAGCACGTGGAGCACCTCTCCTCCTCCTTCTTCACTGACTTTGGTGCCTGCAAGGCTGTACCTCACTCCTCTCACTCTCCCAGATTCTGTGTGGCCCAGCATTTTTTGTTTGTTTTTTTGTTTGTTTGTTTGTTTGTTTGTTTTCCCTGTCTTAAATATGCTCTCATGGAGGCACAAAACAACTTCACTTATTGGCTCAGCTCTGGTAAGCAGTAGGGCTCTTACCAAACATGGGGCAGCTTCTAGATCCTACTCACAGAAGCAACCCCTACAGCCCACTCTACCAAAAACCTTGCCACATAAAACCACTACAGAAGTATCTCCAGAACAAGGTGAACTACATGTTTAGGCATGCAAGCAGGCATTTTCCTCATATTCATTCTATTAGAAGTGTCATGGAGTCTTCTAAACATTTTATTCATTTTTTAAAAATCATTCAAATCCAAACCAGTTTAGTCTGGTATATCTCACTAGGATTACAAATAAAAATTTCCATTAAAAAACATATATAAGATGTTATCCTACAGGAAATAAAATAAACCACAACTTTTCTGGCTAAAATATAGCTAAGCAAGTTACACTGTATCTATGTTTGATGATTAAAGGAAACAATATTTACTATATTAAAAATAACTCAATTGAAAATATACATTTCTGTCCAATTTTCAGAAGGCCACATGGCTTCTTTTACTGTTAGGAATCCTGCAAAACAAATCACTGATATTTATGAAGTACTTAACAATTGTTTTTTCACTCAATGGCACAATGAAGGTTTTACCTAACTCCTGTATATAAGTATTTTTGTATAGTTTATACATTATTGATATAATTTACTAGACTAATCAATAAACATTTTTTGTTATTTGGTTTCAACTCCATATCTATAAATTAAGCTATCACTTTCTGTAAAAACTGCATCTAATGAACATTCATCACCTGCTTCAGTGGTCAGTCTTTTATTCTTCTGTTTATATAGATTACTTGTTCACAAAGTGTGATTTCTGAACCATTCTAAAATGATTTGCAAGTAAGAGCTACTCATGACTGGGTAATTTGAAAGTGTTCTAAGCCTTTTAGTGGATAGAATGAGAAAGCTAGAGAACAAATGGATTTCCAAGATGAATTTTTAAATTTTCTGGTTTAGGGAATCCCTAAACCAGAATTTTTTTTTTTTTTTTTTTTTTTTTTTTTTTCTGGATTAGTATGATAACTTACATTTTTATCAGAAATACTTTTCAATATTCTGCTGTTGTTTCTTACAGCTTGCTTAATTCTCACTGAATGTGATGAATCTGTCTTAGAGTGATTAATAAAGGCATTTGTTAAACAACTACAATGCATTATTACTGAACTCAGAGTATACCTTTCTCTACTATATGCGAGTCTAATTCATAAGAGTTTGTTGTTACAAACAAAACTGATACTGATTCTGTTTAACACATCAGTCAATGAAAGCAAAAGATTTTCCTTTAATCCCTCTACTATTCAGTAACATCTTCTCTGATTATTTCAGTATTTTTTTCATTATTTTTCTCATAATAACTTTAATATATATATCTGTATATTTTTTTTAGCTGAAACAAGTAATTGAGTCTCAGAAAATATTGGAAACTTATGGTTCTTCTATGCTTCTTCTTTTTCAGAATTATTTCGGCTTGTTAATATTCTAATCTATGGTATTTTTAAATGGAGATTTCTCTGAATGAAAAGTCCTGTGTCTTTTAAAATGTATTAAATGAATTTTCTCTATCAAACCATGTTTTAAAAATGCCCATGAACATAATTTTGTTACATGTTTTGTAACACTGAACTGAGAAGGAAATTATATGTTCTCACAATGCACTTAATACTTGCTCATGCTTTTATTTATGTCAGTGTTAAAATTATTTCTCAAATAAATTCAATGTTTTATTAAGATCTTCCTATACACACTAAATGTGGTTTATACTAGCATCAGAGCAACGTTTATATGTTATGGGATTAACGTGAAATATATTCCATATGGCAAATATTCAAAAACTTGAGTATCTACCTTTACTGGATTGATAGCATTATTAAATTCTAGTTTGTGAAAGATGAATTACTTAGGACATTGTCATTGTTGCAGCTAGGGTAGAGATAATTTTTCTCCTAGTATGCAGTGCTTAGCTGCTGGCCAGGTTAAACCATAGTAGTCATATTTTTAGCTGTTGTAAATTGATTTTTTTTTTCAATTGTATCTATATTTACTGATATTTTTGACCATCTATACCATTGAATGTACAAGTACTCATTATGGAAGAAGATATTATAAGCATTACTATCAGAAAAAAAAAAAATCTTATGGAAAATAAAATCAATTTATCATGTTGAATCCATAGCATTTGTTGAACATTCTAACTCCATATAATTTGAAAGCCAACAGTGATATATAGTCGGGTGTGTTACAAATGTCAGTTTTAATGTATGAAATAATTCTATATTTTTCACTGCAGGTGAAGTGTGATCAGTACTGGCCAAGCAGAGGCACAGAAACTTATGGACTGATCCAAGTGACCCTTTTAGACACTGTTGAATTGGCAACATACTGTGTTCGTACATTTGCACTTTACAAGGTATTTGATTCCTTTCCTTTTCCTGTTTTCCCTCTTCTCCTTCCACTTTCCCTCTCCCCTCCCCTTCATGGAAAAATTCCCCTTCATGAAACACTTCTTCTACTGACAAAGTATATTCTTATCACAGCATGGATTTTTGTAGGTTAATACAAAACTCTCACTATGGAAAAAAACTTAACTGAATGTGCAATATCAACTAAATCACAGCCACTTGTTTTGATGCATTAGTGTGCCATATTACAGTTAAAGCTCATGCGTTGTTTGAAGCATGTAACATAGAAGAAATATTTCCCTCCATAGCTTGAATTCGGTTTCTCCAGTCCCAAATGGGATTTAAACGATCTTCTCCTCTATATAAGCTACTGCATGTGTTTCACTCAAAAGTGTCAATATGACATCAAATGAAAATTTTGTCATGAAGTTTTTTTATTGTTGTTTTGTTTGTTTTTTTTTTGTTTGTTTGTTTGTTTGTTTTTAATTCCTTAGAATGGTTCAAGTGAGAAAAGGGAAGTGAGGCAATTCCAGTTCACTGCCTGGCCTGACCATGGTGTCCCAGAACACCCAACACCATTCTTAGCTTTCCTGCGACGAGTCAAGACCTGTAATCCGCCTGATGCTGGACCTATGGTCGTGCATTGCAGGTAAACCCTTTTATTATGTCAAGATTATTGCTTTTAGGTTTATTGAAGATGAAAACATTCTTCTTTCATACAGACTTCTGTGTATGTCAAAGAAAGAGATAGTTATTGCAAATTAGGGACCAGAGTACGGCACTGCCAACTTGGATGGATCAAAATTATTTTCTTTGCAAGAGGAAT
Source organism: Heteronetta atricapilla (assembly GCA_011075105.1). Classification (NCBI taxonomy): domain Eukaryota; kingdom Metazoa; phylum Chordata; class Aves; order Anseriformes; family Anatidae; genus Heteronetta; species Heteronetta atricapilla. The sequence continues at coordinate 31,621,554 of CM021763.1, read as the reverse complement.
TAATTTTAGAATTAGCAGTGGTTTGCAGGGTGAAAGCATGACACTAGTCTGCAGGGAGAATACAGAAGTATCTATGTCTTTCAGATAGTGACATGGAAAAGAAATCCTGTTGGTTTAAGAACCCACATATTTAAGAAAATGTATTTTAAACAATAAAACAGCTTAAGAAATTATTACTTACATTATGCATGAAAGTAAAGAATTTTAAAATTAAGAACAATGAATGGCAACTTTTACTGAAAATAGGTTAATGTGTTTTCAAGGATAAACCCTTGAGGACTGTGAGGAGATGGAATGGCAAAAGGCATAGCTGGGTATGAGCTGAGGCTGAGCTCAGTTTCTGGGAAATGAGTGCTCCATGCAGTTTTCTGATCTCCATACAAGAGATGAATTAATAAACTTTAAAGAGAAAAACATCAGCTCCTCTTAATGGTCTGATAGTAAGGCAAATAAAAAGGAAGACAAGGAGATTCTGCAGAAATCTCTGAAAAGAGCAAGTCATGTAGAAAGCCTTAGAATCACACTAAAGGTATCACCAGCATACATCTGCCAATTCTGATAGAAAAAGTCTGCAGGATGGAACCCCTTCACTCCTGCATTATGTTGTTATAGTATACACAGTTTACTGTGCTGCTCCTTTCAAACAGAACCCCCAAGATCAATGATTTTCGTGGAATTCATTTAAGTATACCTTCAATTAATAAGGCTAAGGGCTACTCCTTATTCACTGAAACTATGCACGCATAACGTATTTGAAAAACAGTCTTGTTTTTGTCATCCAAAAACTGAGGATTGGAATTACCAGGATTACAGCACACCACTCTCTTACTTCTGGCCTTTTACATGTTTGTTATCCAGCTGTGGAAGCTGGTTATTTGAACATTTCCAAAATGATTAAAAGAGACTCTTGTAAATGAGACAGGAAAATAAAATCAACAGGAAAATAATCAGTACTTAAATGTGGAAAGCCACAGATCAGAGAACATGAGACACACAGAGAGAGATATTTAATGCTTATTGAAACGCTATGGTTAGAAACTGGAGTAATTGTAAGTAATAATATTGCAGTAATAATATTACAGGCTGAGGGAGGTGATTCACCCCCTCTGCTCTGCCCTTGTGAGGCCCCACCTAGAGAGCTGAATCCAGGTCTGGGGCCCCCAGCATAAGAAGGATGTGAACCTGTTCCAGCATGTCTAGAGAAGGGCCATGAACATGATTAGCGGGCTGGAGCAGCTTTCCTATGAAGTCTGAGAGAGCTGGGGATGTTCAGCCTGGAGAAGAGAAGGCTCTGGGGAGGCCTTATTGCAGCCTTTTAATGCTTAAAGGTGTCTGATAAAATAAAGAGCATTTTTTTGCTTGGGCAGAAAATAACTTGATGAGAGGGAATGGTTTTAAACTAAAAGAGGGGAAATCTCAATTAGATGTTAGGATGAAATTTTTCACTCAGAGGGTGTTGAGGCACTGGAACAGGTTGCCTGCAGAAGCTGTGGATGTCCCATCCCTGCAGCTGTTCAAGACCAGGCTGGAAAAGGCCCTGGGCAATCTAATCTAGTGGGTGGCATGGGGGTTGGGAGTATCATTAAAGGTACCTTCCTTTATTCTGTATTTGTATGTAGGTATTGTAAGTTAAAAGTTTAGCCCAAGTTTTCCTTACATGATCCAAATCTGCCTTCAGATTGATCTACAGTTGTCTTTCAGTCCACTTGACATTAAGAGATTTTTCCAGTTTGTTCACAGAATCACAGAATCACAGAATTTCCAGGTTGGAAGAGACCTCAAGGTCATCGAGTCCAACCTCCAACCTAACGCTAACAGCCCACCACTAAACCATATCCCTAAGCTCTACATCTAAGCGTCTTTTGAAGATTTCCAGGGATGGTGACTCCACCACTTCCCTGGGCAGCCTGTTCCAGTGCCTCACAACCCTTTCAGTGAAGAAGTTCTTCCTAACATCTAACCTAAAACTCCCCTGGCTCAACTTAAACCCATTCCCCCTCGTCCTGTCACCAGGCACGTGGGAGAACAGGCCAACCCCCACCTCGCTACAGCCTCCCTTGAGGTACCTAAAAAGAGCGATAAGGTCACCCCTGAGCCTCCTCTTCTCCAGGCTGAACAAGCCCAGCTCCCTCAGCCGCTCCTCATAGGACTTGTTCTCCAGGCCCCTCACCAGCTTCGTCGCCCTTCTCTGCACCCGCTCAAGCACGTCGATGTCCTTCTTGTAGCGAGGGGCCCAAAACTGAACACAGTACTCGAGGTGCGGCCTCACCAGAGCTGAGTACAGGGGGACGATCACCTCCCTAGCCCTGCTGGTCACGCTGTTCCTGATACAAGCCAGGATGCCGTTGGCCTTCTTGGCCACCTGAGCACACTGCTGGCTCATATTCAGCCGACTATCCACCAGCACTCCCAGGTCCTTCTCTGCCTGGCAGCTTTCCAACCATTCCTCTCCCAGCCTGTAGCTCTGCTTGGGGTTATTGCGCCCCAGGTGCAGGACCCGACACTTGGCCTTGTTAAACTTCATGCAGTTGACCTCAGCCCATCGGTGCAGCCTATCCAGATCCTCCTGCAGAGCCTTCCTACCCTCAAGCAGATCGACACACGCACCTAACTTGGTGTCATCTGCGAACTTACTGAGGGTGCACTCGATGCCCTCGTCCAGATCATCGATGAAGATATTAAAGAGGACCGGCCCCAGCACCGAGCCCTGGGGGACGCCACTAGTGACTGGCCTCCAACTGGACTTGGCTCCATTCACCACGACTCTTTGGGCCCGGCTATCCAGCCAGTTTCTAACCCAACGAAGTGTGCGCCAGTCCAAGCCAAGAGCAGCCAGTTTCTTGAGGAGAATGCTGTGGGAGACGGTGTCAAAAGCCTTGCTGAAGTCAAGGTAGACCACATCCACAGCCTTTCCCTCATCCACCCAGCGCGTCACTCTGTCATAGAAGGAGATCAGGTTCGTCAGGCATGACCTGCCTTTCATAAACCCATGCTGACTGGGCCTGATCGCCTGCTTCCCCTGCAAGTGCTGCATGATTACTCTCAGGAGGATCTGCTCCATGAGCTTTCCTGGCACTGAGGTCAAACTGACAGGCCTGTAGTTTCCCGGGTCTGCCCTCCGGCCCTTCTTGTAGATGGGCGTCACGTTTGCTAGCCGCCAGTCGATTGGGACCTCCCCCAATAGCCAGGAGTGCTGATAAATGATGGACAGTGGCTTGGCCAGCTCCTCTGCCAGTTCCCTCAGTACCCTTGGGTGGATCCCATCCGGCCCCATCGACTTGTGCACATCTAAGTGCCGTAGCAGGTCACCAACCAGTTCTTCATGGATAATGAGGGCCACATCCTGCTCCCCATCCCCTTCCACCAGCTCAGGGTACTGAGTATCCAGAGAACATCCGGTATTGCCGCTAAAGACTGAGGCAAAGAAGGCATTGAGCACCTCCGCCTTTTCCTCATCTCTTGTAACTAAGTTTCCCCCCGCATCCAGTAAAGGATGGAGATTCTCCTTAGTCCTCCTTTTTGTGTTGATGTATTTATAGAAACGTTTTTTGTTATCTTTAACGGCAGTAGCCAGATTTAGCTCCAGCTTGTTTGATGGTTCGGGGATGTGGCTATACATTATATAGGGAATAAGGGTAGTGGTCACTGCTGCTTCACATCACTACTTCATGAGTATGGCCCCAGATAACTTTGTATCAAAGCCTTAGTAGCTGATAAGCTAGTGTAATATCCTGTTCCTGGGAAATGCTTGCTGAGTGTATGAAGAATTTAATAAGGTACAGTGTGGTTATTAGGGAGAAAGCCTGAGGTGAAAGCAGTGACACTTGAAGAACCCACTCTATAAAGATCTGAATAAATTCTATATACATAACAGTGACCAGAAAAAAATGCATAGTCTGAAGTGGTGAAATTAATTGTGAGTACAATATAGCAATTACCATTCAAGATTGTTTGACTTGCCTTGACAAGACACATTCTGGTAAGTGGAGTTTTAACAACTGTCTAACAAATGCAAACTGAAGCTTTCATAACAAATTTGTGCAGTGAGAGAAAAAAAAAAAAAATAAAGAGAATTGTATGATCTGAATGTATGATAACATAAAAAAAAATTGTTATTAATGTCCATATAAGATACATCTTTCCATGTCATTTGCACACCTAGTCTTGGAAAATTAACTATTTGTTTGCCTGTAGTACTGAATTTGTATCTAATACACAAGTCAAAAGCATATTGAGAAATGTTATATTATAGAAAAGTGAGGAGCTGGAAAGGCAATTGAAGTATAGTTAAAGATACTTTTTTTTTTTTTTTTTTTTTTTTTAAAGAGAATACGTATGTCATTGCTGAAAGGATTATGAAGAGTCACCAAAAAGACAATATAAAGGTCTAATCTAAATGTGGGTTTGTTTATTTATATAATCAGATATCATGGTAGAACTTTCTTCCAGGAAAAATCTATACTTTCTACCTATATCCACCAGAAAAGGTTATATTTAGAAATATATTCATTATAAACTGCCATGTTCCATGATCCTTTTGTGAGTTACATTCTCCCAGTGACAGCAGCATCATTATTTTCAGTGTGAGACTTGAAAAGTGGAAATGGTAGAAGAAAGCTGGTAAATCAAAGCTAAGGCTTGCCCCAAGAAGAAATAATAAGGCATAAGAAATTCAGCAATCTCATTGTGTTTGTAGATACTTTCCATAATGTGTATACAGATCTTGACTGGCCTATTAAGAATAAGTTGTCTGAGATTTTTTTGTGGTGGTAGAAGTACTTGGTGCAGGCAGATGCTTTTTCTTTTACAGTTTATTCTATTTTAAGCCTGTATTCTTTCAGGCCTTTACATAATAGCTTAATAATATCACAGTGCAACTGGTGTCTCAGCATGACTTGACATAATTTGCAAAGCTGATCTAGAAAAACAGTGTTTCTTTAATGAAAAAATGCAGTCTTAAACTGTAGAGTCTGCATTGGAGAGGCTGTAATTTGTGGTTTAATGACATAATGGGGAAAGCATACGTTTTTGTTTGAAGTTGGATAAGTGCAGGCAAACAGGTGCTAATCAGATCACAATAAAATAGCACCAGAGGGTGTTTGGAGGCATACCTCTATGTTTTCAAAACATCACAGAAACTTTAGTAGTTGTTTCAGTAACACTGCAGAATAGTTAAACATGCAAGTGCAATCCCATGTTTGGAAATGCATAATATCAGCATTGAAGGGCCTATCTTTAAGACATTTTGTGAAGTTCTGTTATCTGCTGATAATGATGCTATTGCAAACACAGAAACCTGGGTTATATGGAAAAATGTGACTGCTTTATATAACTCCATGTCTGAGTGTATTAACACAGTCAGCACAGTAAAAAAAAAAAAAAAAAAGCTACAAAAAAAAAAAGCAATGTGATGTAATTTTGATGTAGTATTTTTACTTATTTTTTTGTTCAATGTTTCAGCATCAGATAGAGATCTAAAGCAATGATTTTCTAGTGGATTTTTTTTTCTTATTACTTTACCTCCACATCATTTGAACCTGCTTATTATTTTTATTGTTTTTGCCACATCCCTCATGAGCGCTCATTTTCTAATCCTGGTAGTGAGCAGGCTGCAGATGACTGTCTGTGCTTTTTAACAGTGGGGAAAAAAATCTCCCCACTATATATTCAGAAATCTCTCAAAGGAGATTCAAAAACATTAAAAGCTTCTTCATCCCTTTCTTCTCCCTACCCTGAGAGCAACTCTGAATCTTACCTATCTTCCCTGCACAGCTGAAAACTCTGAAGAGAAAAACATAACAAGTGTATTTTAGTGTGACAAGTGTTTCAATATCACAAATATTCTAAACTTCCTGTGCTTTACCTCCATTCCTTATCCATCAGGTGCTATGAGTTGGGCTACAAACTCACAAGTATATATTCACAAATAAAAATCAGAGAGGTTAGGGTAAGGTTCTTCTTCAATTCCTTATAAGAATGTAGCAAGTGACCATGCTTAAGATACTTAATCCCTTGTAAAATAAAAATGCAACAATCAGTAAGCTCCCTTGTTTTTCATTGTATTCCATTTATATTCAGAATTTCAGTTATTCCAACTATGCAGTATGTTGCGAATTTCATTTTTCAGATTTCATTTCTGTCTAACACAAAATATCCCAAGGCTTAGAGAGTTTGATACCATACAAATCTAATATCTTCTTAAAGAACTGGAAATGATAATAATCACTCTCTGTCCAGTGCTGTTAGGAATCACATACATATTTAGTGTAGAAAATTTTGAATGGGTGTTCTGTCTTCATTATAGTTTTACTTGAAATTATAGAATCTACTAGAAAATAGGAAGGAGTCTGGAAAAAAAGGGTTGATAAATGCTAGCTGGCAAAAATGAACCATCAGCACATTGATGAGGCATCATTGGTATAGCAAGTAACTATTTGATAATCACCTGTATGAGTGGCAAAACAGAGATAACGGAGATGGAACTTGCCTTCATATTCTCACCTTAAAACCATTCCATATTGTAATAGTTTATATTCCAAAATCTTCAAGTTTGAAAACTGGTCTGTTTTATGAAGATCATAGAGGAGTTCACAGAATCACAGAATTGTCTAGGTTGGAAGAAACCTCCAAGATCACCGAGTACAACCTCTGAACTAACACTAACAAGTCTTCCACTAAACCATATCACTAAGATCTACATCTAAATGTCTTTAAAAGACCTCCAGGGATGGTGACTCAAGCACTTCCCAGGGCAGCCTATTCCAATGCCTTTCAGTAAAGAAGTTCTTCCTAGTATCCAACTTAAACCTCCCCTGGCACAACTTTAGCCCATTCCCCCTCATCCTGTCACTGGGCACATGGGAGAATGGACCAACCACCACCTCACTACAGCCTCCTTTCAGGTACCTGTAGAGTGTGATAAGTTTGCCCCTGAGCCTCCTCTTTTCCAGGCTGAATTATCCCAGCTTCCTCAGCCACTCCTCAGAAGACTTGTTCTCCAGACCCCTAACCAGCTTCGTTGCCCTTCTCTGGACTTGCTTGAGCACCTCAATGTCCTTCTTGTAGCGAGGGGCCCAAAACTGAACACAGTCCTCAAGGTGAGGCCTCACCAGAGCTGAGTACAGGGGGACAATCACTTCCCTGGACCTGCTGGCCACATTGTTTCTTATGCAAGCCAGGATGCTGTTGGCCTTCTTGGCCACCTGAGCACACTGCTGGCTCATATTCAGCCAACTATCAACCAATACCCCCAGGTCGTTCTCTGCCAGGCAGCTTTTCTAACCACTCATCTCCCAGCCTGTAGCTCTGCTTGGGGTTGTTGTGCCCCAAGTGCAAGACCCAGCACTTGGCCTTGTTGAACTTCAAACAGTTGGCCTCAGCCCATTGATTCAGCCTATCCAGATCCTCCTGTAGAGCCTTCCTACCCTCGAGCAGATTGACACATGCACCTAAATTGGTGTCATCTGCAAACTTACTGAGGGTGCACTTGATTTCGTCATCCAGATCATCAATAAAGATATTAAAGAGAATTGGCCCCAGTACTGAGCCCTGGGGGACTCCATCAGTGACCGGCCTCCAACTGGATTTAACTCCATTAACCACGACTCTTTGGGCACAGCTACCCAGCCAGTTTCTAACCCAACAAAGCGTATGCTGGTCTAAGCCAAGAGCAGCCAGTTTCTTGAGGAGAATGCTGTGGGAAACAGTGTCAAAAGCCTTACTGAAATCAAAGTAGTTGGTGTGGTAGGCCACATTCACAGCGTTTCCTTCGTCCACCCAGTATGCCACCTTGTCATAGAAGGAGATCGAGTTAGTCAAGCAGGACCTGCCCTTCATAAACCCATGCTGACTGGGCCTGATTGCCTGGTGGCCCTGCAAGTGCCACATGATGACACTCAAGATAATCTGCTCCATGAGCTTCCCTGGCACTGAGGTCAAACTAACAAGACTATAGTTTCCTGGGTCAACCTTCTGGTCCTTCTTGTAGATGACCGTCATATTTGCTAGCCACCAGTCAACTGGGACCTCCCCTGATAGCCAGGACTGCTGATAAATGATGGAAAGTGGCTTGGCCAGCTCTTCCACCAGTTCTCTCAGTACCTTCGGGTGAATCCCACCTGGCCCCATCAACTTGCGTACATCCAAGTGCTGTAGCAGGTCACCAGCCATTTCCTCATGGATTGTGAGGGCCACATTCTGCTCCCCACCCCCTTCCACAAGCTCAGGATACTGGATATCCAGAGAACAACTAGTCTTGCTGGTATAGACTGAGGCAAAGAAGGCATTAAGCACCTCAGCCTTTTCTTCATCTCTTGTCACTAAGTTTCCCCCTGCATCCAGTAAAGGATGGAGATTCTCCTTACTCCTCATTTTTGTGATTATGTATTTAGAAAAACATTTTCTATTATCTTTAACAGCATTAGCCAGACTGAGCTCCAGATGAGCTTTGGCCTTTCTAATTTTGTCCCTGCATATACTTACAGCATCCTTATAATCATTCTGAGTAGCCCCCTCTTTTCTCCAAAGTTCATAAACTGATTTTTTTTTTTTTTTTTTTTTTTTTTTTTTTTTCCTAAGTTCTAGCCACAACTCTCTGTTCATCCAGGCCAGTCTTTCTCAACGGCTTGTCTTTGGACACATGGGGACAGAGTGCTCCTGAGCCTTTAAGATTTCCTTCTTGAGAAGTGCCCAGACTTTCTGGACTCCTTTGCCCTTCAGAACTGCCTCCCAAGGGACTCAACCAACCAGTGCCCTGAGCTCAAAGTCTGCCCTCTGGAAGTCCAAGACAGCAGTTTTACTGGTCCCCCTCCTGACTTTGCCAATAATAGAGAACTCTACCATTTCATGTTCACTCTGCCCAAGACAGCTCCCGACCATCACAGGTGTGAACAGAAGATCTAGTGGGGCACTTCCTCTGGTAGGCTCACTAACCAGCTGCATCAGGAAACTTTCTTCTATTCTCTCCAGAAACCTCCTAGACTGCTTCCTCTGAGCTATACTGCATTTCTAGGTGTTGTGGTTTAACCCGGCCGGCAGCCAAACACCACACAGCCGTTCGCTCACCCTCCCCCCTCCCTCTCTGGGATGGGGGAGAGAAACGGGAAAGTGAAGCTTGTGGGTTGAGATAAAGACAGTTTATTTAAGATAATTAATATTTAAATAATAATAACAATAATAATAATAATAATAATAATAATAATAATAATAATAATATAAAAAATAAAATAATATAAATATAAATATATAAATTTATAAATATATTTATATAAATATAAATATAAAAATAAAAA
>CM021763.1:31558270-31599442 GCA_011075105.1 Heteronetta atricapilla | reverse complement strand
TTTTGCTGCTTCCTGTACAGAAGAGTGGTTTTAAACTCTGTCCTAATTTCCTAACAGGATAAGGGGAAAAATAATCTAAATATTGCCCTTATCAGAACTACTACAGAATTTCTGTGAGATTGGAACCTAATTAATCATGTGAAGTTCCTCAAAAAAAAAAAAAAAAAAAAAAATCCAGGCATTTCTAAATGTTTCCCATATCACAACCAATTTTATGTACTTTCAGTTAATAAATGCAAGCTTCATTCAATATGAAACTGTAATATTATTATTATTATTATTTTTTCCCACTGACATGAATCAAAAATGTCCTAAATGATTTTGGTCCATATTTTGCTGTCTTTGCTTCCAATTAAATAGCCTGTGAATACTGGCAATTCCACTGCTTTCCTTTGCCAAATCACTGAACTATCAGTAAAGGGTTATAATTTAAATAGCTCCAAATTAATCACAAAGTCCAACCTTTAACACATCCACACAGTGACTTTAATGTGGAATGGGCCCTCTATGCCTCTGATTTTTTTCCTTTTGTGAATTGCAGATGTATTTCATCACAGGACATTAAGCATGTTTCAGCTCAAGGGACTGAGCCAGTCATGTTTTTAGAAATTGAAAACAAATGTTGTAATACTTTAAATGCTAACATTTCAAGCAGAAACAATTTCCTAGTCGGAATGCCTGTTTAATAGATTGCTTAGGTTTTCAGCTTGTAAACATAATATCTATCACTAACTGTAATTATTTTTGTAAAAAATTCTGACAGTAACACAGGGCAAAAAAATCATAACAATTGTAGAGAACTGTAGAGTTAATTTGTGAAAATAGTCTCATCAACTGAATTATCATCATTTGCAGAAAATAAATAGTTTTTTTGTATTTTTTCAAACAGAATGTAGATCTGGATGTACAGTTATTTCCCTATGGTTATTACCAACTGAAAGGTCACTAAAGTTCTCTAGAATGCAGAACTTTTGTTATACAGGGTAAAGGAAATCATTTAGCTAGGAGAATCATTGTTTCATTTGCCTGTATATTTTCTTTCTCTCTAACTCCCATTGATCAAAATCATTGACTGGTAAGTTTTCTTAAGCTCAGACTATTGATTAATTCTTGTCAGAGTGGCATCTAAGAAGTTGAGATTTATGTGTTTGGTCTATTAGAAGTCCTCAGCTGTTTAAATGGGTCTGCTTCTGGGGACAGTAACTCGTAGCAAAAATCAATGGTTAACAGTATATAAATAAGGAATCTTAGAAAGAAGACTTAGCTCATATGAGACTAAAGTATCTTCTCTGTCCTTCTCTTTGATTTTTTTTATAAGTAAATGCAATGAGTTCCAACTGACTGGCATAGATTCTTTGAGTGTCCAGAAAGTAATAAAGGTTTACCCTTAATTATTGATTTCAGGACAGACTTACAATATTTAACATTTCCTAAAACATAGGAACTGTGAGAAGATCCTTGTTACCTTGACCTCTAGAAGCTGGAGTATATTGAATATACTCATTTTTATCAGTTTTTACAAAAAAAAAAAAAAAAAAAAAAAAAAAAAGGCAGTTTATGGTGTTCTTAAATATCTTTATATCTTTAACTTAGAAAATATGAGTGTCTAGAGAGTTTATGAACTGTTGCCTAATATGCTACACTCTACATGTAACATCACTAACTGAAAAGAATTAACCACTTAGAACGCCAGGAACTAGTATTCATTGTCACAGAATTGATGTGATCCTGGATATAAAAATGCTATACATTCTACTTTGCAATTGTATTTTATATAGCCACATGTATGCAAAAAGTTTAAGTAAAACATCATAGAATTGAATCACATACTTGGCTGCAAAAATATTTTTATCCATTCAGGTTAATTGATGTCCAGATACCTCCATTAAAATAATTATTCTAGAGATTTTAAGAAATTTGTCTCCATTTAGCACTTAAATTGCTTGTTTACATCTTCAGTATATTTTCTGGTCCTGTGTATTCTTTTTCATATTCTTCTACATCATTCCTGTTATGTTATATTAAATGCGTAATGAATGATCAAATACAATTAATATTAGTCACATTAAGGTAAGAACTGTATGTCTGTTTTTCCTGTCCTGATTCAATAACAACCTCAGATGTTATTAAAAGTATCCATATATATAGGTAGACATATGCATTTAAATAAGGAGTGAATGACTGAAAATCCTTGACAATCTGACAGGTTTGACAGCAAATATCATAAAAATATTTTAAATATTTTAAATCTAAAACAAAAATTATATAAATATAATTATATATAAATATATATATATAAATATTATATATAAATATTATACATAAATATAAATATATATTAATATAAAACAAAAATTAAATATTTTAAATATAAAACAGGCCTACTTAATTACTATTAAGTAGGCCTGTTACTAAGACAGGCTTAACTGTCTTGGATCCAGCTAAATATTTCCTGATCAGAGTTAATTCCTGTGCCAAACTCACAGTAACTGACCCATACCTTTCTCATTTACCCTCAAGTCCCACTAAAGAGGGGAAAGCAACTTTCTAGCTCAGAGATGTTCCTCAAGAACCACTTGCTGTGCAGAGAAGTTTCTTTGTTCTCAACAGGTTGTGTGTAAAGTCATTTACAGCTCCTTCCCAAATTGACTTAATTCAGAATCTCTGAGCAGGTACTAACTTTGCCTGGAGGTAAATACCCAGCTTGGACATTAATTCAATGCTGTGATGTAAAGCTTTTTTATTAAGCATATTTTAGTCCTTTTATGATCTGTCCTTTGAAAAATGAAATAATGTTGCTAGCATAGCTAAACAAACATCACTCTGCTTTGCAGAGAATAATGTCATTGCCTGGACTGGTGAAAGCAAAGACCAAACTGTTAATGGAAGCCTCATTGACAGAGTTGGAGGAGTGATAGAAAGTTTACCTCCAAAGCACAACAAGAAATATGCAAGACTCATTTGGTGTAATGTTCTTGTTTGCCAATAGATTCATATCAGTAAACAGGATAGCAATAGCATGAGTAATGAGTTGCAAATGATACTACAGGAAAGGCTGAATTCTTAGTGTTCATCACCTCCAGTAAATTTCATTGTTAACAACATATATTTCTAAAACATGTTTCAATGTGTTTTATTTCTATCACAGTCAAGCCTGAAATTGCAAGATGCAAGGACCTTATGCTAAATCATTCTACAGTCTCAATTGCTTGTAATGGGAGTTAAAGAACTTCATGTTTTTAATGGCACTTACCTCTTTCATAAAAGCTAGTGTTAATATGCAAAAAAATGTTATATTCAAATCAGTGTTATGAAATTTTAAAACTTGAATGCCATGAAAACAAGCACAATGCATGAAATAGTCCTTCATGTTTTTCCTCCTGTGTTCATTTCTTTTAGTGCTGGAGTCGGCAGGACTGGCTGTTTCATTGTAATAGATGCGATGCTAGAGAGAATAAAGCATGAAAAGACTGTAGATATTTATGGCCACGTAACTCTAATGAGAGCGCAGAGGAATTACATGGTTCAAACTGAGGACCAATACATCTTTATCCACGATGCACTGCTGGAAGCAGTGACATGTGGAAATACCGAAGTGCCAGCCAGAAACCTATATGCATATATTCAGAAGCTGACACAGATAGAAACAGGAGAGAATGTCACAGGAATGGAGCTGGAATTTAAGGTACTGGAATTTTATGCTGTGGGCAACCAACATCAAATTGTGTAACACTTAATTCTGCTATGTCCTCCAACAGGTGTTTCTAGTAAACAAAAGCTAACATAACATCAGGCTAAAATTTTAAATTTGGAAGACGGTCCTTTGTAAAATGCAAAAATTTGTCTTCTGTTAGTCTCCCAGCAATAATGGTTTGACGAGGGTATTTTAACCCTGCTGTTTCTTTATTGTTTGAATAGCTTGAAATGTGTGTTAGTGTAATAGTGTAAAAATCAAATTTGTCCACATGCATTATTATACCAGGTATTAAATTTTTATAAGGTGTTAAAAGAAACTTTACAAATATTTAGTTAATGCAACAGAATATGGGAAAGTAAAATCTGAAATTGCAATGATTTGTTAATGGATAATGAGAAGAGATTATCAGATCTGATAATGACATTAGTTTTCACTATACCTGGTCTTAAGTATTTTATTAATTTTCAACAGCGTCTTGCTAGCTCTAAGGCTCATACTTCAAGATTCATCAGTGCCAATCTTCCTTGTAATAAATTCAAGAATCGTCTTGTCAATATTATGCCATATGAGTCTACAAGGGTATGCTTGCAGCCAATCCGAGGAGTAGAAGGGTCTGATTATATTAATGCCAGTTTCATTGATGGATACAGGTACTAATGTTGTGTTCTCACGTGGACTGCTTTAAAAGTTTACAAAATTACATAAGTATTAATACTGAAAATAGCAAAATTTGGCACTGAAATTTAGTATTTTTTATTATCTGTACATGTCCTGTTTGTTTTTTGTTTGCTTTTTTGTTTGTTAGTTTAAATATTATTAAGGGTTTTAGATTTTCACCCATATAATACAGGAAAATTGTGTAAGTGGCATGGAGTCTTAATGTTATAGTTTTACGTATCTTTAAACAATTGAGAACTCTCAGTATATTTATGTGAGGGTTTAGGCACATTCATGATATGAAACATCTTTTCTTCAGAACTATTTTGCTAAATATGTTTCTAAAAAAAGACCCATAGAAGGAACATCCAGGAGATAAAATCCCTGTGTCAAGGTGAAAACCTATGATATTGGAGCACTGATTATGATGAGGACAATCATTTTATACATAAATTTGTGTATATTTATATATATACATATATATATATATGTATAAATAGCTATGTAGCCCACTACCATCTTCATGACAAGACTTAACAGCGCTGACTTATCCAGCTCATAAGAAAAGTAATGAAGGATTAGCAGTGCTATTTCCCTAGGGCAATTTAGGTGTACCTGAGTATCCATATCCACAGAGAGCATTTTATGAGCCTCTGCTCTTAACTGAAACCAGTTTTTTTCTAGCATCAACTGCAAAGATTTTTCTGTTGACTGAACCAAGCAAGAACAACATAACTGGTCATCGTCTTTATAGAGTTCCTGATGCAGAAGCTTTTAATAGCTTGGTGGTAATTTCCACTAGCAGGAGATTAAGGCCTGGAAATGCATTGTATTTCATTCCTGAATTTTCTTCTTTCATTACTTTTGTTGGAGGCATCAGACTGCTGAGGAGACATTAATAAAGAAACAGTTGATGTTACAATTCCTAAACTGAATAGATTGTACAACAGTTATTTCTACAAAATGAAAAAGCACAACTAAATGTTTCTAAGTGCTTTTTACAGCACACAAAAATGATCTAATACAGTTGCATTAAAATTTAAATAATAACAATAAAGACATGCATCATAATATTAGCAGAGTAATTTCCTTCACAAAGTTCCAAAAATAAAACCATAGTTTGATTAAGCAGCCATAATAAGGTTTTAATATGTTTATTATTAATAGTATATGTTTTCCTCTATATTATTATTAATAGTATATGTTTTCCTCTATATAATGTTTACATATAAACATAAACATGAGTATCAATTCACTTTTTTGATTAAAATATTTATTTATTTATTTATTTATTTTTACAACAGACAACAAAAAGCTTACATAGCTACACAGGGTCCATTGGCAGAAACCACCGAAGATTTCTGGAGAATGCTCTGGGAGCATAATTCTACAATTGTGGTAATGCTTACTAAGCTACGAGAAATGGGCAGAGTAAGTATTGGTATAGTATTTCTTTACTAATTGTTCATTATAATTATTACGTTTTCTTTCTAAAATGTTTCATTGTTATGGTGTTGTCAAAAGATAACCAACTACTTAGGTTCCTTCTCCATTGGAACTAAGCAGCATTGATATTCATCAGGTGTAAGGTATAATCTGTAGATGTGATGCCACCTATAAACTTGGACATGACATTTTGTTGTGTGACACACTGAAATTTGACAACTCCGTTTGTATGTTAATATTCCAAAGAAAGCAGAGAGAGCATTGCAATTTATTGAATAATGGGGATTTCATATTTGGAAACTTCTCTTTTGCAGCATCTGATTTTTGTAAAAAGAAAGTACAGTATTTTTAAAATCTGAATGGTTAAATGTTTTCTGTGTGCTCTTTGTGTTGGACTTTGAAGTTTCAGCAGCTTGTTTGCAGTATTAAACTCATTCAGGTGCTGCTTAAGGTAATGGAAAGAATAGAGCAGTTCCCTTTCTGGACAAGAATACATCAAGATGAAGCTGATTTGTGATGAGTAAAATCTGAGTCAGATCATGTATTTAGGGAATAGAGATGATCCAGGACAGTGAATATAGAAATGAAAAGATTCTTGACAGTTGCTTCAGCTGGGAAGAAGGAATAAAACTAAAGTTATCCACAAGATTTAAATTCTGTTCGGTATTCAAAATTAGGTGAGGGATAGCTCTTGTCACTGATAAAAAATGGAGCTAAGCAGACGTATAAACAAGTTCAGAGGTACAGTGACCAGAGAGAACCTCTATGCGGTGCAATATTGAAAGATCATCTTTCTATTCTAGGTGTGGATCTTAGTGTTCATGTTGAACTGTTCATGTTCCTTTCAATAAGGGCACTTTCCAGGAGTGAGAAACATTTTATCTTAGTGGTGTTGAGTAATAGGAAATGTGTTTTGCTTCTCTGTTTTGTAGGAAAAATGCCATCAGTATTGGCCTGCAGAACGTTCAGCCAGATATCAGTATTTTGTGGTGGATCCAATGGCAGAGTATAACATGCCACAGTATATTTTACGGGAATTCAAGGTTACAGATGCAAGGGTAAGTTGCAACAGCCTTACATTTTCATGTAAGTTTAAAAGACAATTTCAATTTCTTTCTCTCTCTCTCTTTCAAAAAAAAAAAAAAAAAGAGAGAGAGAAAGAGAGAAAAGTACTTCTACAAGCAATAAAAAAGAAGATTAAGTTACTATTAAAAAATAAGTTTAAGTTATTATTTAAGTATACTGTGTATTTATTTACATATACACTGTATACATATTTACTTACATATATACACATATTTACTTACCTATATACTGTGTACATTTAAGCTGTTAAATGAATGGCATCTTTGTTTAAGAACAATCACTTTCATTCAGATCTAACATCTGGGCAGCACAACTTTGTGATGTCCTGAATAACTGTGTTGAAATGCATTAGGTGATTTGAAGGCCACTTTCCCTTTCTCCTCATCCCCCTTGATCGTTTTTGGGGAAATTTTTGTCACTTGTAGCTTTAAATACATTGAGTGAGTGTGAAGGTTAATATGATGAGATTTAAAAACTGCAGAGTAAATAGCATTCGTAAGAAAAGCTTGACAAGCTTTGCACATTATAATTTGATTTTTGGCATAGCTTATTTTCAGCAGTGTTGTATATCTGCAGAGTAGATGCATGCAGCTGTGACCCTAGCATCTTTATTTTCATACTGCATTTTGATCTGAATTCCGGAGTCTGAAACTGAGCATGGATATAAGATTAAATTTACATAAACTTCAAATATATATTTGGCATTTCTCAAACTTTTGATTTCTAACACTTTACTCTGCATGGCAGGAAAAAATTACTGACAACTTTCATTTCTTTAAGCACTCTAGAATACTGTTTGTTCAAGCAAAATAGCAGGTCATACTGTCCAGGAACGACATGGGTGATTACTCAGAGTTGCCAGTCAACCTCCAAAATATCACACTTTCTCATGGTTTGTTAGACTGCTGCTTTTAATATAAGTTTTCAGTAAAATTATGTAATACTGATAATTGACTAGGTTGTATTGTCACTATCTAAGTCAACATACCAACATTTTAATTTAGCAAGTGAGACTTAAGTGTGTGTTTATGAAAACTAATTGTAGATACCCTTTGAATCTAATTTTCATTCTATTTGTAATCTAATAAGGAACAACTGAATGATAACTTCTCTAACTTCTTGTGCCTAATAGAACTGAAAAACAGGCTCATAATAATCATTTTTTTAACCACACTTGAAAATGTGGACAGTCAAATTTCACCATAACTGTGCTGATAGTCTTTGCAGATTGTCTATTAAATGTCTGTTCCCTCTCAAGCTGAAAAATGTCTTATGTGACATAATTTACCTAGCTCAGATCAGAGAATAACAATTATAACAAAAAGCCACAGAAGCAATTGAAATAAAGTGTTTAAAAAGTGTACATATGTCCAAAAAGTTCATTCTGGAGTTTATAATAAACTATGATAGTTGTAAGAATCTCTATACTTACATCTAGCAAAACAGTAAAAAGTCTGAAAGGGTTAAATAGCTTAATTTGCCAGAAACAGTTTTCTTGATCTGACTTTTAATGTGCCTCTTTTTAAAAGTGCCAACCACGTGTGCATCTTGACAGTTCTTTTATGACATTTTGCAATCACATATTACTGCTTCTCAAACTAAATAATAATAATAATAATTCTGTGTGTTAATGGTCTCAGTTTTCTTAAATAATTCCTTCTTAAGTTTAAAGGGCCATCTTAAATTTTTTGGATGCATTAAGAAACTATAGCTCCCTACAAATTTACTGGAAACAGTAAGGACTACTTGCCAAAATGTATATTTTTCATCTAGTTAGGCTCTTACTGTCACACCCAGTAATTTAGACCATCTAACTGAATTGTTATAATCAGAGGACAGTAACTATTGCAGTGGTTGTAACTCTCTTATCTCCAAGACCATCTGTACTGTTAGAATACCATCAGTGCTCTGGAAGAGCTGAGTTGGCCAATTATTCCACAGGGACAACAAAGTAGGCAGCAGAAGCAAGTGTTTGGTGTGGAACTCCCTGTTATTTCTGGAACTGAGCTGTGAATTGTTGTAAGGTGAAATTGACCTCTGTAAGTGTTTCAATCTACTGATTCTGCTGCCTTATACTCACTTTCTCTGTAAACTGCAAAGGTCAATATGTTGGGGCAGTCTCATTTAACGCTGAACTATTAGTGATGACTGCACGAAAGTATAAATTCTACAGCCTCATCAAAAGACAATTGAATATCCCTTGTGAGGATCATCAGGAAATCCAAATGACCAGCCAGTCGACACATATGAAAAACTCTGTGCTTCACACAGGGATATGAAAGTTCATTTGTTGATAACTAATACTTCTTGCCCTGTGTGTGCTGTGACAATATTTGAAAGTAAAGATTTAATTAAATTTTGCATTTGTATTTGGACTGCTATTGGCAAGTGTTACTTTAAAGAAAGCATCACTGTTTGTAATGTAGCAGAGGGAACTAAGAAATTACAAATCAGTTCCTAATATGCTTTAGTGCTAGTCTAATGTCAGACTGACTTTACTTCTGTGTTCATTAAATAGCATTAAATAACAAGTGTTACTGCTATTGAAACTAAAAGAACAGTTTTCACAGACTTGCACCAGACTACTGAGTTATTACTATCACAAAACATATACCAATACAGTCATTTAGACACAGTTGACATACAAATACTTGCCATCAAATCTAATTCAAAAATAGAATTTTGTGATCTTCCCAGTGACATCCTAGGCTTAAGTGAAGCAGCACATTTCTTGTCCTTTCAACCCCCTAAAAAGTTACTGTTGTTCTAGGCTAATTCCCATGAGTGTCAGAAATCACCGAACAGTTTCCATCTCCTCAACTGACAGTTGCAAGCAAGTCAGACTTAAGTTTTTTTTTTCTTTATGCTGGGGGAATGGAAAGTCATTTAGGAGGTAATCAACCTACTTCTTTATCTTCTGATTAATTAATAACATGCCTATAGCTCTTGGAAAGAGCTATACAATTTCATTACGTTATTTTGAGAGAAAATAGTATTGTAGAGGTTGTAGAGGTTATTATGAGAGAAGCCAGTATTAACAAAATGTCATTTTTGATAGTTTTTTTTTTCCTGAACTTTACTAGAAATAAAATTCAGTAAACTTTTTTTTTTTTTTTAAATACATATATATATATATTTTTAATTGGCCAAAAACGTTCTGCAGAAACAGACTGCCAATTGTCACAGTGATCTAATGGGAATATAAGAGACAATAAATCAAGCGACGACTGTGTGTGTTCTTTCACAGTATTGTGGCTGGTGCACACATTTATTTTCTGTTTTCTTACTAGGTGAGATATGGGAGGCAAAAACCCATAGTACCAGAGGAAACATAAAAGTAAAGTATTGTTTGTTTTTTTTTTTTTTTTTTTTTTTTTTTCCTTTGGATATTTTAAAAATCACTTCTATTTCACTTCAAAGGTCTGTGATAGCTGTGTGCTTGTGGTAGATAAACAGGTAAAAAGGTAAAAAAAAAAAATAAATAAATAAAAAAAGATTGTTCTTGCCTCCAATATAACTTGTTGATTTTGAGATCTCCACAGTTCAATTTTTCATGAGTTTCACTTGGTACAAGACCATTTTGAAAATGTTTCAGGTCAGTGCTAAGTAAAAAATTACATGTCCAGAGGCACTAGTTTACATCAGTACTTCGATTTATGCCTATTCTTTTAAATATTTTAGCAGTAGAGATTCATATTGTCAAAGTCGCAAAAAACAATTTTTGAAAATTGAGAGTACATTTACTTCATTCATTTTTATTGTATTTTTTTCTGACTGTTTACACCTGAAATAGGCAAACAGCAAAAGTTGAAGTTTGTGGTGAGCTTTAATATTTCCTGTGGCTTTATTATTATTATAAATATAACAAAGCTGTAGTGTTGTCCAGTTTTCAGTAATCCCATTAGTATTCCTAACCAAAGGGAATGAACAGCTTCAGCTGACTTGTTTGATTTTTACTGGCTCAGAAGCTATTAGTGAATACAATTACAATGATTAAAAGGATGTTTATTATTTTTTTAAAAACTGACTTCTGTTGACCCTTTTCTTCCATTTAAGTGTACACCTCACAATAAGCACAGTGCTATTAAAGATATCCTCTGCAAATAGGACAATGACTAAACAAGTCTTGTCAGTGAAGATATTCCTGCCATGCAGTAGAATATATTCCTTATATATTCCTTATGAAACAGAGGGGCAGATTGAATGGGCTTATTCTACCTCTTTTATGGTAGAAGACATTTGCAGTCCAAAGGATTCAAGTCAATCATATGAGCTGGTGAGACAGTTATGTCTTCAGCCTCAAACATTTGCATAGACCACATATCAGAAACTATCATATCCAGTGCAGAAGGAAATCTGTACAATGTTGTAGTTAAGGAAAATGCAATTTTGTGCCATTGTGTCCAAAAGCACTAGTAAGTACTTTGATTGAAGTACTTTGATTTATAAACGTGATCATGGCTATTTCCCTCCCCTGCCCCACTTGTCCCATCTCCCTCCATGCCCTCATGTTCTCATGTCCTTTTCTTCATGATTGTCTTTCTGGTTGTTGGCTGGCTGGCTTGCAGTTGCTGAGACATTCTTTGGGAATGTATTGTTTTTGTCTTTTGTTTAAGGATGGCCAGTCCCGAACAGTGAGGCAATTCCAATTCACAGACTGGCCAGAACAAGGAGTGCCAAAGTCTGGAGAAGGATTTATTGACTTCATAGGCCAAGTGCATAAAACAAAGGAGCAGTTTGGTCAGGATGGACCAATCTCTGTTCACTGCAGGTAAGTGATAGCCTCAAAAAATTATGCAGATTTTTTTTATTATTTATTTCTTTTTAAATATATATTGTATATATATTATTGTATTATATGTAAGTACAATTCCATAGGTGAACTATCAGAAAAGCAATCAAAGAGAATACCAAAATAAGAAAACATAGGATTGCTTTACAAACTGGGAACTGTTTTGTGATACAATCCCTTTCATAGAGACAAGGATCTTCTGAAATACGTAGAAAAGAGATATTTTGCTTCCTTTAAAATTGTCTCTTATTCAAGATAAAAACAATATCATCAATGCTATACCCCAAAATCAGTAAGAAGGGTCTTATCACAGGCTGCTATGTTTAATCTTTTTTTTTTTCTACTTGTAATTAAAAGTGAGGCTGTTACACTGGTAGGAATTATTAGTTGTAAACAAGATGGTTGGTTATATTGCTCTCTAATAGCAACCAAGAAGAGCCAGAGAAAAATGGTAGCTACCTCAGGAAAGTGAATGGAACAGTCAGAAAAACATTGAGGTTTAGATTAGGGAGTTTGAATTTCAGAATATAATGCCCATTTTTTCATGTGATGAGCTCCCTCAATAACTTTACAGCTAATACACATCTGAAAACAGCTCGGAGGGTATGTAGGAATAATCCAGAGTGGTCTTTTTAAATATAGATATATATACATATGTATATATATACATATATACATATATATACATATATATATTTTTTTTCCTACAGTATCCTAAAGTATTCAGCAGATGACCAAAAATATTATATTTACCTTTTATCTGTTATTTAATAAATTGCTTTCTATAAAGTCCATTTGATTTTAGATACCCATTTTGCAACATTAAATTATAATTTTAGTAGATGAAATATTATTTATATAACAGAGATGGAAAATGCTGATATAGGTTCCAAATCCTTTCTGCAAGCCAAGGAATGTATCAATAGTAGCATGAAGACAAAATGACCAAGTTCAGCATATGAATGAGCATATGAGCATATGAATGTACAGGGTGAGAGAAATTCTTGTTCTTCCAAAGCCAGCAGCAACCAAAAGTTACTTATGTGCTTTAACAGAGTACATATGCTCCCCTATGCTCCCCTATGCATCTTTATGCTCCCTAATCTGTTAGACTAATATATTAATCATACTCAACAACTTGAATCTTACTTTTTCTGTGTGCCTAATACGTTTTGCAGCCTACTAAGGAGAACAACAACATTTCAGAGCAGAGTCTGGGATTCAAATGGCAAGGGAAAATGAACAACCATTATAGGAATAAAACTTATTCTTCCTGACATAAATGACTTTTGAAAGCAGAGAAATAATCAATATTTATACCTGTATGCAGACATACATAAGAAAGCAAATTGACAATGTTTTCTGTTCTTTGCACCACACAAATTTGTCAAGTCATAACTGAACTGATAACCTACATGCAGAAGGTTATGTGGCACTTCCAAATAAGTGGAAGTGCTTTCATGCTGAAATTATGGAGATTTCTACCCTTGGCTTTGATAGAAACAAAGTCAAGTCCAATATAATTCATCATGGTTTTGTCTTTAAATATATTATCATCATCATGACAGTTTATATATCAGTAATGCTAATCATCATTATAAATGCTAGTTAACTTATATAAATAATAAATACCCTTGGCAAATTAGTAAGTTCATTTGCTTATTTAATGAAGTATAGGATCCTCCAGTTTCCTAGCCCATATGGAATTATTTTAAAGATTACTCCAGTTTGTACTCTGAGTAATTTTTAAGAATTTCTGCTCCAGAAATTCTTCAAATAAATGCCCCTAGTGTCACTTCCATGTAGTTTCCATCCCATGTACACATTATTTGCTAATTTGCTTTCTGTATTACACAGAATACCCTGTTCTGGCAACAGTGTGTTACTATGTAAAATTTCTTAACTCATAAGGCAGTTTATTAAAAATTAGTTAAAATAGCAAAAGACTGTTCACCTTGAAGCAAAATTTTCCTCTGAAGCAATCTTAAGTATTTACAGTTATTCCAGCTTTTAGCTAACGAAGATAACCCTTTCCCAGCAGAAACTGAAGATGTATTTTTAACCAGAAACTCATATACAAAAATATCAGTACTTTCTCTTGGCTTATTAAAGTAATCTAAGTTTGGTGTCTAACTGTTTAAACTTTGGTGAATTGTAATGCTAAGCTAGCATCATCATGGAGTAGTTCCTTCATCATTTACTAAACTCAGGATTCTTTAAGACCTTATCTTCATTACTTTGTTAATTGTGATAGAACTTAATTTGTTTGACTCACACTGAAGGAAATCAGCTGATCATTAAAAATGCTGCTAGTACTGATACATACTTCCATCACTCTAGAAATACTGAGCATATTGTAGTAGGAATTGAAACAATGTTAAAATTGTCACTCAGCAGAAATAGGGTCAGTTTCCTACAGACTTTACAAAAATATTACATTAGATGGATGCTTTGGTTCTGCAAGTATTGAATAGAGATTTTTCCACATTAGTCAGTATTCCTCTTTAAGAATCTGTGTTTCTAAGTAGATCTCCAGATCCTTTTTGGTTTCTTAAGAACACAAGGGAACAAACTAATTCCTTCCTCTTCCTGAGTTAAAGAGCTAGGAATAATTTTTTGAAGCAATAAAGATTTGACAAGTGTCTAGTGTAGAAGTCCTCACATATTTAGAAAGCCCTACCTTTTTTTTTTTTTTTTTTTTTTTTGAGTTCTTTAGGTTGAATTCAAAGGAGCAAGGAGAATGAAAGTGGTAATCTGCCTTCATTCTGCTGATCACTTTCTGTGCTGTTTGGTTTAGGTCACATTGTCTTCAGCTCTTAAAGTCCAAGTAGGTTCCAATGATCTTTTTCCAGGATTTTTTCAGAATGGTTCTTAAACAAACCAAGATCTCTAATTTACCTCATCACGGAAAGGAGACATTACAGTCTAGTCTAGATCTCCAGGAACATTACCATCACATATAGGTAAACTAGTGTTAAGAACATGGTATTTTATCAAATTAGGTAATTAGGTATAAAGTGTCCTTTGGCATCAGTTCTCCATAGCCACACAGGTTCTGCAAAGTTTCTAAATCCAGTCAAATGTATTTCATAGCCCTAGAAGTGCACTGATCTAGACTAAAAAATAAAATACCATCATACAGTTTGGACATTTTATTTCCACATTAGTCTTGTGCATTCACTGGATCTCTGTGGTAGTCCACATAGACTTCTAGAGTTAAGAGTTCTGCAGCTAAGTCTATCTGACGGTAGAAAACCTCGTGAAGTGAGTAACATTACCTATAAGATGATGAGTTGCTTAATTCCTACCTATGTGAGTTCAAACTTAGGTTTTCTATGTTGTTATGTGTCATTTTCCAAGAGTCAACCTCAGGAATAGGTAATTGTTTAAATTTAATAAGTGGCAACTATTGGCTCTATTGATTAGAATAATTTCTATAGCTTCTTGGATGTGTTAGATAATTAAAAAAAAAAAAAAAAATTGTTCATAAACACTCTACACAAGGCAGAACAGAAAGCAAACAAGCTGTATATTCACAGAAGTGATTCCAGGCTATATAGACAAACATGGTTTATGTATATCAGCATTTGTAAGCTAAAGATACAGACTGACAGACTTGAATAAAGACTGTTTTAGGTTTTGCTTGTATCTGTTGTTTAAGTTGTAGAGTGTATATGAACAATTTCAATGTAAATCAAAAGTCCATTGACTGTGTCTACCTGACCTAAGGTAACACTGAAAGTGTGCAAAATAGAGGCTATGCACGAACAAGTCACAGTTAAAAACAAAAACAAAAACAAACAAACAAACAAAAAAACAGCAAAATACATCTTTGTTGTTGCTGTTTGTTTGTTTGCTTTTTTGTCATTTCCAGTGTAGATCATTGACAACAAATGCTCTTATTTTTCTTCACCATACACTGATTACTGTGTATCTGGATCAACAAACCAAGTCACTTCGTAATGAAGGCTGGAAATTTAGGAAGTACTTAGTAGCATGTGAAGTTTGCTTGAGAGCAATTATTCTTTTAAATGCACTGTGGTATTTTGCTGTGGAATTTTGCTTAGTGAGCGTTTCCCCGTATAGAAATCTGTAAACATATGGTGTGTTTTTTCCACAGATAATACGTCAGCCAATTCTTTCAGCATTAAATGTCAATTAAAATTCTTTTTTTTTCCCATTCTTTTTATTCTATTATTGCAACAGTGCGGGTGTTGGAAGGACTGGAGTATTCATAACCCTGAGCATTGTGTTAGAAAGAATGAGATATGAAGGTGTTGTAGATATCTTCCAGACTGTCAAAATGTTAAGGACGCAGCGGCCAGCCATGGTACAGACAGAGGTGAGGAAAACACTTTTAATGTACAATGGTAATGGAAAAGGAGGGGTATTTTCATATTAAAAAAATGCACAGATAGAGACTGTATAAAATGTGGTTGTATTTATACCTCAAATTGTATAGTGATTAGATAAATAAAGTGTAAAATCAGCTATAAAGGTATTGAATATACTATTTCCTGTTTCCTGTTGTGACAGTAACATAACTTCCTGCTGGCTGGGGAAGAAAAAAATTCATTTCAGTAGTGGAGCCTACCTTCTGATAGTTGAAGAAAATTTTCCCAGAAGCACTACCTATTTTCTTTTAATCCTTTCCTTTGTGGCAGAAATATGTGGAGATAAAGGAGTCAACTTGTTTCTGCAGGTTGATTCACTGGCTTTTTTATGTTCCAAGAGCAAAGTATTGTTCATTGGTTCAGAATGAGCCTGTATTATTTTCATAATTTTCTTGACTCTGGGTCATCAAAAAAGAGACTGTTTTGCCTGAAAATCATTATGGTTAATTCAGCATCAGTAAAACTTTAGTATAAATAATTTCTGTGCTAGCTATAGTGCTATAGAAAAATATGAAGAGGAACAAGCAACATCAACTTATTTCTTATGCCTGGATGCATCCTGCATCATGCCATAAAGAATACTTAAATATTTTCAGCATGTGCTTAATTTCTACTTAATTTTCCAAACAGGAGGCTTGAACTAAGCAGTAGTTCATTGGTTGGACTGTAGTCAGGGGGAAGGCCAACAAGGTGGACATCCTGGTGTGGGTCTGTTATAGACTGCCAAACCAGGATAAAGAGACAGGTGATGTATTCTACAAGGAGATGTCAGAAGTCACACAATCACCAGCCCTTGTTCTCATGGGAGACATCAACTTCCTGGACATATGCTGTAAATACAATGCAGCCCAGAGGAAGCAGTCTAGGAGGTTTCTGGAGTGTGTGGAAGATTCCTGACACAGCTGGTTAGTGAGCCTACCAAGTCAGTAAAACTGCTACCTTGGACTTCTGGAAGGCAGACTTAGAACTATTCAGGACATTGGTAGAGAGTATCCCTGGGAAGTCAGTCCTGAAGGGCAAAGAGGTAGGCTGGATGCTTCTCCAGAAGGAAGTCTCAAAGGTGCAGGAGCAGGCTGTTCCTATGAGTCATAAGGTGAGCTGTAGGGGAAGAAGACTAGTGTGGTTGAACAGGGAACTTCTATTGAGTCTCTGGAAAAAAAAAAAAAAAAAAAAAAAAAAAGAGTTTATGTCCACTGGGAGAAGGGTCAGTCAACTTAGGGAGTACAAGATAGTTTCTAGCATTTGCAAAAAATAAAAAATCAGGATCAAAAAATCAAAAAGGCTAAAGCCCGGCATGAGCTCAACATTGGAGCTCATGGCCGGCATGAAGCCATTGCAGTAAAAGACAACAAAAATGTTTTTACGAATACATAAGAAGAAGGCCAAGGAGAATCTCCATCCTTTACTGGATATGATGGGGAATATGACTACTGAGGATAAGAAAAAGGCTGAGATTCTCAATGCCTTCCTTACATCTCTCTTTACTTGTCAGGCCACTTATCCTCATGGTACTCGGCCTCCTGACCCAGAAGTCTGAGATGGGGAGCAAAATAAACTCCCATGATTTTGGTGGAAACAGTAAGAGACTGACTATTCCACCTGGACTGTCGCATGTCCATGGGGCCAGATTGAATCCACCCAAGGGTGCTGAGAGATATGGCAGATGGGAATTCCTAGATGCTTTGCATTATCTGTCAGTGGTCATGGTCAACAAGAGAGATCCCAGATGACTAGAGACTTGCAAATGTGACACCTTGATGCAGGGAAGGTTACAGAACAGATCATTTAGAGTGCAATCACACAGCACATGCAAGACAACCAGGGGATTAGGCCCAGAAAGCATAGGTTCATGAAAGACAAGTCCTTGCCTGATCAGCCTCATCTGCTTTTTATGTTCAGGTGACCCAGCTGGTGGATGAGGGACGGCCTGTTGATGTAGTATATCTAGAATTCATCAAAGCCTTTAACACAGTCTCCCACAGTATTCTCCTGGAGAAACTGGCAGCATATGATTTGGACAGGTACACTCTTTGCTGGGTTAAAAACTGTCTGGACAGCCTGGCCCAGAGGGTGGTAGTGAATGGAGTGAAATCCATCTTGTGACTGGTCACCAGTGGTGTTCCCCAGGGGTCGGTGTCAGGGCCCATTCTCTTTAGTATCTTCACTGATGATTTGGATGAGGGAATTGAGTGTACCTTCAGTAAGTTTGCAGATGACACCAAGTTGAGGGGAAGTGTCAATCTGCTGGACTGTAGGAAGGCCCTACAGTGGGACCTGGACAGGTTGGGTTGATGGGCAGAGGTCCATTGGGTGAGGTTCAATGTGGCTAAGTGTTGGGTCCTGCACTTTGGCCGCAACAACCCTATGCAATGCTACAGGCTTGTAGGAGCATGGCTGGAAAGCTGTACAAATGAAAAGAATCTAGGTGTGCTGACTGATGCTTGCCTGAACATGAGACAGCAGTGTGCCCAGGTGGCCAAAAAGGCCAATGGTATTCTGACTTGTATCAGGAACAGTGTAGCCAGCAGGCCCAGGGAAGTGACTGGCCCCTGTACTCTGCTCTGGTGAGGCCATACCTCAAGTATTAAGTTCAGTTTTGTGCCTCTCACTACAAAAGACATTGAGGACATGGAGCATGTCCAGAGAAAGACTACAAAGCTGGCGAAGGGCCTGGAATACAAGTCTTATGAGAACAGGCTGGGGAAACTGGGGTTGTTTAATCAGGAGAAGAGGAGGCTCAGGCGAGACCGTAATGCTCTCTACAACTACCTGAGAGGAAGTGGTGAGGAGCTGGCAGTCAACCTCTTCTCTCAGATAGCTAGCAACACCACTAGAGGAAATGGCGTCAAGTTGCACCAGGGTAAGTATAGGTTGGAAATTAGGTGACATTAATTCTCAGAAAGAGCAGTCAGGTGTTGGAACGGGTTGCCAAAGGAGGTGGTGGAGTCACCATCCCTGGGGGTGTTTAAGGAAAGGTTGGATGTGGTACTTAGGGACATTTGTTCAATGAAAGCTGGGTCTTGTTATTTTTAAGATAACTTCAGAAAATTAATACATTAAATAAAAATACTGATATTTCAACCAAGTAAATAATTGTTACCAAACTGAGGTGTTAATTCAATTTCTTTTCCTTTACCATTATTATTCTGGATAAGACAAATGAAAAATAACAGCTTTCTGCCATGTTGTTTTCAAGAAATGACTACAGTATACAGAAAAAATACGTTTCTTGAAGCTTTCGTGACAAACACAGAGCTGAGATATGCAATATATTCTCTTTCCTCCTACTTTGACTTATTTCTGCATGCTATCCTTGAACCTCCCTTGCTGAAATTAAGTGTTGTAAATTTTTTTTTTTCAGTATTCTGTGGGAGAAAAAAAAAACAACAACAACAAAAAAAAACTTTCAATCATAGAATGATTTGTATTAGAAGGGAACTTAAAGATCATAGGATCAAAGAATGGCTGAAGTTGGAAGGGACCTCTGAAGATCGTCCAGTCCAACCCCTCTTAAAAGCAGGATCACCTGGAGCACATTGTGCAGGATGGCATCCATGACAATGCCACCTCTTCCAGTGCTCTGTCACCATCAGAGTAAAGAAGTGCCCCATTATATTCGGCTGTATCATCTCATTCCAACCCCTCTGACATTGTCAGGGACACCTTCCACTAAACCTGGTTGCTCAAAGCCCCATCCAGCCTGGCCTTGAACACTTCCAGAGATATGGCATCCACAACTTGCCTGGGCAACATGCTCTGGTGCCTCACCATTGTATGAGTAAAGAATTTCTTCCATAAATTTTACCTAACTCAACTCTTTTTTAGTTTAAAGCCATTACTCTTTGTCCTATCACTAGGACCTGATAAAGGATCCCTCCCCAGCTTCCTGTAGACCCCCTTTAAGTACTGGAAGGTTATTATAAGGTCTCCCCAGAGCCTTCTTTTTTTCCAGGCTGAGCAACCCCAGCTCCCTTTGCCTGTCTTCATAGGAGAATTGCTCCAGCAATTGCTCCTCGTGGCTTTCCTCTGGACTCACTCTAGTAGATCCATGTCCTTCTTGTGCTGGGGGCCCCACAGCTGAATGCAGTATTCTAGGTGGGGTCTCACAAGAGCAGACTAGAAGGGGACAGTCATTTCCTTCAACCTGCTGATCACACTTCTTTTGATGCTGCCCAGGATACAGTGACTTTCTGGGCTGCAGATGCACACATGGCCAGCTCATATTGAGCTCATCAACCAACAGTCCTAAACTCTTCATCTCAGGATGCTCTCAATCCATTCTCCACCCAGCCTGTATTTGTGCTTGTGATTGCGCCAACCCAGGTGCAGGACCTTGCACTTGGCCTTGCTGAACTTTATGAGGTTCACATGGGCCCACCTGTCAAGTCTGTCCAGGTCCCCCTGGATGGCATCCTTTCCCTCCAGTATGTCGACTGCACCACACAGCTTGATGTCATCAACATCCTTGCTGAGGGTGCACTCAACTCCACTGTCCGTGTCAACAACAAAGATATTAAATAGCACCAATCCCAGTACTGACTGCTGAGGAACACCACTAATTGCACATCTCTACTTGGACATTTAGCCATTGACCACAACTGCTTGAGTGCGACCATCTAGCCAATTCCTTATCCACTGAGTAGTCCATCTATCAAATCCATGTCTCTCCAATTTAGAGACAAAAATGTCATGCAGGACAGTGTCAAAAGCTTTGCACAAGTCCAGGTAGATGATGTCAGTTGCTCTTCCCTTATCCATGGATGCTGTAACCCTGTTGCAGAAGGCCACCAGATTTGTAAGGCAAGATCTGCCATTAGTGAAGCCATGTTGGCTGTCACCAGTCACCGCCTTATTTTCCATGTGCATTAGTTTCCAGGAGGATCTGCTCCATTATCTTGTTGGGCACAGATGTGAAACTGACTGGCCTGTATTTCCCCATGTCTTCCTTTTTTTCCCCTTTTTAAAAATGGGGGTTATGTTTCAAAGTACATAGAATCAGTGCCAAAAAAAAAAAAAAAAATGCAGTCCTTATTCAATAAAGCACTTACACTCCATGTAGACAACACATTTACTTAAAATTTAAAAGAAGGTCTAATGTATTTTCCAACTGTTCGAGCACACAGCAGCAAGGAAATTTAAGTGATCATAGTACTGAATTGAAGCAAATATCTAATGAATTTCCTAGCCACCAGAAGAATTTTAATTGTGATGTTAACAAGTATAACTCATGTGAGCCTAACACATATGACTATCAGATAAATAAGAAGATTTTAATATTGTTATTATTATTTTGGATGTGTGTGTTTTTTTAAAAATATATATTATATATATAATTTAAACCCTGAGTAGCTGCTGCAAATAACTACACAAACATGACATTTTAATATGTGTTCAATATTACATAAATGTTTAAAAAGACTGTTGTGTGGGGGTGAGAATAACATGAATACAAAATAGTGGATTCACTAGAGGTCTAAGCAAATCATTTAACACATTGAACTTTCTCTGTTTCTAGGTACAGTTTGAAATGTAATCTGTTTCACATTAATAAGGTGCTTAGCTACATATTTCTCTCATAGGTCCTGTTCTTGCCACAGGCAAAGATATCTTCACCTCCTCATCAAAGCTTATATTGCTAAAGGCTGGGATTCTCTTTGCTTCCTAACCTGGTTTTTAACCTGTTGTTTTTTCATTTAGCATTTAATATTAAGGCTGTGGAGAATTTTATCATTTAGTGTGTTGCATTTGCTATGGAGTTAAATGGATATTTTGCTACTTATTTTCAAATACAGGGGGAAGAGACATCTTATTATGCTCCCATAAGAAGAAAACTTTATGCTGATGTTACATTAATGCAGTATTACAACTTCTCAGTAAATGAGTATACAGTCTCTGTTTAAAGAGAAGCTGAATTTTGTGGAAAATGTCATTGCTTTAAATGAGCATCTTCATCTGTTGTAACTTAAATTGTTCTTCTGCTGATGTCAGCAAGACAATATTGCTGAACTGCAGATGCCTCTGTGGTATATTTGTTTGTAGGCACAAAGTATTCACTCTTAGTTGAAAGAAACCAAGCAACAAGCTGGCTTTTTGATGCTTTTGTTTTCTATCTTTCTTTCTTTCTCCAGGATCAATACCAATTCTGCTATCGAGCCGCATTGGAGTATCTGGGCAGCTTTGATCACTATGCAACATAAAAACCCACCATGGATTTTTATCGCAGGCCCTTTAAGATCCAGAGAGCCGCTTCTGAGCCATACAATGTGCTTTAGAAGTACTTCTAAACTCTTAGCTATGGAGCGATTATTGGGGATATATAAAACAAAAACAAACGAACTTAAATATTGGGGATATATTAAAGAAAAAAGGAAAAAAAAAAAAAAAAACCTATTCCATGTGGACCAAGAATTCACAATTTAATAACCTAACCATACTAAAAGAATCCCAACCACTGAGGCGTCTGAAAGATCTCATTTACAGATATCTCAAGGGTTTGATATTGGTTGAAGTCAAAGGGAAGACTTCAGGAAAGGGGAAAGTTTTGGAAAGAACAATCATCTTGTTCAGGATTGGATGCTTGTTGCAAAGAGGAATTTTGAGAGAACTGCAATTCAGTGCAAGATGTTTGTTGGAAGGTCAGGTTCTGGCTTCTAAAACAAAATGGACTCCTTACTTCAACAGCACCCCTTTCCATCATATTGCTCATGATAACACTTTAGGGAAAATGTGGGAATGTTTAAAAAGAAAGTCCTTGATTTAGTTTTTTAGTATTGTAAAGATACTGCTGACCTGTGCTTCATTTTTAAATGTGTAAACTTTTTCCTTTTTTTTTAACAAGTTTATCATTCAATGAAGTGAATTAAAGAAAAGCTTACATAACTGTTCATTTATTTTTTGTTTAAAAACTGTAGATTTTTTAAGCTGTAGAACTGTTATCTGTAATAATTGTGCTGTAGAAATGTTAAATAATTTGAAAATTTGCACATTTTTGTGCAGTCCTATATTTATCTACAGTACCACAGTCTTGTTAGATATTACTTTGAAAGTTTTGTTTGTTTTATTCTTCTTTAAGAAAGTATTCATTGTAATCGGTTAAATCAAAATGGATTTTTTGTTTTCTTTCAGAATCAACAGGGAGGCGCAAAGTATAAAGTTGCTGCTACCACACTCACATGCACGCACACACATGTACATGCACATGCACACCCACACCCTCTCTCTTTATATATATATAAGTATATGTATGTATTACTGTCAGTCCATATCTAGCTCTCTGTATAGTTACAGAGTTACAGGCACGTAGGTACATGAACACACATGCACACACACGTAAACATACCAGTTCTTCCACAGCCTGGATTTATCAAGGTGGTAGAAAAGTTTCTCAGCCTACTGCAATTATATTATGATAGTATTTAATCATCTCTGCATTTCCAAGGTCCATAAACTCCTGTTTCAAAGGGAAATGAGGAATGCACATCATTGATATTTGAACATCATCTCTATCCCAAATATTTTTTCTCTCCACATTGCCACTTGAACATGCAGACATCACACATGCACACACATACGCACACACATGCACACATATGCACACACACACAGAGTATGTGATTTAGACTTCCAGTGAAGTTCAATATTTGTAACACTATAGTGCAATAAGAAATCATATTATTAATTGTAGGAGGTGTGCATGTGGGAAAGGTCAGTGCATATAACTTTAGGAGGGGAGAATGTTGTAATATACTAGGTATTAAGATGTTTTAAAGTTGTATTCAATAGTATACTGTCTATAGTGTGTGCTATATAATTTACGTTTATCGTATGTAACAGGGCAAAGCCAAACACACATTGCTCTGTGAAATCAACAGTTTTGTGGCATACAGCATTGTTTGGGAATGCTGTTTTTTATTTTAATTTTACATTTATAGTGCCTTATATTTGATGCCTATTTTGAATAGCATTTTTTTAAGTTAGCCTTCATTTGTATTTAGTTCAGTTTGTTCATATCTCTGTTATTCTTTTCAAACATTTTAATACATGTATCAAACAGTTTTGAATAATATGCATTCCCAGTTTCTAATCAAGTATGAATGATAATAAATGATAACGCAAAACATGTAGGTAGTCAAGGCCCTTTATCTTTTCGTATTTCCAATAACAGAGCAGCCCACAACTTAGATATCTATTTCTGGTTGGCTTTTCAAACCCATTGTGTCACTGGTTATAATGTTATCATTGTAGAGATGTATCAGTACACTAGCAATTGTCGACATCAGCAGTGCTTATGTATCCATGTTTTCTTTCAATTTGGGGCTAACTTCTGCTCGTTCATGTGTTAACAGATTGCTATAATCAAACCATTGCTTTCATAAGGCTAGCAAGATTGAGCTGGCAGGATGTATTTTTGAGAATGATGCTACATTTTCTTCCAGGTGACAAAGAATATTATTAAAACAGCACAATGTACCTTTTGCCACTCTTAATGGGATGCCATTTGCATTGACATCAAGTCTTGTGCTATCATCAAAGGAATTCTTTGGGTCTTCAGATAGAAGCATTGGTATGGCATGTGACCTCAACTTTTCTTCTTCTTCCATATTTCCCACTGTTAGCAGAAAGAAAAATACAAAAGACCAAACTCTAGCATTGTATTTGAGCACTTTTGTAAAGAAACAAAACAAACAAACAAAAAAACCACACACACAAATATATATTATATAAAAAATATACATATGAATCAAAAAAATATATAGAAGGCTACCTCAGGATGAGATTCTATAACTTACATCTGAACCAGAGAAGAATGTGCACTACATTTCTTTTTCTTCTTTCTTGATTTGTACTTTTAGCTAATTAGTGAAGTGCCAGGTTACGTGGTGTGGTAATGTTCTTCAGCTTAAATCAGAAAACATAAAAATCAAAAAGAGCATAATTTTGGAAACATAGCCTAGGGAAGATTTTTGCATATTGGATCTGTAAAAAGATCAGAGCTTTCTCCCTAGCAGACTATCTTGCCAGCTCCAAAGTAAAGGGAAGATTTAAAAAATTAATTAATTAATTAATTGAAATTAGATTTTTAAGGGGAACTGTTGTACAACAATATTCCTTTTAGTTTTTATGTTGCTTAAGATAACACTTAGCATCATTGATGTGCATTCCACTTTCTGTAATCTTATGTATTGTCGCTCTGTGGTTAATTTTAATGGTAAGCATCTTTGTCTACGTACATCATACATTTCTAAGCTTAGAATTGGTTTCATCAACATAACCAGTACGGTGCTATTTATGTTTGTATGTGTAGTTATGTCTAATTTTGTGATCAACTGCAATGGGCAAAAAAGGCAAAATATATAAAAAGGATTTATACAGAAGTTTAATTTCTCTCTCTCTCTCTCTCTCTCTCTCTCTCTCTCTCTCTCTCTCACTCACTCTAAGTGATTTGAGTTAGAAATTGGAGAGGGCAGCTGGGGAAAGGGAGGGGCCTTCTAGGGAGATTTGCACTTTCTATACCTTTGTACTATGCACTGCCCTATTGATTCTACATCCAACAATGTTATTACTTGAACCCATCTGTAAGAAACTGCTTATGAAATCCACTTATATTGTATTTAAATGAACATGTTAAAGGAGAAAAAGTTTGCAATGACAAAAAATGCATTTTTTTGTTTCCTTTTATTTTCTCTCTTTTTTTCCTTTTCCTTTTCCTTTTTTTCCCTTTTTTTCCTTTCTCCCCCCCCCCCCACCCTTTGTTTTTTTTTTTGTTCCTTGATAATGCATAAATATTAGAAGGCTGCAGGTCTCATCATAACTATCTGTTATGTGGCTTTGCCATTCAAGCTTGGAGTGTCTTTACAGAGATAATAATAATAATAATAAAAAATGTGTTATTTGCTCTTGTTTTGGATGCATAGACTGAAAAATTTAAAAAAAAAAAAAAAAAAACAATCTTGTAAAATGGCTTGTTAAAAAGATACAATTACCTCTAATTAGTAGTACGCGTAAATGTTTTACAGAATGAAAGGCGTGCTTTTTATTTTCTTACTTCGTTACATTGGTGGCGAAAGAGAATCTGTATGAAAATCAGTTCTTTGCTGACACAAGTTCCATTTGTTACAAATGAATTCTAATAAAATGTCAGTGTTATGCAGCCCTGGTCTTCTTTCTTAAGCAGTGCTTTTGATATCAGAACTCATTTGGTCCCTCTTGGTGATAAAGGAGTTTAATTGGAACCACCAAGTAGTCATTAATTTTCTTAACAAGTGGCTGGACAGTAAAAATTCATTCCTACATTAGCAAATATATTGTTTCCAGCAGCAAATTTTGAGCAAGCAGAGACAAAATCTTTCTTAGGCAGAAGGTCCTATTGTTTCATGAATTTCAGTGAAATTATAGAAATTATAACACTTTACATGTGTAAGAAATTCCTGTATATGCTTTAGAAATGCATCGTTACATTCACCGATCTAACCCAAAGAAGTAAAATATCCACACATTTGAAAAGAATTATGAATTTTTCAGTCTTACGGAATTGGCAGGTTCTGGAGTCAATCCAAAGTCATTGGTCAGAGTTCCCTTATGGAAAAATTGGCAAGCAGTCATGACAGATATTTAATTAATTTCTTCTCTGTAGTTCATGCTCTGCTGTTGCCAGTGGGTGAAAACATCAGTCTATTACACTGTGGTGTTTCAAATTGTTTTCAAACATTTTGAAAAAAAAATGTGCAAAGTTTATTGAGGCAGGCTACAAGGATCACGGAATGGAAATCCAGTCAAGGAAACAGATGAGAGTCTTGCTCTGTTTGCTTGCTTTGAAAGGGACTCTATCCCTAAGATTGCTTGTTTCTAAGGAAACATTTTATTAGCCTTTACTATTAAGTGCATGTTAATAAAAAATTTGCTGTTCTGGAAGGAGGTACAAAGACATTGATGTTACATTGACTTCTAATAAATTGCATTGGTCTTAGACTAATTGCCACATTAAGAAGGTGATAATAGTATAAAAGTGAAGCCTTGGTAGTCTTACACAGTTTTATTAGTTATTTATCCACTGATTTCTGTGGATTTCATAATTACTACTTTACTACCTACAACTGGAATATGTTTTACATAGGTGCAATGTAAGGTGGTTAAAAGCTGTGGTATGAGAGGGTTTGCTTAACTGTCTGACTGCCGTTAGAGGGTTCTCCTTAATGTCAGCATTAAATTCTTTGGATTCTCCCATTCTGTGTGTCCAGCATGGGCCAAAACAAACTTAATAATAATAATAATGATTATTTTAAAATGTGGCTGTAAATGAGTTCATACAGCCACATGAGTTCATACAGAGTTTTAAGTTGATAGGTTTTACACTAGTTTTAATTCATTCTTCTTTCATACAGAAAATAATAATAATAATAATAATTTTATGTTAGGTTCCTAGATATCATTAAAGTTAAGAAATACTGTTGAGATGTGAAATTATCCTATACCAAATCAAAACAATAGCTACAGGCTTTCAACCACAGTAACTTTTACATTTTTTTTCATATTCTGCAAAAAAATGAACCAAATTCCCAGTTACCCAGAAACTTCACCATATCTCTTAAAATGATGGATTATATATCTGACTGTGGATATACATTTATAAGCAAAATTACTACTCAAAAACTGGAATTTTGAGAAAAAGAAAAACAGTAAATTTGCTGATGTGTAAGACAGCTTACCAAGGATAAGGAAATCACTCTTGCATAAAATTATTGTGAAATATATATATACATAATTATAGTCACCTGTGTAAAAGTTGCAGAATTCTATGAAATAATCATGAATTTTGAAACTCTGAAATTTAAAAGCTTCAGACAAACAAACTTGTATGGTAGCACTGGATCAAATTGGTAAAAATTCCAAACAAATTATATTAATATTACTTGCACTGCCAAATAATATGTTTGAAGCAGTTTCACAAATGTGAACTGATGGTACTTTTTTCATTCTCTCATTGTAACACTGACATGGTATCTATCTATAACCTACCTGTTCCTGAAGGTTGTCTTTAAGACCTGTGGCAATATTTATTTTATTTAATTTTATCATTTTATTATTATTATTTTATTTTATTTTATTTAACTTTATCTATTTTTTAAGGAGGAATATTAATGCTGTGTTACTTTCTGCAACTACTTGGAGAGTTATTTTATTCAAAAACAAAGGATTTTAATAATGTAGTGATACTGGCATTCAAATGCAAGTATTTTTTCTTTGCATTGTCCTGTGTATTTTAAACAAGCTTTTTCTGTCCTCCAGATCTCCCTATCACGGGTACCATAGTAGGATGCAGAGTATTTTTCACTAATGAAATGAGTCAAGATGGGAGAAAACATCTGCTGACTAGCTTTCAGAGAACAGAATGATAACCTGCAAATGAGACATTGTAATGAATAGGGATCATTTTGTATCCAGACTATAAATAGAAGCTTTTGAACCCAAAATGCATTCAGCTTGCTTCTGTCAGCAGTAGTCTTTATTATTATAGAAGGAACAAGCAAGTGACCTTTGCCAATAAAAGTAGTTCATGATAAATTCAACAGTCTTATTGGATCTACAATCTAAATCTCTAAAGTCAAAACTGCCTTGAAATAGCTTTCCTCACATCCATAAAGACAAGAGAACAAAATGTAAGATTTTCTTAATGGAATATATATATATATATTCCATTATATATATTCCAATATATATATTCCATATATATATTCCATATATATATATGGAATATATATATATATTCCATATATATATATTCATGTATTTTTGAATATATATATATTCATTATATTTATATATATATATTCAAATTATATATTCATTATATATATATTCAAATTATATATTCATTATATATATTCAAATTATATATATATATATTCAAAAATACATGAGTATTACTGTACTCCTGGTCTTTGAGAATCCAGTTTGGTCTTGAAATCCAGTAGTGTGTAAAGGACATAAATGAAGCTGGTGTTCAGTTGTAGTAGGCATTTTAAAAAGCAAAAACATACAAACAAAGCAAGTTCCCATGGATACAGCAAAAGAAAACTAATTGTTATCTAATGGCTGGGTGGAGACAACCACTTAGGTGGCGTCTCTGAGTTCATGAGCTGGCAAACCAGTTCCAAGCACTACAACTCATCTTCATATAGTGTAGTCCTTCAAATTAAGCACAACAATTACTGAAAAAAAAATAAAAAAAAAAAAAAGAAAAAAAAAATCAGAGACTGGTGTTGCATACCCAGTAATCTACTGAACACAGATATGGTGAAACAGTCATCTTTCACAGACAACAGTAAAACTGTGTACTTCTCCATTCATGTGAAATGTTTATTCAATTTATCAGCATTGTCTCAACAGTCCACACTTTGAAAGAATATTTGCAAACATTTCACACATTCACAACTGCTGTTTGAACTCCCTTTACTCCATTGCCATTACTAAAGTTTGCTGTTCTCTTTTCATCAGATGCTTATCCTTTCTTGCTCTTTGACCATTTCCTTTAGAGCTTTGTATCTCACAGTCCACAGGCTTCTTTTATCTAACAGCTCCTATGTTTCGTAAATTCCACCTGCAAACTGTGTTCTGTTGGCCTATATATCCATATACTGATTTGCCTACTCAATATTTAAGTCAATGTTTATCTTTCTCCAGAACTAACTCAAATGTCAACTAATCTCGTACACAACTGTCACTAGGACATGCTGATGTATCTGACATCCAATGTACTGAAGATGCAGCTCTAATTCAAACCATAACTCCCACATAATTCTCACCTTGCCCTAGTGTTCCACTGAGTTCAATAGTGTATGTTCACAACAAATTTTGGAGTCAGCTGCAGAGGTTATCTTGCAGTGAGAGAAGAAGTACTAACTTTGACAAGCAATGCATATCCTCATTGGCAAACTGGTAGGTTCCTGAGCATTCGGGATAATTCATTCTTTTTCCACCCTTCTCTTTGCCCAAATCAGGGCAGCACTAATTAGTAGGCCCTTTCTTTGCTGTATACTAAGGACTTGTCTACATTAGTATAAAAAGACAGGAAAAACTTCTACCTCATGTTGTGAGGTAGATTTAGGAAACACCTAACAGGCTCACAGCATTTACAGGCACAGGTTGTAGGTAAGATCTCTGTCTTCCTCTCAGAGCTTATGCAATTCATATACAAGAGCTACTGTCCATCCAGGACAGTAGAGGAGCAACTCTTTGCACCCATCTGTATAGATATATTTTAGTTTAAACTCATGTTGTTTGCAAGTTCTGATGACATACTCATGGCAGAGGATTAAACCAGGTCTTAAGGCATGGAACAATTAGTCTTTGCTTCTCCTGAATGCTATTTAGGCTCTATTTACTTACTTTAAATGAGTAAGTACTGCATAAAGGTATCAGCCAGTTTGATTCCAGCACGAGTGTTGAAATCTCATTGGAGGCCTGTATCCAAAGGTGTACCCCATCAGTTATTTCTGTGTTCAGTCATGTTTATTAATAATGTGGATGGTAGGGCAGAGTGTTCCCTTGGGAAATTTGCTGATGGCACAAAACTAGGATGCGTAGCTGATTCACCAGAGAGTTGCATTCCCAAACACTATGACCTTTACAGGCTGGACAAATGGGCTGACAGGAACCTCGTGAAGTTCAACAAAAAGTGCAAAGTCCTGCATCTCTGGAGAAAAAATCCTATGCATCAGCACATTCTGGTGCCACCTAGCTGGGAAGAAGCCTGGGAGAAAAGGACCTGAGAATTCTGGTGGACACCAAGTTGAACACGAACCAGCATTGTGCCCTTTCTACTAAGAGAGCTAATAATATCCTGGCTTCATTTGGAAAACCATTGTCAGCAGGTCAAGGGAGTTAATCCTTCCCATCTACTGAGCACTGGTGAGGCCATACCTGCAATACTGTGTCCAATTCCAGGCTCCACAGTACAAGAGATACATACTGGAGAAATTCTAGCAAAAGGCCACTAGGATGATGAAGTGATTGGAGCATCTGTCATCAGAGGACAGGTTGAGAGACTTGTGACTCTTTAGCCTAGAGAACAGAAGGCCTAGGGAAGATCTTCTTAATGTATATAAATACCTGAAGGGAGGGTGCAAAGATAGCGGAGCCAGGATCTTTTCAGTGGTTTCTGATGTCAGCAAAAGGGCAGCCAGTGGACACAAACTGAAACATAAGAATTTCTGTCAGAACATAAGAAAACACTTTCTCACCATGGCATTGACTGAACACTAATATAAGTTACCCAGGGAGGCTGTGGAGTCTCCTTTATTGGAGAACTTAAAAAGCTGTCTGGACATTGTCCTTGTAAACATATTATAGGTGACCCTGCTTGAGCAGGGAAGAAGGATTTCACGACATCAAGAGGCACCTTTCTAAATTCAACTGTTCTATGATACTATGAGAGAAATCTGGGACACAAATCATAAAATCATAGACTCATTTTTGTTGGAATAAGCCCCTAAGATCATCAACTACAACCATTAATCTAGCACTGCCAAGTCTAACATTAAAAAAAAACAAACAAACAAACAGTCTGCTAAACAGACCAAGGTGGTACTCCTCCATCACCACCACACCACCAGCCATCTTCAACATGTCCAAGAATCAAAACCTTCCCCTGCTTTACCTTTCATACCCTAGTATTTTATTCCCTTCCCTTCCCTTCCCTTCCCTTCCCTTCCCTTCCCTTCCCTTCCCTTCATTTCCCTTCCCTTCCCCATTTCCCTTTCGTTCCCCATTTCCCCTCTTCCCCTTCCTCTTCCCCTTTCCCTTCGCCTTTCCTTTCACCTTTCCTGCTTTACCTTTAAAAACACAGTAGTTTAATGCTATCATTTTAGTTACAACATTTGCTTATTCTTTCCTTCTTTCCCCTTCATCCCAAGGGTTATTATGTTTACCAAAGATTTTTTTGTTTGTTTGTTTCAAATTGGATGCTTTATATTTGCAGTAGATGCACAAAACCCATTAGGAGAAACAAAACAAGTGTTACAGAAGTTACTTACAGCTCCAAAATTTTATCAGCTAATAAAAATTATTGCTCTTTCTCCTGGTTCTTGCTAGAGCAATGTACTATGTTTGTCCTCTGGCTCCTTCAGTTACACCTTTCTAAGTTTCATGTCCTATTTAATTGTCTTTTCCACTTATTTCTCACAATCACTTACTGCTGCTTCAAAAAATTCTGTCAAAAAGCTCTGTATTTTTATACCTAATACTATGCCAGGCCTTGTCCATTTGAGACAGTTCCAGTCAACTCCAAAACTAACCCACAACATCTGTAGCATCTTTCTGAAAAATTTGGAAGAAAAAAAAAATGCTACATGGCAGAGTGAGCAGTTGGGAGAAAAAATATAAAATATATATTAATAATAAAAAAGAAGACCAACCCTGTGAACACTGAAGACAGGCAAAAAAGGGAGGGAAATAGGTACTGCAAGTACCAGAGCAGAATCTCCTGAAGCACATATAAAGAATCATGCTGGAGCAGACATCCACTCTGTAGACAGTGGGGGAACCCATACTGGATCAGGTAGGTATTTCTTGAAAGGCTGTGGCCCATGGAGATCCCATAATAGAGCAGTTTTATCTCTCTGGGCAACCTGTTCCATCGTTCCATCAACTGCACTATGAATAATTGTTTTCTATTATTTAGATGGAAGCTCTTGTGTTTCAGTTTGTGCTCATTGCTTCTTGTCCTGGCACTGAGAACCACTGAAAAGACCTTGGTTCCATATTCTTGGCAACCTCTGTTCAGGAATTCATACACATGGATGAGATCCTCCCTGAGCCTCCTCTTAGACAAACTGTACGGTCCCAGCTCTCTCAGCCTCTCCTCACAGCAGAGGTGTTCCAGTCCTGTGATCACCTTTGTGGCCCTATGCTGGACTCTTCAGTATGTCTATGTATCTTCTACTGGAGGACCCACAAAATTCTTCATCTTATCTTCTCACATTTTCCTTTTTGAGGAGGAGAAGTGAGAGGGGGGCTGGGTTGGTGTCTGACAGCAGGCCAAGATGAACCCGTCACCCAGACAAGTGAGGAATCTTTGGAGGAAGTTTCTCTTTCCACTTTTTTTAAAGTACAGGAACGTTCTCTCCAGAGTAGATTATATAGCAAGTATAGAAACAGAACAATTTCAATAGTTATTCATTTGGTATGAAAAACAGTAATACCATTACTGAGGACAATCCTCTTTTTTCTCTCATGAAGCAGAAAAAGACCGAGGTCTTTATTTAGTCCCATTAGGTTGCAGTCATCTGTGAAGTCTAGTTAACCTAAAGCAACAGAAGAATATGATGAGAGCAGAACATGTCAGAAATGCATTTTCATACACTCCCTTGCAAAAATCATTATGTCCTGGGCTGAGGCACTGGGTGGAAGCTGCTGCACTGCTCCACAATGAGGACTGCAAATATCTGTAGGGGGGTGGAAATTCGGAATTACACTGACAGCAAGTAAATGATAATCTGTTATTAATTCCTACAATGTAAGAGGGAAAAAGCACTGAGAATGTTGAAGTGTGGCTAGAAGAAAGAGGATCTATATGGCTATCAGATGATCCAGATAGGTATTCTAGCACCTTGCTACCTTAGTAGGTGAAGATGACAACCTCCTGACATGCTGTAGAATGCATATATTATGCAGTGCTTCAGAAATCCATATATCAC
The DNA here is from genome assembly GCA_011075105.1 of Heteronetta atricapilla. Lineage (NCBI taxonomy): Eukaryota > Metazoa > Chordata > Aves > Anseriformes > Anatidae > Heteronetta > Heteronetta atricapilla. The sequence continues at coordinate 31,565,677 of CM021763.1, read as the reverse complement.
ACTGTAAAACTGTTGTGTGCTAGGGTATAAATTACAGTCTTTCGTCATTCTGTTGCTACTTTGTGCAGGACACTGTTAGAAGGCAATTTGTTATTAAGTTTCCATATACACATACTGTTACTCATGGGATCAATTTATTTAAGCAACTCAGTTGGCTAAAGCTGTGTGAAATGAATATTTAATTAAATCAGTTTTGGATCTCTTTTAGATATTCAAATAAGCCAAACCTTTAGCTTGTTCATTTGTGAAATAAGCTCTTCTATATGGATGTAAAATGGCTTTGCACAATGGGTAAACTCTGATCTCTGATCCACACTTGTAGAAACTAGAAATAACATAATCCAGGAATCTGAGAACCTTGCAGCAGTGTCTGCACTGAACTGTTGCTCCTTTGGGACTTTTCACTCTTCCAAAATTACATTTGGCCAGACATGTTTGTCTTGCACATCTGTGCTTGAAGATAATGCAAATGCACTGTTGAAATGTGGAAGAATAGTTCCTAGCACACCTGATCTTGACTTTCTTTTCTGTAACTCTATAACAAAGTCTGATAATGCAGTCTGATTTTTTTTTAACTTTTCGGAAGGTTTTCCAGCTCATGATTTTTAAGATTGTATTTTATTTTATTTAATTACATGTCTAACTTTGTGTAGTTATTTCAAAAGTAGTGAAGACACAAACCTTTTTACAATCAAGCCCTTCCAGACATCTCAAAATAGGTTCTTAGCATAAGCTATAGATTCACGAATCATTGATAAAACATTAGATGCTATGTAAAATTTACACATAGACTTAAATAAATGTGTGTAGTATTTTGCTTCTATTAGTTTTAGGTAAACATGACCAGTTGCACAGTTATCTGGTTGAACAAGGGAAGACTACCTGTCCAGACATATCTTCATTGAATTATGTGAAAAATTCATCCTTCAAATGCAGCATTAAGTAGTGATTAGACAGGACAGATACACCACAGGAACAGGCTGGGGAAGAACTGATTTTTATTTTTTTTATTTTTTTTTTTGTTTCTACAAACCACTGTCTAACTGAGAGAGGCAGTTCATGATTGTCTTCTTACAGTCTTTACCAGTGACCTATTCAGGTACTGATGGTATCCTATGTGTAGCATGATTTCTTGACTGAATGTAATCTATTTATTCCAATCCAAGAGGGAAGGCTATAGCATTTCACAGGGGCAAAAGGACTATGTTGTAGGACCTGTGACTGATAGATGACACAGGTAGAAATAGCTCAAATCAATCTTGAGTAGTATCTTTCTGACACATACTGTAGGCAAGGGTGCTGTTACTTTTGCTTTCACTGAAGATGATAGGAGGTTGCTTGCTCAGTGAGGGCAGAACTGGTGACAGGACTGAAAATAAACAAAGAATAAAAGACCAGCCCTGCAAAACTAAATCAAATATCCACAAGATTTACTTTGAAGGCTGAGTAGTGCCTAAGACCTGTGCAGTGAACTAACCTGAGCTAGAGAAGTGCCCGCTGCTTCAGAAATACCATATAAATTTCAGATTCAGTTATATTATTCCTTTATCCTGTGAATTTTGATATCTCCAGTTCCTTAAAAGGCAACACATCTACATAAAGCATATATAAGTATTAACAACAGCTACAACAAAACTAAACTTTTTAAAAACAAAACAAAACAACAAAAAACATACCTTGGATAGTTGGACAGATATTGTGCTTTTATTTATTATTATTATTATTTTTTCATTATATATTATATGTTACCCACCTCCCCACCCCCAGATGACTGCAGTATACTTCACTTTAATTAAGTTCTAATTTTTCTTGGTGAAAATTGTTAAATGGTTGTAGAGAATTGAGATAGAGTATATAATGGAAAATATTTTTGCCAATTAAAATGAGATCCAAATGCAATCTGGAAAAGCATGTAATTTCAAGTGAAGAACATCTTCCTAATTACTGTCAGAGGAAAAAGGTGAAAATTCTATATAACCATTTATTCATTTAGAAAAAAAATGTACCACAACAAGTAAAAAACAGAGTGATAGAAAACAAGGAAAGATTCTATATTTGTTTGCTTGTTTGTTTACCCTCTGGAAAGAGACCTCAAGGCTATTCCTTCAAGATAAAACTGTGGGGGAGTGAAGCTACAAACAAAAAGAAAATTTAGTTTAAGAAAAACATCCATCACTTCCAACCTGAGTGATTCTGTAGAATATTTTTATCCCTTGTATCATTTCCATTTGGTAGAGGCAGTCATGCTGCTCAGCAAAGGATCCACTTGACAGCAGGAACAATGAGGCTTGACTAGACAAGATGGGGGAATATATTTGATATTAGAAACAGAAGGCGAGGACATCTCCGGACTGAAATTGTATGGATAAGACACTGCACATGTTACAAGCCTGGGGAGAAATTTTCCTACTCCATGGGTTGTACATAATACTATTTTCAAAGATATAAATTGTATAAACAATTAGTGAAGAAAAAAAAAATAAAGTTAAATGTGAATTTGTGGAAATTAACAGATTATAAAATCATAGAGTGACTTGGATTGGAAGGGACCTTAAGGATCATTTAATTCCCCCTCCCTGCCATGGGCAGGAATACCTTCAGCTAGACCAGGTTGCTCAAAGCCTCATCCAGCTTGGCCTTGAACACTTGGCCCAAGTGTTCAACACTGGGCATCCACAGCTTCTCTGGGAAACCTATTCCAGTGCGTCACCACCCACAAAGCAAAGAATTACTTCCTTATATCTAAGCTACATCTACCCATTCTAGTTTAAAGCCATTCCCCCTTGTTCTGTCACTACCTTGCCCGATAAAGTCCCTCCCCAGCATTCCTGTAGGTCCCCTTTAAGTACTGGAAGGCCATCAGAGCCTTATTCTCTATGGAGAGAAAGCTCTCCCTGGAGCCTTCTCTTTTTCAGGCTGAACAACCCCAACACCCTCATCCTCTCTTCACTAGAGAGGTGCTCCAACCCTTTAATCATTTTCAAGGCCCTCCTCTGGACTTGTTCTAATATGTCTATGCCCTTCTTGTACTGGGAGCCCCAGAGCTGAACGCAGTGCTCCATGTGGGGTCTCATGAGAGCAGAGAAGGGGAGAATCACATTACTTGACCTGCTGGCCACAATTCTTTTGATGCAGCCCAGGACATGATTGACTTTCTGGGCTGCAAGCACACATGGCCAGATTATGTTGAGCAGCTCATCAAGAAACGCGCTAAGGTCCTTCTCCTCAATCTACTCAAGGAGGAGGTGGGAAGATTAAGAACTATCAGGGAGTGTGAGCAGGAGTTAAACAGATGGTGTAAATTCCTGCTATGCCTAAAAGAAAGACACTGAGGTAATATACCCCAAATAGTGATGGACACCCTGCCCAGTAGCTGTCAGGCAGAAGAAGGGGACCTAACAGATGGAGAAGAATGGAAATAGGTCCCTGATTGGCACCACAGGTGAATCCCCTCCCTACCCAACTCTCCTCCCCCAGTGCACATTAGGATTGAGTCACTGGAGATCAGGGACAGAGTGGTGAGGATGTAGGGTAATGTCCACACAGGAGGTTGTCTAGGGCAAGGAAGTCTACTCCACCCCTTGAGACTTCCTCTACCAAGAAGGAAAGAAGTATAAATGTTGTAGGCAACTCCCTTCTGAGTGGAACAGAGGGCCCCATATATCAGATAGACCCTACCCAATGAGAAGTCTGTTTCCGACCTGGGGCCTGGATCTGGGACACTACTAGGAAACTTCTTGGCCTGGTTTACCCCTCCAATTACTGATAATTCAGGCTGGCAGTGATGAAGTTGCTGAGAGAAGTCTGAAGGCTATCAAAAGGGACTTCAGGGTATTGGGGTTTTTAATGGATGGAGTGGGAGCACAGGTGGAGTTTTTCTCTATCCCTTCAGTTAAAGAGAGGGATAAGTGGACCTGGAAGGCCCAGCCAATCAATACATAGCTGAGAGACTCATGCCATCACAGCAATTTGCTTTTTTTTTTTTTTTTTTTTCCTTTTTCTTCTTTTTTGACTATGGTGAGATTTACTTGGCACCTGGCCTGATGGCTAGCCCAGGAGATAGCAGGGCTCATTGAGAGGGCTTTAATCTAAGTACCAAGGGGGACAGGGATGAAATGAAGATTCATAGAGATGAGCCTGGGGGAGCAATGCTGAGATTGGGGGTTCAATTGTGCAACTGAAGTGCATCTACACTAATACACTCTACATGAGGAACAAACAGGAGGAGCTGGAAGCCATTGTGCAGCAGACAAACCATAACCTAGCTGCCATCACTGAAATGTGGTGGGACCACTCCCATGACTGGAGTGCTACAATGGATGTCTACAAGCTCTTCAGAAGGGACAGGCAACTAAGGAGAGGCAGTGGTGTGGCTCTCTAGATTAGAGAGTGTTTCAATGTTGTTGAGCTCAGGGTTGGGAATGATAAGGTAGAATCCCTATGGATAAGGATTGGGAGGTTGGCCAAGAAGGTGGACATCATGGTGGGGTTGTGTTATAGACTGCCTAGCCAGGATGAAGTGATGGATGAGGCATTCTACAAGTAGCTGGTTGAAGTCACTCATTTACCAGCACTTGCTCTCATGGGGGACTTTAACTTCCTGGACATACGCTGGAAATACAATACAATGATGAGGAAGCAGTCTAGGATGTTTCTAGACTGTGAAGGCAGCTTCCTGACTCAGCTGATTAGTCAGCCTACCAGAGGGGCCAGCCCACTAGACCTGCTGTTCACAAACAGAGAAGGACTGGTGGGTCCAGGAAGGGTGGATGCTCCTCAAGAAGGAAGTCTTAAAGGCACATGAGGAGGCTGTACCCATGTGCTGTAAATGAGCTGGCATGACAGAACAGGGAACTTTTACTGTGCATCTGGGAGAAAAAGGTAGTCTATGTGTGTTGGAAGAAGAGGCAGGCGGCCTGGGGAGAGTACAAGGAAGTTTCTAGCATATGCAGAGAAAAAAAAAATCAGGAAGGCTAAAGCCCAGCATGATCTCAATCTGGCCACTATGGTTAAGGATAACAAAAAAAAAAAATGTTTCTACAAATACATTAAGGGTAAGAAGAGGGCCAAGAAGGATATCCATCCTTTACTGGACACAGACTACTGAGGATAAGGAAAAGGCTTATACACAGACTGAGGTTCATCTCAGACTACTGAGGTTCTTAAAGCCTTCTTTGCATATGTCTTTACTAGCCAGACCACTTATCCTCTGGGAACTCAGCCTCCTGAACTGGACGTCTGTGATGGGGAGCAGAAGAACCCCCCACAGTTCAGGTGGAAACAGTAGACCTGTTGCTCCACCTGGACTCTCACAAGCCCATGGGGCCAGATGGGATCCACCCGAGGGTGCAGAGGGATCTGGCGAACAGGAATGCCAAGCAACTTTCCATCATCGATCAGTGGTCATGGTCCTCAAGGGAGTTCCCAGATGAAAGGAAGCATGCTAATGTGACTCCCATCTATAAGTAGGGGAACTACAGATCTGTCGGCCTGAACTTCGTGCCAGAAAAGTGGTGGAACAGGTCAACTTGAATGCAATCACACAACATATGCAAGACTACCAGGGCATCAAGCCCAGTCATCATGTGTTCATGAAAGGCAAGTCTTGCCTGACCAACCTCATCTCCTTCTATAATCATGTGGCCCAAATGGTGGATGAGGGAAAGGCTGTTTATATAGTCTATCTAGACTTCAGCAAGGCCTTTGACACGGTATCCCACAGTATTCTCTTGGAGAAGGTGGCAGCCCATGTCTTTACTGTGTTAAAAACTGTCTGGATGGCTGGGCCCAGAGGGTGGTGGTGAAAGGAGGGAGATCCAGCTGGCATCTGATCACCAGTGATGCTCCCCAGGGGTCGGTGTTGGGGCTCCATCCTCTTTAATATCTTTATTGATGATTGGAATGAGGGAACTGAGTGCACCTTCAGTAAGTTTGCAGATGACACCAAGTTGAGGGGAAGTGTCAATCTGCTGAACTGTAGGAAGGCCCTGCAGAGGGCCCTGCACAGGATGGGTTGATGGGCAGAGGTCCATGGGATGAGGTTCAACATGGCCATTTGCCGAGGCGATCGGCTCCGGGGCAGACGCGTTCTGCAGCGGAGCGGGGGATCGGGCCAGGCAGGGCTAACTTTCCGGCATCGAGCCTACTCGAGGGAGCCGCCAGGACCCGGCAGCCCTCGTGAGGGAGGCTGACGAGGCGAAGGCGGAGCCAGCAGCGCCCCCTCCCCGGCCGTTCAAAAGCTACCCTAGGGAGCGCGAGCGACCAGGAGCGCGGCGAACAGGACGGGCAAACAGGGCGTGGCGTATCAGAAGGGCGTGGCGAGGCAGTTCGCGCAGGCAGGGCGCAGGCAGGGCGAGCAGGCAGGGCGGAGAGCAACCCCCTGCCCACACGAACACCTCTTAACGACAGCCGATAGCGAGGCGATAATGGTCTCCACCAGGCACGGTGCTCTCTCCAGGAAGTCGGTATACACCCAGACCGACTACCCGTTAAAGAATGCAGCGGTTCAGGTCACCGGATGCAGGGAGTGTCAGAGCCTGCTGCTGCCATCGGCAGGAGGCAGAGACGCTGCGTGCGTGAGGTGCGAGCAGGTGGACGATCTGGTCCGCATGGTGGCGGAGCTCAAGGAGGAGGTGGAGAGGTTGAGGGATATCAGGGAGTGTGAGCGGGAGATAGACTTGTGGAGTAACTCCCTGCAGGGCCTCGAGGAGAGGTACCGGGGTGAGACACCCCAAATGGGGGTGGACCCCCTGCCCTGTCGCTGTCGGGCAGAGGGAGGGGATCTGGGAGTTGAGGAGGAATGGAGACAGGTCCCTGCTCGACATCGCAGGCGATGCCCTCCCCTTCCGGCCCCACCTTCCCAGGTGCCCTTACAAAACAGGTTTGAGGCCTTGGAGACTGAGAGACCAGCAACTGAGGAAGAGATAGAAAGTGTTCCCAGGAGGATGCCTAGGGCGAGGAGGTCAACTCCACGCATCGGGACTGCCTCCACCAAGAAAGACAGGAGAGTGATCGTTGTGGGAGACTCTATCCTTAGGGGAACAGAGGGCCCTATTTGTCGGCCTACCCGTAGGGAAGTCTGCTGCCTCCCTGGGGCCAGGGTCAGGGACGTTGCCAAGAAAGTCAAGCGCCTGGTACGGCCCACTGACTACTACCCGCTACTGGTCTTTCAGGCTGGTAGCGATGAAGTAGCAAAGAGAAGTCCGAAGGCGATCAAAAGAGACTTTAGGGACTTGGGGCGACTACTTAGAGGATCAGGCGCGCAGGTTGTGTTTGCCTCTGTCCTTCCGATAGGGGGGATCGAAGCTGAAAGGTGTTCTGTTCACATAAACTCGTGGCTTCGAGACTGGTGTGACCGGCGGAACTTTGGGTTCTTTGATCATGGGAAGGTCTATGCTACACCGGGCC
>CM021763.1:31541086-31558260 GCA_011075105.1 Heteronetta atricapilla | reverse complement strand
GGGTCCCTTCCAACTCAGGATATTCTATGATTCTATGATTCTATGATGATGTCTAAGTGCTGGGCCTTGCACTTTGGACACAACCCTATGCAACACTACAGGCTTGCAGCAGAATGGCTGGAAAGCTATGGAGAGGAAAAGGATCTGGGTGTGCTGACTGATGCTCACCTGATCATGAGCCAGCACTGTGCCCAGGTGGCCAGGAAGGCCAACACCATCCTGGCTTGTATCAGGAATAGTGTAGCCAGCAGGACCAGGGAAGTGATCGTCCCCTGTACTCTGCTCTGGTGAAGCCACACCTCAAGTACTATGTTCAGTTTTGGGCCCTTTACTACAACAAAGACATTGAGGACACAGAGCATGTCCAGAGAAAGACTACAAAGCTGGCGAAGGGCCTGGAATACAACTCTTATGAGAAGAGGCTGGGGGAGTTGGGGTTGTGTAGTCAGGAGAAGAGGAGACTCAAGTGAGACCATAGTGCTCTCTACAACTACCTGAAAGGATGTTGTGGGGAGCTGGGGCTTGGCCTCTTTTCACAGATAACTTATGATAGGACTAGAGGGAATGGACTCAAGTTGTACCAGGGCAGGTTTAGTTTGGAATTTGGAGTTTATTAGGACAGATAATAAAATAAATAAAATAAAATAAAATAAATAAAATAAAAATAAAATAAAATAAAATAAAATAAAACTGGACCAGATAATCCTGGAGGTCTTTTCCAACCTTAATCTTTCTATGATTCTGTGACACTCTCTACCCAGCCTGTAGTCACAATTGGAATGGTCCCAGCCCAGATACAGGACCTTGCATTTGGCTTCCTTGTTCTTCATGAAACTCATCCAGGCCCACCTCTATAGCCTGTTGAAGTCCTTCTCAATGGCATCCCTTCCCTCCAGCATGTCGACCGCATCACACAGCTTGACATCAACAAATGTGCTGAGGGGACACTCAATCTCACTGCCCATGCCAACAAAGATGTTAAACAGCACCGATCCCCATACTGAGGAATATCACTTGATACTGATCTCCACTTGGACTTTGAGTCATTGACTGCAACTCCTTATGTATAACCATCCAGACAATCCCCTTCATTTTTCCTACAGATTCCTGAAGAATTCTTGTAGGTTTCTGTAGACCTACATGGCTGTGTAGAGTGTTAGAGCCATACTTAAAAGTTTCCTGTCCCTGAAGAAAGTGACTTAACTTCATTTAGTTGAAATATATCCACAATATTTAGAATGCTGCAAATTCTTCTAGCAGGTCAAACCTCAGATCTTTGGTCTGTTGAACAAAAAGAAAATTACATATAAACTCTTTACACAATGATGTCGAAGGCTTTAAAATAAATGCCAAAAATTAAAAGGATTTTTGTCAGCTAACCAAGAACATTGAACAGATTATATAATTTAACTCCTCAGTTGTATTTAATAGCTTCTTATTTCTAGACCTTCCAACCTTATAAGCAATTGAAAGACATAGTAATGAGGGTATGTATTTATTTTCTTTGCATTTACAATTTTCTGCCATTATGAACTAATATAATTTTCAATTTCTTTCACCAAGGGAAGCCTATTACCCCAGGCAAAATGATCATTCACGCTTCAACCATATGGTCTGTTTTCTTGCTGGACTGACAGTTTACCTATTGCAATAATCATGAATCCAGACTAATAAACAGGTTCAATAAATTTGTAAATATCAGGTAAGACCTTCCTATTCTTGCAGCAGAGACATAGAAAAAAATGTTGAATAAACTATATAAAACAGGAGATGAGGAAGTGTGGCCATGGGGCTCAACAAGCCCCATGGTTGGTGATAACATCAGACACTTAACGATGAGGCCATCAGGAATGTAGAGTTTAGAGGGAACAAAGAAGGATGATTCAGGAGATGGCTTGATTCAAGAGATATCTCGGGTTGCTTGTTCTCTAGCTGTTAAGGCATGGATGTTGCTGGGTGTTTGTCGTTGCCGGGCAAAGTTGTTGACCAATGAATAGTTAGTGGAAAAGTACTGCTGTGGGGTGAATAGTATAAGAAGGGAGCCTGTCCTCAAAATGGGGATGCAACAAAGAGAAATGAAGATATGCCCTCAGTATGAGAGATGAAGCCTCAGTAAGAGCTGATGTTACGTCAATAAAGAAGTATCAGTTACTTATCCTGAAAGAACCCTGGTGTCCGAGTGGTCATTATGTCACAAGGAGATGTCAACTGCTGTAAAGCTTGCTGCACTGTTTCAAAGCACCAGAAGCTGAAGGCCTTAAAATAAAAACATTAATTAAACTAGATTATATAAATATCTTTTTCAGTTATAATAGAAAGAATCCCATCAGATATTGCATAGTAGGTGTAGATTTTTGTTTCATCGTAACTTTTCCATGGAAAATATCTTTCTAGATTGAGTTGTGAAAAACTGACTCCACAATCAGGAAGATTGTAAAGTAGGTATGTTTATTCAGCACTGGGCAGCACAGTCCCACCAAAGTGGAGCGCAACAATTCGCTCGCTTGCATTCTCTTTTATCCCCTAAAATATTACATATGCATTAAGTTTCGCAACACACCTATGCATATTCATTTCCTAGCTCCACCTAGCCCTGCTTCGTATGCTAATTATCTTATCAGTGCTTGCGTAGTACTCTCTGGTGGTCGTCCGGGTGGTCATCAGGTGGTCATCAGGATGAAGTAAGACATCTTCTTCAGAGCTGAACTTTTAACCTCATCTCTCTGCGCATGCTCCCTGAGCCCTTGGTCACAATCTGGGCCATAAGGTTGGTTTGGTCCAGTTCTCGGGATCCAGGAGGCTCCTGTTATCTCGATGCCTTGCTTGTTTACCTTATCCTTTATAAACAGTCTTCCTTATCTCTGAGCCCTTGCTCACAGTCCGAACAATAGGGTTAGATTTATCTGGTTCTTGGAGCCCCAGGGGCTCGTCTGGTTCTTGGGGCCCCAGGGACTCATGTGGAGGCTTAAGCACAGCATTGGCCCAGTACATCGCAAATGTAGCACATATTAAGCAATGAGTGTTGTCTATATATTTATTCTTAATTAGTCACTCTCTAATTTCTAATCCCATGTTTCAAGATCATCTGTTTCTTGAAAATGGTTAAGTTAATTCAAGTATTCACTGATGGTTCCTGTGAATATTTCTCCCTTGAACTTTTCCACCATTAAAATTACTCTCCTGTTTCCCTTTTAACTATTTTCTTTTTAAATATATTGTTGGTAGTATACGAGCTTCAGCATTTGCTGGTAGAACTTACACTACAGGGTTATATAAAACAAATTTGACACAGATGAAGTGTTTATACAATGCTCTCAGGAATATGGTTTGATTTTTAGGTAGTCCTGTGTGAAGCCAGGAGTTGGACTTGATGGTCCTTTCCAACTCAGGACATTATATGATTCTGTTTCTGTGAAGAGAACAGATTTCATGGGACTTTTGTTGTGGAAGACCTGCTTATACCATGTCTTTTTTCCAGCACTTTTTCACATGAAAAAATTTGACCAAGAGATGCATTCGTTACAGTACCAACTTTGTTGATGTCCCTCCTGCCCTCCCCCCCCCCCCCCCCCTTTTTTTTTTTAAAGGAATATTCAGTTTTTAGGGGAGGTAAATATTCTGCAAAACAGACATTGGTAAAGGTTTTTTTTTCCACCACCTAAGCTTTAAACAAATAAAGAGTTCCATGGAAATTAAGGAAAAGCTGTGTAACTACAGCTTTAAAAATCATATATTGTTTTAAATATCCACATCAGAGAAAGAAATCTATACTTTTCACAGACTGGAAAGAGGACCATAGGACCCTAGCTTTGATTGTATTTGAAACATTTATCAGGCTTTTTCTTAGCACTGCAATCTTGCCCCCAACTCTCTCCCATAATAATAACAATAACAATAACAATAACAATAATAATAATAATAATAATAATAATAATAATAATAAGATTGGATTAATGGCTAATCTCTAATAATATGGTACAGAGAGTGTGTTGTTGATTGATGAACTTTTCCAAGTGGAAATTACAGAATCACAGAATCACAGAATTTCTAGGTTGGAAGAGACCTCAAGATCATCGAGTCCAACCTCTAACCTAACACTAACAGTCCCCACTAAACCATATCCCTAAGCTCTACATCTAAACATCTTTTAAAGACTTCCAGGGATGGTGACTCCACCACCTCAGTGGGCAGCCTGTTCCAGTGCCTAACAACCCTTTCACGTAAAGAAGTTCTTCCTAACATCTAACCTAAAACTCCCCTGGTGCAACTTACACCCATTCCCCCTTGTCCTGTCACCAGGCACGTGGGAGAACAGGCCAACCCCCACCTCGCTACAGCCTCCTTTAAGGTATCTGTAGAGAGCGATAAGGTCGCCCCTGAGCGTCCTCTTCTCCAGGCTGAACAAGCCCAGCTCCTTCAGCCACTCTTCACAGGACTTGTTCTCCAGGCCCCTCACTAGCTTCATAACCCTTCTCTGGACTCGCTCAAGCACCTCGATGTCCTTCTTGTAGCGAGGGGCCCAAAACTGAACACAGTACTCAAGGTGCGGCCTCACCAAAGCTGAGTACAGGGGGACGATCACCTCCCTGGCCCTGCTGGTCACACTGCTTCTTTTACAGGCCAGGATGCCGTTGGCCTTCTTGGCCACCTGAGCACACTGCTGGCTCATATTCAGCCGACTGTCCACCATCACTCCCAGGTCCTTCTCTGCCTGGCAGCTCTCCAACCACTCATCTCCCAGCCTGTAGCTCTGCTTGGGGTTATTGTGCCCCAGGTGGAGGACCCGGCACTTGGCCTTGTTGAACTTCATGCAGTTGACCTCAGCCCATCGGTGCAGCCTATCCAGATCCTCCTGCAGAGCCTTCCTACCCTCGAGCAGATCGACACGTGCACCTAACTTGGTGTCATCTGCAAACTTACTGAGGGTGCACTCAATGCCCTTGTTCAGATCATTGATGAAGATATTAAAGAGGACCGGCCCCAGCACTGAGCCCTGGGAGATGCCACTAGTGACTGGCCTCCAACTGGATTTGACTCCCTTCACCACAACTCTTTGGGCCCGGCTATCCAGCCAGTTTCTAACCCAATGAAGCGTTCGCCAGTCCAAGCCAAGAGCAGCCAGTTTCTTGAGGAGACTGCTGTGGGAAACAGTGTCAAAAGCCTTGCTGAAGTCAAGGTAGACCACATCCACAGCCTTTCCCTCATCCACCCAGTGTGTCACTTTGTCATAGAAGGAGATCAGGTTCGTCAAGCAGGACCTGCCCTTCATAAACCCATGCTGATTGGGCCTGATGGCCTGCTTGCCCTGCAAGTGCTGCGTGATGACTCTCAAGATAATCTGCTCCATGAGCTTCCCTGGCACTGAGGTCAAACTGACAGGCCTGTAGTTTCCCGGGTCAGTCCTCTGGCCCTTCTTGTAGATGGGCGTCACTTTTGCTAGCTGCCAGTCAACTGGGACCTCCCCCGATAGCCAGGACTGTTGATAAATGATGGTAAGCGGCTTGGCCAACTCCTCTGCCAGTTCTCTCAGTACCCTTGGGTGGATCCCATCCGGCCCCATCGACTTGTGCACATCCAAGTGCCGTAGCAGGTCACCAACCAATTCTTCATGGATAGTGAGGGCCACATCTATCTCCCCATCCCCTTCCACCAGTTCAGGGTACTGGGTATCCAGAGAACAACCGGTATTGCCGCTAAAGACTGAGGCAAAGAAGGCATTAAGCACCTCCACCTTTTCCTCATCTCTTATAACTAAGTTTCCCCCTGCATCCAGTAAAGGATGGAGATTCTCCTTAGTCCTCCTTTTTGTGTTGATGTATTTATAAACACATTTTTTGTTATCTTTAACGGCAGTAGCCAGCTTGAGCTCCAGATGAGCTTTTGCTTTTCTAATTTTGTCCCTGCACAGTCTCGCGATATCCTTATAGTCTTCCCTAGTGGCCTGCCCACTTTTCCAAAGATTATAAACCCTCTTTTTTCTCCTAAACTCAAGCTACAATTCTCTGTTCAGCCAGGCTGGTCTTCTTCCCCGCCACCTCGTCCTTGGGCACGTGGGGACAGACCATTCCTGTGCCATTAAGATTCGCTCTTGAAGAGCACCCAGCCTTCCTGGACTCCAATACAGCGGTTTTACTGGTCCCCTTCCTGGCCTCGCCAAGAATACAGAACTCCACCATTTTGTGGTCACTCTGCCCAAGACAGCTTCCGACCACCACATCTCCCACCAGTCCTTTTCTGTGAAGAGAAGGTCTAGCGAGGCACCACCCCTGGTAGGCTCACTAACCAGCTGCATCAGGAAGCTATCTTCCACGCTCTCCAGAAACCTCCTAGACTGCTTTCTCTGGGCTGTGTTGTGCTTCCAGGATATGTCAGGGAAGTTGAAGTCCCCCACGAGAACAAGCGCTGAAGATTTTGCAACTTCTGTCAGCTGCCTGTAGAACTCCTCATCCGTCTCCTCGTCCTGGTTCAGCGGTCTGTAACAGACCCCGACCAGGACGCTAGCCTTGTTGGCCCCGCCGATCCTAACCCAAAGGGACTCAACCTTGTCATTCCCAGCCTCGAGTTCTACAACATCAAAAGACTCTCTAATATAGAGAGCCAAACCACCACCCCTTTTGTGCTGCCTGTCCCTTCTGAAGAGTTTATAGCCAGTCACTGCAGCACTCCAGTCGTGAGAGTGGTCCCACCACGTCTCTGTGATGGCAACCTAGTCGTAGCCTGCCTGCTCCACGATGGCTTCCAGCTCCTCCTGTTTGTTACCCATGCTGCGTGCATTGGTGTAGATGCACTTCAGCTGGGCCATTGCCTTTTCCCCCGGCCTTGCTATTGTTCCCCCTGGCACAGCTCCAACAATCCTTGCTTCAGCCCCATCCCCCTTCTTACCTAGTTTAAAGCCCTCTCAATGAGCCCTGCCAGCTCCTGGCCCAGGATCCGTTTTCCCCTAAAAGATAGGGACCCGTCTGTGGCCATCAGGCCGGGTGTCGAGCAAAGTGCCCCATGGTCAAAAAACCCAAGATTTATGTGTTGGCACCAGCCCCTGAGCCACGTGTTTAACAGGTGGGCTTTTTGTGTCCTCTCTGTACCCCTCCCTGCCACCGCAGAGATGGACGAAAACACCACCTGCACTCCCGCTCCATCCACTAACCGTCCCAGTCCCCTAAAGTCTCGTTTGATAGCTCTCAGGCTTCTCTCTTCAATGTCATCACTTCCTGCCTGGACTGTCAAAAGAGGATAATAGTCAGAGGGGAGAACCAGGTTGGGAAGCTTCCTGGCAACGTCCCTGACCCTGGCCCCAGGGAGGCAGCAGACTTCCCTACGGGTAGGGTCAGGCCGACAAATAGGGCCCTCTGTTCCCCTGAGGAGAGAGTCTCCCACAGCAATCACCCTTCTGTCTTTCTTGGTGGAGGCAGTCCTGAGGCGTGGAGTCGACCTCCTCGCCCTAGGCATCCTCCTGGGTACACTTGCTACCTCTTCCTCACCCACCAGTCTCTCAAGCTCCAGGGCCTCAAACCTGTTGTGTAAAGGCACCTGGGAAGGTGGGGCTGGAAGGGGAGGGCATCACCTGCGATGTTAAGCAGGGACCTGTTTCCATTCCTCCTCAACTCCCAGATCCCCTCCCTCTGCCTGACGGCAACAGGGCCTCCTTGAGGCCCTGCAGGGAGTTACTCCACCAGTCTATCTCCTGCTCACACTCCCTGATATCCCTCAACCTCTCCACCTCCTCCTTGAGCTCCACCACCATGCGGACCAGATCATCCACCTGCTCACACCTCACATATGCAGTTTCTCTGCCTCCCGCCGATGGCAGCAACAGGCTCAGACACTCTCTGCATCCGGTGACCTGAACTGCTGAATTTTTGAACAGGTAGTCGGTCTGGGTGTGTACCGACTTCCTGGAGAGTGCACTGTGCCTGGTGGAGACCATTATCGCCTCGCTAACGGCTGTCATTACAGGAGGTGTTACGTATGGGCGGGGGAGAGCGCTCTGCCCTATCTGCTCGCCCTGCTTGCTCGAACTGCCGTGCTAACTGCCTCGCCACGCCCTTCTGATGTGCCACGCCCCTGGTCGCTCACGCTCCCTAGGGGCAACTTTTGAGGGGCTGGGGAGGGGGCGCTGCTGGCTCCACCTACGCCTCGTCAGCCTCCCTCAAGAGGGCTGCCGGGTCCTGGTGGCTCCCTCGAGTAGGCTCGATGCTGGAAAAATTAGCCCTGCCTGGCCCGATCCCCTGCTCCGCTGCAGAACGCGTCTGACCCGCAGCCAATCGCCTCTGCAAATGGCAGTGAAATGTCGGTGGTGCCCGATTAAATAGCCCGCCGCTGATGCTGCTGGCTCCGCCTACGCCTCATCAGCTTCCCTCACGAGGGCTGCCGGAAAAACAAGATTTCATCCCACATGAGAATCCCAGTTAGTTTTGACAACAAAGCAGGTGTGAAGCCAGGAAAGAGGAGCTGACAGCTGCGTTCTGATGGTGGAGAAGTTCACTGCAGAGTTAATGATACTTTCAACCTTGCACCTACAATCAAGATCAATGTTGAAAGGTAGATATATGCATAAAAGATTGTCAGTGCTCTGCATTCCTTACAACAGGTGAACTGTCAGGATAGTAGGAAGCATTATAAATGAGGCAATGTGTTTCTGCAGTGCAATGTTATTTTAAAAGTAAATACTTAGCTCAGGGACTTGGACAATTCTGGAGACAGATTAGTTATGAATTAAGGGGTCTTTCACCTTTGTCTCTCTATTAAGAATCCACTACATATGAACAGAGACTGACAGGTTACTCATTTGTTAAATCTTTTGAACAACTTGTGGGAAATGGAGCAATGGACTATGATTTTGAAAATTACAGAATTATTTAGGCTGAGAGGTATCTCTGAAGGTCAACTGGTCCAAACACCATTCAAGACAAAGAAAACTTCACATTAACATTATTAACTTGGTCTAAGGCTTGTGCACTGTTTCGAACAATGAAGATTCTACAGCTTCTCTGGTAAATCTGTTTCAGCATGTATCCAGCTTCATTGTGAAAATTGTTCAGTTTCCAGTTGACATGTAGTTCTCCTGGGGGAGTCACACAATAATTCTCACCAGGAAGGTCAAGATTTTACATGCACAGAAGCCAATATCTCTTGCTTCTGTATGAGATTAATGATGATGTTGGTGGACCACATGCTGCCTTCCCCAACATTATTAAAGTTCTGCAAAGTCTTTCAAAAGCTTCTCTTCTTTTCCTGAATATTCAGTTATTTGTGGGGGAGAAGCAGGAAGGAAGAGAACTATTTCTTTATCTTCCCTTGCTGACTAGCTAAAGAAAAGGCATCGGCTAAAAAATAAATAAATAAATATTTAAAAATAAATAAAAAGTTCTAACTTGATAAAATATCTCTGATCTCTGGGAGATAATCTATCTCACAGAAGATATTCATCGCTCAAAATATATCTGTTTTGAAACCTTTAATGAGAAGCATCCTCAGGGACAATTTTTTCTCATTTTACTTGAGAATCACACATTTTATCATTTGAGTATCTATGCACCATGTTAGAATTCAGACAAATATCTGCATATTTTAAATGTCTGCCTGAATACTGACTGAGACCATTTGTCAACATCCTCACTGAACTGTTAATCAGACAGACTTATGCACATTATTTGAGACAGAAAATGAACTGTTTGGGTTGCTATGGTTACAGCCACAGTGAAGATTTACTTATTTATTTGTTTATTTATTTATTTATTTGCAACTACTATCTTTCTGGAACTGGTGGGGTGGGGAAAGGTAACTGAAAAAATAAATGTTAATCCAGAACATAAGGGTAGATTCAGTACTGAAATAAACCTTCATATGTGCCTTTC
Source organism: Heteronetta atricapilla (assembly GCA_011075105.1). NCBI lineage: Eukaryota > Metazoa > Chordata > Aves > Anseriformes > Anatidae > Heteronetta > Heteronetta atricapilla. The sequence continues at coordinate 31,548,406 of CM021763.1, read as the reverse complement.
ATTACATAGATGAAAGACACAATGTATCCATAAAAGTAAATGAGTATTAATGGATACTTCTCTTACACTCCCTTCTTCTGAATTTATGCTGCAATTTGTGTCAGTCAGGTCATGGTGATTGGGCTAGCTCAGCTAACAGGTTTTGTTAATTAGGACAGTCTGACTTAGACCAGCATAATGAGAAGGTGTTTTCCTTTTACAGAATTATTGATAATATTTTTGTTTTGCAGGAACAAAGAATCATTTAAGTTGGAAGAGAATGCTCAGGATCATCTAGTCTAACCCCCATGCTTGAGAGGGATCACCTTTAACAGGTTGTACAGGTCTGTGTCAAATCAGATTTTGAGTATCTCCAAAGACAGAGACTCCATAATCTCTCTGGGCTACATGTTCCATTGTTTGGCAGCCCTTACAGTAAAATAAGAGAATCATTAAATATTCTGAGTTGAAAGGGACCCACAATCTGGATCAACGTGTCCAGCTCCTGGTTCCACATAGGAGCACCATCAAACTATATTTCTGAAAGCATTGTCCAAATACTTCTTCAACTTCATATTAAGTGTTTTCTTTATTTGAGATCGAATTTCCTGGTTTTCATTTGTACATACTGCCTCTTGTCCTGGGCACAGGGCACCACTGGAAAGACTCCTTGTCCATCTCCTTCACTTCCTCCTACTAGGAGGGCATTTATGCATATTGATAAGATCCCCCCTGGGCCCCTTCTTCCCCAGGCTAAACACTCACAACTTTCTCAGATTCTCTTCATCTCCTCATATGACAGATGTTCCAGTCCTTTCATTATTTTGTGGCCCTGAGCTGGATTAATTCCAGTAAATAAACATCTTTCTTGTACTTTGCAGGCCACTACTAGATACTACTGAACATGCGACTTCACCAGTGCTGCAGAACCACTTTTGTTGATCTGATGGCAATGCTCTGTCTAATGCAGCCCAGGATACTGATTTTGTTGTTGTTGTTTGTTTGTTTGTTCTTTTTTTTTTTTTTTTTTTTTTTTTTTTTCTCATGAGGGTGTGCTGTTGGGTCATGTTTAGCCTGATATTCACCAGAACCTCAAAGATCATCTTAGCAAAGCTGTTTTCCAGATAGTATGTACTGATGCCTGGGATTGTTTCTCCCCAGAAACAGGATTTTGCAATCGCCTAATCGCTTTCATTGAACTTCATGATATACTTCTTCCAACTCTGCAGCCTGACAAGTGTGATAAATGCTTGAGTCCCAAATATGATTAAAATTAAAGTTTGTAATTTATTAAGTGAATAGAGGCAAGCAAACAGCGCTGGGTGCACCGGCAGTCTCTGCTCCACCAAGATGCACACCTGTTACATCAGGAGGCTGATTTTTATGCTCCTAGACTAATACATATTCATCACTATTCCTAGAAAAGGCAGGGTTATTATAATTAGTTCCCAGAATCCAAAACCTCTCCAGACACATACGTATCAGTCTCTGGTGGTCTTTCTGGGGGTCTCTTGTGCTGAAGGCTCATAGTCTTCCTCCCAGGCTTTGTCCTTCGGTCCTCCTTCAACTCCCCCTTTCTCCTTATTTGGTGGATCCCTTTGCCAGACATCAGAAGCTTGGGCAGCATCTCATGCAGAAGTCAGTAGTTTCCAAAAAAAAACCTCATTGGTCCTCTTATCTCCCAGACTCAAGTCTCAGTGTTCATCCTTCAAGCCCTCTATTTACACGAATTGCTAGACTCTTATTTTGCACAGTACAAGAACTATGTACACTAATCACTCTGTTTTTCTTAGATAGAAAGTTCCATTTCATCATGCTGCTCTAGCATTGTTTCATACACGACATGAATCATATTAACACTTTTCACACAAGGATGCTCTGAATTGCAGAACACTCATGTGGTGCATCAACCGTTCCTGTCAGTTTTGGAGTATCTGCAAGCCATCTGAGGGTGATCTCTGCCCCCTTATTGATGCAGATCAACAACAAAACTTTAAACAGCACTGACATCTGGGATATATCACTAGTGACTTGACTCCAAATGGACTTTGTGGCACAGATCCACACACTCTGGGTGCAATTATTTAGTTTTCAATCCACCTTATTGCACATGCATATAATCCATACTTTGTCAGCTAATTTGTGATGATATTATGGAAAACAGTGTCAAAGACTTTGTATCAAAGATGAGGTAAACAGCACCCCCCACTCTTTTCTTGTCCATTAAGTAAGTCACCTGATCATAATTGTCAGGTTTATTAAACATTATCTTCCATTTGTAAATCTATGTTAATCCCAATAACCTTGTCGTTCATGCTTTTGGAAATGTTTTCCAGAAGGATTTTCTCCATCACCTTCACAAGGACTGAGGTGGAATTGGCTGTCCCATAGTTCCCTGAATATGCTTTCTTGCCCTTCTTCAAGACAGAAGTGAAATTTTCTCCTTATTTTCAAGAATGTCTCCCTGTCATGAAAACCATTGAAAAATATTAGAAAGTAGCCTCACAATGACATCAGGTAGCTCTCTCAGCACTTGTAGGTGCAACTTGTCAGTCTCTATAGGTTTACATGTGTCCACATTATTTAAGTGGTCCTTAACCTGGCCTTACTTCATTGAAGTTAACCTTCCTTCCTCCAGAATTTCCTTCTGGTCTTTGAGGTGGGATTCCCAAAGGCCAGTTTTACTGATGAAGACAAAAGCAAAGGAAGCACTGAGTACCTTGCCCTTTTCTATGTAATTTTCCACCAGCTCCCCTTCAGTGGTCCCCAGTCCTCTTGCAGTTCATGGTGTTGTAGAATTCTTTCTTGTTGCCTTTCACATTTATTGCCGGATTCAATTCCATGTGGGCCTTGACTTTCCTCACCCCATCACTAGAAGACAGGGGATATCTATATATCTCTTGGATTACCTGTACCTGCTTCCACCTCTTGTGCAGTTCTTTTTTATATATGAGTTGAGCTAGGAACTGTTTGTTCAATTCATTCACACCTCTTACCTAGCTTTCTTGATTGCCTACATTTGGGGATGTATTTTTCTTAAGCTTGGAGCAGGTAATCTTTGAATATCAACCAGCTCTTGTGAAACCCTCTTCTCTCCAGGGTTGCATCCTTTGGATTCCTCTATGCAGATATCTAGAGAGGCTAAAATCTGTTCTCCAGAAATCCAGTGTTATTACCTCGTTCCCTCTTCCTAAACTTTACCATCTCATGATCACTGCAGCTGCAGCTATTTCTGATTTTCATGTTTCTGATCAGTTCTTCTTTTTCCCAGGTCTAGCCGTGCACCTCTCCTTGCTAGTTCCTTAATTATCTGATTTAATTTCAATGAGTAACATAAGGTATCAACCCAGGAAGACTCCTAGATCTCATGACGATATGTCCTGACTATTAAGAAGCATGATCACATTACCCAGCCTCATGAACTCTAAAGGAACAGGCAAGCAGGCATTTCTTCTTCCTCTCAGTATCCTTTTGAGATACAGTAGAGACTGTGTGTGTAAATCCCTTCAGAAACAATAAGGTCTTAAAAAATCTCTGCTGCTTTCTAAGGTATTCTTGGTGCTCTAACCTCTATGTTAAGTATAGACAAACTGTATATAAAGTTTTGTCTAGCCCAGGTGAGGCTCCCAACCTGAAACTACCTCATGTCCCCAGTAGCAGGATTCCAGATCCCTATGTATGAGAAGAAACAAGTTAACAGATTCTTATATCTCCCACTTCGTGTTTTGTTTCCATTCCGTCCAGAAGGAAATTGCAGTCATCTTCTTACCATCCAGCACTCTCCCTTTTCCTAAAAGTCTATGACATATCTTTTATGCAGTATATAATGGCCTAGGGAGTTGGACAGTCTGGTATCTCATTAAACAGTAGTGTAAAGTGAAACAGGGATGGCCTGACCACTTTCTCTGACCACATATGTGTCTAAAGTGGCCTTGGCTACTTTTCTAACTCAGTGATATTTAGCATATTCTGAGTATACTTGTCTGCACCCTTAGGATCTTAACAGTTGTGGGGCAGGACCTAATTGTCTACTTGTCATTCAGAAACAGGCTGAATGAATGCATACTAATTTCATGAATGCTTCAGAAAATCACATAACAGTTGAAAGAGACCTCTGTAGATCATACAGTCCAACCTCCTTACTAAAAGCATGTTCCCTATAGTAGGTTGAACAGAAGAGTGTCCAGAGGGTCTAGAATATCTCCAGGGAAGGATCCTCCACAACCTCTCTTGGCAGCCTGTTCCAGTGCTCTGAGACCTTCACTGTAAATTTCTTACACATATTTATGCAGAACTTCCTGTGTTCCATTTTTTGGACATTGCCCCTTGTCCCATCCCTGTGCACCATTGAAAAGAGCCTGGTCCTGTTTACTTGCCTCCTGCACTTTAGGTATTTTAAAACATTGATCAGATCACGTCTCAGTCTTCTCTGCTCAAGGCAGAACAGACCCAGGTCTCTCAGTCTTTCCTTGTAAGGAAGATGTTTCAGGCCCTTAATCATCTTTGTGGCCTTCCTCTGGACTCTAGAAGATCCCTGTATTTTATTTCTCCCACTAGGGAGTCCCGAACTTGACACAATATTCCACATGTGGCCTCACCAGGGCGGAGTAGAGAGGTAGGACCACCCACCCTGACCTGCTGGTCATGCTGGTCATGCTCTTTTTAATCAAGGTTGTAATTGGCCTTCTTGGCCACAAGGCCTCATGGCCAACCTGCTGTTCACTGGAACCCCTAGAACCTTCTCACCTGAGCTCTTCTCCAGCAGGCCAGTCCCTAACCTGTACTGATGTGTACAGTTATTCCTTCCCGGGTACAAGACTCTTAAATTGCTCTTGTTGAACTTCATCAGGTTCCTCTCTGCCCAACTCTCAAGCCTGTGAAGGTCTTGCTGAATGGCAGCACAGCCTTCTGGTGTGTCAGACACTCATCCCAGCTTTGTATCATCAGCAAACTTGCTGAGTGAGAACACTATCCTTTTGTCCAGGTCACTGATGAAGACATTGAACAAGAGTGGATGCAATACAGATCCCTGGGGAATACCTCTAGTTACAGGACCCTAACTAGACTCTGCACTGCTGATCACAACCCTCTGAGCTCTGACAGTCAGTCAGTCTCACTGGCCACTCATGTATCCCATACTTTCTAAGCTTTATTACAAGGATAATGTGGGAGACTGTTGAAAGCCTTGCTTAAGTCAAGGTCGCACTGCTATTCATCACTGGTCTCTCTCACTGATGAATGATATCGCACAGTTTAGAGTTCACAATTACCTATCAGAGACAAAGTAACCAATGCCCAAAACATAAAGGCTAAAGAGTTTCCAAAGTTACTCTGATCTGATCTGCTAAGGACACTAACAGTTTTTACTATGGTGACAGTCAACTCTGGAGCTGAATAATAATTGTTAACACACATTAAACTTGCTGAATCTTCAAAAGAAAAAATGGTGAGAGATATACAGTTGTCAAAACATTCCTAAGTTCTGAATTCACTGGAGTAAATTTTTGATCTTACATCACTATTTCCCCACCCTTTCTGGGATTGTATTTAGTTTGTTCTAGTATTTCTGGTGACAGTGGTAAACTATACTGAAGCAGTGAATAATACTTAGATTTTGAAAGAACCCAGTTTATTTGCAAAAATCAGGTTTTGTAAGAGATGTAATGATCAAGAAGTTTTTAAGAAAACAAAACAAAACAAAAATATTAATAATTAAATACATATTTAAAAAAAAATCTCCTTATAGGATGCAAGATTAAGATTAACCACCAAATCTCAATTAAAATCTGGAGCCCCTTTTCCTTTTAAATCATTTCATACATAAGACATCAGATAAAATTAGATTAGACATATTTATCCTCCACAAAAATACAGGATTATAACAACAGTGGTAAAAATTTTCTTCAGCAGAGGGGCTCCCCATGGCAGGGGTGGCAGGGCAGGACCTGGTAGCCATGGCTGCCCCACCACTTTGGGCTTTGGGGAGCTGCCCTGTGGCTTTTCTCGGTCAGAGGATAATGACACCAGGGGCTAAAACTGAGTCCTAGGCCATGGGTAGAGTGCAGGAACCCCAAGGGAAGACGGTCAGGGACGGTAAGGTCTGTGAATGCCCTCAGTGCCCTGGCAGCAGCCTGTCCTCCTGGCAAAGAGGAGCAAGATGTCCTCACACCTTACAGAGGCCTGGGTTCATGTGGGACTTGCAAAGAATTGCAGAGCTATTTAAGTGATGTAATTTTGGGAGCATGATTCCATGGTATGTGGAAAATAGGCAGGGAGCAGGGCACACGCAACAAGTGATTCAGGGCTGGGTGAACAAGTTCAGGTTGGCCGTGAGGAGCCCTAGACTTCAGACCAGCTGTTGGGAAGGGTGACTAGGTTCAAATAACTGTTTGTAATATAAGTGTTTGTACTGTAAGTGTTTGTGCCATGCTTTCTTTTCAGAGACTCACCTGCAATGCTGATGTAATCAGCTCTACACCAGACGTTTACCAAACTCTGGCTATAAAGTGTTTAATTTATTTCAAATAAATTAAAACAACTTGACTTCATAAGACTTTCTCTTTATAAGTTAATTACTTTATTTATTTATTTATGGGGGGGTGGTTGGGGTATTTTAGGTATGAAAATAAAGCTAATATGCTGCCATGTTTATGACACTGCATTCCATCATGAATAAAAAATCACATTAATACAATAATTTTATTTTTCTGTTCAGTGGCCCATACTATGGCTTATTGCATTTGCAAATTTCATACAAAATCAGGAAGTATTTACTTTGGTGTATCTTGGTTCTATCCAGAGTTGTAGTGACATTTTGACAATGAGAACTAGTGAATGGGTCATTTAGGCCTTTGGTCATAAGCAAATGTTTCCCTTCCAGTTCACTATTAAAATCCAGCCCAGCTGAGAAAATTTAATTTCTGAAAGAGTTTCTATCCAGAGGCTGATGAGCAATAACCTACAGAAGCTTCCTTGCACTAGTGCTTGCACTAGGATAAACCACCATACCTGGTGGTTTCACATGTTGAGTGATTATATTGAGCTGACAGAAGTCTTTCACCTGCCATTCAGGTTAGGAAACTCTCTCTGGTCTTCATAGAGTGAGCCACATCTGGACAGTTAGGACCAGAAGAGTCACAAGCATTATGACTGATGCACTTATTCAACTCCTCCCTTGATTATTCATTTGGCAAAATAAGAGCAATTCTAAAAGTAAGAAGCAGGAAAAAGAACAAAAGGAAAGGAAAGGAAAGGAAAGGAAAGGAAAGGAAAGGAAAGGAAAGGAAAGGAAAGGAAAGGAAAGGAAAGGAAAGGAAAGGAAAGGAAAGGAAAGGAAAGGAC
>CM021763.1:31420087-31472951 GCA_011075105.1 Heteronetta atricapilla | reverse complement strand
AAAAAGAAAAAGAAAAAGAAAAAGAAAAAGAAAAAGAAAAAGAAAAAAAAAAGAAAAAGAAAAAGAAAAAGAAAGAGAAAAAGAAAAAGAAAGAGAAAGAGAAAAAGAAAGAGAAAAAGAAAAAGAAAAAAGAAAGAGAAAGAGAAAAAGAAAGAGAAAGAGAAAAAGAAAAAAAAAACAACCTTCCCCCCATCCACCTTTCTCTATGACCTCCCCCCAAGCAACACAAGAAAACAAAGAATGGGGACTGCGGTTAGTCCCTAATGTTTCAACTCTGACATTCCTTCATGGTCACTCTCTACCCCTGCTCCACCATGGGGTCCTTCCTGAACTGATCTTGTGGGGGCTGCCCACAGGCAGCAGCTCTTCAAGAACTGGTCCCACAGGGCTCCATACCACAGGGTCCATCCATCAGGAGCAAACTGATCCAACAGATCCCCCACATGCAGCAGCTCCCAGCAGATCCCCTGCTCCTGTGTGGGCTCCCTTGGGGTCTGCAGGGCTGGTTCTTATTCCTCACTCTCCCAGCTGCTGTTCTACTGCAGTTTTTCTTTCTTCCTGTGGTGGTTTTACTTGGGTGGGCAGCTGAGCTCCACCACAACTGCTCTCTCACTCCCCCTCCTCAAAGAGGAAAAGGGAGAAAATAAGATGAAAGGGGTCAAAGGTTGAGATAAGGACGAGGAGATCGCGCAGTAATTATCGTGATAGGCAAAACAGACTCAGCATAGGGAGACAGTAAGATTTATTGCCTATTACTAACAAGCTAGAGAAGTGAGAAACAAAGGAAAGAAACTAAAAGCACCTTCCCACCCCATCCACCCTCTTCCACCTCCTCCCCCAACGCGGCGCAGGGTAACGGGGGAATGGTCAGTCTATAGCACTTCTCTGCCACTCCTTCTTGGTCACTCTTGTCCTCTGTGCTGTGGTGTCCCTCCCATGGGATGCAGTTCTTGCTGAACTGACTTGATGTGGGTTTCCCACAGGCAGCAGCTCCTTAAGAACTGCTCCAGATATGGGTCCGTACCACGGGGTCCATCCCTCGGGAGCAAACTGCTCCAACCTGGGTCCCTCACGGGCAGCAGCTCCTGCCAGGTCACCTGCTCCTGTGTGGGCTCCTCTCCACAGCCTAGAGGTCGGGCCTGGAATCTGCTCCAGCAGGGGTCTTCCACAGGCTGCAGTCTCCAACGGTTCAGGTCCACCAGCTCCACCATGGTCTCCCCCATGGGCTGCAGTGGGGAACTCTGCTCCACCGTGGTACTCCATGGGCTGCAGGGGGACATCCTGCTTCACCATGGTCCTCACAACAGGCCACAGGGGACTTCTGCTCTGGTGCCTGGAGCACCTCTCCTGCTCCCTCTTCACTGACCTTGGTGCCTGCAAGGCTGTTCCTCACTCCTCTCACTCTCCCAGCTGCTGTGTGGTACAGCATTTTTTTTCCATCTTAAATCTGCTCTCACAGAGGTGCAAAACAACATCACTTATTGACTTGGCTCTGGTCAGCAGTGGCACCCTTACCAAACATGGGGCAGCTCCGAGATCCTTCTCACAAAAGCCATCCCTATGGCCCCCTGCTACCAAAACCTTGCCACGTAAACCCACTACACTTCCTTTCCCCCTCCCTCCCCCCCTTCTTAAATAGGCTCTTGCAGAGGCACAAACATCATTTATTGTTTCTGCTCTGGCCCATGGCAGGACCTTTAGGAGCCATCTGAAATGGCCTCTTATCTGATATTGGGCAGCTTCTGGGCTCTTCTCAAAGAAGCCACCCCTCCAGCACCTCATGACCAAACCCTCACCACTTAAACTAGATACAACTTCCAGTCAGCAGGGACTTCCCCAGCATCACATGACCTTTGGTAAACTGTTGAGAGGGTTCAAACTGTAATGTCTGCTACCTCCTTCATCACTCTGGCATGCATCCTGTCTGACCCCATAGACCTATGAATGTTGAACATATACAGTTCTTCCCTGAAAATTTCAGTGACTATGCATGAAAATAACTGTTCCCTCAGTCATTGTCCTCCAAACCCTCAGTCATGGTCCTCCAGTTCCTAGGTCTAGGCAGTCTAAAACATAGAAACATAGATTCATATAATGGATGGGGTTGGAAGGGACTTTAGAGATGATCAAGTTCCAATACCTGCCTGCCATTTGCAGGGACACCTTCCACTAGACCAGCTTGCTCAAAGCCCTATCCAGCCCAGTCTACACTTCCAGGGGCATCCACAATTCTGGGCAACCTGTTCTAGAGCCTCTATGAGAGTGTGGCCATACGGTTTGACAAGCCCCATGGCTGGTTATAACATCAGGCTCTTAATGATGAGGCCATGAGGAATGTAAAGATTTTAGAAGGAACAAAGAAGGGTGATTCAGGAGACACCTTGCTGTCTCGGACTGCTTGTTTTCCAGCAGTTAAGACATGGAAGTTGCTGGGTGTTTGCTGTTGCCAGGCAAAGTCGTTTGACCAATGAATACTTAGGGGAAAAGTACTGCTGTAGAGCAAATGGTATAAGAAGGGAGCTTGTCCTCAATAAGGGATGTGGAAGTTATGTCATCAATGAAGTAGTAGTAGTTACTGATCCTAAAAGAACCCTGATGTCTGTGTGGTCATTATGCCACAGGCCTCACCACCCTCATAGTAATAATTTCCTCTTAGCATCTAATCTACATCTCCTCTCTTTTATTTCAAAATTGCTCCCCCTTGTCCTATCATTATCTGCCTGTGTAAAAAGTTGTTGTCTATCTTTTCCATGTGCCCCCTTTAAGTATAGAAAAGCTACACTGAGTTTTATGACTGAAGCCTTTTCTTTTCCATGTTGAACATACCCAGCTCTCTCGGCTTTTTTTTTTCATAGGAGAGGTTCTCCAGCCCCCTGATCACCTTTGTGTCCCTTCTCTGTACCCACTCTAACAGGTCCATGTCTTTCTTTTGCTGATGGCCTTACAGCTGGATGCAGCACTCTAAGTGGGGCCTCACACAATTGTCCTGGGGGAGATCAAAAGGCATGTAAAGAACATAGCTTTTATCAGTTATAGTCAGCATGAGCTCACCAGGGAAAAGTCCTACCTTAGTCATTTCAATCTTCTACATTAAGGTTGCCCAATTGGTGGATGAAGGGAAGGCAGCAGATGTAGACCAGTTGTTCTCTAGATATCCAGTACCCTGAGCAAGTGGACGGGGATGGGGAACAGAATGTGGCCCTCACAATCCATGAGGAAAAGGTTGGTGACCTGCTACAGCACTTGGATGTATGCAAGTCAATAGAGCCAGATGGGATCCACCCGAGGGTATGGAGGAAACTGGCGGATGAGCTGGCCAAACCACTTTCCATCATTTATCAGCAGTCCTGGCTATCAGGGGAGGTGCAAGTAAACTGGTGGCTAGCAAATTTGATTCCCATTTACAAGAAGGGCTGGAGGGTAGACCCAGGAAACTGTAGAACTCTTAGTTTTTACCTCAGTGCCAGGGAAGGTCATGGAGGAGATGATCTTGAGTGTCATCACGTGGCACTTGCAGGGCCACCAGGTGATCAGGCCTAGTCAGCATGGGTTTATGAAAGGCAGGTTCTGCTTGATGAAACTGATCTCCTTCTATGACAAAATGACAAGCTGGGTGGACAAGGTAAAGGCTGTGGATGTGGTCTACCTTGACTTCAGTAAGGCTTTTGACACCGTTTCCCACGGCTTTCTCCTCAAGAAACTTACGACTCATGGCTTGGACTGGCATACGCTTCATTGGGTTAAGAGCTGACTGGGTAGCTGGGCCCAAAGAGTTGTGGTGAATGGAGTTAAATCCAGTTGGAGGACAGTCACTAGTGGAGTCTGTGAGGGTTCAGTACTGGGGCCGGTTCTCTTTAGTATTTTTATCAGTGATCTGGATAAGGGGATTGAGTGCATCCTCAGTTAGTTTGCAGACAACACCAAGTTAGTTGCATGTGTCGATCTGCTCAAGGGTAGGAAGGCACTGCAGGAGGATCTGGATAGGCTGCACCGATGGGCTGAGGCCAACTGCATGAAGTTCAACAAGGCCAAGAGCCAGGTCCTACACCTGGGGCACAACCACCCAAAGCAGAGCTACAGGTTCGGAGATGAATGGTTAGAAAGCTGCCTGGCAGAGAAGGACCTGGGAGTGATGGTCGGCTGAATATGAGCCAGCAGTGTGCTCAGGTGGCCAAGACACAGTATAAGACACAGTATGGCCAGCAGGTCTAGGGAAGTGATTGTCCCCGTGTACTTGACTCTGGTGTGGCCGCACCTTGAATACTGTGTTCAGTTTTGGGCCCCTCGCTACAAGAAGGACATCGAGGTGCTTGAGCGAGTCCAGAGAAGGGCTATGAAGCTGGTGAGGGGCCTAGAGAACAAGTCCTATGAGGAGCGGCTGAGGGAGCTGGGCTTGTTCAGCCAGGAGAAAAGGAGGCTCAGGGGTGACTTTATCACACTCCACAGGTACCTGAAAGGCAGCTGTAGCGAGGTAGGGGTTGGTCTATTCTCCCACATGCCTGGTGACAGGATGAGGGGGAATGGGTTAAAATTACGCCAGGGGAGGTTTAGGTTGGATATTAGGAAGAAATTCTTTACTGAAAGGTTGCTAGGCATTGGAATGGGCTGCCCAGGGAAGTGGTTGAGACACCATCCCTGGAAGTTTTAAAAGGCGTTTAGATGTAGAGCTTAGTGATATGGTTTAGTGGAAGACTTGTTAGCGTTAGTTCAGAGGTTGGACTCGGTGATCTTGGAGGTCTCTTCCAACCTAGATGATTCTGTGATTCTGTACTTTTTCTAGATTTTAGTATGGCCTTTGATATCCTCACTTGTGGCTTTCTTCTGGACAAATATGTGAGATTCCTCAAAGAAAATTAACTCTGTTCCAGCCAAAAAAAAAAAAAAAAAAAAAAAAAGAAGACAGCTGTTGAGACAGCAGGTCAGTTTTTGGCCTAGCTCTTTTGACTTGCAGCACAGTGGGACTGCATGCTCTTGGGCTTTAGTTCTTGAAAAGTGACCAGCAATTATGGACCCCTAAACCTTACAGAACAGATTCCCAGGGGATGCTACTAACTAGCTCCCTGAGAAGCTTCAAATTTTCTCTCTTAAATTTCGTGGTGGTAATTCTGCTAACCTTTTTCCTACTTATATCAAAATTTTGAAGTCAACTATTTCCTAATCACTGTAACCAAGACAAGCACCTACCATCACCTCTTCAGCAAGGCTTTCACTATTGTCAAATAAAAGATCTTTTAGGCCTTTCACAGCTTTACAGCAGCACACAGTTCCCAGTTTAGTCTGGGATGTTAAAGTCTCCCATAAGGATGAGGGCAACTGATCCTGCAGTTTCTCCCTGTTGAGTATATAATAGCTCATACATGTCATCATCCTAGGTGGGCAGTCAATGGCAGACACCCACAACATCTGTGTTGCTTAATCCTCATCCAGAGGCTCTCTAACATATCATCCCTAATTGCAAGGATTGTACAGTTTAATCTCTCCCTTATGTACAGCTGCCTATCCCTCCTGAACTGCAGAAATCCCCCCATCCCAGCACTCCAGTCATGGGACTCATCCCAATGAGTCTCACTAATACCAATGATATCATTGTCTGGGAAGGGGCCAAAGTTTACAGTTTGTCCTGATTGTTTGTCATACTGCATGCGTTAGTATATTTATATTTCAGATGTGCTCCTGAACCTGCAGTGCTCCCTGGAGTGGCATAGATGCTTCAATTAGTCTTCCTACTCTCAGGCATTACTACAACATCCCTTGGCATAACTTCAGTGCTCCAAATAGTATCCTCCTCCCTGGCTGATCTTAGTTTAAAGCCCTCTCAATTAGTCTTGCCAGGACAAAAAACATTTCTTCCATCAAGACAGGTGGGTCCTGCCAGGCTCCAGCAGATCTCTTGTCTTGAATAACCTTCCATGGTTTTAAAACGCAAAATTCAGGGTGTGACACCAGTCTTGGAGCCAGGAATTGATGTCCTGGGCTGATCTGTTTCTGTCTCTCTCTCTTCCCACTACTGGATTTGGATAGAAGAAAACACTATATTTTATTCTGAGTCTTTTATTTGTCTCCCCAGATTCCTGAAACCTCATTTGGTAGGCCATCTGCAACAATGCCATTGGTATCCACTTGAAAGAAAAGTAGTGGGCAACTGTCCAAAGTTTTTACTATGCTTGAAAGCTTCCTGTTAACATCCCTGATCCTACCCGTGGGGAGGCAGCAAACTTCCCTGTCAAGAGGGTCTGATCTGCAAATGGGAGCCATTCCCTTGAGAAGGTGACTACAAACCACTTCCATTTCTTCGTGCTGCTGTTCTTGATGTTGTGCTTGCTATGAGGCCTTGATCTGCCCTTGGATCTGAACTTGCAAGGATTCCTATTCACTCCTTTCACATCCTTCATTTACCACACCCAGAGCCTTGTACCTACTCAGTAGTGGAAGCTGATCAGGCTGACAGGGACTTCTTCTGAGGCTCCATGCTGTAACTTACGGCCACTCCTTTGTGTCCCTCAAATTTCTGTGTTTATCCTGATGCAGATCAGAGGCCAGGCCTGTCTCAGTAATGGCCATGCCAGGTTGGTTATGTGCATTCCTGGGAAGGCAGAGCACGGTTCAATTGATCTATCAACTTTTTGGACTCCCAGATGTTTCTCTGTCTCCTCACCTCTTCCTGAAGCTAGGCCATCAGGCAGAACAGTTCATCTACCCGTGAACATCTTGCACAGGTATATTTGCTCTTGCCTTCCACCCTAGGGAACAGCACTAGGCACATTGTAGAGCTTGAGAGCTGGGTGGTTACATGAACAGCATGGAGCTCCATCTGTGTGGTTGCATTAGTAGGTAGCAATTAGAAATGCAGCCCACACCTGACGGTTAGCAGAGTAGGCAGACAGAGTGTTGACAGAGTGGCAGAGTGAGCAACCCTTCTCAAGTGCCCTTCTGCATGAACTGCTGTGCAAGCTGGAGAGATCCAGAAGGTGAAAGATATTGTTGATATCTTATACCCCTTCATATACCTTTCTAATTCATGTAAGACTTTCATAGGGGTGATTGGTACTGCCTTGACTACAACCACAAGTTTGTTTCACCTATGTCTGCACTGGACAGATATCAAAATCATCATACAAACAAATGTTTCTAAATAAGTTTTCAAATGCCTCTGGCTTTATTCCTGGTGACATAAGAGGGAAACAAGCATGCTATGTGGAAAACTATGCATAAATTATTTTTATCTAATTTTACTTTAAATAAGATGGAGATTTTATGGATTTGGGCCAATAGAGATCATATTAAAAATGTTCGTTGCTTCATTCTAATTAGTTTAAAGGAAGACTGCTATATTTTTCCTTCAATTTATTTTAGTATTTTTCATATGTAAGTGCAGTATATTACCATGGAATAAAACAAACTCCTTCCTGAAAACACAAAAATATAGGAAATGCCCCTGAGGTTTTGTTCTGGTCTAAAGTTTTGGAGGCAATGACATTTCTGAAAGTAGTCCAGTAGTCCTCATATTTGGCCTCATCTGTGGCCAAATGTTAAAAAAAGAAAAAAGAAAAAAAAAAAAAAAGAAAAAGAAAAAGAAAACCACTGTTCCTGTGGGGAAATGTGTTTGAATCTCATCAGACACTAAAGAGGATTTTATCTATTTTGCATTGGGAGTTTTTGCCATAAAAGTTAGAAGAAAATATATCAAGATCAACTAAAAAGATCAATCCTATGTTCTGCATGTGCTTAGGTCTGTAAAATTAATAGGGACAATTCTCCCAGTATCTGCTCTTAATATTTGTTCACAGACAGAGTTACACCTGCCTCCTGACTGGTCCATTTCAACTACAATGAGTATGTGTTAGTGGGAAAAAGAGAAAAGAGACATATGGAAAGCATGAGCATTGTGACTGACCCACATACAGTAGCAGAGACAGAAAAGAAGAGTGATTGCTTGGTCAAATAATTTTCTTTCTTCAGAAATCCCTCTTCAGACAGAGGGATGATCTGAAAGCTATCTTCACAGACAGTTGGGGATAAAATCAAAAGAAAGCAGAACTCTGTCCCAGCACATCTTTACATGCCTCAGTGTTCGCAATTTAGATTGTGGTCTCACTTCAGTGGATACCATAATGAACCTAATTGTTTGGATGTCCTTTCTTCATTCCAGTTTACTGAAGAACCAGGTTTATGTGTATGTGACCAAGCTGTTTTGACAGTTACACTGGAGCCTGTTAGCTGAATTCTTTTTAACATTGGGCAGAACAAAGGCCTCAAAAATCTTAAGCATTAAGAGTTTAAGAGGTCTCAGAAGACTTAAGCATTTCATAAGCATATGCAGAAAGTAAGAGAGACATGCGTTTTTTTCCTTGGTGTCTTTAGAATAGCTGCAGCATCAATCCTAAGTGTATTAGCCACCAGGAAAATTAAAAAGCGAATTTATGAATGATTTAGCTTGATGGGGAGTTTTCAAATGTGTAGACAGAAGAAAATCTGTGCATGTAAACTATGCACAAACCCATAGAAAATGAGATTTTCATAGACCTGCTCCTGAGAGACGTTTTAGGATCTCAAATGCTCAACTGACTGTGCTGGCTGGCCATGGAATCAAGGCATCCACATATAAATTTACCCTTGGTAAACTAAACCAGGCAACTAAAATTTTAGTGTAACAGTCCTTTACAGATATCATCTCCTAATCATTTTTCTGCAGGTTTTATAGAAGCATGACTTGTATTTCAGTTACAGTGCAAGCGTTTTCTTATTTTACCAGATATGGAAAGCTTGCTGACAGATTTATAGATTATAGATAGATTAGTGTAGTTTAATTAAAAACAAACAAACAAAAGAAAAGAAAACAAAACAACAACAACAAAAAAAAACACTCCCTGAAAATAAAACTTAATCCAGATTTGCCTCTAAATCTATTTGATATTCCAGGTTTTCCTGGAATAGATTAAACTTTAAACTAAAATCTTTTTTTTTTTTCTTTTCTTTTTTTTTTTTTTTTTTTAATTTACTTTGTTTTTGTTAAAAGCAGGGTTATTTCTTTATTCAGGCCAAGTTAAAACAGGAGAAATAACACTCTGGCTCCTTCACTGCTTGTTTTCATTTTACTGGCTGACAGTTTCTTTAGTCTTTGTAAAGGTTCTACGTTTGTTGGTTCTAGGAACCATCCCTGGAGAAGTTTTTCATTTGTATATGTTGTTTAGCTAGCTTAGGATACTTTTTGGTGTGCCTAGCACAATGTAAGCATAAAAATATTCTCATTTGCTTTACATAAAAAATAACACATATAACAACATAGGGTGTCAGAAGAATAATTTCATTAAAAACGTGTTATTAAAAATAGACTAAAGTCTTCTTTGACCTGGAAAAACAAGATTTAGAAATTGAACGAATGTGTTTTGTTAAATCAGGACTTATAACGAGAAAAAATATACATGAAGAACTTAAATGATGGGAAACTTTGTGTCTCTCTGTTGATAGCTATTTTCACTGCTTAAGTTTTACATCATTTTTTTAGTTTGAGAGGGTTTTTTTTTGTTTTGTTTTGTTTTTGTTTTTCTAAGCTGGAGCCCATAAGTTTGAGGGCTTCTTCTTGCAAAGTGTGAGGTGGTGAATGCTTAGAATCTTTAGACAGGGGGTATCTGCCTGCTTGTAGTTCCAGAGGTGATTGAAACAAAGATGTATATACAATCTCCAGAAAGTTACCCCAAGGTTATCTACTGTCTTTTGGAAAGATATGACCATAGTACAAGAAAGCATATCTGAACTAACTAATCTTTTAGCAGTGAAGATTCTATTCAAGGTGTTAAAATCTATCAGGACAGCTCTGTACATGTACAGCATGTATACTGTGTGAGTACGCGTGGATATATATACCTCACTCATTTGTTTTAATATGTTATTATTTATTAATTATATTTCAGTTAATTTTTAATTTGGGTTTAAATTAATCTGGAAATAACTAAATATTTAATAAATTAATAAATAAATTTCATGTTATCTGTTGTGATTCTCACATTTCTCAGAATATAAAATCTTAAATCATCTCTAAACTTGCTATAAGCAGTGCCTTCAGAATTATATTCCAGTGCTGAAAACAAGAATTAGTTTCCCCCAGGGCAGTCTTGGATCTATTTTGGCAGTCTTGGGGAATGTCAGTGTACCGGGTCTAGCTGGGATGGTAACTTTCCCTGCAGCAGCCCATACAGTGCTATGCTCTGCACTTGTAGCTAAAACAGCAGTGGTATCACACTGGTGTTGTGTCTGCTGCTGAGCAGTGCTGGCACAGCATCAGGACTTTCTCTAGCCCTCCTAGGGAGTGGGAAAAAAGGTGAGAAACATCACCAGGGCAGCTGACCCAAACCAACCAAAGGGATATTCCATACCATATGATGTCACACTCAGCAATAAAAGGTGGGAAAAGGAGGAAGAGGAGAGGGGTGGGCTCTCGTTGCGAAAACGTCTGTCCTCCTCTCCAAACACCGGCTATGTGCGTTGAGGCCCTGCTTCAAGGACGTGGTCAAGCATCGCTTATTTGTGGGAAGTAGAGAGTAATTTTTTCCCCTCTGCATTTCCACATAGCCTTTACTTGTTTTGTTATTCCCTTTCCCCCTTCCTCTTCCCCTTTTCCCTTTTCTCCCTTTAGTTGAATTGTTTAATTAATAATAATATTGTTAATAATAATAATATTGTTAATAGTTGTTTAATTAATATATTTCCTTGATAATATATTTCTCTCTTTATTAAAATTATCCTTATCTCAACCTGTGAGTTGTTTTTTTTCCCTTTACTTCTTCCCCTCCTCATCTGAGGAGGGGGAGTGAGAGAGCGGTTGTGGTGTTCAGTTGCCTAATACGGTCAAACCACCACATGGTTTAAATTAATCTGGAAATAAATAAATATTTAATAAATTA
Source organism: Heteronetta atricapilla (assembly GCA_011075105.1). Taxonomy (NCBI): domain Eukaryota; kingdom Metazoa; phylum Chordata; class Aves; order Anseriformes; family Anatidae; genus Heteronetta; species Heteronetta atricapilla. The sequence goes on along the minus strand of CM021763.1, from coordinate 31,462,050 downwards.
ATAAATAAATTTCATGTTATCTGTTGTGATTCTCACATTTCTCAGAATATAAAATCTTAAATCATCTCTAAACTTGCTATAAGCAGTGCCTTCAGAATTATATTCCAGTCCTGAAAACAAGAATTAGTTTCCCCCAGGGCAGTCTTGGATCTATTTTGGCAGTCTTGGGGAATGTGGGTTGTGGTCAGTCTATAATATTTCATCATCTGCCACTCCTTCATCTTCACTTTCTGCCCCTGCTTCAACATGGGGTCCCTCCCACGGGATGATGTCCTTCCCAAACTGATCTTACTTGGGCTTCCAACAGACAGCAGCTCTTCAAGAACTGTTCCAGTATGGGTCTGCACCACAGGGTCTCTCCTTCAGGCATAGATTGCTCCCACCAGATCACCTGCTCCAACATGGGCTCCTCTCCAATAGCTGGAGGTCCAGCCTAAAGTCTGCTTCTCTGAGGACTCTACATGGGCTGCAACTTCCTTCCATCAGTCCTCCTTCATGGGCTGTGGCATAGATGCCTGTTCTGACATGGTACCTCATAAGCTGCAGGGCTGCAGGGGGACAGCCTGCTCCACCATGGTCCTCTCCATGGGCTGCAGGGGAATTTCTGCTCTAGTGCCTGCAACACCTTCTTCCTCTCCTTCTTCACTGGCTTTCTTGTCTGTGGGACTGTATCTATCACTCCTCTCTCCCAGCTGCTGTTGTTCCACAGTTTTGTTTGTTTGTTAGTTTGTTTCTCACTCTTAGGTCAGCTCTCGCGGAGGCACATCAAGTGTCACTTTTTGGCTCAGTTTTCAAAAGCTGAGCTGGCTAGAACTGGCTCTTATCTAACCTGGGGCAGCTGCTGGACTCTTTTCACAGATGCCACCACTACAGCATCCCCACTATCAATACCTTGTCACATAAATCCAATACGGTGCTATGAATCACTGAGAAAATGACTACAGTTATAAGAACTTTCAAGTTTCCACTTTAACAGAAAATTAGTTCATGACATCATGTTCAAAAGAGGTTGGTTCATATTTCAGGGTGTAATAGACCCAGCCTCCTGTGCTAAGGAATTACAAGAAATCTGTGTTTCTTAACAAAAGATTCAGGGAGGCTGAGTATTTTTTATTAAATATAAGCATTTAACAAAACCTTTTTGTTGCAGATCTGGTGTTTCCCAAAAACATTAAGTGTTTCCCGAAAGCATCATTCTCCCTTAATCCCTACTACAATGCAAAGCAGATGCTGATGCTCAGAACATTGCATGATCAAGGCTTTGCAAGTCTGACTTTCACTGGGTATGAAATTGGAATAATAACACATAAGTAACTGTCTTGTAAGGGCATTATGAATATCAGCTAATGTTTGTACAACACTTCTAATATGTAATGTGTTGTAAGATAATTATTATTGTATTAGCATCTTCTGTGCAGGTTCATGTATCTTAATTTTCTGTACTATAGGAAGATTCTTTGTACATGATTGTCCATGTGTGTGTATGTGCACTCTGTGACTGAAAAATGCTACACAAAAGCAGTTAATTATATTATTATTATTAATGCACATGTCAATGTTACCACTGGCATATTCGGCTATTAAGAACTAGCCAGATGATACTAAATGGAGCTTCAAAGAATGATGGCAGCCCTGAAGATTTTGCAGCTAATCACAGATGATTAATAGGAGTAGGGAAAGTCTTTTTTAAAAAGCTACTACCTTTCATTTTTGATTGCTAATTATTCATGAAAGACAAGCAGCAAGGGTACAGTGCAGCAGGACAACACATTTTTAAGCATTAAAATAAAAGAAAATTGATCATCTAGTTAGTATGCAAGCAATTAAATACTACAGGGTCAGCTATGCTAATTCAAGAGTCAGTTTGGGAGCTTAGCAAAGCCTCTGAGTGCCAAGGGGCTTATATCAGAGTTTCAGTTAAAGGTGAACTGAACATGTTTGTACAATCCATGTATGTCTCAAATGGGGTATATAGCCATTGCCATTGTTATGAAACTGAGAATTAGAATGGCTTGTTCCAGTAACTATAAAACCAAAACTTATTTGACTTACTTTAAAAGACAGGATGGAAGTCTAGCCGTGTGAAGAAGTCGCATTTTCTGATTAGCTTGCAGCTTAACTGCAGAAGTGTGAGTGTCATTCATCCTTTCTCCATTCATAGTATTTTAAGAACACATTGTTCAATAAGGAAAAACAAACAAAAGATCATAGAGAATAAATAAGTATTTAAACAATGGTTAAAGAAAAAAAAAAAAAATCTCCGTATTTATCTCTTCAGCGCAATTTCTTGAGGTCTTACAGTCAATCTTTTCCAAGCTGGTACATCTGGCTTCACTCTTCCTCAGTTCATTGGATATGCCAAGCCACCTTCTATAGGCTATTTTTTTCCATGTAGGAATCTTTAGACCATGAAATCCTTTATTCTGTTTTGTGGATGACTTAACTTACTACATGAGTACTCCCTGGGCTGCCAAGTTACTTACCGAAGCAAAGAGATGCAGTAGCTGCCTCAGAGGGCTTATAATCCTATATTTATCACAATATAAGCAAGGGTCACATGTATAAAGACAGAGAAAAGAAATAACAAAAGGAAAAAGCTACACTATAAAGAATGTATTCTCAGTTCAGGTGTAGTGGGAAACACCAAGTTGTTTTTATTGTTATATACAATAAATAGCAATCATATTTTTATATCCAGACTGCAATTCATACCAAAATCATTTTATTCAGCTGTGTGAAGAATGACTACCTATTTTTATGAAAGCAAAAAGGTATTTACAAATACTCCTGATATTTTTATTGAAGAATTAAAATTTGAGAAGGGATCTGAAACAGGAGGATGTCAACTTAGTAGGAAGTATTTTGTGAAGTCTCTGTCTGCACATGTTCTTCTGAAGGTACAGAAATGAAAGTTAATTGAAGCTTTGATAAAAAGCACCTCTGCTGTTTAGAGAACTCATTAAGGGAGAAGATAGAAAAGAAAGAAGAGAAACCCTTAAAGTGATTTTGATTTAGTTACTGCAGAAGCAGAATCTTGGTAGCATGCTTCTGCATCAAAATCAAAAGCCCTCAGCCTCTCTGAACTGCTAGTGCAGACATATGATAGCTCACAAATTATGATTTTTATACTTCACACAGCAGTATTATGTCCATCTATCACACCATCACAAAGCCATGGAGCCCAGATGAGACAGGTGGGGCTACAGTTTGAAATCAGCTGACACCATTATCTATTACTTTTCAGTTCCTTCATTTTGGGAAGAGTAAACACCAAGCCTGTAAACTACCACAGCACTGACTAGAGGGAAAGCATTTTCAACAGTCCTTTGCTCCCAATCCTAGATCAAGCACTCTGTCTCTTAACTGAGCAAAAGGGCATCAAAATTAGATTTAACTGTGATGAAGATATAGAGGGAAAGAAGATGGCTTAAGCAATTGAGCCTAATAGATATATAACCAAAGCTAATGCACATGGGCAAATATTTATACCTTTTTATTTCTCAGTGTTCCTCCTTCTCAAAGCATGGCAAATGGGGTTGCATGAGGCCCTCTGGTAACTGAAAAAAGGTATGTGTAGTGGAATGTATCAGATGTGATTTAGTAGTCAAATAGAGAATTGCAGCTGATCTGACATTCTAAAGATGTTAGAGCTGTTTCTACACTAAGAAAATATGAAGAAGACACTTCTAACAGAAGATAAATATATAAATCAATGGGATAATTCAGATCTATGTAAATCAGAAGCAATTGTTGCTACACTGTCATAAATATATCTTCACAGAATCACAAAGAATCACAGAATCATCTAGGTTGGAAGAGACCTCCAAGATCACCTAGCACAACCTCTGAACTAACACTAACAAGTCTTCCACTAAACCGTATCACTAAGCTCTACATCTAAATGCCTATTAAAGACCTCCAGGGATGGTGTCTCAACCACTTCTCTGGGCAGCCCATTCCAATGCCTAGCAACCCTTTCAGTAAAGAATTTCTTCCTAATATCCAATCTAAACCTCCCCTGGCGTAACTTTAACCCATTCCCCCTCATCCTGTCACCAGGCATGTGGGAGAATAGACCAACCCCCACCAGAGCCAAGTACAGGGGGACAATCACTTCCCTAGACCTGCTGGCCACAGTGTGTCTTATACCAGCCAGGATGCTGTTGGCCTTATCCAGATCATTGATAAAGGTATTAAAGAGAACCGGCCCCAGTACTGAACCCTCACAGACTCCACTAGTGACTGTCCTCCAACTGGATTTAACTCCATTCACCACAACTCTTTGGGCCCGGCTACCCAGCCAGCTCTTAACCCAACAAAGCGTATGCCAGTCCAAGCCATGAGTCGTAAGTTTCTTGAGGAGAATGCTGTGGGAAACGGTGTCAAAAGCCTTACTGAAGTCAAGGTAGACCACATCCACAGCCTTTACCTTGTCCACCCAGCTTGTCATTTTGTCATAGAAGGAGATCAGTTTCATCAAGCAGAACCTGCCTTTCATAAACCCATGTTGACTAGGCCTGATCACCTGGTTCCCTGCAATCTTGATGATGAGTTCATGGAAATAAAAAAGCATGTTATAGTTTCTCCATTCCTGTTGTTCCTTTCTGCTATGTAAATGATGCAGTATACTGAGGAAAGTGTCCTGTCTCAGTCCATAAATATACATCTCTCCTCCACCTGTCAGCATTTCTGAATACCTAGCTTGTACTCCCATTAACTTGGTTTGCCACTGTTTATGAGAATATATCCACAAGAGATGTATGAACAAGATATATCCACTCCTAGTTTGACTTCATCAGAATGTTAGCAAAGGTGGTGATTTTGACTAAAAACAAACCAACCAAACAAAACCACCCATTTTTCAATCTAAGTTAATACAGCACACCGAGATGAATTCGGAATAATCGTCACTCTTAATACCTTGGTTTCTAACTAAATTACATAGAAACAGTTAAAGCTAACAAATCTGAAAATTTGTTACATGATCTCACAGTATAACAGATTTTCTCATGGCAACTCTTTGATTAAAGTTATTTTTTCATGAAATATTTCAAAGCTTAAAGAAAATTAATGGTGTATTCCTATTAATAGTGTATTCCTGTACACTTAAGAGGGAACACGTGGAAATCTGTTGGATATGTTAGTAGATGGTTACCTCAGCTATGTTTTTTGTTGTTGTTATTTGTTTGTTTGTTTGTTTTTTGTTCTTTTATTGAGTTAAATATTGAAACTACACAAATATAAAAGTGAATGGAAAATGCATGGAAATTGATTTAACTAAGTCAAATTCCATCTTGAAGAAAGGTGCTAGAATGCAATAGAATGATACATTGAAATATGGATATCCAGTCACTGTGCATTTTAATGCTGCATTTCCTTGGATAATTGAAGCAAATTCTGGGTTTGTTTTCATTTTATTTATTATATCTTTACACAATTAGTTTCTTTCTTTGTGTTTACAGAGTTGAATACTTCTCATACAGATAAATGTGTTGTAATCTCCATTATATGGTCTTTTCTCTGTAAATGTTTGAATGAGTTTTTCTATGGTAGAACACTGATCAGAAGTGACAAAGTTTATTTTTCCAGCAAACTATCAGGGATCACACAATTAGTGGTGAAAAGAATGCAAGTATTTCATTTAAACTAAAAGAGATATGGCTTTGTTATGACAAAAAGCTCATTCACCTTTATATGTATTAAATGAACTTTTAGTAACTAATTCCATTTTAAGGTTACAGAGGACTCAGTGAGATATAAAATGAACATAGAGATAGAAAAGATTCAGCATATCAAGACAGTCATTTCCATTATACTACTGTGCTTCTTGAGTTTCTTAATCTTTTGCTTCAGCATTGTAACTGACATAAAGATCTGGAACAATAGAAAATTAGATTCCCTGAGAATTTAAATAACATTTGTCACTGAAAACTTTTCAGTAGCTGCTTCTGTAAGGACTTTGTATTGCATGAAAAGGAAATATAATGCAGACATGTAACTGCAATTTGCCTCTTGTGCATGACACAGTGTAACTCATGAGTGCAGGCTGGTAGTAACTATTCATGTAGTAACATAGTAACATGTAGTAACTACATGTAGTAACATGTAGTAACATAGTAACATAGACCATCTAGTTATCTGAATAATCTTAGAAGGGTTTATAATTAAAGTTATGATTTTCTTGTTAATGATCTACAGACAACATTGCACTTTTAACCAGCACTTTGTACCACACAATGTAAAATCTTATTTGCAGTCCTTTCACTCTTGCCCAGTAGTATGTCTTCTCACCTTCTCTTGAGGCAAAAGTAATAGCTTAGACCACAAGGGAAGGTCCATGTCTTCATCAGAGGACAAAAATATCCTTCTTCATCAACCTGAAGCCCCTTATATCTGAGACAACCTCCTCTCCCTTGAAAACAGGAAGTCTACAAAGTCACAGTAACTTCTTCCTCTCCTCCTATCCAAGCATTAAAAATACACTCACCACACAACAGCTAAACCATCCCTCCATTCCTCTGCCTTTTCTCAACAAACATAGAGGAAAAAAAAAAAAAATCTATCTTTCTTAAATCAAATTCTTTTAAGGCTGAAACAAAATATAACTATTGTCCATTCTTACACTTGTTTCATCACACTGTATTACCAAAATATTTACAAATAATTTAATTGTAGTCCATGTGTAAATCATGGCAGTAATTAATTTAATATTGCTTGCTGGCCATGGCTATGCTTCAATGAATGCACGAAGGTGCAGAAAACATCAACAGTGACAGCTGTTGAAAATAAAGTTTTATTATTTTTTTAAATTGCAAGCATTATTTTAAACACAAGCACCATCTTTATTCAAATTAGAGTAAATTAGCCATCTAAACCCATGTGGAGGCATGCAATTAATTGTCCCATGTTCATGAGTCCTAAACAGTTTAAAAACAAACAAAAACCAAGCAAATAAAAAATAAAAAATATTAATTAAACAACAACAACAACAAACAGCAAAAACAGCATAAGGAAATAAAAACTGTTCAAAATTTCTGGGAAAAAAAAAAAAAAAAAAAAAAAAAGTAGATTTAAACACTTTACTGGAGACACCAAAATAGATTTTTCCACTGCCTTTGGATTGGACCCCAGAAGTAATATTTAAATGCAAAATTAAATGAATTTAAAAGATGTTTGAAGATTCACATACAAGCAAATAGTAGAAGGATTTGTGAGTGGAATTCATTTTTCTCCCACTTTGGCTTTCTAAATGAAATTTATACTTATACTTATGCTTGCAAAATTCCAATTTGATCTTGGCCATCTGGCTACATTTTTTTATTTCCTGTTTGCCTGTGTCTGACTGTCAGAAGGATGTATTTGCTGAAGAAAAATTGGTTTTATGTGTTCCAGCAGCACTGAAGGATATGATTTCAAACAGAAGTTATCTAGTCACTCACATGCTATTTTCCAACAGAACGGCATTATAGTTGTTGATGTTCTTATGTTTTTATGATAAGAAAAGTATGCTGCTTTTGAGTGCCATTAACAAAGCGTGTGAATTAAATACTCCTCAGTCTCAGGATCTAATTAAAAGAAAAAGGAAAACAAAAACAAATAAAGAAATAATCAACAACAAAAACTATTTTCAAGGGACTGTAACCTTTCTCTCTTTTTTTTTTTTTTTTCCTTTTTCTTTTTTATTATTATTATTATTATTTTCTTTCTGCTCAGCTTCCCCCTTTATTCTCTTTTTCACAATTCTGGAATCAAGATTTTTGAGTAAGACACAAGAGAGAAGCTACAGAAACAATGTAGGTTTTTCACTTTTACTCTATTGAGGCTAGATCTCTCGAGAGCTTTCTTGCTTGTAAGTTTGGTAACCCAGGAAGCTATTTCAATCACAGCCTCAAAAGCAAACCTGATAGACCTGATAGCATGAATTTCATATGGATAATCTGTGTTATGGTGGAACGTAATGAGTGTTTGACAGTTGAAATATCAGAGGGATGTTCCTCATGAGAAAAGCCTTCATAATTGGCCTAAAGTATCTTTGATATGGGTGTTATACACTGCAGAAAATATCATTAATTAATTTTGTTTCACACACTTCGGAATTAAATGGCCCTTACATTCATACAGTGTTCTTTTCGCTATTAAGCTGGAAAAATGTAATGGTAACAGGTATGCTTAACAATGAGATAATGTAAATTAACTGGAATTGTGTAAACTATCATTATGTAGAAGTTTAATAAATATACTATTGAGAAGACAATTCTAAGAATGCTTCATTTATACTTTGGCCTAACTTGTGTTAAACCACTACATGAACATAGTATATCTTAATATACATAAACAGCCAATATAAGTTGGTTACAAATACAACTTCACATAAGAGGTGAAACTTTACATTTAATTGTATGGGTAAGATGTTCAGAGATATTTGTGTCCATAGGTGAGAAAAAAGAAGAACCAGAATAGATTGCTGTCTGCTATTTCATGTCTCTGACAGTAACTTTGCTAATGGGAGCCTGCTTGTCTAGTGTTCTTCATCATATAACCTCATAGACTAAGAGCAAAGTTACAAAGCCAGGCAAATATAAAGAGAGTTACACGCAGTCTTGCACAAGGACACAGGAAGGTAAGGAGGGCTGGAAGGTTGTTCACACATGGAAAACTACTTTCTGCTTCCAGCATTCAAAACTGCTTATTCTCTCACACTTGTAGAATCATCGAATCACAGAATGGCTTTGGTGGAGGAGACCCTTAAAGATCACCTAGTTCCAACCCCCCTGCAGGCACACTAGGCAATAGGCAGGGACACTTTACACTAGACCATGCTGCTACATCCAATCTGACCTTAAGCACTTCCAGAGATGGGGCATCCACAACTTCTCTGGGCAGCATGCTCCAGTTCCTCACCACCCTCATAGTAAAGATTTTTTAAAAAATATTTAGTCTAAATCTCCACTCTTTTAATTTCCCTGGTCCTGTCACTACAGCTCCATGATAAAGAGTCCCTCTCCAGCTTACCTGTAGGTCTCCTTTTGGTACCAAAAGGTGACCTACATAATAGGGTTACATACATACATAATAAGGTTATTCTCTATCCTGAGTTTCTTCTTCCATGTGTTTTTTCTCCTGAATGTGCATCTAGACAACCTTCCACCCTCTCTCATGTGCTGCTACCTCTTCACGTTGCTGCTTAAAACAACCGTCTTTCTTCAGTTTCCACTTGTAATAGAAAATATTCATTTTCTTTGTCTTCTTAATTTCTGCTCGTGATGGTTTTGAAGTCTAAATAGGCCTTTCTCAAATAGGGTTGAACAAATTTACATCCCACATGAGGTCTCAGTAATAGTAAGCATTATTTCATTAATGCCTTTCTATCTGCAGAGGGAATACCTCATCTGCCATATATACACATTATCTACACTGATTTCTCAATGATCAGCTGTTTCATTTTTGTTTCTGCCCTGTGTTTCCGGCTAATGAATTTATTTCCTTCCTTTGGAGCAGAAGCAGACTAAGGACTAAATACTTGGTTATATTCATTACACTGCTGCATTTAGTTCCACTTCTGTTGCTTCAGTTCTCAGGAGCATTCAATTTTTTTTTTTTTTTTTTTTTTTTTTTTCATAAGATATTCTGCTATTCCTCTTTATTTAAATGTCTGCTCACTTTGTGCCACCAACAAAGTCTGCAAGCACATTACTCCTGGATTTATCCTGCTGAACTATAAACAACTGCATTTTTTGAAGTGTAAGAAGAGTCAAGGAATTACAATGTATTTAAGAAAAAGTGTTAGGAATGTGATGAGTATGCATGGAAATCTCAAATGCAGAGCTAAAGCCTCACTGTAGCAGATAGTTCTCTTTTTCACTTACAGCCTGCCTTGGGACATCCAAATGAAAGAAGATTATTTTTATTTATTTTTCCATTCTTTTTATTGACCTTTTCAACTGAAGTTATTGCTAGCATTGACAAAAAAATGCATCCCCCTAAGTTCCAGCTGTTTACGTTATAATGCCAATGTTACACATAGAGAATAGCAAATAGACAGAAACAGAGTGGGGATTAAACAATATTTTTACTTTCTCCCTCTTTTTCTTTTCTTTTCTATTTTCTTTTTCTTTTTTTTTTTTTTTTTTCTGTTTGACAATGGGATTTTCTTTAATTATTTCTTCTCCTAGCCTCCTGGTTTATTTCTCTGAAATTTATCTCATCAGTATATGCACACCCATTGCATTTTAAAGATTTTATTTTTCAGCTCTTACCCAAGTTAACATTTATGCATATGATTTGACAATGCTGCAACCTCTATTCTCTTTATTGAGCTCCCACATAAAATGACTGCATAGACAAGCTCATGACATGGTAAATATAGTGTAGAAATAAATTATTTTAAATCCAGAATCTGGGCTGGGCTGCACATTTTATTATAATGGCACAATCTGGTTTTCTGCGGGGTGGAGGACCTCCTACCTTGATATGAAATTCAGTTTTTTAAAACACATATTATTTTTTCCCTTAATATACTGTGGACAAGTGAGATTATTTTAAAAAGTCTGATAAAACAGCTAGAATTATTATACCATCTTAATTCAAATGATAATTATATTAGGTATAGACATATATTATTATATATCATATAATAATATGATGTATGCAATACATATATATAATATATATTATATATTATATATATAATGTTATTATACATTATATAATGGATACTGTTTAGGACTTCATGCAAAGTCTAGGTGATCTACATATTACTTCTAATAGGTAAGATCTTAATGAGTGAGTGATCCCATTAAATTTTTAGTCACTACTACACCTAGTAAAGAACCATTTATTTCAAGTTTTTTAGTGTGTCAACAGTGATTAAGATACAAGAATTGTATCTGACAGTCAGTTTTTTTTTTTTTTTCTCCCTTTGTCTTCCCTTTCAGAACCCTGTAGTTTTCCATCATTATTGTCTATTACACAATAATGACAGAATAAGCCAAAAAGAGGACACTATCATTTCTTTTTGTGCCTGCACCAAAGGAAGAGTACCTGAGAAAGAGTACCTGAGAAAAAGCACTTTTAGGTAGCCCCCTCAAAAAGGAAAAAGGAAGGTAAAATTCAATGAATGTGAGAACAGCCTTTAAAAAAAAAAAAAAAAAAAAAAAAAATCTGAAGTCCAATTCAATTGGATAGAGAAATCCTGTGAATTTCTATACTACATAGAAAGATGAGGATTTCAACAAGATGTGAAGGAAAATTCCAGCAATAAAACTGAAAGCTGAACATGTACATTAATCTACCCATGGTGACCATAAGAAACCACTGCATGCTTCACCTTTTGTCAAAAAAATCCAGTTTATGCTCATGAGGTAAACCTTTCATTCTGTCAACAGATCTCAGATTCAAATGACTGAACTGTGTATTGCTTTGAGAGGTTATCTCTAAGAATTCCCACTAACTGCAGGAAAGTTATAGTCAGACCAGAATTCCTTATCTGCTGCTTCTGTCTTGCCTTTGTCAGCAAGACCTGTTTCTCCAGACACAGATGTGTGGAAATTTCTCACTATGAAAGAAATGAAGAGGAAAAGCTTTCCCTGAACAAATAGAGAATGTAAGGAAACAGTTACAATCTTGGTTGCACTGTGTAATTCGTAGCATTTGGAATCAGGTACAGTTGGATTGTTAAACTTCACTTTACCCAGAAGATGACTTTCTCTCCCCCCCGCCATCCCCCTCTTTTTTTTCTTTTTTTTTTTTTTAATAAAATTTTAAACCGTATTAAAGCTACCATATTTTTAATAATATTGTTTAATATGCACACACAGATACACAGATACACAGAACTTTAGGGGTTGGAAGGGACCTCGAAAGATCATCGGGTCCAACCCCCCTGCAAAACAGGATCCTCAGAGCAGGCTGCCCAGGTAAGCATCTCCATGGGCCTTGAATATCTCCAGAGAAAGAGACTCCACAACCTCTCTAGGCAGCCTGTTCCTGTGCTCTGTCACCCTCACTGTGAAGAAGTTCTTTTGCATGTCAGTGTGGAACTTCCTGTGTAATATTTTACAGCTGTTACCCCTTGCTATCCCCACAGGCCACAGAAGAGGTTAGCTACATCCTTCTGTCTCCCACCCCTCAGATATCTATAGACATTGATAAGATCCCCCCTCAGTCTCCTCTTCTCCAGGCTGAACAGACCAAGGTCTCTCAGCCTGTCCTCATAGGAAAGATGCTCCAGGCCCCGTATCATCTTTGTGGCCCTCCACCAGACTTTTTTCCAGGAGATCCCTGTCTTCTTTTTTACCAGGGAGCCCAGAACTGGACACAGTACTCCAATATATGTTTATTAATAGTACTCCAATAATATGTTTATTAATGACATGGACCGTGAGATCCAGTGCACCCTCTGTAAGTTTGCTGATGGCTCCAAACTGAGTGGTGTAGCTGAGATGATCGAAGGAGGGAAGGCCACCCAATAGGACCTGGACAAGCTTGAGAAATAGGCAAACATGAGCCTCATTAATTTCAGTAAGGCCAAGTGCAAGGTGCTGCACTTGGGTCAAGGCAATCTGAAGCATCAGTACCAGACTGGTGGATGAATGGATTAAGAACAGCCTTTTGGAGAAGAACTCGGATTTAGTGGTAGATGGAAAATTGGACTGGAGCCAAAGGTGTGTGCTTGTAGCCCACAGAGCCAACTGTGTCCTGGGCTATACTGCATTCAGCTCTTGGGGACCCCAGCACAAGACAGATATGGACCTGTTAGAGAATGTCCAGAAGAGAGCCACAGAAAACATCAGAGACCTGGAGTACCTCTCCTATGAAGAAAGGCTCAGATAGTCATGGTTGTTTAACCTAGAGAAGAGGATGTTCCAGGGAGACCTATTTAAGCTTTTGGGTATTTAACTGTGATGCATAAGAAAGATAGACTTTTTTACAAAGGCATACATAGAAAAGGGCTAATTGTTTTAAAATGAAAAAGATTTAGATTAGGTATAAGGAAGAAATTCTTCACTGTGACAGTAGTGATGCACTGGAACAGGCTGCCCAGAGAAGCCCTGGATGACCCTTTCCTGGAAGAGTTCAAGGTTAGGTTGGATGGAGTTTTGGACAGCAAGATATACTGTGAGATATCCTTGCCCAGGATAGCTGAAGTAGATGCTCTTTAAAAGTCTCTTCCAACCCAAACCATTCTATGAGTCTAAGCTTTTTCTGTAAATCTCCATGGCCTGACACCTATTGCACAAGAAAATAAGATGTATAATTATATTACTCATTTGCAGTAAAGTGTTGCTTATATCAAACAATGTTTTCCTAAGCTATTGTATGAGCCCTGTTGGCAAACTTAGTAAGTCTAATAAGAGCCAGGTAAAATTCCTGAATAGAAGTTGCCCATATATCTGTTCTTTGTCAGTTTTCAAGTATGCTGAGAAATTTTGTGTTTTGTTTTGTTTTGTTTTTGCTTTGTTGTTTTATTTCTAAGCATCTCTTAGACAAATGTTTTTGCTTTTCTATGCATTTGCATTTTTCTGTATGTATGTACTCTATCAGGTTCAATTAACAAATTTCATATTTTCTTATAGTGCAAAATCTAAATTAAATCTAAGATGAATAATGTACATACATACATACAGGTTTTGTTTGGGACTGGCAAGTGGTTAAATAATCACTGGAGAGTTTCTCCGTTTTGTAAGATAATGAACAATGACATGGATATATAATGAGTCTGAGGACCAACAGTCTATCTTAGTGAAGAAGGATTATTAAAAAGTAAAACAGAATGAAGATAATGTTCTCTTCTTCAGGCTTTAAAGTTTCAGGGAGCTGAGAAGCTTTTAACCTAGCAAGCTGTCAGTTCAAGGACCCATTTCCTATTGCAACAATTGCTACTGATGATTGCCCATTGCAGAATCGGCACTGCTGGTTATGGAGTATAGAATTACTCTCTCTGTTTCAACCTAGGGGCTGATTTTCATACATATTTTAAGTTTTACCATTTTTCCAGATTCAGCATTATTATGCTAGGCAGGCAGCTAGAGATAAGCTAGAGATCATTTTTCTTTCCCTCCCTTTAGGTCAAGCATGCTGGAGAGAAAGACTTTTTAGCCTTAGTGTAAGGGATCATAAAATATTGATTCACTACTGGTTTAAATGTACATTTAAAAGAGCAGGAAAGGTGTTATTTCATGTAAATCTGTGGCACGAAATATGACATGGCCATGATTTACCCCTTTGTCAAATGGTGAAATGAGGAAATGAGAATCTCGTGAGAATCAATTCCTGCACATGTAAATAAATAAATAAATAAAAGGTTACTTATATTACTGACTGGAAATGGAAAAAAATTGAAACTTTCTGCCCCTTTGACTCTTCCCTTGTTTTCCACTTTGTTTTTATCCATTCCTTGAGACTTACCTGCATTCTTTAAAGAGCATGTGAAATCTCATGTTTCCATATAAAGTTGAGTGACAACCAGTTATGCTTGTGTCTGTTAGTAAACACTTGTCGAATGTTAAGAAAATGTAATTTCTTTCTTAGGAGATTCAGCCATGTGGTGGTTTTACCATGTTAGGCAACTGAACACCACAACCGCTCTCTCACTCTCCCTCCTCAGATGAGGAGAGGAAGAAGTAATGGAAAGAACAACTCACAGGTTGAGATACGGATAATTTAATTAAAGAGAAAAATGTATATATATTATTAAGGAAATATTATTATTAATTAAACAATTCAACTAAAGGGAAAAACGGGAAAGGGGAAGAGGGAGGGGGGAAGGGAATAACAAAACAAAACAAGTAAAGTCTATGTGGAAGTGCAGAGGAGAAAAAAAAATACTCTCTACTTCCCACAAATGAGCAATGCTTGACCACGTCCTTGAAGCAGGGCCTCAACGCACGTAGCCGGTGTTCGGGAGGAGAAGAGACATTTTCACAATGAGAGCCCCCTTCCTCCCACCCTCCTCCCCCTTCTTCCTTTTTCCACCTTTTATTGCTGAGTGTGACATCATATGGTATGGAATATCCCTTTGGTTGGTTCGGGTCACCTGCCCTGATGATATTTCTTTCTCACTTTTTGGCCCACCCCCTAGGAGGGTTAGAGAAAGTCCTGATGCTCTGCCAGCACTTCTCAGCAGCAGATACTACACCAGTGTGATAGCACTGCTGTTCTAGCTGCAAGTGCAGAGAGTTGCACTGTATGGGCTGCTGCAGGGAAAGCTAACATCCCAGCCAGACCCAGTACATCTTTTATACATTAATATCTTTTATACATTATTATTATTATTTTAATTCTCAAGCAGAAAAAGTTGTTATATTGAAGTTTTCTATTTAAAAAAAAAAAAGTTTAAAGTTGACCATAAAATGTTTTGAAATTATCGAAGCATTTTGCTTCAGCCACTTCAAACTATTTTACTTCAGTTAATCATCTCCATTACAGAGCATTGCAATAAATGACAAAAGATAACATTAATTTTATGTCATGGGCAAAGGAAGGCAGATAATTCTTAGAAAGATGTGATGCTTCACTGAAGCCAAAGAAAATTGGCAGAGTCAATTATCTACCGCATGAAGTTCAATAAGAGCAAGTGCCGGGTCCTGCACCTGGGACGGGGAAACCCTGGCTGCACGTACAGACTGGGCGATGAGACGCTGGAGAGCAGCCTAGAAGAGAGGGATCTTGGGGGTCCTGGTAGACAGCAAGTTGAATATGAGCCAGCAGTGTGCCCTGGCAGCCAGGAGGGCCAACCGTGTCCTGGGGTGCATCAAGCATGGCATCGCTAGTAGGTCGAGGGAGGTGATTGTCCCATTCTACTCTGCGCTGGTGCGGCCTCACCTCGAGTACTGTGTGCAGTTCTGGGCACCACAGTATAAAAAGGACGTGAAACTGTTGGAGAGTGTCCAGAGGAGGGCTACGAAGATGGTGAAAGGCCTGGAGGGGAAGACGTATGAGGAACGGCTGAGGGCACTGGGCCTGTTCAGCCTGGAGAAGAGGAGGCTGAGGGGAGACCTCATCGCAGTCTACAAGTTCCTCGTAAGGGGGTGTCGAGAGGCAGAAGACCTTTTCTCCATTAACACCAACGACAGGACCCGCGGGAACGGGGTTAAGCTGAGGCAGGGGAAGTTTAGGCTTGACATCAGGAGGGGGTTCTTCACTGAGAGAGTGGTTGCACACTGGAACAGACTCCCCAGGGAAATGGTCACTGCACCGAGCCTGACTGAGTTTAAGAAACGATTGGACTGTGCACTTAGTCACATGGTCTGAACTTTTGGGTAGACCTGTGCGGTGTCAAGAGTTGGACTTGATGATCCTTAAGGGTCCCTTCCAACTCAGGATATTCTATGATTCTATGATTCTATGATCTGCATTTTTAGAATAAGTTCATGGTTTTGACTGATTTTGCTCACTGATGTTAATGTCAAAAACATTTCAAAAATAAATTGAGAGATTTAGGAAGACCAAGAGAGAAAGGATCTCCAGGTTTAAGCAAGAAATGAGAAAAACGTAAACAAGCCTTTGTAGAATGAGATTGAAAGTTTTAACTTCATTTCAAATCAATGAAATGTTTGATATTTTCTGTTATTCTTTCCAACATGAAACAACAACTTTGAATCTCAATGATCTTATGCCAAGTTAAAAACACTAATGAGATTAAATGAAATTTTGTATTAAACCAGAATCTTTTATTTCAGTCTTGAAGAGGGGTTTTAATGTTTTAATCTTGATGAAGTAATACAAGAATCTAAACAGTATACATCTATTTTTCTTTAAATATTGGAATTAACATATTTCTGAATATATATATATATATGTATATATATATATAAATTTGTCACTTGTCAGAAAGAATCACAAAATCGCAGAATTGAAGGGGTTGGAAGGGACCTTGAAAGATCATCAGGTCCAACCCCCCCGCCAGTCACATGTCTCCAGCCAGCCTCTGCACTGCCAGTCATCACCCTCTGAGCTTGGCCAATCAGACAGTTCTCAACCAACCTTACTGTCCACTCCTCTATCCTACACTTTCCCAGCTTTCCTAGCAGGATGTCATGGGAGACAGTATTGAAAGCCTTGTAAAGTCAAGGGAGATTAAATCCACTGCTCTCCCCCCATCTACCCAGCTGGTGATGCCACCATACATGGCAACGAGGTTGGTCAAGCACAAATTTCCCTTGGTGAATCCATGCTGACTACTACTCATAACTTTCGTCTCTTTCAATTGCTTAGAGAAGGCATCCAGAACAAACTGTTCCAACACTTTTCCAGGGACAGAGCTGAGACTGACTGACCTCTAGTGTCCCGGATCCTCCTTCTTGCCCTTCTTGAAGACCGGAGTGAAATTGGATATCCTCCAGTTTTCAGACACCTCACCTGTTCTCCAGGACCTTTCAAGGACGATAGAGAGCAGTTCAGTGATCACCTCTGCCAGCTCCCTTAGCACACGTGGATGCATCTCATAGGGACCCCAGGATCTGTGTGCATTGAGCCCACTCAGATGCTCCCAAACCACTCTCTCATCAACCAGAAAGGAGCTCTTTATTTCCCAGACCCTTTTTCCTCCTGCCAGGGTCAAGGAGTCCCAGCAGAGAGTCCCTGAAGCAAAGACTGAAGCAAAGCAAGCATTCAGTATCTCTGCCTTCTCGGTGTCTCTCATTACCAGGACACCCCCCTTGTTCAGCAAGGGACCCATATTATCCTGTCTTCCTTTTACTGTTTACATACTAAAAAAAAATAAACAACAACATCAACAACAACAAAAAATCTTCTTATTATCTTTTATCTCTTTTGCAAGCCTCATCTTTAGGTGGGTTTTAGCCTTCCTCGTCGTGTCTCTGCGGGCCCAGACAATGCTTCTATACTCCTCCTAAGAGGACAGGCCCTTTTTTCATATTTCATAGGCCTTCTTCTTCCTTTTGATTTATCGATGAGCTACTTGCTCATCCACACAGGTTTTCTGCCCCCCTTTCCCGATTTCCTACTCTAGGGATGCACCAATCCTGAGCCTGGAAGAAGTGCTGTTTAAATGTAGCCAAGCTCTCACATGCACCCTTGCCCTGTAGCAACCCAGCCCATGAGATACTCCCAGCCAGGTCCCAGAAGAGGTCAAAGTTGGCTCTCTGAAATTCTAGGGTAGCAATCCTACTTTTTGCCTTATTTTTTCCACCAAGTTCCATCTTGAACTCCACCATCTCATGGTTGCTGCATCCCAAGCTGCCCCCATGAAGTACATCCCTATCAAGTTCATCACTGTTGGTAAGGACAAGGTCCAGAAGCACCCCTTGCCTCATTGGCTCCTCCACCACTTGCGTCAGAAAACTGTCTTCAATGCATTGTAGGAACCATTTGGACTGCACATGCCTGGCTGAGTTACTTACCCAACAGATGTCTGGATAATTGAAGTGCCCCATGAGAACCAGCGCTCAGGATTGTGAGGCTACTACCAGCTGCTTGTAGAAGGCCTCATCATCCTCCTCCTCCTGATGAGGTGACCTGTAGTACACCCCCAAAACAGTGTCCCCCATACCAGCCCAGCCCTTAATTCTCACCCACAAGCTCTCCACTTGTCCTTCACCATCCCCCTGGTGGAGCCGGGTACACTCTAATTTCTCCCTCACATAAAGGGCAACCCCACCCCTTCACTTCCCCAGCCTGTCTTTCCTAAAAAAGACATAGGCCTCCATGACAGCATTCTAGTCATGCGATCTGTCCCACTATGTCTCTGTGATTGCAATGAGATCATGGCCCTGTGACCGAACACAGATCTCAAGCTTATCCTGTTTATTTCCCATGCTCCGCACATTGTTATACAGGCACTTTAGGGAAGCAGCAGGTGCAGTTACCCCTGGAGGGATACAAGAAGATTATGGACATGGTATCAAGATCATTACCTTCTCTGCAGAGCCCTCAGACAGTCCTATGGGAAAACTCAGAGGTTTTTCCCTACCATCTTCAACAGTGACAGCAGTGACAACTTCCCCTAACCCTTCTCTGTCACTTTTATGTCCCCTCCATTCCCCCATCAAACTTAGTTTAAAGCCCTGGTATTCCCTTCATATTTTTTCACCAAGCACCAAAGATTTTACAAAGCATGCCATACTAAGCATGACAGAGATCCCCATGTAGATTTAATTGATATTTAAAAGATAGTACAGACATAAATTGATAATATTTTCTGTTATACCTAATTTCTTTAGGAAATTGTAACATAATCATATGATATTTTTATATTTAGTCTGTTATTTGTCAAATACTCCCTAATAACTTCCAGAACTGATTTTGTTTTCACCTGCCCTTTGTTGCACAGACACTAACAAGTAGAGTTTCTCCATAAAAAGAAAAGCATTAATTTACTGAGCTATTTTGCACAGAATAAGGTTCATATGAGTAAATAAATCTCTCAAACATGGTGTTTAGTCATTGTCTGGATTGTCTCAGGAGTCTCTTACAACAAAGGTCCTTGCAACTACAGATTAAGTTGGGTAGTAGAACACACTCTGTCTACTGGTTCAGTAGATCATTACAACTGAGCTCACCTGTAATATTACCTGGCCACATCAGCAC
Source organism: Heteronetta atricapilla (assembly GCA_011075105.1). Taxonomy (NCBI): domain Eukaryota; kingdom Metazoa; phylum Chordata; class Aves; order Anseriformes; family Anatidae; genus Heteronetta; species Heteronetta atricapilla. The sequence continues at coordinate 31,442,502 of CM021763.1, read as the reverse complement.
ATTAAAAAAAAAAAAAAAAAAAAATCTATCAATTATTCAAAATTACTTACAAAGCATGTTTCAATTCAAGCATCTATAGGAAAAGTTGCTAATAATTATTTAGAGTTGTCTATGTGAATTGGTTAATTCCGCAGCACAAAGTGGATGTCCACATCCCACAGCTGGGATGACCACAGTCGCTTGTGATGGTTAGCACAAATCAAGAATACAAACAGTACTGATCATCAGGTATATTGTCAGAAATGGGTGTTTGGGGAGACGTCCAGGACTATTCTGAATTAACATTCCTGGAGCTGTCCTCTACCAACAATTATAATACTTTGTTATGAAGGCCATTTGCCAAGGCGATCGGCTGCGGGTCAGACGTGTTCTGCAGCGGAGCGGGGGATCGGGCCAGGCAGGGCTAATTTTTCCGGCATCGAGCCTACTTGAGGGAGCCGTCAGGACCCGGCAGCCCTCGTGAGGGAGGCTGACAAGGCGTAGGCGGAACGAGCAGCGCCCCCTCCCCAGCCATTCAAAAGCTGCCCCTAGGGAGCATGAGTGACCAGGAGCTCGGCGAACAGGGCGTGGCGCGTCAGAAGGGAGTGGCACGGCAGTTCGAGCAGGGAGGGAAGAGCACTCTCCCCCGCCCATACGTAACACCTCCTGTAATGACAGCCGTTAGCGAGGTGATAATGGTCTCCACCAGGCACAGTGCACTCTCCAGGAAGTCGGTACACACCCAGACTGACTACCCGTTCAAAAATTCAGCAGTTCAGGTCACCGGATGCAGGGAGTGTCAGAGCCTGCTGCTGCCATCGGTGGGAGGCAGAGGAACTGCGTGAATGAGGTGTAAGCAGGTGGATGACCTGGTCCGCATGGTGGCAGAGCTCGAGGAGGTGGAGAGGCTGAGAGATATCAGGGAGTGTGAGCGGGAGATAGACTGGTGGAGCAACTCCCTGCAGGGCCTCAAGGAGAGGTACCGGGGTGAGACACCCCAAATGGGGGTGGACCCCCTGCCCTGTTGCCGTCAGGCAGAGGGAGGGGATCTGGGAGTTGAGGAGGAATGGAAACAAGTCCCTGCTTGACATCGCAGGTGATGCCCTCCCCTTCCGGCCCCACCTTCCCAGGTGCCCTTACACAACAGGTTTGAGGCCCTGGAGCTTGAGAGACTGGTGGGTGAGGAAGAGGTAGCAAGTGTACCCAGGAGGATGCCTAGGGCGAGGAGGTCGACCCCACACCTCAGGACCGCCTCCACCAAGAAAGACAGAAGGGTGATTGCTGTGGGATACTCTCTCCTCAGGGGAACAGAGGGCCCTATTTGTCGGCCTGACCCTACCCGTAGGGAAGTCTGCTGCCTCCCTGGGGCCAGGGTCAGGGACGTTGCCAGGAAGCTTCCCAACCTGGTTCTCCCCTCTGACTATTATCCTCTTTTGACAGTCCAGGCAGGAAGTGATGACATTGAAGAGAGAAGCCTGAGAGCTATCAAACGAGACTTTAGGGGACTGGGATGGTTAGTGGATGGAGTGGGAGTGCAGGTGGTGTTTTCGTCCATCTCTGCGGTGGCAGGGAGGGGTACAGAAAGGACACAAAAAGCCCACCTGTTAAACACGTGGCTCAGGGGCTGGTGCCAACACAGAAATCTTGGGTTTTTCGACCATGGGGCACTTTACTCGACACCCGGCCTGATGGCCACAGACGGGTCCCTATCTTTTAGGGGAAAACGGATCCTGGGCCAGGAGCTGGCAGGGCTCATTGAGAGGGCTTTAAACTAGGTAAGAAGGGGGATGGGGCTGAAGCAAGGATTGTTGGAGCTGTGCCAGGGGGAACAATAACAAGGCCGGGGGATAAGGCAATGGCCCAGCTGAAGTGCATCTACACCAATGCACGCAGCATGGGTAACAAACAGGAGGAGCTGGAAGCCATCGTGGAGCAGGCAGGCTACGACTAGGTTGCCATCACAGAGACGTGGTGGGACCACTCTCACGACTGGAGTGCTGCAGTGACTGGCTATAAACTCTTCAGAAGGGACAGGCAGCACAAAAGGGGTGGTGGTTTGGCTCTCTATATTAGAGAGTCTTTTGATGTTGTAGAACTCGAGGCTGGGAATGACAAGGTTGAGTCCCTTTGGGTTAGGATCGGCGGGGCCAACAAGACTAGCGTCCTGGTCGGGGTCTGTTACAGACCGCCGAACCAGGACGAGGAGACGGATGAGGAGTTCTACAGGCAGCTGACAGAAGTTGCAAAATCTTCAGCGCTTGTTCTCGTGGGGGACTTCAACTTCCCTGACATATCCTGGAAGCACAACACAGCCCAGAGAAAGCAGTCTAGGAGGTTTCTGGAGAGCGTGGAAGATAGCTTCCTGATGCAGCTGGTTAGTGAGCCTATCAGGGTTGGTGCCTCGCTAGACCTTCTCTTCACAGAAAAGGACTGGTGGGAGATGTGGTGGTCGGAAGCTGTCTTGGGCAGAGTGACCACAAAATGGTGGAGTTCTGTATTCTTGGCGAGGCCAGGAAGGGGACCAGTAAAACCGCTGTATTGGACTTTCGGAGGGCTGACTTTGTGCAGCTGAGGACACTGGTTGGTAGCGTCCCTTGGGAGGCGGTTCTGAAGGGCAGAGGAGTCCAGGAAGGCTGGGTGCTCTTCAAGACGGAAATCTTAATGGCACAGGAATGGTCTGTCCCCACGTGCCCAAGGACGAGCTGGCGGGGAAGAAGACCAGCCTGGCTGAACAGAGAATTGTAGCTTGAGTTTAGGAGAAAAAAGAGGGTTTATAATCTTTGGAAAAGTGGGCAGGCCACTAGGGAGGACTATAAGGAAGTTGTGAGGCTGTGGAGGGACAAAATTAGAAAAGCCAAAGCTCATCTGGAGCTCAATCTGTCTACTGCCATTAAAGATAACAAAAAATGTTTTTATAAATACATCAACACAAAAAGGAGGACTAAGGAGAATCTCCATCCTTTACTGGATGCAGGGGGAAACTTAGTTATAAGAGATGAGGAAAAGGTGGAGGTGCTTAATGCCTTCTTTGCCTCAGTCTTTAGCGGCAATACCGGTTGTTCTCTGGATACCCAGTACCCTGAACTGGTGGAAGGGGATGGGGAGATAGATGTGGCCCTCACTATCCATGAAGAATTGGTTGGTGACCTGGTACGGCACTTGGATGTGCACAAGTCGATGGGGCCGGATGGGATCCACCCAAGGGTACTGAGAGAACTGGCAGAGGAGTTGGCCAAGCCGCTTACCATCATTTATCAACAGTCCTGGCTATCGGGGGAGGTCCCAGTTGACTGGCGGCTAGCAAACGTGACGCCCATCTACAAGAAGGGCCAGAGGACTGACCCGGGAAACTACAGGCCTGTCAGTTTGACCTCAGTGCCAGGGAAGCTCATGGAGCAGATTATCTTGAGAGTCATCACGCAGCACTTGCAGGGCAAGCAGGCCATCAGGCCCAATCAGCATGGGTTTATGAAGGGCAGGTCCTGCTTGACGAACCTGATCTCCTTCTATGACAAAGTGACGCACTGGGTGGATGAGGGAAAGGCTGTGGATGTGGTCTACCTTGACTTCAGCAAGGCTTTTGACACCGTTTCCCACAGCATTCTCCTCAAGAAACTGGCTGCTCTTGGCTTTTGGACTGGCGCATGCTTCATTGGGTTAGAAACTGGCTGGATAGCCGGGCCCAAAGAGTTGTGGTGAAGGGAGTCAAATCCAGTTGGAGGCCAGTCACTAGTGGCGTTCCCCAGGTCTCGGTGCTGGGGCCTGTGCTCTTCAATATCTTCATTGATGATCTGGACGAGTGCATTGAGTGTACCCTCAGTAAGTTTGCAGATGACACCAAGTTAGGTGCACGTGTCGATCTGCTCTGGGGTAGGAAGGCTCTGCAGGAGGATCTGGATAGGCTGGACCGATGGGCTGAGGTCAACTACATGAAGTTCAACAAGGCCAAGTGCCGGGTCCTGCACCTGGGGTGCAATAACTCCAAGCAGAGCTACAGGCTGGGAGATGAGTGGTTGGAGAGCTGCCAGGCAGAGAAGGACCTGGGAGTGATGGTTGATAGTCGGCTGAAGATGAGCCAGCAGTGTGCTCAGGTGGCCAAGAAGGACAACAGCATCCTGGCCTGTATAAGAAACAGTGTGGCCAGCAGGGCTAGGGAGGTGATCGTCCCCCTGTCCTCGGCTCTGGTGAGGCCGCACCTTCACCAGTTCAGTTTTGGGCCCCTTGCTACAAGGAGGACATCGAGGTGCTTGAGCGAGTCCAGAGAAGGGCTATGAAGGTGGTGAGGGGCCTGGAGAACAAGTTCCACAAGGAGCAGCTGAGGGAGCTGGGCTTATTCAGCCTGGAGAAAAGGAGGCTCAGGGGTGACCTTATTGCTCTCTACAGGTAACTCCAAGGAGGCTGTAGCGAGGTGGGGGTTGGTCTGTTCTCCCACGTGCCTGGTGACAGGATGAGGGGGAATGGGCTTAAGTTGCGCCAGGGGAGTTTTAGGTTGGATCTTAGGAAGAAATTCTTTACTGAAAGGGTTGTTAGACATTGGAATGGGCTGCCCAGGGAAGTGGTGAAATCACCATCCCTGGAGGTCTTTAAAAGACGTTTAGATGTAGAGCTTAGGGATATGGTTTAGTGGGGATTGTTAGTGTTAGGTCAGAGGTTGGACTCGATGATCTTGAGGTCTCTTCCACCCTAGAAATTCTGTGATTTTGTGATTCTGTGCAGTTCAGGGTTCAGTCCATCAACGGGTTTTAGGCTGGTCCTTTGTCACAAATCAGTTCTTTGTCTTACTTATGCAGAAACTAGCAGTGCAGTTGATGATTCAGTTTACCACACTGTGCACAGAGAGTCCTGGCATCTAGCTACGGGACAGATTTGCATTGTATTCTTATAACACCATAATTACTTAAAATTCATAGCACTTGCCCCCGGCAAGAGGACACTGCTTGTGATTCATGGAAGGAGGTTAGATAGAGGTGAACAATGTTATTATTGTCCTTACTGAGGGAAAGACTGAGTTTAGTAATTTTATGGGAAATAGGAGAATTTAACGAGACAAAAGACAACAATCTTTGTGTTTCCATGAGCTCAGATAGGTTTTCTGATTGAAGTAGGAGATAGGGGACAGAATTTAGTAGTTATGTGGTACCTTTACTTCTTCAAAGTCAAGCTAAACATTTTTTCAGAGTAGCAGCTAACTTTGATACCTTTGATTTTCAATTTGTGAAAATATAGAGGATGCAAAGGAGGGGTAAAAGGGAAAGCACATGATGACTATTTCTGTTGAAACATTTTGCCTGCATTGTTCAACAGGCATACAAAACCCTGAGGTAGAATTGCAAACATGTAATTATATTCTCTCTTTGTCTGGTCTTCTGAAAAAAGAGTGATGTTTTGGAGGAACACAAATAAAGTATCACTTGGCAGTGATTAACAGTCACTAAACATAACAGAGAATAGGACAGTGGTTAACCTGATTACCTGATTAAGTACAAAAATAATGCTTTCATACACTGTCATAAACTAGAAGATCTGTACTTTGTAGTTTAAGAAAAGGTCTACTTTTAAACAATCAGTATCAGTTGTTCTATTAATATACACAACCCTTTAGTATGTTTTTCTCTCTTTTTTCTTTCTTTCTTTTTTTTTTTTTTTTCTTTTCAGTGAAAAAAGAAGTCCCTTGATTTTCCCTGCTATTCATTCACACACAATTTATTTTAGTTTTTAATGGATGCTGCTGGTTGCAAGTTTGAGGCAAAAGCCAATTGACCTGTGATTCCTCTATTGACTAATAAGGATAGGTACATAGTACACAATAAACATGTATAAACATGAAGAACAGTAGGAAACTTATTGCAGAAAGTCAGTTGGAAAATATATGGAAGAGGTTGTATGGAGAGCCAAGTACCAAGGAGAAACACTTCCTGCACTGTGTTAGGAGGGAGAACTGACAGTCTTGGTTTAGTAGAGTGAATGCCAGTGGTGCCAGAAGCTGGAGTGAAAACAAAATCAGCTACTATGTGAACCAGCTTAATCTACGACAAGTGAGGTGAGCGTGAAAATTTAGCATGCCTGACAAGAAAGGTCTGAGCTTAAGAACTTCATGGTCTGCCTCTAGTACCATCCAAGAGGTGCAAATATCAACTAAACCCTGCCCTTCACAGGGTTCTACTGGCCTCCAGAGTAAAGCAACACTGAAAATTGTATCACACAGGTTGTGAAATGGAAACAAAAAACACGACAACACATAGAATGATTTTCTGAAGTCACCCTTTTTGTCTCCAGATTAATAAATTATTGTATTTTGTCTTGTCTGCCTTCAATCTGACTGTAATGAAGCCTGCTGGCTTGTGACTATGATTAAAATGATATTGTATACTGGGAAAGCTCTGTGCAGCTTTTTATAGACCACCGGGAATACCAGGTATTCACCAATCTGAATGCTCAAGAGTGACCTGTGCAGTTCACAAAAACAATTACATCAATAGCACTTTTTGTCCCTTTTGTTCCCTAGAGAATTGTGGAAGCTGGGTCTGGTGAAGAGCCACCCTCAGCATCTGAGAGTGAGAGAGAGGAGACTGTTGCCATGGTGTGCAACTGCTTTTTCATAAATGTTTCAGTAAGGTCATGCCCTGCTTGATAAATTCCAAGAGTTCACATTCATCTACTGTCACACAGGCAGCTTACAGCAGATGTTCACTGAAACCATTTCATGCTGACTTATAACCCTTCTCTTTTTTCAGTACTTAATATATCAAAATGGTTGTATTCTGGATACAGAAATAACTGACATAACTACTGAAAAGCACCCTCCAATATGCCCACCTCTGTGCTTGTATCCCAGTAGCCTTGGTCCACAAGCAAAAGGTAGGAAATTTTGCCCAACCAAAATAAACATGGCCTGTCCCTGGTGAAGATGTAACAGTGTACATGGACCTACTACATTTTTTCTTTATTTTTATTTTTCTCATGTAGTTTCATTGAATGGAAAGCAGCATGTACACAAACAAGAATGGTACCGGTTCTGTGAAGTCTTGTATATACTGTCCAAAGACAGGGAATGTCACTGACCCAAAGGACAATGGACAACAGGATTTTTTTTGTACATCCTACAAACCGCTCACCTCTTCCTCTCTCACACCAGTCTCAGGTTTTCAATTAAAAGAGGAAGGAAAGGACCAGGAGGAGATGGATTATGTTTTGGTACACCATAACCTATGATGTAATGAGGGGAAGAAAAATTTGTAAAGCAAGAATATCTGTCACAGGACAGAAGATACTAGAAATGGCCATAAGTGGCAATATACCAGAAGGGGTTTTGCTTTTAGATATTTCAAAACTTGTGAAATTTCATCCTTCTGCTTAAATTATGGAGATTATTGTCTTTGTAAGAAATTTTATGTGTAAAATTTTTATCCATATTTTCACTGAAATTCATGGAGTAATTATTGGGATATTAATCTGCTTATATTAAACTAAACCAATTCTCACTCAGTTCCCACTGAGGTGATGAAATCATTTTAATGTGACTGCATTTATGACAGATTAGTAGGAATTCTCTCAGGAATTCTGGCTTGACTTTGAGTGTTGTCAGAAGGAGTAATGTCAGATGGAAAAAAAAAATGCTTTGGTTTGTGTTTACTGAGATAATTTGTCCAAATTTGTTATGATTTTCTACTATAAAACCAGATTTCTGAAAATCATGATATTTTAATTATAGCACGTTTTGTCCCTCAATTGAATTATCTCTCCCTGTGCTTTGATTTCTTTTTATTCTCTTTTTTAGAGTTGTGCACCCCCTATTCAATGTTCAATAGCAGTTTGCAATTTACCAGAAGTAGAGAAGTTTTAAGGGACCTACCATGCACTCTTGTTGCATCCTCATGTGAGTGAAGGGCTGCTCCACATATGCTGTTGGAATGAGGTGGCAATTGGACCTGTCTAAGGAGCCTCCTCTCTCAGGAGCACACAGCTTCTCTGTTCTCTTCTGTGTTTGTCACAAGTCAAAAAGGGAAAAGAAGAAGGGAGCAGTGATACAGCTCCCAGTACTACTGTGACTCTCCGCAGCAACCCACAGGACAACACAAGAGGTTGGAGGAAGCCTCTCAGAGACTTGCAGCTGTCTGACACAGTTGTTTCCTAACATCATGATCTCAAGTGATACTAAAATCAGAACATACTGTGTAACTGTTGCCTAATTCCCAAGAGACATCTCAGAGACATTAGAGACACTGAAGTCAGTGCTCTCCCACACCACAGTTTCTCTGCACACAATGAAGGATTTGCTTTGGAAGGATGGCACAGCTAAGTGTGTTACTGCTCAGTATCTTGCAATGTGGGAAAAAAGGGCAGTTGTGGAGAGGCAAAATGAGAAATAAGTTTTTCCTCTGTTGTCAAAAAAAGCTGGAGGCACAGCACAGTTGTCTCAATGGTGTTTGGTCAGCTGAGAACTCTTGAGTAATTCATCTGTTGCTGAGTGGTGCTCAGTGAGGATAGCTTTTGTGCAGTGGGGAAGTGGCGGTGCAACAAGTGACTCCAAAGATTAGCTTTGGCTGGATAACACTGAGACATGGGGAAGTTAAAAACAATCTTTTGTTTACTGATGGACTTGCCAGGGCTGACCGAAGTATCAGCCCCAGGCTTCCAGTTTTGCATTAGTACAATTGCCCCGAGGTTGTCCTTTCCCTTTCTGGAGTGGCTGGTAGTCCACTAGACTTACTTTTTTGTGTCATTTCTTCTCATCCCATCATGTTGTTCTGAAAGAGTGATTCCAGAAAGTGACTCCGTGCATTTTATAGGGCGAGCTGGAAGTCACAGTGATCTCCTGTGGAAATAAACCCCAAAGATTTGCCCTGACTACACTGAAATCTCTGTCCCTTGCTCTGTTCATCATTGACAGTTTTATTGCCCTCAGGAACAGAATTCTTGAGTCAGGTCATGAATGTCTATTACCTGAAAGTCACAAACTCTTTAAATAAGCAATCATTCTTTCAGAATCTTTCTGAAATTTAGTGTAATTTGAAGCAAGAGAATCAGCACACTCCATCACATGCTGAGCTTGTTTTTGTCAGCGTGTGTTCCTAATCACTTACCAATTACTTATGTAAATTAGGGGAGCAGATGCCGAAGGTTGCTTTCAAGGCTGTCTCGCAGGGACCCCATACAGCCGACAGTTGTGGATGTCCATGTTCTTAGATTTTTTTGTTTTGAGTGGGTACATTAGAGCTTTATAAAAATATTATTCATTTCATCTGAGTTCTTCCAAACAGTAATACATTAGTAATTCTGTGCAGAATTTTCTTCAGCTCTAAAAGGTTAGCAGCTGATGGTTACAGTGTGAATAATCATAAAAGAAACATATTCTCATAGGAAAATAAAGGCAGAGAAAAGTTGGCATATTATAGGTACAAAAGGCCTTTTAATTTCAAATGCCATTTTCCTTTGCTTTTCTATTACATTACAATTCATACCTACAATTTTTGCATGTTTTGTACTATTTTGGACTATTTGTCCAAATGCATATGTTCATCCCCATGCTTCCATTTTTTGCATGCCTTTTCCAAGTGCAATCATATCTTAGCTGTTATTTATCATACAAACACAGTGTGAAGTGATGTGGATAGCTGTTGTCAGGTAGAGAGAAGGGTTAAAGAAAGTACTATCCTTTAAGTGTGCATCTTAACTTGTATAATTATGTTTAATTAAATCACATAGAATGTATGCTTCATAAGCAGACTAGCGTACGCATCATTGGGTTAGAAACTGGCTGGATAGCCGGGCCCAAAGAGTCGTGGTGAAGGGAGTCAAATCCAGTTGGAGGCCGGTCACTAGTGGCGTTCCCCAGGGCTCAGTGCTGGGGCCGGTCCTCTTTAATATCTTCATTGATGATTTGGATGAGGGCATTGAGTGCACCCTCAGTAAGTTTGCAGATGACACCAAGTTAGGTGAGTGTGTCGATCTGCTCGAGGGTAGGAAGGCTCTGCAGGAGGATCTGAGTAGGCTGCACCGATGGGCTGAGGTCAACTGCATGAAGTTCAACAAGGCCAAGTGCCAGGTCTTGCATCTGGGGCGCAATAACCCCAAGCAGAGCTACAGGCTGGGAGATGAGTGTTTGGAGAGCTGCCAGGCGGAGAAGGATCTGGGAATGATGGTTGATAGTCAGCTGAAGATGAGCCAGCAGTGTGCTCAGGTGGCCAAGAAGGCCAACAGTATCCTGGCCTGTATAAGAAACAGTGTGGCCAGCAGGGCTAGGGAGGTGATTGTTCCCCTGTCCTCGGCTCTGGTGAGGCCGCACCTCGAGTACTGTGTTCAGTTTTGGGCCCCTCACTACAAGAAGGACATCGAGGTGCTTGAGCGAGTCCAGAGAAGGGCTATGAAGCTGGTGAGGGGTCTGGAGAACAAGTCCTATGAGGAGCGGCTGAGGGAGCTGGGCTTGTTCAGCCTGGAGAAAAGGAGGCTCAGGGGTGACCTTATCGCTCTCTACAGGTACCTCAAGGGAGGCTGTAGCGAGGTGGGGGTTGGTCTGTTCTCCCACGTGCCTGGTGACAGGACGAGGGGGAATGAGCTAAAGTTATGCCAGGGGAGATTTAGGTTGCATGTTAGGAAGAACTTCTTTACTGAAAGGGTTGTTAGACATTGGAACGGGCTGCCCAGGGAAGTGGTGGAGTCACCATCCCTGGAGGTCTTTAAAAGACGTCTAGATGTAGAGCTTAGGGATATGATTTTGTGGGGACTGATAGTGTTAGGTCAGAGGTTGGACTCAATGATCTTGAGGTCTCTTCCAACCTAGAAATTCTGTGATTCTGTGATTTTGATGTTCTGGTCACTACCAGCAAGAAGTGAAATTCCCTATAGGTAAGGGTCTTTGCAGATTCTCTTAGATCCTTCAGGGAAATCAATGACATTTTAATGTGAATTAGACCTATTTCCTGCAGAGACAAATCTAAGCAAGCATGCAGAAATATGCTGATTCTTTTAAGAAATAAGGCATTTTCCTGCTTTACTATTTGGCACTGTGAAGATTTTCTAAAGTGAATATGCAAACTAATTGTTTGATACATAAGGTAATTGTATATTTTCATTTTTTTAAAAAAGTAATTTTAAATTTATATCAGGTTAAGTGCAAGCAGTAGAAAGATTATTTTTTTGTATCTGATTTTTTTGAAGATTAAAAGCAATCCATGTATAATCCCTCCCTGCTAACCAGAATGCATATTTAAGATGTTCCTTTAATATCTAAACACTAGGACTTCCACATTGTATAACATCATATCATATCCAAAATAGTATTAATAGATTACTGTGTTAGAAAACATAGAGAAAGAACTCTTTGTAATTTTTTTGTGTGCTTAATTCTCTTTCTCTGGTATATATGTGATATATGTGACATTATGCTCTTCTAGGGAGAAAAACAAAACAAAACAAAAAAAAACAAAAACAAGCACCACCACCACGAACAACAACAACAAAAAACACAAACAAACAAACAAAAAAAATCAACAAAAAAAGATCTTCATGCCCCTACTAACCAAATTCTCTCAAGTGGAAACTGTTGGGAATTTTCTGGTTTAAAATATTTTTGGAGGATGGTAAACTGTTTCCCACTCCCTTTCCCATCTCTTCAAGTGATCTGCTAGGAGCTATGCTTCCAGGTTTCTTTCCGTAATGTTGTGTATAAGTCAGAAAACCCAAACATCCATGTTCCCAAGCTCTGGGCAGCTATACTGGTTGTTCATGGAAGTGGTGTTTACTGTTTTCTAACATCTGTGGCTCTGGAACAGTCCTGCCTTGCACGTCCTGGTATTTCTGACATCTCCTAGGGAGAGCTTTGCACCAGCATGTATACAGTTGGACACTAAGGACACTAGAGATTTCCCCCTGCCTCCAAGTTTTTTTTGTTTGTTTGTTTGTTTTGTCTTGTTTTTTTTTGTTGTTGCTTGTTTTTGTTTTGTTTTGTTTCTAGGCTCCCAGGCTGCCATCATGAAGCTTGCAATATGTAACTCTGTCAGCTCCAGATCCCAGATTTGCATGCTTATAGCTTTGACATCATTCCCAAGATTTGTGAACATCTGTTTTCTTATAAAGTTTATTTTCTATTAAGAATCACAACTCACTTTTTTGCTGTTTATTTTGTTTTATTTTATTTTGTTTTATTTTATTTTGATATATTTTATGAGGCAGAAATCCTAATTTTCTATCAGATCACCTTTGAATTGGGGACTATAATATAGTCATGCCTTACCTCAAGGAGGTACATTTAAAAACTAGTTACAATTAAAATATAGTTGTTAGTTGTGCCCTACCCACTTGTTAGTTTGGATTTGGCTTTAATTTTCATTACATAAGGCATGTACTCCTAATGATTGATGCAAAGTCTGTGAGTGGGATGTGAATATCTGTGGAAACAATGAAAAGAACACGATTTGCTACCCTCAGTATTTCTTCAACGCTTGGAGGAAGAAAGGTACATTAGAAAAGGCATGTTATAGAACAGTAACAATGGAGAAACCCAGAAATATCCTACTGCAAGTTACTGAACAGAATGGTCAACAATGGGTTGGAAATCATTATTCTCTTTTGTATTACTGTAGCTCGGGAACTTTTTTGGCATTAAACTAATAAAATAGTTTACCATTTTCTAGAGGATAAGTAGTTGCTTTTTTAAGGGCATTTCTGTATGAATAGAGGCAATTTGATGCAGCTCACTCCCTGATTTCAAAAACCAGAATTGTTCTTAACTATTCTCATTTTTCAGTCTTTGTAGTTACGCTGGTTATAACACAAGAAAGATGATCTCTGAAGTTAAATGGAATTTGTGTTCTAAGATTGCTACATATTGGGAGACAAAACAGAATTGATGAATAAGGTCTACTCACACAATTCATCAGATCATAACATTGAAGTCATTGGAAATTGCTAAAATATTGTTTATGTCTTTCCACCAATGACGTGCTACTCATCCTTGACATTGCTTGCAACACTCATCACAAGCTGTATTTTCAAAACAGCAAAACTGAACTGCAAATGAATGTATTTTCAATAAATAAATAAATTTTCAGTATAAATCTAATTCTTGGTCATTTAAATAGGTTTTGATGGGTTAATTAGTATTTTGTAAATACAAAGACTTTGTACATGCAGTAACTGATAAACAGTGATTTGTATAAACACTGTTTGGGAAACTGACCTTGTGCAGATGACAGTAGAAGTACTTGTTTTTTTAAAATACCATTGATTAGCTAAAGTCCTGGAGTAAGCTCATTCAAAAAGTAACAGTATATATATATGCATATATATGTATATATATATGCAAAGAGAGAGAAAAAAGATAGAAACTGCAATTTTCTCAGTCATAACAATCTGTTAAGGAAATTGTCTCAATATACTGTATTCTTGCAATTGGTAGTCAAGAAGACAAAAGGAAATGGTAGGTTGCACTAGGGGAGGTTTAGGTTGGATATTTGGAAAAAAAAATCTTCATTGAAAGGATTGTGAGGCGTTGGAACAGAATGTCTGAGGAAGTAGTTGATTCACTATCACTGGAGGTATTCAAAAGATATGTGCATGTGGTGCTCAGAGACCTGGTTTAGTGGTAGACTTGGCAGTGCTAGGTTGACTTGATGACCTTGGAGGTCTTTTCTGACCAGAGTTATTCTGTGATTCTTTTCTATGATTTTTTATTGTCCATGATAATCAAGGAAAGCCTGGATATGATTTGGAGATACTTCAGCTGTGGAACAAAGTAAGGAAGTTTCAATGTTTGCTGATACTAACTCCATTGGGGAAATTTGTGCCAATAATTCTGTGCCTGGGAAGTGCCATCTTCTTCAGATTATTTCAGGAAGGTTGGTGTTTGTCAGTGGTTCAGTCCCAGCATTTAATGGGGAAAAAGATCTACAGCTTCACTTCTAGTTGAAAAAAGACAGGATTAGGTTTTGGTAGGTCTTTTGAGCTCTGTGGAAGAGACTGAGATAGAGGACAAATACTTCCTTCTTCTTTTCTAATTTCCCATGTCCTCTGCCAGTCAGAAATGTCATTCATGTTTAAAAGATTATGTGGCAATACTTTGCATTTTGAATCAATCAGCAAAATAGCAGTGGTACCCTTCATACATGCTTGTTTTCCACCCATCTCTTTATCAGTTCCCATTCATAGCTAGTCTGGGAGACAACAGTAAAATGAACTATCTTGGTGGCCAGCATGGGAGACGGGAAAGTTTCATCTGTCAAGCAGAATGATGTCTGAATCTTGACTCTGGTGCTGACTTACTTTTCCATCATAATGTCACTTAGCATCTGCAAATCTCAGTTTTCTGAGTTGTGATCTGGAATGCCAGTAGTGATGTAATTGAAAGTGCTAGGTTGGTTTGTGTAAATTCTTGTAGAGAGTGATGCTCCGATTTGATCTCAATAAGTTTGTATCTCTTTTCTGTGGTTTCAGAGTAAGTCTAAAAGTTACACAAATTTTTCATCTACATTTTCTTCCTTCCTCTCTCCCTCTGCTTCTTCATACCCTTCTTCCCTTCATCTCTCTTCCTCCCCTTTTTCCATTTCTCTGTAAGAGGACCAATACACCGTATTTTGAGTGAATTTCTAGTTTGTATTCCATTCTAGGGCATCTAGCTCCTTACTGCATATTATTGAAAACAATACTTAGAGAGTTATGTCAGTGAGGACTCTATTCATTTGCAAATTTCTATGTTCTCCTCTCATGTGCAAGAATTAGTGATCTGATATGTACTGATAATTTTCTGATGTCTCCATGAAATCATAAAGAATAGTTTCAGGTTTATAGATTCAGACTGAATATTTCTAAAAATAGCAAATAAACCTCCCTAAAAAAGATTTAAGGATTTAAGGATTTCTCTTTTATGAGGCTAGTTAAATAAAGCAAACTTGAAGTTTCTAGGATATTGAGGTTTTGACATGATATGCAAGCTAGAAATAGTAGTAATTGGTATTTTTTTTTTATTTTTTATTTTTTCCTCTATTTATCTCTGATTACAAACTTTCAAAACATTACTTGGATAATCCCTTATATCAAATAAAAGACATAGAGCATGCTGGAATGGCAATGGAACACTAGGTCAGAATTTTACTTTAGATAGAAACCAAAATTAAACTTTGTTTCTCCACCAGTCTTTATATAATTATCCTGGTTTCAGTTAGGACAGAGTTATTTTTTCCTCCTAGTAGCTAGTAGGGTGCTATGTTTTGGATTAGGATGAGAAGAGTGCTGATAACATGCTGATGTTTTAATTGCTGCAGAGCAATGCTTACACTAAGCCAAGGACTTTTCAGCTCCTCACTCTGTCCTGCCAGTGGGCAGGCCGGGGGGCAGCAAGAGCTGGGAGGGGACAGACCCAAGACAGCTGACCCAAACTGACCAAAGGGGTATTCCATACCATCTGACGGCATGCTGAACAGTATATAGGGGTGGCTAGCCGGGGTGGGGGGGCGGCTGTTCGGGGTTGGGCTGGGCATCGGTCAGCGGGTGGTGAGCAATTGCATTGTGAATCACTTGTTTGTACATATTATTATTATTATTATTATTATTATTATTTTTCTATCCAAATAAACTGTCTTTATCTCAACCCACAGGCTTCACTTTCCCGTTTCTCTCCCCCATCCCAGAGACGGAGGGGGGAGGATGAGCGAATGGCTGTGTGGTGTTTAGCTGCCGGCCGGGTTAAACCACCACAGTCCTTGTGGCACCCAACGTGGGGCTCGAAGGATTGAGATAACAACAGAACTGACCAGAGTATGTTAAACTAAAATTGGTATAAGTATTAGAACTGCTTAATAGTTGCTAATCAGAATGTTGATTGCTTTAATCTCAAGTCTGCTGTGGCTGTATTCCAAACTGAATTTTATAGCACGTTGCCCAGTCAGCATGGGTTTATGAAGGGCAGGTCCTGCTTGACGAACCTGATCTCCTTCTATGACAAAGTGACGCACTGGGTGGATGAGGGAAAGGCTGTGGATGTGGTCTACCTTGACGTCAGCAAGGCTTTTGACACCGCTTCCCACAGCATTCTCCTCAAGAAACTAGCTGCTCTTGGCTTGGACTGGCGGACGCTTCGTTGGGTTAGAAACTGGCTGGATAGCCGGGCCCAAAGAGTCGTGGTGAAGGGAGTCAAATCCAGTTGGAGGCCGGTCACTAGTGGCGTTCCCCAGGGCTCGGTGCTGGGGCCGGTCCTCTTCAATATCTTCATTGATGATCTGGATGAGGGCATTGAGTGCACCCTCAGTAAGTTTGCAGATGACACCAAGTTAGGTGCACGTGTCAATCTGCTCGAGGGTACGAAGGCTCTGCAGGAGGATCTGAGTAGGCTGCACCGATGGGCTGAGGTCAACTGCATGAAGTTCAACAAGGCCAAGTGCCGGGTCCTGCACCTGGGGTGCAATAACCCCAAGCAGAGCTACAGGCTGGGAGATGAGTGGTTGGAGAGCTGCCAGGCAGAGAAGGACCTGGAAGTGATGGTTGATAGTCGGCTGAAGATGAGCCAGCAGTGTGCTCAGGTGGCCAAGAAGGCCAACAGCATCCTGGCCTGTATAAGAAACAGTGTCGCCAGCAGGGCTAGGGAGGTGATCGTCCCCCTGTCCTCGGCTCTGGTGAGGCCGCACCTTGAGTACTGTGTTCAGTTTTGGGCCCCTCGCTACAAGAAGGACATCGAGGTGCTTGAGCAAGTCCAGAGAAGGGCTATGAAGGTGGTGAGGGGCCTGGAGAACAAATCCTATGAGGAGCGGCTGAGGGAGCTGGGCTTGTTCAGCCTGGAGAAAAGGAGGCTCAGGGGTGACCTTATTGCTCTCTACAGGTACCTCAAGGGAGGCTGTAGCGAGGTGGGGGTTGGTCTGTTCTCCCACATGCCTGGTGACAGGACAAGGGGGAATGGGCTTAAGTTGCGCCAGGGAAGTTTTAGGTTGGATGTTAGGAAGAACTTCTTTACTGAAAGGGTTGTTAGACATTGGAACAGGCTGCCCAGGGAAGTGGTGGAGTCACCATCCCTGGAGGTCTTTAAAAGACGTCTAGATGTAGAGCTTAGCGATATGGTTTAGTGGGGACTGTTAGTGTTAGGTTAGAGGTTGGACTTGATGATCTTGAGGTCTCTTCCAACCTAGAAATTTTGTGATTCTGTGATTCTGTTGCTTTCTGTATATGATCCCTGTTGTGCTGTTTATTTTTCCGGGCCCTGGTTTAAGATCATTTTGGTACTGTGCGGTGTAATAATAGTTTACGAGACAATGAAATATCTGGCCATGACTTTAACTTGGTATTTGTACTCAACACTGTTGTCGACTCTGTACTTTGGAAACTATATTTCGGAACCCATTAACAATTACACCTACTGCCTTTTTTCATCAGGGAGCCAGTCTGTGGAGGGGACAGGGGAATATATTTTTCCCTACTTGTTCACTCTCCCTTACTCCTTCAGCACCCTCTTATCCCCTGAGCTAGTTACGATAACTCTCCAAGATGTTGAATATCCTTGGGATACGCAGACCAGCATGGTGTTGTTGTTACGTCTCATGAACGCGCTTCAGGTTTTCTTTAAGGTTAAACAACTATTTAGGCATCTCATCCAGAGATCTGTCCTAAGGCAGATCTCTGCTAGAGCTCCTGCTCCAGCCCCTGCAGCTGCTCCAGCTCCTGCAGATGCTCCTGCTCCAGCCCCTGCAGCCACTCCAGCTCCAGCCCCTGCAGCTACTCCAGCTCCTGCTCCTGCAGCCGCTCCAGCTCCTGCTCCTGCAGCTACTCCAGCTCCTGCTCCTGCAGCCGCTCCAGCTCCAGCCCCTGCAGCCACTCCAGCTCCTGTGGCTGGACCAGAGAAATGAACTGTTGCAGTGCAAGTTCGCCCTGCAGACTGTATTCCAACCCCTGTGGCAGACCCTGTGACTGGGCCAAAGAAACAAACTGTAGCAGTGCAAGTTGGCCCTGCAGAGTGCATTCCAACCCCTGTGGCAGACTCTGTGGCTGAGTCAGAGAAAAGAGCTGTAGCAGTACAAGTTGCCCCTGTAGACAAGGTGAAAAAATGGTATAGAGACTCAGGTCGTTAAGAACGCAGAGAAGACGAGGCTGGGCCATCAGGGATGCAGGACGATGAAGATGGGGATGTTGAAAAAACAACACTAGTTTCCCGAAGCCTATACTAGCGTGAGCTATGAGACATGCAAAAAGATTTTGGTCGCTGCATAGGTGAGCAGCTTGTCACCTGGCTGCTCCAGTGCTGGGATACCGGAGCCAATTATGTGGATATAGACAGCAGGGAAGCCAGTCGGCTGGGATCCCTTGCTAGAGATGCAGGCATTGACAAAGCAATTGGAGAAGGAGTACGATCTTACAGCCTCTGGAGGCGTATCCTGTACGCTGTAAGGGAAAGGTATCCCTACAAGGAAGAACTTGTATGTCTGCCAGGCAAGTGGACCACTATGGAGAAGGGAATCCAGTACCTGAGGGAATTAGCCATACAGGAGGTGATTTATGACGACCCAGACAGTGGACAAATACCCGTAGATCCAGATGAAGTCAAGTGTCCATGACCCATGTGGCGGAAGTTTGTACAGAGTGCACCATCATCATATGCCAGCTCATTGGCAATAATGGCCTGGAAAGAGGATGACGAACCCTCAGTGGGTGATGTGGTTAAACAACTCCAGCAGTACGAAGAAAGTCTCTCCTCTTCTCTACAGGCCTGTGTCTCGGCTGTGGAGAAACTTTCTGAAAAGGTCCACCAACTTGAAGGAGATTATTTTCCTCCCCTTCTGTACAAACCAGTGTCTCAGCTATTAGGGGTAAGCGCTCATCTTACAAGGAAGACGATATGGTGGATACACACCTCGTGCTATCCTGTGGTTTTACCTACGTGACCATGGAGAGGACATGAGAAAATGGGATGGAAAATCCACTGTGATCCTAGAGGCATGGGTACGTGAGTTGAAAAAGAAAACAAGTGGGAAAAAGGGGTTCCCTGAAAAATTTACTGCTCCAACTTCCAGCAGGCAGTCCCTTAAACACAGGAATGAAGATTCTGACCAGGATTAGAGGGGCCGTGCCTCCAGCCAGGGGGAGGAAAGGGACAATCGAGTTTATTGGCCTGGCACGTCAGATGCACAGAAGTATAAAGCTTTATTAGACACCGGTGTACAATGTACTCTAATGCCATCAAACTATGAAGGGCCAGAGCCCATCAGTATTCATGGAGTGATGGGTGGATCCCAGCAGTTGACTGTACTGGAGGCTGAAGTGAGTCTAACTGGGAATGAGTGGCAAAAACACCGTACTGTGACTGGCCCGGATGCTCTGTGCATCCTTGGTATAGAGTATCTTAGAAGAGGATATTTCAAGGACCCAAAAGGGTTCCGCTGGGCTTTTGGTATAGCTGCCTTAGAGACAGAGGGCATTAAACAGTTATCTACCTTGCCCGGTCTCTCGGAGGACCCTTTTGTTGTGGGGTTGCTGAGGGTTGAAGAACAACAAGTGCCAATCGCTACTACAACTGTGCACCGGCCGCAATATCGCACCAACTGAGACTCCCTGATTCCCATCCATGAGCTAATTCGTCAACTGGAGAGCCAAGGAGTGATCAGGAAGACTCATTCACCTTTTAATAGTCCCATATGGCCAGTGCAAAAATCTAATGGTGAGTGGAGACTAACAGTGGACTATCGTGGCCTGAACGAAGTCATACCACCACTGAGCGCTGCAGTGCCAGACATGCTAGAACTCCAGTATGAACTGGAATCAAAGGCAGCCAAGTGGTACGCCACAATCGATATCGCTAATGCATTTTTCTCCATCCCTCTAGCAGCAGAGCGTAGGCCACAGTTTGCCTTTACTTGGAGTCCAATATACATGGAATCAGCTGCCCCAGGGTGGAAACATAGCCCTACCATTTGCCATGGATGGATCCAGTCTTCTCTGGAGCAGGGGTATGCTCCTGAACATCTGCAGTATATCGATGACATCATTGTGTGGGGTGGCACAGCAGAGGAAGTTTTTGAGAAACGGAAGAAAATAATCCAAATCCTTCTGAGGGCTGGTTTTGCCATAAAACAAAATAAAGTTAAAGGACCTGCACGAGAAATCCAGTTGTTAGGAATAAAATGGCAAGATGGACGTCATCAAATCCCAATGGATGTGATCAACAAAATAACAGCTATGTCTCCACCAACTAGCAAAAAGGAAACACAAACTTTCTTAGGTGTCGTGGGGTTTTGGAGAATGCACATTCCAAATTACAGTCTGATTGTAAACCCGCTCTACCAAGTAACCCGTAAGAAGAATGATTTTGAATGGGGCCCTGAGCAACGACAAGCCTTTGAACAAATTAAGCAGGAAATAGTTCATGCAGTAGCCCTGGGGCCAGTCCGAACAGGACCAGATGTAAAGAATCTACACCGCAGCCGGGGAGAATGGCCCCACCTGGAGCCTCTGTCAGAAAGAACCTGGGGAAACTCGAGGTCGACCCCTAGGGTTTTGGAGTCAGGGATACAGAGGATCTGAGGCCCGACCCGCTACACTCCAACCGAAAAGGAGGTATTGGCAGCATATGAAGGAGTTCAATCTGCTTCAGAACTGGTCGGTACTGAAGCACAGCTCCTGCTGGCACCCCGACTGCCAGTACTGAGCTGGATGTTCAAAGGAAGGGTCCCCTCTACACATCACGCAACTGATGCTACATGGAGCAAGTGGGTTGCACTGATTACCCAGCGGGCTCGAATAGGAAACCCCAGTCGTCCAGGAATCTTGGAAGTGATTGTGGACTAGCCAGAAGGCAAATACTTTTGGATGTCATCAGAGGAGGAGGTGATCCATGCTGAAGAAGCTCCACTGTACAACGAGCTACCAGAAAATGAGAGGAGATATGCCCTGTTCACTAATGGGCCCTGTCGCATTGTGGGAAAGCATCGGAGATGGAAAGCTGCTGTATGGAGTCCTACACGACAAGTTGCAGAAGCTGCCGAGGGAGAAGGTGAATCGAGTCAATTTGCAGAAGTGAAAGCCATCCAGCTGGCTTTAGATATTGCTGAATGAGAAAAGTGGCCTATACACCGATTCGTGGATGGTAGCAAATGCCCTGTGGGGGTGGTTACAGCAATGGAAACAGAACAACTGGCAGTGCAGGGGCAAACCCATCTGGGCTGTTGCGTTGTGCAAAGATATTGCTGCCCGGGTGGAGAACCTGGTTGTAAAGGTACGCCACGTAGTTGCTCATGTGCCCAAGAATTGGGCTACTGAAGAACATCAAAACAACCAGCAGGTGGATCAGGCTGCTAAGATTGAAGTGGCTCAGGTGGACCTGGACTGGCAACATAAGGGTGAATTATTTATAGCCCGATGGGCCCATGACACGTCAGGCCATCAACGAAGAGATACAACATACAGATGGGCTCGTGATCGAGGGGTGGATCTGACCATGGACACTATAGCACAGATTATTCATGATTGTGAAACATGTGCTGCAATCAAGCAAGCCAAACGGTCAAAGCCTCTTTGGTATGGAGGACGATGGCTGAAATATAAGTATGGAGAGACCTGGCAGATTGATTACATCACACTCCCTCAAACTTGCAACGGCAAGTGCCATGTACTTACTATGGTGGAAGCAACCACCGGATGGCTGGAAACATATCCTGTGCCCCATGCCACCGCTCAAAATACTATCCTGGGCCTTGAAAAACAAGTCCTATGGTGACATGGCACCGCAGAAAGAATTGAGTCAGACAATGGGACTCATTTCCAAAACAACCTTATAGACACTTGGGCCAAAGAACATGGTATTGAGTGGGTGTATCACATTCCCTATCATGCACCAGCCTCCAGTAAAGTTGAGCGATACAATGGACTGTTAAAGACTACACTGAAAACAATGCGTGCTGGGACATTCAGAAATTGGGATACACATTTGGCAAAGGCCACCTGGTTAGTCAATACTAGGGGATCTGCCAACTGAGCTGGACCAGCCCAATCAAACCTGTTACGTACAGTAGAAGGGGATAAAGTTCCTGTAGTGCATGTAAGAAACATGCTGGGTAAAACAGTCTGGGCTACTCCTGCCTCAGGAAAAGGCAAACCCATTCGTGGGATTGTTTTTGCTCAAGGACCTGGATGCACTTGGTGGGTAATACAAAAGAATGGGGAGGTCCGTTGTGTACCTCAAGGGGATTTAATACTGGGTGAGAATAGCCCATTAGTTGAGTTGTATTATGTTAATTATTATATAATACTATGTGTAATTACTACCATAGATGAAAATAGTGATTAACTAGAATGTATTGGAAAGAGTGTAACCTGAGCATGACATAAATGGTATGGAATAAGGGGTGGATATATGTCCTGGTTTCCGTTAGGACAGAGTTATTTTTTTCCTCCTAGTAGCTAGTAGGGTGCTATGTTTTCGATTAGGATGAGAAGAGTGCTGATAACATGCTGATGTTTTAATTGCT
>CM021763.1:31384577-31414696 GCA_011075105.1 Heteronetta atricapilla | reverse complement strand
TTTTGTTTTGTTTGTTTGTTTGTTTTCCTCATGTTTTTATTGAGGAATAGTTTTTTTTTCAAACCTTCGAATAAATCTGTACTGGAATTGTCTTCATAACACATTTCAGATGTAAGCTAAGTTTAAATGTAACTCTGAGTAATTATAACATTACCACTTGGCAGAATAGCAAAGAATACAACATTTTTAACTATCAGTGACATAAAGAAAAACTTTTGTTTTTTTCCACAGGAAAGACACTGGTCTTAGAAGAGCTTTCATCTATGTTCATAGATTATATATCAATATGTTGGCATTATTAAAGATTTAATTGATTTAATTAGACTTTAGCAGACCTTTGTAGACACAAACATGTCTTTTAGGGGAACATATTCTGTCAATACAGCCAATTACTTTTTTTTTTTTTTTTTTTTATCTTTCCTTTCCTTTTGGTCCTAAAATTGTTTTGGCTAGAATGGGATACTTCTGTTTCACTACATTGACTGCAATAAAGCTGCATGTGAAAGTATCTTCTTGTACAAAGAGGTTCACATTATGTCCCTTTATACAATTCTTATTTTAACATAAAAGGATTTCAGTATAATGTTTCCATATGCAGGTATTCACACATGGCTTCTATTCATTTCATTCACACAGGTGAATTCATATCAACTTGAATAAGATTTACACAACTATATCTAAATCAAGATGATCTTTGTATTTGTTTTCTGTTTCTTGATTGAGAGTCAGACTGCTGTGAGTTAGGACGCAGGAAACCTCATAAAACATGAACAACCACAATAGAAGAAAAAATAAGGTCAGTTTTATAGATAATTAATATTCCTTTTATGAAAATCTTAACAAAGTATTTTAATTTGATGCAAATTCTTTTGTCTAAAAATGCATACATACATTTTTTTCATACTGGTATTACAGCAAAATCCTAATATCTGAATGTATAAGATGACCACTACTTTTTGTTTCAGTAAACAACAGTGATGCATAAATACAAAGAAAATCCAACGTGTTTCAATTATTGGCCAGTAATTTATTTATATACAAATGTTTCTTTCCACATTACAGCTTCTCAGTAGGCTTGATTTACTCATAATGCTTAGAGAAATCAAGACCAATTCAGAATGGGGATAAAACCCATCATTTTAATTGCTTTATCCTCTGTAAAATACCTAGAATAATACTGCCAATAATATTGTTTGTTTGCTTGCTTGTTTTAATCTTCATTTTTAGTGTTATTATTATTATTTTAATCCATGGCCTTAACAATCTTTCCTTAGCAAAAACAGAGGAATAAGACCTCCATGGGAAAATAAATGTTTCAGAAGTGTTTTGCAAAACAGATGTTCTTGCAAGATTCCATCCAACTACCCTGAAATCCACCCATTTTTCTATGCCTATATACACTTTTTTTTTTTTTTTTTTTCCTTGTTCATCCTCATTCTCTTTTAAGTCATCAAACTTCTGCCTTGTTAGTGTCATTGACTGTCAGTTTCTGTGCCAATGTTTTTTGTCAGGGACCAGGTTTCCTAAAAACACATTGCACTCTTTCAGGATAGAAGAGCATAGAATGGAAACAATATACTGTACTGTATCTTTTTTGAGCATCGAAGTCATAGATAACTGTTTACATATTCTGCATAGAAAAAATATGTAAACAATATGGTATGATTAACATATTTAGACAATCAAGGATTGGAATTCATTCAGTGTCAATACATGGTTTGCTGTTGCATTGATAACAGTGCCCAGAGGTACCTTCTGTACTGCTTGAAGATCACCATTATATAAGCAAAATCTCAGTCCCGAGGAACATTCAAACTAACATGAAACAAAGAGACCATAAGTGATCATTGAAAACAACAGACATGAAGGAGGAGGTGTGGCAAGAGCAAATGTGAATAGTTCTGTGTATTATCTATAAAATATGAATCATTTTCTTTTTCTTAAATAAATATTATCTGTCAGATTGCAGCTCACCTAGTAAGATTAGTGCCTGATTCTTTGCAGACCATGCAACTGTAATGGATGCTTGGTTGTATAGGGATTCATAGCAGGATGTAGTATAGTACAGTTTGCCACCAGAAATAATAAATAATACCAAGTAAAAGAGGAAAAAACTATTAATGTGCAGAAGCATAAAGAGTGTTCTGGTATTACCAAATACTACTCATTCACTCTAGAGCACTACAGAGTTGAAAGTAGAGGGAAAAAAAAAAAAAAAAAAAAAAAAAAAAAAAAAGATTAAACAAAGATAACAGTTGTGAAGGGCATTGAAGGTGGGCATAAGAAATTTGCATAAGATGTTATGGAAAATGAGGAGATAATAAAGACATTCAGATAGCAATAATATAGAGTGACAAGCAAAGATGCTCTTAGGTGATGTATTTTGAAAGGATTGAAAAGTTCTCAACTTGCATAATGACATGTTAGTGATGAGCACTTTGAAGGTCAAAGCACAATTTTTATATGTGAACCATTTGATGCCCATGAATTATCCCCAAACTAACAAATTCACCAGGGTTAAAATAAATTTCCTCAAGGCCAGCACATTCTACAAAGAGAATAATATGCAGATTTCTTTGGCTAATGTGATACTAAATTAGCAGAATATACAATCTATAAGAGACTGTATATTTAATGTACTGGCAGGGAGAACAGATTTACTACTTACATGATCAAATTAAGTTAAAGCTTTTTAAAAGGAGTAAATAAATGATTTATTACTTGTGTCTGATATTTATCAAAAGATCAGGGAGATAATGACATTAGATTTTCCTGCAATGACCATCAATGATTTTGGCATCTGTCATGTTCAGAGCTCAATTTTTTTTGATGGTTGCATGTGATAGCTGCATTTGTGTGTAGTGCAGCCCTGTAGGAGTGCTCTCTCTAAAGATCAGAGAATCAGCTGTGAAGAGTTCAATACCCATGCAATAAGTATATACAGAGAGTTTACTTCAAATTCCCTTCAGACTCCCAGGTCTCATGGATCTGATGTTCCACCAAAAGCTTGAGCACGTTGTGTGTGTTCCTAGAGCTAAGCTTATAGTATAGCTCTCTGATAGGAAACCTATTCATGCACATTGTGACTGCTCAGTGACGTGAACCAGAACACAGAGAGAGATCGAGAGATCTGAGTCACAAGTGCACCCATGATCTGAACCATACATAATAATGTATGTGTTGCACTTGGTGAAATGGCACAGAGATTCACTGATGTGGATCTGTTCCTTGCTGCCTGAGGGAAACTGCTTTCTCCCCTATAGCTCATACAGCTTGCAAAATCTGCAGAGCATTGCAGCCCCACTATCAAACAACCTCTGTGCATAAGCTGTAAGCAGATCTCCTTGTCCCTTTGGAATATGTTATTATAAATGCTAATTTCACCATTCCTGCACATGCTTGATGAAATGATTAAGTGAACTTTCTCAGCATTAGCCAGGAAACGCTAATTTTGCAAATTGTTCAGACTCTCTGGAGATAAGCTGAAGCATGAGAGACAGCATTATGTTACCAGAGCTAGAAACCTGAGTGAAAGAGATTAAGGGGCAAATACTTCTTGTCAAACATAATGGTGGATAAATGAAGGGAATAATGAGAAAAGAATTTCAGTTCTATAAAGTTATATAAATCAAATTCCATTCATAACACTTACATGAATAAAAATTAAATTCAGCGATAAGTGATGAATATTAGTTTCCCTTCATTTAGATAGTCTCTATCATTGAGTAGTAAAGAGGTGATGCACTGTAAAAGAGGAGACTATAGAAAGAATATGCTCTAAAGAGAAGTGATCAGGAAAATGACATGCTTCCCTTAACTAGATTGCTGATTCATGAGTAAAGGGAGAATCATACATTTAGACAGTCTAAATTTTTCATTGTGTTATAGGAAAAAGTTGTAGAAACACCTCTCAGTGGTCTCCTCTCCCTTTCTATACTTCAGGTTCTCTGTCACTCTTCCTTTACATGAAGTTGGTATGTTCAGTCTCAAAGTCCTAGTAACAACTACAGTGCTGTTCAAATAAATGTCTATGGACCACTATTCATTTGAATAGTTATTGGGAGAACTGAATTAAAAGTCAAAGCAAGAGATTTCATGGGAAAGTGTAGAATTTGTTGAAGTTTGGGGTCAGTGGGAAACATATTTACTCTGGTGGCAGAATTTGACACTAGAGCTATCCAATTGTGTGGCCAGTTTTGTAATTATAGTGTCGTTTCTGCTCCTCACAGGATTCAAAACCTTCTTGTATCAACCAAAGATTATGTCTAACTTAAAATCTGTGCAAACTCCAATTCTGAGATTACATTACTCATGCTTTATATTTACCATATATATTTTCATTTAAAATAAATATTGAAAATAAAATAAAATTAATAATAAAATTAAAATATTAATAAAATTAATATTGAAATTATGGAAGCAAATTTTTGTTCTTTTTTCCCTGATAACCTTTAGTTTTCCCTTTCCACAATGCCTTATGATTACTTTTCTGCATAGCTAGTGGTCAGAACTGAAAATTCTAATAAAAAGCAGGATTGGCAGAAAGAAAAAGAAGGAGATTGTACTTAATTCTTTCACTTGTCCTTCTGTTCTCTCCACCTTCCTTTTCATTTTCTCTTCAATATTCATCCATCCTTTCTCTGCTGTTCTTTCAGCCCTGTTAATAATAATCTTTTTCATTTATTCTCTCTCCTTTACACAGTGCTGTTTTTTTCTCCTTGGTATTGCCTGATCCCAACATTGTAACAAATCTCATCTTGGCTGATGAATTTAAGCATTAGAACTTTTGACTGATGTTTACTCTCAAATAAAGTTATGTCTCCCTCTTGCCCTTGTCACCATACCGTCTGCTTTTTCCTCTTAAATGAGACTTAGCTTGCTGTGTTTCTGCCCTTTCTGCACAAAAGTAAATTGATAGTTTGAGAATATTTGCAACCTTAGAGCTTGAAAAAAGTTTCAATTTAGCTTTTATTAGGTGCTGGGCAGCCTAGTGCCAGACTGTGTACACAGTTAAACAACAAGAGTTCTCCTAGGGGAGTATATTGTTGCAAACTTCAGCATCTATATGCAAATTAGACTTTCTGTATTTTCTATCAGTTAGAACAGATTTTTTTTTTTTTTTTCCTTTCGCTATCTAAAACACTGACAAGCCCTACAGAAAACAGTCTGCTCTCACTGGCTGTGAATATTAGAAAGACTATTTTGGTTTCAGAGACTTTTAGAAAAGCACGGTTATACCACAAGTGCATAATATTCCAGAAATATATATACATATATATATGCATACATGTACACATATATATATATGTATGTATACATATATACATATATATATACATACATATATATATATGTATATACATATGTATGTATATATATATATATATACATACATATATATATATATACATACATATATTATATATAATTTAAAAAAAAAAAGGGCGGGAACGCTTAAGTCAGAAGTGAACACTGAACAGAAGTGAAAGCAAGTACTACCAAGAGACTTTTATTTGACATGGCGAGAAGGAATCCTGAAGAAAACAAAGATTATTTTCATAAAATATCTTAGCCATGGTATTCTAAAAATCATCAATTTTAAAAGCTGTCCTAAGATTTTTTTTTTTTTTTTTTTTTTTTTCTGTTGCGGTTATATATTCCTGTAACTGAGCCCCATGGAAGGAAACCTGAGCAAAGAAACACTTAATGGACCTGTGGCCCTTGGAGTCTGAGCAGGTGAGCTGTATTTCAGAGCCTAGAGGGTGAAGCACAGCCCTTTGAAATATGTGCCTTCCTCAGTTGCCCTAGAAGAAGTCAGTGTAGTTTCTGACTTCTGGGAGGATAAACATGTTTTGATTTCCATGTTACACCTGAACTGTAGAAACTGGAGTCTGATACTCCCATGAAAGCTATCTACAATACTCACATTGCAAATGGACGGCATCAATCTGGCAAACAGGATATGGAGCTCGCTGTTTTCTCATCTCTATCTTATTTATGCAATACTCACTTCTGGTTGTGAAATACAATTTCTTTTTTCATGTGGGGCACTACTACACACACACACACACAAGATAAATAGATACCAATTATGAGCAATAAATCATGAATTTTGAGAAGCAAATTCTTCTTGCATTTGAATTAAAAAAAAAAAAAAAATAGTAGCTTTAAATACCTGATACTTTGCAACTACATTGATGTTTGTTTGTTTGTTTGTTTTGTTTTGTGTGTCAGGTTAACATTTTTGCTTAAATTGAAAAGGGGTCAGTTTCTATCCTACCTACCTGCTTCTTCCTTTCATGACCCTGCAGTTGTTGCATTTCTGGTGGTGCGTGTTTCACAGTATCCTGTGAGCAAAGTAGCGTCCTGATACTGGCTCTGAAAAAGGAAAGATAGGAAAAGGAGGTGAACAGGGAGTGTTAACCCTTTGAAGGATTTGAGAGGTGAAGAGGTCATCTGTGGGCTGGTCCAAGAAGTTAATGAAAATATGGCCACCTCACCAAACCTGTCAATGAGCACCTGGAGCATGTGGAACTCCTCCTGGGGATGGATGAGGAGATGACAGGTAGCTTATGGGTCAGTATTTAAGGAAGGGCAGAGACAGGTGACATTTTAGTATGGGTTCTGTTACAGACCACCTTATCAGGAAGACAAAAGAGATGAGGCCCTCTACAGACAGATAGAAGCAGCCTTACATTCACAATCTCTGGTCCTCACGGGGGACTTCAGCCACCCTAATATCTGTTGGAGAGACAGCACAGCAGGATACAGGAAATCCAGGAGGTTCATGGAATTATATCTTCCTTCTCCAAGTGATAGATAACTGTCACTGAGACTCATTTTTAACCAGACCTTTATTTTCAAGCTTGACTGTGCATTCTTGACTGTCAGTCATCCCTTATGCTGTCAGAATGTAGCTAATTACGTGTAATGTTACATTTCAAGACAGTTTTTGGTATCTCCCTGAATCCCCAGCTGTACTTGTAGAGGGTTTTATTCTGCTCAACTTTGTACTGCAACATTCACTTAAAAACTTCCAAATTAATTGGAGGAAACTCTTTCATGAAAGACAAGGCTATTGAAGATCCATTTCACAAAGCATTGTGGTCACATTATTGAGCAAGAGATTTAGTATACTCCTGTGAATGCTAACTGAAATAGCTTACTTAAAGTGAAATGCTATTTTATTCTGTGCTAATCATGTCATTTTCCTATTCCAGTATCCCATATAATTCAGACGTTTGTATTCTCTGTCTGAGTGGAAAACCCACTTGAAGTCAACACCGTGTAATGATTTAGCAGATGTATGTGCACTTCATACATTTCAGTTTGTTTTTATGAACTAAACATAATACTATGTCATATGAATAGCCTTAATTCTGTACTGTATATTGGGAGGAGAAGGTGAAGTAACATTCACAGTTATGACGGTGAACAGATTGTTGGCTAAGGACTCTTAAGAGTCTGGAATATTTTCCTCCAGATCAGAAGAAAAGTGAATAACTGAATTTTATATGCAAAATGAATAACTACATTGTAAACATATACAATTAATCTGTAGAAGCAGATTTGAGCGCTGGAACAAGGTGAACAGTTCAGGGAGTTCACAAAGACAAAAGGCATCTGATGAACAAGGAAAATGCGTTATTTTCTGACAGACATTACTTTCAGCTGTTGAAACAGTATATGAGGAAGGGAATCCCCACATCATAATTTGTGTAAAAATCTTCATACATGGCAGACACAAAGAATAACAGGGTACAATGATCTTGAGGGAAAGAATGATATGAGGACCTACCAACTTTTCTTTTTTTTAGATCCATATATTTTTTGTCTAAGTCTGTGTATTACGTACTTAAGTCTGTGTATTACATACTTCAACTGGTAGGAACTTAAGAGGTAATGTGCACATAAGGCTGTGTAAGTGCCTAAGCATTTATGCAGTCTTCCTAGGTCTCCTGAGTGCTCCAATTGCAGAGCAGAATTGTATCATGGAGCACCTTAGTCTAGGAAGTGTGCTCAAGAAGTCAAAGACAAAAATGTTCTGCAGAAAATATTTTTTTCTTCTTTTGCCCAGAGGTACAGAAGAGTGAAACATAAACATGGAGACTGCAAAAGTACATTTCAAAGACCTTAACCAAAGTTGAAAAGAATTCTCTGAAGTAGGCTGAACACCATGATGCTCTGGTCTCATCTATATATTTGCAAAATACAAAAGACTGATAATGTGAGAGACTCCTGGAGTAGCTGGAGACCACCAGAAAGCAATGGATTACATAGCTTCTACTCTATTTGTTCAAACTACAGCACCTGGAAAATGGGTGACCATACAATACGTAGGTACAATGAGTGAATGTAAAGCTTCATTTGGAGAATGGTCTCACTAGTATGCAGTTTAATTTTAAATGCAAACTCAAAACTTAAATATTAATATTAGAAACAAAAGGAAGTACCCCTTCTGCAGAGCTGGAAGATACTTCTATATTGTTTTCAGAGAAAGCAGGACCGCTATTTTCTTTTCTCTTGCTACCACCATTTTATTTATTATTTTTTCTCGTCTTTGTGAGATTTTGATTTCATGCTCTTGCAATAACAGGAATCAAGCATTTGCACAGCTGGAGAACCTCTCCTCTACATCACCTTTAGGCTGATTCTAGCTGGCAAAAATAAAAACAGTGAGGCTTTCTGTGCATATTTCCAAGGTAGAACTATCTTTTCCTTGAGCCTTACAGATAGGTAACTGCAAAAAGGCAGGAGGTAATCTGGAAGAAAAGCAAATGCATGCTCTCTTCTGCTGATGTAGGTTGCTGGCTGAGTGCACACAAGTGAACACTGAGAGAGAGACAGGAGTCTTTCTATGGTGTTTTTCTCCTTTAAGACAGTTGGTTCTGATTCAAATATTCTGCAGCACTTCTGGAGATGTCAATCCACAGCATGGGGGTGGGGAAGGGGCACCCCAGGAAATCAAAGCAAACTCAATTATCTATCTGCTGACAATGACAAAACCATTTAATTCCTCAGCTCTTCACCGAAAGGGGGGGGGGGGGAGGTGCGCGAAGGGGGAAATTAAAAGTGTGAACATTTTTAATGAGTGCAATTATTGAATCATCAGTCAACAGTCCATCTGCTTCAGAGTGTTCCAGTGACTAGAGAAAGACTAAAATACTGCTTTGCCTCTTTGCATTCATATAATCATATAAATACTCTTTAAGGAAAAACTAATGATATTCATATATCATTCTCATTCCTTTCAATAACTTGAAGCTTGTTCCTCTTTCACTAATTTAGCTTTATTAATCACTAATTTTGAGTCTGACACCAAGCTGGTGGAAATATCTTGGCAGATGCATGGGTAACAGATTACCCCCATGACAATAAGTACAGAATCATGTAACACTTGAACTGAAAGATAAACTAATGCAAAATTTATCTCAAAGGTCCATTTAGCCTAGGTTGAGTGAGCAAAAGAAACTTCACACTACAGTTAAAAAAAAAAAAAAAAAAAAAAAAAAAAAGGAGGGGCAAGGAGACTGGATTTAAAATTCCTTTCTCCTAGTGCTATCAATTTGCTTGGTGCACAGATCTGAGTGTGACAGCATGTCAGGGAAGAGCCAAAACTTATTCAGTTTGAAAAGAGTTTGAAAATCTTTGCAAATAGTCAGCACAGATAGAGGAGGGAAGGTTCAGATAAATGCCTGAACCTGAGGAATTGTGATAGAACTATAAATCTGTTTTGGCTGTGGTATCCTAAAATTCATCCCAGAAAGGCAGGGAAAGTAGAGATTGGGATCTAAAACCAGTAACAGTCTTTGCTATATGCTAACTTATTATATTGGGATTTCTGCTACAAGCATGTGGCTGAATAAAAAGGATCATTTTGTAAAAGGGAAGTTTCTGGAATTGCAAATAAATTAAACATTTTGTAGAAATGTCCTTTGTCTAGCTTTTTTCAGGCTTCCTCTGCAATACCAAGTGGACAATTACACCGATACAGTAATATGCACAGTAATATGAGATGTATCGTCTGAGAAATCACTGACTGCTACAGGCAACAGCAGCTGAAGATTCTAAGGTCCAAACTCTAAAAAATCTGACTTCCCATTGACGGTTGCAAACAATATATTTCTACTGTGGATAGAACAACTAAACAAAACAATAATTTACCCTCTTCTTGAATCTGAAAATACTACATATATATTTTATATAACAGAATAGTCTGAAGATGATGCTTAGTCTTGGAGTTTAAAATTGAAAACAACTGATGTCAAATAATGGCCTCAGATAAATTAGAAATATTGATTTATGTATTGTGGCCACTGCAACATTAATACTGGTACTTGAGCTAGGTGTTGGAGGATTACATGAGAGGTGATGAAATCTCTTTATCAATTGTCTGGAATAACAAGGCAAGATACTACTTTTATTGTTATGTTATGATACTCTATGAAATAATTATTTATTTCATTTTCAAATATATTTTTTTCAAAGTAACAAACATAAAAATACCAAACAGCTAGCTGTAATGTTATCATGGCATCCAGGCTGTGCTTAATCAATACACTTTTTTTTTTTTTTCCTTTCTTCAAATTTATATCTACCAAGAGCTAGAGCAGCAGTTTTTGCTATTGGATAAAGAAACATTAAATAAACAATTAAACCTTATTCTCTTTGTAAGAATGAAATAAATACTGGATTTGATTTTCAGTTTTAAATGTGAGGATGCATTGAAACACATCTCTGTGAAGAAATATGGCCCTACTTTCACGATACGTGCTTTAGCAATTTAAAAGTAATCAGTAATATCTTGCATCTCCAAGAAAGTAATTGGTGACATGTAGGAGATTATTGTTAGAATCCACTGACTGTTTTTTCTCTCTCTCCCACTAGTTTTGACAGCTCTGCATAATGACTGACAGTAAATGGGGCTTGTGCACTGTCAGGTGTTCTGGAAAGGGCTCTGGCAGGGAAGATTTGGCTAATCACTTTGTAAACTAAGGTCCTGATGACATTCAGAGCAGTACGTTACATTGCACCAAGAACTTATCCCTTTCATTTCAATGAGAGCATTTACTTGTAAGTATTTTTAGTTTCTCATGTGCAGCCCCCACTCCTGTATTTTGCTGGGATCCACATAGACACACAACACATCCTCAGTAAGCAAAGGGAGATGTCATTTAATGTCTCTTTGTGTATTACTAAATCCATCCTTGGAGAAATAATTATTTGATATTTGCACACTGCCTGCAGATTAGCTAAGTGCCTCACGAAAGGAATATACAGATTTTAGCTTCAGTAAGCTTGAAGTCTACAATCAAGACACAACAAATGAAGGGAAGGAAATAATAGATAAGAAATGTGACAGCAATTAATATACTTTTTGGCAAGAGAGAAAAAAAATCCAAATCTGGGTTTAATTGTTATATTTTTTGTAGTGTTCAGGGTAGGCAACAGGACAAGACTTTTCAGGATTAATTTGGGTGAAATGAAGGTGCCGTCTTGGAGTATTGGTTTGGGAACATAGGTCAAGGAATTTTTTAAAAAGAGGGGAAAAAAAAAAAAAAGGAGAATTGTAAGAGGGGATAACTTGGATATCCATGTGATTTAAAACAGAGTGGAGTATAACAGAAGAATAACAGAAGAAAAAAATGGCAGAAGGGTTAATTGTTGTAACACCTGAAAGCATGGGCAAAAAAATTAAACTTAAGATCAGCAGAAATAAACTCCAACTAACAAGAACTTCTCTTTCTGACAGTAAAACAGACTTTTTAAAGTGAAGAGCCTGAATCAGTGAAAGTGAAGAGCCTGAGGAAAATGTGTTTGAAGAAAATAATGAGAAAGAGGTTGCAGTTGTCAGTGCAAACCAAGCAAACACCTAGAGAGACAGGCACCTACAACCCAGTGCAGCAGGAGACTGTTGCTGTGATTTAGGACAAGGAGGGAGAACAGGATCAGAAGTGATTCCTAGGCTGCAAGACTGCATAGCAGATAGTGACACTGCTGGCACTAACATGGAGATGGATGGGTGTTTTCAGAAGAAAACATGAGAAGATGAGTTTCAGCAATTCTGATTTTGAAATTTCAGCAAGCTATTAAAAGTGACAGGTCCATTGAGACAAGAAGAACCAAGGGGCTGAATCATATTCAGGAAAGGAAAAACAAAAAAGAGAGTTACTGGACTGAAGCACAGGAATTATGAACTTGGCTGACCATCTGAAGTGAGATTACTTTTTATAATGTAGGGAGAGTCTTATTGCTTGTCCTTTGTTATAGGCATGAGTAAAAGAATCACCATGTGTTTACAAATAGCAACAGAATTTTGTACTATGATTTTTAGATAATTTGGATTAGAAATTGTCAAAGTGCATTAAGCAGAAGTACATTAAGTACATTAAGTGCATTAAGTACAAACCAAATTCAAAAATGATACACTATTTTTCAAAATAACTGTGGGAATTCTCTGAAGTACTGTTAACTACTGCTACTTGATCTGTGTGCATGTAGCTATTTTAACAATTTTTCTGTGACTTGGGCAAAGAACAAAATATTGTTCAGTGTTTTACAAAAATGTATTAGGGAACCTGGCCCAAAGAGCTTGAAGAGCAGACATAGTGGGTATCCAAGGCAAGCAATCTACCTTCAAGTTTTACAGAATGTCAATATAACACGGATGAAATGCTGGCCATATTGAATGCAGTGGCAGACACTTGATGAACACAGTATGCAAAGGATATTGGCAATCACAGGAATCACAGCTAATCTCCTGCCTCACCATGATCACAGGCATATTTCTGTAGGCTGTCTGGCAAATGCAAGTTGCAATAACCTGACGTTAGCTCAGTCTCTTTAATATGACTTCCAGAATTTCTGTTCAACAGAACACATTTGGTTCTGACAGGATAGCAGCTCCCACTGATTGCTGGATTTGGTGTAGTAGATTATTTTCTTATCAAAATGAGTTTTCATTTTAAAAAAATTAAAAAAATAGCACACACACAGACATAAAAATTCTCTTGTTATCCAAAGTTAACTGCTAGGAACTGCCTATGGTAAAATATGTTAGAGTACAGTGGCAAACAACTCAGAGGGCTTACTGCTACAGTAAACTTTAATACCAGCAATATTCTCCACAGATGTTAGTTTCAAAAACCCATTTTGGACAACCATCTATCAAAACTATCAAAAGAACATTTCTAAAACATCCTAGGATCAGACACATTTTTGTACGTTTTAATTTCTGACTTTACCTAAGAAATGTCCTTTTTCTATTTGCTGGTTTGTTTAAGAAGAAATTAGTAATATATAATCCATATGTCATATCTGAAAAAACAGTGAATTGGACAGCATATTAATATAAATGAAAAAGAGGGGAGAGAGAAAGGAGAGATAGAGAGAAAAGTTGAATAAATAAATAAATAAATAAATAAAGTAGTGGGTTCTTTTTACTGTAAGGAAAGGAGTAGAGAACATTAACAAAGAATGTAATTTAATACCTAATCAATTTACTGATTGGATTTTCCATGAGATTAACTTTGAGTCCAGAATGAATTGCACTGATCTTGGAAACTGCTATAATGACAAGCAAGCAGTGGTATGAGGCTCTAGAGGTATAAAAATAATAATGTCAAAGACTTCAAATGGCTACAGTAGTTAATTCAATGAGTTCAAATAACATTATGATTGGACATAAACCCATGAAAGCAGGAAAATTATGAGGTAAGCCTGCCAGAGCACTGCCCAACCATTTTCTTGTGTTAATATAATGCTGGACATACAGGCTCTTCTTTGAGGGCCTCAAAATGCTACACGGGGACAAATTCTGCACATAATACTCTTTCAAGTTTCTTATCTTTTTCATATATGTATCTAAGAACATAAATATCAATGCCTGGGCATTGAAACCTTAAAAAAAAAAAAAAAAAAAATCAACACTGTGGGCTACAACTGAACTGTGCTTGGCTAGGGAATGAAGCAGGCAAAAGTGGCTCTTGGCATATATCTGCACTTTGATCTGGGGCTACAAACCACTCCACAGAAACAAGAAACAGAGCCTAGTACATGCAGCTCTGCTCTGGCCACTCCTTCCCTGTCCACAGAGCTCCTTTTGCCAGACTTTTGGCTGCTTTGAGTGATGCCTGATGGTAGTGACACTGATGCCTGATGGTAGTGACACAGGGAGCACAAGACCTGGCTATAACTACACCCTCCCTACTGGCCCTGCCTCCCCAGGTGCCCATACACAACAGGTTTGTGGCCCTGGAGCTTGAGAGATTGGTGGGTGAGAATGTGGTGAACAGTCTACCCAGGAGGATGCCTAGGGTGAGGAATTCAATTCCACACCTCAGGACTGCCTCCACTAAGAAAGAAAGAAGGGTGATTGTTGTAGGCAGCTCCCTTCTCAGGGGAGCAGAGGGCCCTATTTGTCGACCTGACCCCAACCTGTAGCCTCCCTGGGGCCAGGGTCAGGGACATTGCCAGAAAGCTTCCTAATCTGGTTTGTCCCTCCGGCTACTATCCTCTTTTGATAGTCCAGGCTGGCAGAGATGATATTGAAGAGAGAAGCCTGAAGGTTATCAAACACGACTTTAGGGGACTGGGATGATTAGTAGATGGAGTGGGAGTACAGGTTGTGCTTTTCTCCATCCCTACAGTGACAGGGAGGGGTACGGAGAGGACCCAGAAAGCCCACCTGTTAAACAGGTGACTCAGAGGCTGGTGCCAATACAGAAATTTTGGCTTTTGACCATGGGGCACTTTTCTTGGCACCAAGCCTGCTAACTACAGATGGGTCCCACCCGTCTCAAAGGGGAAAACAAACACTAGCACAAGAGCTGGCAGGGCTCTTTTAGAGGGCTTTAAACTAGGTAGGAAGGGGGACAGGTATGGGGAGGGAATAAGGTTCATTAGAGGTGTGCCAGGGAGAAAGAACAATGTCAGGGCCTGGGGAGAAGGCAATGGACCAGCTGAAGTGCATCTACACTAATGCATGCAGCATGGGCAACAAACACGAGGAGCTGGAAGGCATCATGCAGCAGGCTAGCTATGACTTGGTTGCCATCACTGAAATGTGATAGGATCACACCCATGACTGGAGTGTTGCAATGACTGGCTATAGGCTCTTCAGAAGGGACAGGCAGCACAGAAGGGGTGGTCGTGTGGCTCTTTATATTAGAGAGTGTTTTGGTGTTGTGGAACTCGAGGCTGAGACTGGGAATGATAAGGTTGAGTCCCTATGGGTTAAGATCAGCAGGAAGGCCAATAAGGCAAGCAACCTGGTGGGGGTCACCAAACCAGGATGAGGAGACAGATGAGGAGTTCTACAGGCAGTTGGCAGAAGTTGTGAAATTGTCAGCTCTTGTCCTTGTGGGGGACTTCAACTTCCCTGACATATCCTGGAAATGCAGTATAGCTCAGAGGAAGCAATCTGGGAGGTTTCTGGAGAGAATAGAAGAAAGTTTCCTGATGCAGCTGGTTAGTGAGCCTACCAGGGGAGGTGCCCCACTAGACCTTCTGTTCACACCTGTGATGGTTGGGAGCTGTCTTAGGCAGAGTGACCACGAAATGGTAGAGTTCTCTATTATTGGCAAAGTCAGGAGGGGGACCAGTAAAACTGCTGTCTTGGACTTCTGGAGGGCAGACTTTGAGCTGTTCAGGACACTGGTTGGCAGAGTCCCTTGGGAGGCAGTTCTGAAGAGCAGAGGAGTCCAGGAAGTCTGGCACTTCTCAGGAAGGAAATCTTAAGGGCTCAGGAGCGGTCTGTCCCCATGTGCCCAAAGACGAGCCGGTGTGGAATAAGACTGGCCTTGCTGAAAAAAGAATTGTGGCTAGAATTCAGGAAAAAAAAAAAAAAAAAGGAAAAAAAAAAAAAAAGCAAGGTTTATTAACTTTGCAAGAGAGGGCAGGCAACTCAGAAGGACTATAAGGATATTGTAAGGATGTGTAGGGACTAAATTAGAAAGGCCAAAGCTCATCTGGAGTTCATTCTGGCTACTGCTCTTAAAGATAACAAAAAATGTTTTTATAAATACATTAACATTAAAAGGAGGACTAAGGAGACTCTCCATTCTTTACTGGATGTGGTGGGAAACTTAGAGACGAGAGATGAGGAAAAGGTTGAGGTGCTTAATGCCTTCTTTGCCTTGGTCTTTACCAGCAAGACTAGTTATTACCTGGAGACCCAGTAACCTGAGCTGGTGGAAGGGGGTGGGGAGCAGGATGTGGCCCTCACAATCCACGAGGAAATGGCTGGCGACCTGCTACAGCACTTGGATTTATGCAAGTTGATGGGGCCAGATGGGATCCACCCAAGGGTATGGAGAGAACTAGCAGAAGAGCTGGCCAAGCCACTTTCCATCATTTATCAGCAGTCCTGGCTATCAGGGGAGGTCCCAGCTGACTGGTGGCTAGAAAATATTACACCCATCTACAAGAATGGCCAGAAGCTTGACTTGGGAAACTATAGGCCTGTTAGTTTGATCTCAGTGCCAGGGAAGGTCATGGAGCAGATGATCTTGAGTGTCATCATGTGGCACTTGCAGGGCCACCAGCCAATCAGGCACAGTCAGCATGGGTTTATGAAAGGCAAGTCCTGCTTTAATAACTTGATCTCCTTCTATGACAAAGTGACAAGCTGGGTGGACAAAGGAAAGGCTGTGGATGTGATCTACCTTGACTTCAGTAAGGCTTTTGATACTGTTTCCCACAACATTCTCCTCAAGAAACTGGTTGCTCTTGACTTGGACTGCCATATGCTTTGTTGGGCTAGAAACTGTCTGGGTAGCTGGGCCCAAAGAGTTGTGGTGAATGGAGTTATATCCAGTAGTTGGCCAGTCACTAGTGGAGTCTGCCAGGGCTCAGTACTGGGGCCAGTTCTCTTTAGTATCTTTATCAATGATCTGGATAAGGGGATTGAGTGCATCCTCAGTTAGTTTGCAGACAACACCGAGTTAGGTGCGTGTGTTGATCTGCTCAAGGGTAGGAAGGCTCTGCAGGAGGATCTCGATAGGCTGGACCAATGGGCAGAGGCCAACTGTATGAAGTTCAACAAGGCCAAGAGCCAGGTCCTGCAGCTGGGGCACAAGAACCCCAAGCAGAGCTACAGGCTAGGAGATGAGGGGTTAGAAAGCTGCCTGGCAGAGAAGGACCTGGGGGTATTGGTTGACAGTCGGCTGAATATGAGCCAGCAGTGTGCTCAGGTGGCCAAGAAGGCCAACAGTATCCTGGCTTGCATAAGAAACAATGTGGCCAGCAGGTCCAGGGAAGTGATTGTCCCCCTGTACTTGGCTCTGGTGAGGCCGCACCTTGAGGACTGTGTTCAGTTTTGGGCCCCTTATACAATACGGACATTGAGGTGCTCAAGCAAGTCCAGAGAAGGGCAATGAGGCTGGTGAGGGGTCTGCAGAACAAGTCTTACAAGGAGCGGCTGAGGGAGCTGGGATTGTTCAGCCTGAAAGAGAAAATGTTCAGGGGTGACCTTATCGGACTCCACAGGTACCTTAAAGGATGCTGTAGCGAGGTGGGGGTTGGTATATTCTCCCATATGCCTGGTGACAGGATGAGGGGGAATGGGTTAAAGTTATGCCAGGGGAGGTTTAGGTTTGTTATTAGGAAGAACTTCTTTACTGAAAGGGTTGTTAGGCATTGGAATGGGCTACCCAGGGAAGTGGTTGAGTCACCATCCCTGGAGGTCTTTAAAATACGTTTAGATGTAGAGTTTAGTGATACGGTTTAGTGGAGGACTTGTTAGTGCTACGTCAGAGGTTGGACTCGGTGATCTTAGAGGTCTCTTCCAACCTAGATTATTTTGTGATTCTTTGTGATTCTGTTATGGTTTTATAGATGTACATCATGTTTTAACAGACTCTAGGGTTTGTTCTTTCTTCTCTCCCCTTCTCATTTAATCCTCTAGTTTGTTGTACTTCCAGTAAGGTAAGTGCTGCAAGTTACAATCGGGAGAATCAGAACCTGTTATTTTTATGGGGCAGAGGGAGAAAAGTTCCCAATATGTGCCTTTTTAATATCATTTTCAAAGAAAGATAAACCCCATACATTGCCAAGGCACTTCAAACAGGTTGCACTTTCTTTACCACCCCATTGTTAAATCAGGAGGTCACTACGCTTTGGGAGACCTCTGAAAGCCGCAGAGAGAGTGAAATCTCTCTGTCCCACCTCAGCACTTCTGAACCTTCAGCTACTTTAATAGTTAAACTGTCCAGAAAAAAAAAAAAAAAAAAACAAAAAAAAAAAAAAAAACCTTCACAAGCATGGGAAAATAGGTGGACAAGAGTTACAAAGTGGAGGTCTATTTCGTTTACCCTTTGCTGCAAATTCTGATGTCAATATCCCTTGTTATCTATATTTGCTCTTAGAAACTAAGAGCATAAGAATTGCATCTACTTACAGCCTAATGAATCAGTCTCTAAAAATAAAGTGGGGTGAGGCCAAGTTAACCTCAAAACTGTTATTCCTGCTGAAGTCAATGAACGTGGGGTGAGGTTTAGTCACAGTATTGAGAAGTGAGAGTGCCCTTCTTATCCCTGAAGCTGCCCTGAGGGGGAGTGTCCCTTGAGTTATCTGCTGGCCAATGAGAACAAGCTGAAATAGTTTTCATAAGAAATCACTACAGGAGACCTAAAAATAATGGGGCAAGGAGTGAGGAGATAAGTTATCTTGCACTTAAATTTAGGACTAGAGAGACAGAAGGAGGACAAGATAGCCTGAAGAGTGTGCAGCTCTTTCCTGGTGTGGCCTAAGACATCATGGGAGACTTTCATCAAGTCATTAAACACCTATTGAAGCATTAGCTGATTCTGCACACTTTGTTAAAAAAACAGAAATTACAAATGAGGCAACTTTTCAGTCTCTTGCAGTATGGTAGGAAGACAAGGAAAATGTCAAAGATAGCTGCTGAATTTGTGAATAGGAAAAAGGAAGAGATGTTTTCAGAATGTCTGAGTCTCTCTATCTAAAGTAAATAAAATAAATAAAATAATAATAATAATAAATACTATGCTTTAGAGCTGTTTTATAAAAAGAACATATCAAAGACAAGATAAAATAGAGTAAATATATTTGAAAGCAGTAAAAATGTGTTCATAACTCATACGTCATTTTGTTATTTTATTGATGCACTGATTGTAAGGTTAATATGGATATTATCTAGGACCCTCAAGCTCTTAGCAAGCTCTTAAGATTAACTTTAATGTCATAGAAAAGGTATGAAAATGATTTTAGAAATATTTCTGTCAGTGTCACAGTGTCAGATTATTTGTCTAGTAAGTGAAGAGCAGGATGCATCAAAAGATCTTAGCCAGTTAAAGCTGAGTTCTCCAGTGTTCTCCATAATTTTAGAATATAAGTCATAGTATTGTATTAATAACTATCAAGGAAATGCACTCAGACATAATGCATTTAAACTGGATGGCAAATACCAACCATTTGGCTCAACGAGAAAATGTTTTGCATAGTAGTAAGACTGCAAGTTACACTACAAGCATGACCTGTCTCTAATATTATGCCAATCAAAATTTAAAACAACTTTTTGGTACCAGAGACAAAGAAAGTTTTCTTAGAAATGTAACTCTAAATAGTCAATAATTATTACAAATTATTTTTGAATTTGAGATATGAAGATGTCGTTTTTTCTATTTGGATGTGCAAATATTTCAGAATTAATGAGGGTAATATTTTAATTTCAATTGATTAATTAATTTGCTGTCACCTCCTAGAATTATACACACATGAAATAAACTTGGCACTGGAAAATTCTGCATTTTCTCTGACTCTGCATTTTCTGTAACTTTGCATGTTTTCTACATTTTTTAAAAGAACTTATATTTTATCTTAAACTCTGTCTACCGAAATCCTGTCTTTTAAAAGCTTTGGTACCAGACTGAATAGAATTGCAATAAGAAATCTATCTTTAAAGCTAGCACATTTTCCAGAAGAGAGATTTTCTCTTTTTTTTTTCTTTTCTTTTTTTTTTTTTTTTTTTTTTTTTTTTTAGCAGAATCTTTTAACATGTTCCCAAACACAGCATTACAAAGACCATTTTTTTTTTTTTCCCTCAAATATATA
Organism: Heteronetta atricapilla; assembly: GCA_011075105.1. Lineage (NCBI taxonomy): Eukaryota > Metazoa > Chordata > Aves > Anseriformes > Anatidae > Heteronetta > Heteronetta atricapilla. Next base: position 31,394,623 of record CM021763.1, on the reverse strand, counting down.
CAAAGTAAACTCATTGAATTTTATTTGGAAAAAGGTATCTGTATCTACATGCAATTTATCCTAAGTGTTTTTCCTAAATCCTGTATTCTAAAGTTTTGCCCAAATTATCGTTTTTGTCACTTGTCTCATTTTTTATCCTAATGAAAGTATTTCAAAATTTCAAATTGGCAATAGCTATTTCTCCTTCCAGAATCTAATCCTTAAAAGAGATATTTCATTTCTCTGTTAACAAACCCAAACTACAGAAAAGTCTCACAGCCAGCCTAAATGTGGTTTCAAATACTCTGTTGATATTATAACTGCAATCTTTGAAGAGGCTGACCTCTTTAGTCCAGTTAGTGCAATACTTTGATACATTCAACTCACAGTATTTTAGGTACGTTGCTTGAAACCATGCTGTTATACCCTCCAAGTTGTTTGACATGTTTTATCGAGTCTGTCTCAGGAAATGTAGCACCCTGTTGGATTATGCACTGTAATGTTACAATTTATCATGGGCTGTGGGAGTCTGGAGTGGTCCCTGCTGTCTGGAACATAGCCACCATTGTAGCCATCACAAAAAGGCATACAAAAAAGGCATGAGAGAAAACTCATAAAACTACAGATCTATTAATCTGACCTAAGTCTCTGAAAAATGTATGGAGATGATGGTCCTGGAAGTTATTGAAAATCAGTTAAAGAACATTATCAACTGTAGTCAGCATAGTATCATCAAGGGAAGATTGTACCTTAATAACTTGATCTCTATTATAAGGTCACCCACTTGGATGAAGGGAAGGCAGTGGATGTATTTTTTCTGTCTTTTAGTAAGGCCTTTGATACTGTTCCTCACAGCATCTCTCTAGACAAATTGTCCAACACTGAGATGAATAGATTCACATGACACTGTGTGATGGACTGTGTTGATGGTAGCACTCAAAGGGTTGCCATGAATGGGGATACATCTGGCTGGCAGATGGTCAGCAGCAGAGATCCCCAGGGCTCAGTTCTAGGGCCAGGACTGTTCAACATTTTTATCAATGATCTGGATGCAGGAGTACAGTGTAACCTCAAACAAGTTTGCTGATGTTACCACACTAGGAGGAGTTTGTCACTGGATAGACAAGAGGCCTTACAGAGAGATCCATACAGACTGGAGCACTGTTGAATCAGCAGTGGCATGAAATACAAAATAAAAATAAAAATAAAAATAAATGAAAAAGCCAGGCACTCTACCTGGGATGGAGTGATGCTAGTCACAAGTAAAGACTGAGACACATGGCTGGAGAGCAGCTTAGCAGATAGGGATCTGGGGGTGTTGGTCAACAGTAGGTTCAGCATAAGCCAGCAGTGTGCCTTGGGACTTAAAAGTGCTAACCATATTCCGGGATACATTAATGTGGTGACATTGAAGGATGGCTAAACTCCACCACAATCACTCTCTCACTCCACCTCCTCAAAAGTCTCAAGGGTTGAGATAAGGGCAAGATCACTCACCAATTACCACCATGAGAAAACAGACTCAGTGTAGGGAGATTAATATTATTTTTAACTTATTGCTACAAGTCTAGAGCACCGAGAAACTAAAAGCAAACTAAAATACCTTTTTCCCATCTATTTTCTTTTATCTCCTCCCTCAAGTGAAGCAGGGGAACAGAGAATGGGGGTTGCAGTCAGTCCATAATGTTTCATTTCTGCCTCTCTTTCATGGTCACTGTCTTCTCCTGCTCCAGTATGGGATCCCTCCAACAGGATGCCATCCAGCCCAAACCAATCCAGCCTGGACTTCCCACAAACTGCAGGTCTTCAAGAACTGCTCCAATACAGGCCTGTAAAATGGTGTCCATCCTATGGGTCACCCATAGGCAGAAGTTCCCACCAGATCACTTCTCCACGGGTTCTTCTCCACAAGCTGCAGTTTCAGTCCAGAGTCTGCTCCTCTGAGAATTCTCCAGGGACTACAGCCTCCTCCAGGTCACTTCCTCTGCCTGTTCTGCCTCCCTGCCTGCTTCACTGTGGGTTCCCCTGTGGGCTACAGCGTGGGGACAGCCTACTCCATCAGGGGCCTCTCCACAGGCCAGAGGGGAACTGCACTGGCACCTGCAGCAACTTCTGCACTGACCTTGGGGTCTTCAGAGTTGTTTTACTCTACATTTTCCAACTCCTCTCTTTAACAGTTCCTGTATAACCTTTTGGCCTTTCTTAAATATGTTATCACAGAGCCACAATCAGAGGTGCTCATTGGTTGAGCTTTGGCCATCTGGAGATATTTTCTGGATCCAGCTGGAACTGGCTCTTATATGAGATAAGTTAGCAGTCCCCCTGCTATCAAACCCTTAGCCACATAAACCTCATATAATTAAGCACAGCATAGGCAGCTGGTTAAAAGATATGATTCTTCCACCATTAGTGAAGCATCACCTTGAATATTGTATTCAGTTCTGGGTTCTACAATAGAAAAAGGATATTAAGATATTTGAGTACATCCAGAGGAGCACAACAAAGCTAATAAAAGGGGAGGAGGGCATTTCCTATGAGGAGAGGCTGAGGAAATTTGGATTTTCTACTCTGGAGGAAAGTAGGCTAAGAGGTGATCTCATTGCTCCCTACAGCTTCCAGAGAGAAGTTGGAGATGGAAGGGGAAATGGAGAGTGGTATGCTGGTCTCTTCTCTTTGGTAAGAACATGAGGGAACAGGACAAAGCTGTACCAGGGGAGATTCAGTCTGGACATTTGAAAACATTATGTACTCTATGGGTGGTAAAACACTGGAACAAGCTTCCTAGCAAGGTGGTTAATGTCCTTTTCCTGTCACTGTTCAAAAGGCATTTGGATAGTGCCCTCAATAATATAAGTTGTTGTTAGCCCTGATGTGGTCAGACAGCTGGACAAGATGATCTTTGACAGTCTGTTCCCACCTAACTATTGTATTTCTAGGCAATACTTCCAGACAGAAAGCATTTATATTTTTAGTGTTTGCATGTTGTTCTTCATCCTACCATTGGCATGAGTGCTTTTTCTTGCAGAACTTATCCTTCTTTTCAGAATTTTATCTGGATAAGAAAAGAAACATGACGATAGGTTGGACAACAAAAGGTACATGTAAAAAAAAAAAAAAAATCCCACACATAAATCAAATCTCAAAAAAGCAAAACAACTTTCAAAGATACGCTTGAAGATGCATACAATATGAATCAAATGTAGGTGTTATAGCCATACTTGGCCTTGCTGGATGAAGGATGAATGGTAGAGCCCCAGTTATAATGAGAGCTGGATTCAGAATTATTTATGCAAGACAGTATAAAAGGCTGCCATGTAAACACCAGTGCCAGAGAGTGATTATCATCAGTAGTAAGGAAAATAGTAAATGTGTTTCAATTCTATAAATGTCTACTGTACAGAATGTATGTTATTCATTGGTATTCATGGTGCAGTCTAAATAAGGTCTTGGCATGTCTTGGCAACCTTGGAGTACCTAAGAATTAATAGCATGAAACCCATTGATTTACAGCCATGCAGAATCAGTAGATTATTGAAATCAACACATTCCAAGCTCGTTAGCTAGTGTCTTACTTGGCAATTCTGTTTCCCAGTTGCTTTTGTGAATTCAGACACAGAACTTCTGAATTTCTGAAGCTGGAAAATGGGAGAGCTGAGAACAATGAGCTGGGTAATTTTTGCATGGTGATGCAAGCTGCAGAGAATTTGACTTGGGACAAATCTACCAAAATCCTGCCTGGAATGACACCAGATAGCATCTATTAACTTCCCCAATTATTAAAATTCTATCTGCACAAACTAGTGCTGTTTGCTTCCTTTGTGCAGTGCTATTTCCATACATACACATGCGAACGTGCATGGCTCATGGCCTGGAAGATTACTCATACTTTTACTGATAAACACCAGTAAACACTGGATGTATGTAGGTACTTCCTTTTGTGTCTGTATATATGAAATGATAAAGGAAATCTCTGACTTCTTTTCTGAGATAAGCTTGTCTAGGCAGCTCTGATGGTGTTAAAAAGCCTTCCAAAGCTCATCTTTGCTCTGTTGTTAAAGTTAACAGCCCTTCATCTGAGAACAGAAGCAGAGCCTTTGCATTTTTTTTTTTTTTTTTTGAATTTTATCTTCCCTAGGAGAAAGTTTATTTATGATGCCTTGAGGCAACATAAATTTGTGATTCATATTTATAAATGGCAAGAGTGGCCACCTCAAATTCAACATAATTTGGCTGTGGAGAACGTTTTATGATTCTTTGCCAATATTTACTTATTTGAAGTTGTGATTAGGCAAAGGCAAGAGCCTTCTTAGGATTTGAGACTCTGTCAGGTAAAAACGATACTTTGAAGCTTATAGCATATTAATAAAGGAAAAGCTTATAGAAATTAATGTGGTTTGAAAAAGAGCATTTAAAGTACCAACATGAAAAGCCCATGCTTGAAAGGTGCTTTGTCAGTATACAAATTACAGTACAAACTGTTCTCGATAAGTCCAGTGGCTGACCACAGCCTTCAGGGCTATGTGCCTACTTTTTTGGAATACATGTGTATACATATGCACTTACATTTATGTAAAACCACTGGCTCTGACATGCTCCTACACAAATGGATAACACAGGAATGCCTGTCAGCATTTATGCCTTCATCAGCATGACTGGACAATGACAGCTCTTCTTGAACCCACTCTTTTTTTCCATACTCAGACACTGCTGAGTGAAAAGCAGTTCTCTGCAGGCTGACAGCCAACCCTGGGGTGTGAAAACAGCAGTGGGAGAGCAACCTGCAGCTGTTTTTGTTTACCAGGCTTCCAGCCCTCACAAACAATGGCAGCAAAAAAAGTGGCATGGCAAGGAAACTCAGCCATGCTCCCAACAGCCAGGACAGGATTTCCTGGAGCAGCAGAGGGAGGCAAGGATTGCATCCACATAGCCAACCCCTGTCCTACTCCTAGAGTTGCACAGAAGCCAGGTGCACAGCATGTGGCCTCAGCATGGGTTGTCTTCTGGGACAATCTTGTGTCCTGAAGAAGACTTGTCTAGCATTTTGTTTTGCTTTGCGTTCCTTTTGTCAAAGTGAGCAAAATTCATTACACCCACTAACCCAGCCTGGTGGAGCCAACAGGGTGCCTGCTCATGTGCATATAGAGGCATTCCAGTTAGCTTCCTTACATCACCAAAGTAAAAGAGTGTTTCAGCTCCTCATCTGACCTGGTGTCTTGTGGGCTTTTCCTCAAGATTTCCAATACCGTTTCTGAAGAAGAAGAGTACTTCGCATTATTTTCTTCATCCTTTGTATCATATCACCTATCCACCTACTGGTAAATATTCCATGCAGGTTCTTCACAAGAAACCCTGAGGTTTCAAAATCAGGCTACTGTCTCTTTGTCTCTCACCACTGATTAGGTCAAAGTAATTATGGCTAAAATAAACTGTAATCTCACATTCCCCATTTTCCAGATTCCAAAAATCACACTTTGCATCAGACCTTTTCTACCATTTGTTTTATTTATTTATTTATTTATTTATTATTATTAGTGTTTTTTATTCTGATGGGCCTGAAGCAGTTCTTGGAATATTACAGCAAGTCTGAGATTTGTCATTTTTTAACCTGAGACTTCTAAAAAAAATAAAAAATAAATCTATTCCTGAGTAATATTCAGCCTTTTTTTTTTTCAGACTGAAGGAAACATTTATCTCTTTTTTTGCAAGTCCCCATAAATGTTCTGCCTTCGCTTCCCATCCCTATGACAGTAGAAATGACTAGTAACATGTGAGACTAATTTTCTTCAGATTTCATGACAAATTAGTCAACTCAGCTCTCACACGACATTCAGTTAAGTGATTAATAAGCAAATACAGTTGCTTTATTATACAGCACTTTCTTGCTTAGGAAAATTACCTTTAGTTAATTCTGTCTTCTTTTTTTTTTTTTATGTTTGACTTTAATAATGAGAGGAAATATAATCTAATTCATCCATAGTCATACAAATTCTTCTTATCTTTTCCTTGATGAAATTATGAACTTGTTAACATTCCGTATTTCTCTCCTTGATTTCCCCATTTTATCAGTGGAAAAAATGTATTTTACTACTTTTTAATATCTTGGGAATTTAATGATAACAAATGGTTTCAGACAGTGAAAAAAGTCTAGAATACAATTAAAGATGCAGAACACTACTTCAAGAGTTGCTTAAGGAAACCAGATGTTTTCCATCATATTTAACTGCAAATACATAATAGACAATGTACTAAAACAAACAAACAAAAAAGTATAGCTTACAAAATGTCTCCCCTGTTCAGCAGGTGACAGAATGATAGGAAGTGCACGTATTCATTTGTTTCTAAAACCTAGCACATAACACTAAAAATTAAATGTTTCTACTTACTACAAATTAACTTACTATTGATTAGGCTTTAAGAAAACACACATACACACACACACAAAGCAACTTTGAGTTCAAATATTCAATGGGAATATTGAAGATAAATCATCATTCTTGTAAAATTAAAATAGGCTGGTGTTATTAATATGATGAAATTGATCAACTGATAATAAATATCCCACCACCATCAAACTGGAGAGCGTTTTTTACATATTCCAGATGACTGTTATAGATATTTTGATATATTTAAAATAATTAACTTTAATGATTAAACAATATCTAACTTGTTTAATGTCTAATATCAACTAGAGGTGAATAAAGAGACAAATCATAGTTAATAAAAATAAAATATAATTGCACAATTATTACCACTATAAGTATAAATAATAAAGTAACAAGGTTTATCTTAGAGCTTTTACTATTAAATCAAAGAGAGACTCTTGTAATAATCAATATTTAATTAAAGTTATAATTACTCACAATAACTGCCTCTTCCATGTGAGCTAAAAACATCTTTGGCACATTTTAAGCATTACTCGAGTCCATGGTTAGGTCAACTTTACTAGTATTTAGTACCAAAATTTATCCTTATTAATGCTGAAGCTAACTGGGGCCCAAGAAAATATTTAAATATTTATTTTTGTAAAGTATTAGAAATGCCTGATTCTATTAAAAATTAATAATTTTTGCCAAACAGGTTTTTTTTGTTTGTTTGTTTGTTTGTTTCTAATTTGTCATTATTTTACTATGTGGATGTTAGCTTACACTGCACAACGATGAAAGTTCTTTTTAAATTGCATCCATGTATACATTATATCATTGTATGAAATTCTTTGTGTTAACTGAAATTATATATGTATATATTCCTTAAATAATAGAAAATATAAATTGAGGCTCTCATTTTTTGCAATTTTTACTTAGTTTGGTGAGTACTTACCTAAGTCCAGATCTCTGGGGTTGATTTTTTAGTTTCATAATAAATAATCTCACATTGATAGATAATGTCCCTATCAAATAACAGACATGACTTTTTCAGTTATAAACTGAAGTAGAAAGTAAATTTAAAAGATATGGTATTGGCATGATAGCCAGAGGAATATTTTACAAGAGATTCTAAATTGCATAACTATACCTTGTGAAGGCTATTTCCCTCAACTCTTGTGGGAGTTGTAACCTACAAATCTAACAAATTAGATTTGCGGAAGCTTGTAGATTTCAGATTAAGTCTTTAGCTTTGTGTAAAGCTGGAATCTTGAACTCCAGTTTCCGTGACCTTTTTACAACAAAATTAAGAGTTGTCTGCATATTCTTGTTTCCTTAATCTTTCACCTTCTTCCTATCCAGAGCAAACTTCTAGTAGAAGGCTGTCTTACATTTCTACATATCAACAATAGTTGATATCATTGAAGTTCTTGCTCCATGAGATTTATTCCCCAAGCAATAACATAATAACAGAAGCTCCAATGAAAGACTACACAATAAAAGTATTTTCTTTATTGGTGATGTTGTTTTTGCTTTTGCTCTTGAGCTTAGTGTTCACTAATATGTATTTGCAATATCTTATTGATTATGGGGATCATAGAGAAGGGGAACATTTTGATCTTTTCCACTAAACTTGAAGCACACAAAAAAAAGAAATCTACTATGAAGCTAAGCAGATATTGCAGGCATAGGTGTATGAAGAAAGTAAGAAGGAAGAGGAAGAGGCCAAATGGCCTAAAAATGTTTGATGACATCAAACAGAAGTTGAAAACTGATGGATGAGCTCACAGGCCTATATTTAGCAGGAACAACTATGCAGATGGAGTCAAAGGTAATGGTGTGTCAGTGCAAAACAGATTTTCAAAATGTTAGGCAAGATTCTTTGTGAAGACATTTGTGACTGAATCTGAAACCAGGTAATTTAAGCCTGGCCTGTATTTCTTTCTGAGCTTTCTTAGCCCAGTAGACTTGAAAAATATCCCTCGTAGAATGGAGTAAATGCATGGTAGGAAGAATAATTGAACTGACCTTCAAAGAGAAAAACAAGAAGTAGTAATAATGGTTTACATGAGGTAAGGATAAGACAGGGCCAATGCAAAAACACAGGTGAGAATGACTTTTTTCTTCTTTTTTTTTTTTTTCCTTTTTTTCCCCCCAGAATTGCAGAATACCACCCTGGGCTTACTTATAGTTTAGAGGCAGGATTGCAGGATTTAGGAAGATCATAAAAATAAAATTGCTGTCACTGAAAAGAGAAAAATTATATTAATATAAATATCAATATTATAAATATTATGTTTTTTAAGTTTTATTATAAATATTATGTTTTTTAATGGTGCCAGCAGTTAAGTTTCAGTAAACCACAGGAAAATATTGGACCAGTTTCTGAAAGAAATTCTACTTCACAATGGTGTTGAGGGTAAACTAAATAAATTACAGATTTGAGCTGTGATGTTTCAGTCAGGCACCTAATCATTAGAAAAGATTTCCTAGAATCTGTATGGTGAAATCCTCTCTGACTGTATGACTGGTAGAGTTACAACCTCTGGGCTTCCCCAGGCCCATTTGTGGCTGCATTTGTAATCAATTGTGGTTTGGGGATTATCATTATTTGGTTATTTTCTATGAAGAAAGAGTCAGATGTCTTTTCAGCACCTAATACAATGCAAAAGAATCCTTTTTTTGGAGGTTCACCTGTGTTTTACTGTGCTGGACAATTATAACATTGTCTGCAAAAGCAGAACCTAAATAAATCTTTCCTTAGATCATAAATAGTGAGCACGATGGGACAATAGAGCTACCTGTATGAGTACCACCTCAAACTGCTTAGTAACAAATGTTATTCCAAGAACATTTCCAAGAGTCTACAAGGTTCACCCTATAGAATGTAAAAGAATGATAAACATGCACATAGTCTAAATATGAGTGTTTTTGGAGGCCTTCATTCAAAATCTACATAATCTATATGAAGTCTTCACAAAACAACAGTATGCATCTGTTCACAGAATTCCTAAAGAGGTAGTGATAGAGAGCTAATGGGGAAGAATAATCAAGGAGACAAAAAAAAAAAAAAAAAAAAAAAAAAAAAAAAAGGACACAAAGTGACTGAAGAATTAAGAGTAAGTCATTATTTTCCAGCAGGGAAAATCCAATTAATTTCAGATGTATACTTTCACTCTGAAGTTACAAAATACTTAGAAAATAGAACCCTGAGGATTTTAAACTAAAAGAAACCTAATAATCTGTCTTGACACTGTTATACTGTGCAACAGTTACAGAATCAGCACACTTGGCAGTTACCCATTAATGGAAGCACCTGAATGACAATCACAATAAATGATTAGCTGAAAAACATGCTTCCTGCTGGGTCAGGAGAGTTTGTTTTGTTCTGTTTGACTGCAATGTTTAAAACCCATGACTACTGAAACATAGCCACAGCTTGTTCAGAATTAGCAAACAAAGAATTTGGGAGAGAAAGGACAAGAGGAATAAGGATAAAGAGATGGGACAAAGAGAGGAAAGAGAAAAAGGGGAAAGGGAAAGAAGAGAAGGGATGCCTTCTGGAGGTTTTATTCTTGTAAGTGTTTCTATCTTAACAAAAAGGAAAATATAAAGAAAAAAAAAAGAAAAAGAAAATGAAAGAGAAAGAGAAAGAGAAAGAAAGAGAAAGAGAAAGAAAAAGAAAAAGAAAAAGAAAAAGAAAAA
>CM021763.1:31296661-31382765 GCA_011075105.1 Heteronetta atricapilla | reverse complement strand
TATATATATATATATACATATATTGGTCTTTCATGGACTTGTTGGCAATAGCAGCACTGAATAGTGTAGCTTCATCTTGTTTATTCAATATATTTCTACCCAAAGCCTCCAGCTTGCCTGGTTAAGAGACTTCTTCACAGGAACACAATATCCTGCCCTTGCTATAAAGTACAGAAAGGGCAGCCTTGGTTATGCCAGGCACACATTTACTCACTCATACTGGTGAGTATGAGTGGTGAGTAGGTGGCACAAGACCTTCCTATCTGAGTTGCTGTGACCCTTCTGAAACTTGTTTTTGTTTGTTTGTTTGTTTGTTTGTTTGTTTGCATGAAAGCACTTCTAACAATAGCTTTTCCTGGGCATTCTGTCTGGAAAGTTCAAGCCATTGTCTGACAGCCTTACATGGTTACACATCTTGTCTCATGTGCCAGAGAAGAAAATGGACAAGGAACTTCCTTGAAGTACTCTCCAGAATCTGATTGCCAGCCCCATATCACTCATCCAGACACACGAGGGTGGCAGAATAGGTGAGAGGCTGCATAACAAAAAGACAAAATGATGCCTGCAGCCCCTCTGCTCGTCAACAATATCTAACACCTTGAAAGTAAGTAGTGCCCAGTAGTATTACTAAGAGGTACTTGTGCACTGAAACTCACCTTCTGTCTTTTGGTATGAACTCACGATGTTTAGGAGAATGAGCACAAAGAAATTTTGTCAACTAATTCTGAATTTCTGTGAGGAAAATGCTGATATGTGAGGTAACTCTCTTGCTGATTAAGTTCACCTTATGAAGTATCTGAGCATCTGTGCATTTTTAGCACTCATTTCATTACTTCCTAAATGTTTCCTAAAGAAACATCAAAGATTTTATGTGTACCAGCCAGCGGGTAAGGAATTAGCTGGATGGTCACACTCAAGGTGTTGCAGTCAAAAACTTTAATTTCCAAGTGAAGATCAGTGACGAGTGGTTTTCCTCAGGAGTCAGTACTGGGACCAGTACTGTTTAACTTCTTTGTTGGTGATGTGGACAATGAGTGAACCCTAAGTAAGTCTGTTGATGACACCAAGCTGTGTGGTGCCATCAGTGTGCTGGAGGGAAGGGATGTCACCCAGAGGCACATAGACAGGTTGGAGAGGTGAGTCTAGGTGAACCTGATGAGTTTTAACAAGGAAAAGTGCAAGGACCTGTATCAGGGCTGGGACAATCCTAAGTAAAATACAGGATGGGTGGAGAATGAATTGAAAGCAGTCATGATGAGAAGGACTTGTGGGTGTTGGTTGATGAGCCAGCCATGTGCATTTACATCCCAGAAAGCTACCATATTCTAGGTTGCAACAACAGTAGTGTGACCAACAGGTTGAGGTCTAGGCGACTCTACACCTCTCCTCTCCTCTCCTAAGAACCCACCTGGAGTACTGTGTTCAACTCTGAGGCCTCCAACTCAAGAAGGATATAGATGTATTAAAACAAGTCCAGAGGAGGGCCATGAAAATGATCAAAGGGCTGGAGCATGCCTCTTATGAAGACAGGCTGATGGAGTTGGGATTGTTCAGCCTGGAGAAGAAAAGGCTCCAGGGAGACCTTGTAGCAACTTTTCAATACCTAAAGTGGGCCTACAGGAAAGTTAGAGAGAGTCTCTTTGTCAGGGAGTGTAGGGATAAGACATGAGAGAATGGCTTTAAAATAAAAATTGAGGAGATTTAAATTAAACATTAGGAAGAAATATTTTACTGTAAAGGTGGTAAGACACTGGGCACCCCATCTCTTAAAGTATTTAGGATTATGTCGGAAAGAACTTTGAACTACCTGATCTAGTGGTAGGTGTTCCTGGCATGGATCTGTGGTTGGAATTATATGATCTTTAAAGTCCCTTCCAAGCCAAACCATTCTACATTTCTATGATTCTATTCCAAAGAAACAATAGACTTCAAAAATGAAACACTTTCCTGTGTATGCTGTTGTTAATAATATTATTTTCTGCAAATGTGAGCACCATGACTTAGTCTCTTTTAGTTCACATAAGGTAAAACTAGACCCTATGATTAGGCAGAACTCTTAACTGTGAAGAGACATGGTTTAAGAAAGGAGAGGAGAGAAAATCTTCTATCAAAATACATATACTTGTCCTTAAAAGTGGCCAGGAGATGAATTCTCTTGAAAAAAAATATTCAGAAATATATTAATGTCTCTAAATATTTATTTAGAAAAAAAAATAAATAAAATCATCTGGCAGTGATATTTCTATTAAACAACTATTCTCTATCATTATTTTAGCTTGTAACTTTTTTTTTTGTCCAACCTTAAGCAACAACTTTTTTGCATTCAGATTACATTTTATAGTTTCCCTGAGCACTGTACTTGTGGTGGGAATTCACTGTTATTAATATTGTATTACTAGTTTCCTTAATCAAATGCAGTTTTATTTATTCCCTGCTCAGGATGAGATTAACTGTAATGAAGTAGTGACCGTAACTGAGCTCCAAGGGTCTTTGAGTATTTCACGAAGAGGAGAGAACTCATTCATAAGGCTATAAATATCTAGACAGGGAGTATTAGGAAATATTAAATCTCTTTTCATTGATTTGAGGCGGACATTGCTTGATATGATACATCACTGCTAGATTACGTTCATCCTTAATGCTAAGCAGCTGTGTAAAGTTTTGCATGATCCTGCCACAAACAGTGCAGCCAGATCTTTGTCTGATGAATGTATAATGACCCATCCTTTAGGATTTGGATAGACAAAAGGACTTGTAAGACTAGGAATAGCAGCAACACAGTAATCAGACAGCTTTATGCTTTCCAATTTTTCAAGATGGTGGTGTCAAATATGCAGTGGCTTGATGATATACATTCTCTCGGACAACCACTGCCTCAACCTGCTTACAGAGATTCAAACATCACTAAGTGTGACGGTGAATAACCATTCATAACTTTTGGGTTCATCTCAGTGTAAATATTTTGAAATAACATTTCAGAAAACAATAAAAAATTAAAAAATATTGAGAACTTCGCAGGGCCTTCCTGGTAACAAATACCTCCCCAAACCCATCCCACCAGATAGGACTCATTTTATGTTCATACAGCATAAACAATTGACTGGATTTAAATGTGCTGGGAAAACTAATCTGTTGTGAAAGCACTTGGATCTAATCTACAAGACCTGTAGAGCCACTTAACCACAGCTTAGATAATTTACTGACATAAACTTTGTAATAATGACTACAAAAACTGTAATTATTCCTGATCCTAAATCATTTTATGAAAACTGATTTTAGAAATCAATTATGATATCTTTTGATAAGTCATTAACAACTCTAATTGAATTTGGAAACTCACTGGCAAACATTTGATTTTGCTTTGATGATGTATCAAATATCTGAGCAAGGGTTAAAAAAATAAGAAAGAATCTGGCCTTCATCTTTTTAACATCATTTTCATGTGTACTTGCCAATTCACAGTCAAACCTAGAAATCTTTATTGAAGTGTTGCAAGTTTTTGTCTTTTTCAGACAAAAAATACTTTAAGGAATGGAGTTTAGATAAGAATATTTGGTGCAATAATAGCTCATTTTCTACAAGTTTTCCATCTATAAATATGAATTATCAGGTTCTCTGGTTTTCAAACTGAACAAAAATATGTATACTTTGCATGTGTGTGGACCTGCAGGTCTTAATACACCTAAACAAATTGGACACATGCAAAAGTGTGCAGGTATCTTTCCATGAATGCTTTACAAACTTTGTCTCCTTAATGCAGCATATTGGAACCAGGCTACTTGATGCTTGAAAGATTTGAAAGTTTGCTTGTTGTGCTTGTCCTTGATTTCACAAGCACAATATAACTTCTGCAGTATTTTTAGCCTCCATATTTCAGATGCATAATATTGTGCATCACATCAAACAGATATGTTCTCTTTGCAAGGGAAATCTCAGCTTGTGGTATGTGAAAATTTCCAAAGCACTATGCATAATAAATACAATTTACACAGAACATTCCACTTATTTGGAGTGGAAAATATTCTGTGTTAGGAAGCAGTGGAAGAAGACAGGAGCAGAGATGACAATTCCCTAGACAAATGCTTCCTAACTTGCATGAAACTGTTATTTTATTAAATTAAACTGATTTTGCTCTGGCTTCTTTGCCCAAAACTTACACAAAATAACTGCATTGTGGATAAAAGGTAAATAACCAGCTGCTTTTCCTCCCCTCTGAGGAACAACACTGCATTCTGCAGCAAAGATTCAGGTCTAGTAGTAATGATTAGGCAGCACTATTACGCAGGCAGTCCATGGCTGACAACAGCATGTATCAGTGCAAAAGCAACAGTAATAACCACATCATTTCATTGAGGAGGGAAGGCTGGTGTTGGCAGATAAGTGACATAAAGCTTTGCTTTTTTCATAAATGCTTTGAATGAAAAGCCCAAAAAGCAAGACTGCAAATATGGAGTTTTAAGACAGCATTAGTGAAAAAAATACACAACTCATATGTACTCATGTATTGCTGATTGCAATGGTTGGGGAGAGATCCCACAGATCCCTTTTATTCAAACTGTAATAAATATAGTATCTAGGGACACATCTACAGTATGAGTTTATTAATCTTTTGCATACTTTTTTTCAGTTGCTTCTATAGGCTTGGGGATGATCTGTGGTAATGATCATTGTATCGTTTTTTACACAAGCTACCCACAGTATCTTCACTTTGGCCAAGGCTCCCGTAAGTCCTGGCTGGAATAAAATTTGACTGGTTCTCTCTTTCACTGGGTGGACATGTTGACAGACTGACAAAACCTCAGTGCACAACTTTCTTTTTGGATGATATGTCAAGGTGGCAACAATACAGTTGTTTTAAAAGGGAAAATGTCATAACACTGCCATAATAGTTTCATATGCACCTGGTAGTCACAGAATGAAAGGCCATTCTTTCTGCTGTCCTGCAGAACAGCAAAAAAATGATAACTACAACAAAAATGTTTATATCAACATAGTAGTGGGAAAAAGAGCCAAATCCACGCTTTCAGTCTAAAGTCTCCACATCCTTTGTAGAAGCTACCATCCTTTAGAATCTGCTATTTGTCTTCTGCTATTTCATTTCACATCTCTACTTCTAGTAATTGAATGATTCCCTAGAATATGTTAGGTTATATTTGATGGAGGAAGAGGACAGAGAAAAGGGATGTGATTGTGAATAGGGAAAAATACTATATAAATACTATAAAAATTGCTAAATGTATCTTCCCAAAAAATGTTAGCTAATAATGCATCCAACTAAGGGAAAATGTATAAAATCCAAAAGTAGATATACACTATTAACATTGTGTAGAAGACCTAAGTCTTTATGCTTATGTTACTCAAAATGTTACGTATTTGTTTTTTATTACTAAAAACTTTTATTTTAAAACTCATTCAACTTTAGTTTGATTTGAAGCAAAATAAGCTTTAATTTGGTTTGAAGAAGTCAAGCAAAGGGGACAGAAGACCTACATGAATAAGCAAGGAGCTCCTGGTAAAACTCTAACAGAAGAAGGAAGTATACAGTGTGTGAAAAAAGGGACAGGCCATTTGGGAGGAATAAAGGAACACTGCCAGAGTGTGCAGGGATGCAATAAGGAAGGTTAAGACCAATTTAGAATGAAATCTGGCAAAGGATGTCAAGAACAACATGAGAGCTTATTTAAGTACAACAGAAGTAATAGGAAGACTAGTGAAAATGTGTGCCCACTGCCAAATGGGATAGGTGTTCTTGTGACAAAGGATATATAGAAGGCATAATAATTGGCTTCTTCATTTCAGTCTTTACTACTAAAATTTCCCTCAGGATTTCCATACCCCAGGGACAAGAGAGAAAGTCTGGTGAAATGTAAACTTTCTCTTGGTTGAGGAGGATCAGGTTAGAGATAATTTAGGCAAACCTGATAACAACAGGTCCATGGGCCTGGATGGCATACACACACAAATGCTGAGGGAGCAGGTGGAAGTTATTGCTAAGTGACTCTCCATCACCTTTGAAAAAAGCCATGGAAAACATGAGAGGTGTCTGAGGACTGGAAGAATGACACTCCAGTCTTCAAAAAGGGCAAGAAGGAGGACCCAGGAAACTACAGGTCAGTCAGCCTCACCTACACCCCTGGAAAGGATGGAACAGCCCACCTGGATGTCATCTCTTAGCATGTGCGGGAAAAGAAGGTGATCAGGAGTAGTCAGAATGGATTCACCAATGGGAGATCATGCTTAACCAATCTGATAACCTTTTATGATGGGATGACTGGCTGGCTAGATGAAGGGAGAGCAGTGGATATTGTCTACCTTGACCTCAGCAGGGCTTTTGACACTATCTCCCAGAACATCCTCTAGCTGGAGACCTGTAGCTAGCAGTGTTCCCCAGAGCTTAGTACTAGATCCAGTCTTGTTCTACTTATTCACCAAGGACTTGGATGACAGTACAGAGTGCTCCCTCAGCAAGTTTATTGATGATATTCCTGAATGGCTGTGCTGCCATTCAAAGAGACCTCAACAGACTGCAGAGCAGGGCAGAGAGGAACTTTCTGAAGTTCAACAAAGGCAAATGCAGGGTCCTGCACCAGTAAGGCTGGACACTGATCTGCTGGAAAGCATATCTGTGGAGAAGAACTTGGAAGTCCTTGTGGACATCAAGTTAGCCATTAGCTAGCAATGTGCCCTTGGCATATTAAAGGCCATTGGTATTCTGGGGTGTGTTAGGAAGAATGTTGAGAGCAGATTAAGGAAGGTGATCTTCCCCCTCTACTCAGCCCTCATGATACCACACTTGGAGTGTTGTCTCCAGTTATGGGCTTTCCAGTACAAGAGGGGCATGGAGCTATT
Organism: Heteronetta atricapilla; assembly: GCA_011075105.1. NCBI lineage: Eukaryota > Metazoa > Chordata > Aves > Anseriformes > Anatidae > Heteronetta > Heteronetta atricapilla. The sequence goes on along the minus strand of CM021763.1, from coordinate 31,375,916 downwards.
GGAGAGAGTCTAGAAAAGGGATACTAAAATAATTAAGGATCTCTCACATGAGGAAAAGCTGAAGAGATCTGGGCCTGTTTAGAGAAGAGAAGACTGAGAGGATATCTTATCAAAGTGTATTAATATCTTAAGGGAAGGTATTAAAACTGTGGGACCAAGCTCTTTTTGGTGATGCCCAGCTACAGGACAAGAGGCATGGGCACAAAGAAAACACAGGAAGTTCTGTGTGAAGACAAGGAAAAACTTCTTTACTGAGAGTGTGACAGAGCACAGGACTAGGTTGCCCAGAGAGGTGTTGGAGTCTCGTGCTCTAGAGATGATCAAAACCCTCCTGGATGTGATCCTGTGTAACATGTTCTAGGTAACCCTGGTTGAGCTATTGGACTATATTGGAGTATTGGACTATAGGATCTCCAGAGATTCCTTCCAACCTCAACCATCCCATCTTTCCATGATTTTATCATCTTTGTAAATGTCCAGCACTTCTCTTTTCCAAAACATCTTTAACTTGGATGTATGGTAGGATTAGAATACTTGTCTACTATTGCCAGAAGGTAAATATTTGTTGTCGATGAGTAATGCAATATATTTGTTTCTGAAATGAAACATGCAAAAAATATTTTCTTGGGATGTAGATAGATGCAGTCTTAATGGCATTTCAATTCTTCTGCTGCAATTGTTCTAGTCAAAATAAAACAATTAATTAAGTTGAATATAAATAAAACTCAGAATTTCTCAGCTATGTGATCCTGCAGATAAACATATTTCTGTCTGTATCACATTTGCTAAATGTCTTGAAATAGTTCTCTTTCTATATAAAACTATATATATATAGTCTGCATGCATAATATTAATGGAGAATGTTGTTAATTTATATGTGGTTTCTGTTTGATATAAATGTATTACTTACCTGTTTTAAAGTTTTTGGGTTTTGTTATATGTAAGTGTGAATATTTTTACAATGCAAACTATAATTCTAAAAAAAAAAAAAAAAAAAATTAATAATAATAAAAATGCACATTTTATTGTGCTTCAAAAATAAAACAGTTTTACTTTTGAATTTTACTTTTCCACTTGCACTTTATTCCTTCCTGGGAAAAGAAAGAAGGTGAGCCAAGTGAGGCTGAGGGTAAATAAATAATCCATGTCTTCTGAACTATATTTATTTGAATAGAACCATCTAAGAATGGAAAGCTTATTCATGGATTAAGAAAGTAATATTAAGGTTTCAAACTCTTCATTAGTCATGACTGTAAATATTGTTATATGTCTAGTAACAGTCAAGAAGATATGACTCATTATCCACATATTATATTTAACATCTACCTTTACTTAGCTCATATTGAAGACATTGCAAAGTGCTGCTCAGCTTTGTGCCTCAGATGCCTAACAATTTACACATTCAAGTACATAGCAAAGGCAATTACACTTACAGGTCTGGGTCCATAAGCTGTGTGTCACTTTCAGCAAAGCTGTCTCTTTTGAACTGTGCTAAGGTACTCAAGCCTGATTCAGATAGTCAGCAAACTGCAGCATCTGCCAGCCAAGTAATATATATCTCTGCCTGTATCCACCATCTTCCTTTCAGATTTGATATCAACTGAACACAAAGATATCAAATGTCTGAAAGAGAAAAATGAAACCCTGAAAAAGGAGAAGTGGGGGAAAGGCAAAATGACATTGTGCACATTCTGATTAACAGAGGTTCTCGCTAACTGTTTAGTGATATTTCAAAAACAACAGATCCCAATGGCTCCTCCAATATTCATGAGATATGTGGTGGAAAATAAAAACTTCTGCCTCTGCAATGGGGAAATTATAACAATTTCTATCTTAAGTGAGGCAAAGATCAGGTTATGATTTAAGAACCATCAAGTATGCCCTCAGAGAAGCCAAAAGCACAATTATTGTACTCTAGATTCAGAAAGGATGCTGTGAACAATTGCTCAACAAGCTGTGAAATAACCTAGTGGTAAACACTGCTTTTTAAAAATTCATTTCTGGGGTAAAATCCACAGATCTGAAAGTAATGTTAGCAGGAGGGTCACAGTGAAAAGCAAATGAAACTGGAAATGATCCATGCAAACTTGAGTGTATCCCAAACTTGGGATCAAATCATATGCATCTCATGTAAAAATCATGTAATATCTTTTGTCTGTTATGATCTTAAGAGCATAAGACACTATCATACACCATTTGTTGGCAAATGTTATTCTCTCAAATAGGGGTCCTGATTCCAATAAATGTAGAAGCCCTTTACACCAATGGTTATTACAAATTACACTGTATGGACCAGCATGGTTCTTGCATCTGTTCTCTTTAATAAGATCATTTAAGTTGCCAAACACTTATAAAGAGTCCTTTGTATAAATGAAGACTGTATGCTGCATTTTTATATGCAGAAACATGCAAACAATGTTTCAGAAAAGTAAAGACCAAAAGTACAGGGTGGTACTAGGTAAGTTGCCACCTTCCCCAGCCTCAGGTATCTCTGGGAGAGCTCTCTCGGAAGTTGTACATCCTGCAGCTCCCTCATAGGGTTCCCAATGTGTTCCTAAGGAACCCTCGTAGGATTCCTAAGGCAGAAGAAACATGGGGAAGATCCCATTGCAACACTATCAGCAAATAGATCCTTTATTATTATTATTATTAACCTACTTGATTGAGGACCACAGAAGCCCATGATTATTGCCTCAACATAGCTATACTTCCACTTCTAATTTTGTCTTGTTTTGAAGTCACGGTGCTTTTAGAGTAACACATTGCAGCTAAGTAGATAAACTGTTTTTGCAGACTTCTGAACCTTTTTATACCTTTCTCTCTAGGCTTTTTAAAGCACTTGTTACTAAGAGTGGTAATAAGTGTGATCACTGAATCACAGAATTGTAGGGGTTGGAAGGGACCTCGAAAGATCATCGGGTCCAACCCCCCTGCCAAAGCAGGTTCCTCAGAGCACGCTGCCCAGGTAAGTGTCCAGATGGGTCTTGAATATCTCCAGAGAAGGAGACTCCACAACCTCCCTGGGTAGCCTATTCCAGTGCTTCATCACCCTCACTGTGAAGAAGTTCTTTTGCATGCCAGTGCAGAACTTCCTGTGTTTTATCTTGCTGCCGTTGCCCCTTGTCCTATCTCCACAAACCACTGAAAAGAGGTTGGCTACACCCTTCTGATTCCCACACCTCAGGTATTTATACACACTGATGAGATCCTCTCTCAGTCTTCTCTTCTCCAGGCTGAACAGACCCAGGTCTCTCAGCCTTTCTTCATAGTGAAGATGCTCCAGGGCCCGTATCATCTTTGGGGCCCTCTGCTGGACTCTTTTCAGGAGATCCTTGTCTTTTTTGTACTGGGGAGCCCAGAACTGGTCACAGTACTCCAGGTGAGGCCTGACCAGGGCAAAGTAGAGGATGGGGATCACCTCACTTGACCTGCTGGCCACGCTCCTTTTAGTGCATGGCAAGATCCCATTGGCCCTCTTGGCCACCAGGGAACACTGCTGGCTCATGGTCAACCTGTCGTCCACCAGGACCTCCAGGTCCTTCTCCGCAGAGCTATTCTCCAGCAGGTTGTCCCCCAGCCTGTGCTGATACATGCAGTTGTTCCTTCTCAGGTGCAGGACTCTAAGCTTGCTCTTATTAAACCTCATTTGGTTTCTTCCTGCCCATCTCTCCAGCTTGTCCAGGTCTCTCTGAATGGTAGGTAGCACAGCCTTCTGGCATGTCAGCCACTCCTCCCAGCTTTGTGTCATGAAAGCCATTCATGTTTCCTCTTTGTCTGAACTTCTTTTTGCTTAATTAATACATAGAGTTGTGTATTTTGGAGGGCACAGACTCTGAAATATATGAGCGTGGATATCTCTCAAATGTTATTTTTACACATAGACATTTTTCTGCTCTGTTGCATCATAGTCTAAATGTATAAGTGGAACAAGAAAAACTGTAAATACCTCAGCTGAGATAGGAACTCAAACCAGAACACCTTTCTCATGGATTCTGTTTGTTATTGTTTTCTTTTGCTGGTCATTCAGTCCATGCTATCCTAGACTGTATGCATCGAAAGAGAACTAGAAGTGGAAGGTTTATATTCTTAGAGAAAGGCCAATCTGAAGGTCATTCTGCTGTTATAATCAGTCTAGTGGGTTGATAACATTCCCATACCCCACCCCTGCTTACCCTCTCTTAGTTTCTTTCTGTGTACCTTGTGGAGAAGCTGACACATATATCTTTAATATAACTCCTGGCGCAGTAGTAAAACATCCTGCGGGTTAATTTCTCTAATCCATTTAAGCAACAGGAGGCTTAACAGCTGGGGCTCATCATGTCCTTCTTTTATGCTGATTCAGTGGTCAGCAGAAAAGATGATGATTCCCAGATGTTCACACTTGATAGACTCAACAGGCTTGAGAGAGATACAGGAGAAATTGGTGACAGGTTTTTTTTTTTTTTTTTTTTCTTTTAATTTTTTTTTTCTCTTTTCTTGCCACCATAATGGACACAAAGGAAAAGGACAACATAATTTTTAAGGCAAATAGTATTTTGGGAGCTTCCAAATTATAGCAGATTTTTTGTTCTCTGATGCTAATATGTAGAGATAGGAAAATGTGACATTGCATATATTTAACACATAGCTGACAACATTTCTATGTGTGTATTACAGCAGTATTTGAGTAGTTAATAAAATCCAAACCACCTTTTCAGTAATACTGGCAATACAGTATTCTGGTCATAGCAAGCAATAAATATATTCAAACTGAAGTCTGAGTGATAATTTTTTTGCTGTTATAGACTGGCAGATATCACAGAAGTGCACACTGAAAATTGATGATAGCCAAATGAATCAGAGGACTGGGAATATAAGCAGATTATCTAAATACAGATGTGGTGTTATAATTGCCTGTGTCACTGGCTCTTGAAGTAAAAAATTAAAGGATGCAGCATTTGTGTGACTAAGAAGACATACTGAATACTTACTTGTTCATCTCTTCACAGGGTTTCTATGTTCTGTGCATAATTAATTAATTGGAGAGAAGAGTCAAGGATTTCCTGTTCCAAAGTTAATGAATTGTTTTTTATTACAAAGTGGAACAGATGAAGCAGGAGAGATGCCATGATCCTGGTAACATTGTCCATCTGATAGGTGTTTGGAAGGAATATAGAGGATTGCTCTGAAACAGGCTTAAGTGAGGACACAGATCTGAGCCAAGCATTCTAATGACATGGAAAGAAGCTATTTGGCAGCATATCCTCTTTTCTGAAAACAGTTATTTTCTTTCAGCTCTCTCTTGGCTGGCCAGATGGTGTACTTGACTATGATATTCTTAGTAACTTGATCAGTCTCTTGCTTTGCTAGGGCCTAGGTGGCCAAGGTCTGAATTCTCCTGAATAATATTCTGCTTCAAAAATTCTTGATCCCAGACGAACACTCTACATCCTAGTTATGTCTCACACGTTTGTTGGTTTGGTTATCCTTTGTAAAATATCTGAATCAGGCAAAGTGCAGGTAGAAATTATAGTTGTTCTAGTGAGCACCAGACATTTGCCCCACCAACTTGGCAATGAACAACTTTTCAACACAGAATAAATGAGTAAGAACAGCCAAAGCCAACCTGTGATTTAAATATATATTACAGAAAAAAATGGGATAACAAATTATGCCATGATTAACAATCCACTTCCAAGACAAGTAACTGAACCCATAATTGTCTAAGTTATCAGCTGAACTGGAGTCATGGTTATATCCTGTTTCAGCTTGCTTGTTGTAATTTGTTTTGATTTATAGAATCATAGAATATCCTGAGTTGGAAGGGACCTACAAGGATCATCAAGAACAACTTCTGGCACCACACAGGTCTACCCAAAAGTTTAGACATGTGACTAGACATTAGACAAGAGCACAGTCCAATCACTTAAATTCAGACAGGCTTGGTGCAGTGACTACTTCAATGGAGAGCCTGTTCCAGTGTGCAACCACCCTCTCAGTGAAGAACCTCTTCCTGATGTCCAGCCTAAACTTCCCCTGCCTCAGCTTAACACTCTTCCCATGGGTCTTATCACTGGTGATTACAGAGAACAGGTCAACTGCTTCTCCACTCCCCCTCGCAAGGAAGTTGTAGACTGCGATGAAGTTCCCCCCTCAGCCTCCTCTTCTCCAGGCTGAACAGGCCCAGTGACCTCAGCCCACTCCTCAATTGGGTTTTATGTTTTATTGTTATTGTTCATTGGATGGTTGCTATGGATGGTGTTTTTGTTGTTGTTGGTGGTGGTGGTTTGGTTTGGTTTGTTTTTTTTTGGACTGCATACAGAGTACTGCCAGACCTGCAGTGCTCAGCCTGTCAAAGCCACTGAACTAAAAGGGTCTTGTCTCCCTGGTGTGCCCTCCTTCTCCTCCTTCACAAATTATTAGTCACATAAATTTGTTGTCATGTTGAGTCCTTCACAGCAGAGGATGGTGTCTTGTTGTGGGTGGATGAGTCAAGCTTGGTGGGTGAGCAGATAACTGTTAGTTCACACAGAGCAGGAACTCTCTGAACAAGGAAAGTTAGAAAAGCACACTGTCTTACAACAGCATGGTGGCTAAGTTTCACAGCATTGTTTTTTCTAATTTCAACAACATATTGAAAGCCCATCTTTTCCCCTGTTCTCTTTCTCTCTCCTTTCAGTTTCTTTTCTTGGAATTAACTTCCCTGTGTGAAATGAGAATAGGAAGAGGTGTACAGCTTAGCCAGTATTTAGGACACTCCTGAAGGAAGAGTTTCCTTTTGTCCAAGGTAAATTTTGGATCTCTGAGATCCATTTCCTACTGAACAGCATATTTTATATGGACAGAACAAACTACCCATTCACAGTGCATAGCTGTGACATCCTAACAAATGAGAACAGGAAGGACCAGGGAGAAAGAGTTCATGTCAAGCACTGAACTTTGTATTCCAGTAGATTATATAGCTGATATCCATTAACTCATAGCCATAACTTTGGTGTAACTTCCAAGATCCAGTAAGGTATGATCAGAACTACATGCACAGAGTTTCCATTAAGGTCAAGTAATTGTTCTCACTGCAATCCTTTTCTTTAACAACAAGAGTACTATATCTGTGTGCCATTTCAAATGAAGCAATCCATTTAACTAGATGAACATAAATGGCTAACATCCTCCATTTACAGAAAAGGACCAAGAACAAAGTAGGCAAACTATGAAACAGATTGTGGACTATCTAGCCCATCAAAAATGAACTGAAAACGTTTCATCACACATCATGACCTACCCCACTCTCAAGTTCTAATAGTGGAAGAATGGTCCTTTTCTCACCATTCTGAAGAGCAGCTTTTGTGGTTCAAATGACCTAGACTTGCTTTTGAGTTTCAAACTTTTCCTATTCCAGTTTGTACTTTTTTTGTTTCTTTCTTCCTCTTTTTCTTTCTTTTTTTTTTTTTTTTTTTTTTTTTTTTTCATCTGACATTTGCCCAGGGCTAGACACTAATCCTTTCAAATGTTCTGACCTTGTTTTTATTAAAATGTTTTTGGAGAGGCAATCTTCATTTCAAATTAGGACCATTTTCAAAGCTTGTGTTTAAAATGTGTTTCATTTGGCTTCCAATTATGCTTTTTCTATTTCTGTGTGTGTTTTACTATCAGTAATGACAACTTTTAAACAAAGTGTGTTTCTGCTTTTTATTTTGTCCTTTGAAGAGAATTACTTATGTAGCTATTATACTTTGCTTGGCATTCATTCATTTGAACTCTGTTATACAGTACATCCTTTTGTGCAGCTGTCACTGTGACTCTACCTCTCTGGGCCGTCTCCAGCAACTGGTTAGCATTACCTTCTCCTTTCAAGAGCTAAGTGGATATGCTGTATTTTGCTCTGACAGCTGGGGTATTTTGTTTGAGTCTTATTGGACTTGATAGTTACCTTTAGGGAATGTCTTTTTCAATTGCTTATTTCAAAAGTCTTCTGTCAGTTCAGACTGTGAAACACAAAGAGAATGCTGAAGTTGTTGGTACTGATGCATTCACATGAGATAACAAATGGTTGAGGCATCACTGTTCTTTGGACCTTGCAGAAGGTTATTAGTATCCTATTAGAGTTCCAAAAAAGTTGTTTTCAGTTGGTCTTCCACCTATAGAACTTTTAAAATTATTTTACTTTTATTCATAATAATATAAAATTATTATTATTTTTTTTATTTTATTTTTTTCCTAAATGGATTTTTGTCCCAGAGATGGCAATAATACACAGCCCTATATAAGAAATGTTGCATAAATGTTTTTTCCTTGCAGATAAGGAAATTATTAGCCCAGGAAATTTTAAGACAGTCAGTCATATACTATGCCTTTTGCCAGATATCATCTTTACCATACCTTATTTGGGATGATGTGCATCTCAAGCAACATGTTATATGTCTAACTGCATAAGAAAAACCTCTACATAGGAATAATGGCTTCCCACAAGGGCAGAATCCTTTGTATCCAACCACATACAGATGCATTCTTATTTGAAACATCTTGGACATCTTGGACATCCCTATATGGGCATAACAAGCTTGTATAAAGTTTTAAAACTGATCTGTAAATAAAAACAAAACTATCAGCAGATACATTGCTCTGAATTAACATATATGTATTAATTTTGTTGTGTATGACAGTATTCTCACAAAGTTCCCAGAGCCATCAGCCAGTGAGGGATTGAAACAGTCACTTTATTTGCAGGACAATTCCTGTAACATCCATTCAAAAAAGACAGAAAAAAAACACATCTCTATGGAGAGGCAAAATGACTTACCTTTCTAAAATCTGGCAAACAGAGAAAGCTCTTTTAAAATTAAATAACAACAACAACAAAATAGTGTGGTTTTCCAAGGGTTATTTACAATTAATATACACAATACAGTCCAAAAAATAAGGAACTTACAAAAAATGATTCTGTGATTCTATTATTTGCCAATGCTATTGCATAGAAAATGTCAAGACAAAAAAGAATGACTTTTTTATTTTTTTTGTTTTACCTCAAGGACTACATTATTTTAATGTGAAGTATGAAAGACTACATGAAAGACAGTAATAATTTTTATACTGAGTCTAACCGAAAAAATCAGACAAGTTAAATCTAAATCTTGCTGCTTTTTCATATATTCTACAGTATTCTGAGTACAGCCCAGATTAGAATTCTGCATAACCCATTGTTTAGGAACATTAAGGTCCTCACAGAACTTATGTCTGTTTCCTGTGCTTCAAGGAAAATGACATGCCTCTGGCAATCTGACTGAATGGAAGGACAGTAACTGATATCATCTGTGGAGGCATTCTCTTAGAATCAGATATGAAATTGCTAAATGATCTTCAAAGTAGGTTAATAAAAATAAATGTAGAAACAATTCAGAGTAATATAGAATAATATAGAGACAAGAAAATTATAAGGAGTAGTCTGAACGTACTTCACCAAAGGGAAGTACTCTATGATGAAATGACTGTCCTAGTAGGAGAGCAGTGGGCAAGAGAGATATGGGCATATTGGAAAGAGTCCAATAAAGGCCCACTAAGGTTATTAAAGGGCTGGAGCATCTTTCCTATGAAGAAAGGCTGAGAGAGATGGAACTGTTCAGCCTGGAGAAGAGGGGGATCTTATCAATAAAAATACCTGAAGGGAGGATGCAAAGAGGACAGAGCCAAGCTCTTTCAGTGCTTCCCAGTGCCAGAACAAGAGGCAATGGGCACAACCTGAAACAGAGGAGGTCCTGTCTGAATGTCAGGAAACACTTCTCCACAGTAGGGTGACCAAGCAAAAGTTACCTACGGAGATTTTGGAGTCCACATCTTCGGAGACATTCAAAAGCTCTTGGGCATGTTCCTGGGCTACCTCCTCTGAGCAGGTGAACCTGCTTGAGCATGAGGGTTAGATCAAGTGAACTCCAAAGATACTTTCCAACCTCAACCATTCTGTGATTCTGTTAGTCTGTGATATTGTTTGACTACTATTGTATGGGCCTTGGGCACATTTATTGGCTTTATTTGCCCTGATCAGCCTCGTGGAAGAGCTCAGTTGACCCAAGTGCACACACAACCTATGAGTCCAGATGTCAATTAAGCTCAGGTCTGAGCATCCAAACTTTGCCTGAAGTATGCTGTAGATAATTTGTCTGCAACCCTGTCTCCTGGATAGCCTTTCATGTCACTGTGGTGGTTTTACCGTGATAGGTAGCTGAACACCACAACTGCTCTCTCACTCCCTCTCCTCAGATGAGGAGGGGAAGTAAAAGAAAAAACAACTCATGGGTTGAGATAAGGATAATTTAATTAAAAAGAAAAAATATTATTAAGGAAATATTATTATTAATTAAACATTTAAACTAAAGGAAAGAAAAAAAGGAAGAGGGAAGAGGGAGGGGGAAAGGGAGAAATAAAACAAAACAAGTAAAGTCTATGTGGAAGTGCAGAGGAAAGAAACTACTCTCTACTTCCTACAAATGAGCAATGCTTGACCATGTCCTTGAAGCAGGGCCTCAATGCACATAGCTGGTGTTCGGGAGGAGGACAGACGTTTTCACAATGAGAGCCCACCCCTCCTCCCTTCTTCCTTTTCATTTTTCCTTTTATTGCTGAGTGTGACAACCTATGGTGTGGAATATCCCTTTGGTTGGTTTAGGTCAGCTGTCCTGATGATGTTTCTTTCTCACTTTTTGGCCCACCCCCTAGAAGGGTTAGAGAAAGTCCTGATGCTGTACCAGCACTTCTCAGCAGCAGACACAACACTAGTGTGATATCACTGCTTTTGTAGCTACAACTGCAGAATGCAGCACTGTATGGGCTGCTGCAGGGACAGATAACATCCCAGCCAGACCCAGTACAGCCACACTGTAGCCCTCTCTGCAGCCCTGTCTCGGGCTCCATTGCTTTTGGTTCTTCCTGGTTGGCCCATGGATTTGTTTCATCTCTTGCCTGGCATTACCAAGAGACCCATCATCTCCCAAGACCACACTTAACTTGTCCTGTTCAATTGCACATACACATACATATATGCATATATACATCACTATGTACTTCCAGTGTCCTTTGTGTTTTGTATTCTAAATGGATTTATAATCCCTTAGAATAATCACAAAAACAATATTGTATTGAACAAAACAAGCTGTGGAAAACAAGTGAAACTTTACTGTATGGTTCAGTCATATATAACCCAGTATGATAACATTTAATAAAGTAGAGATTATGAAACAAAAGGGCAACACTGAGCAGTCAACAGATGGAGAGAGCAGCAGGAGAGGCAACATTAGCATTCTGCAAGTCAACTTGGCAACAGTAAGTTAATACCAGTAAGTCAATGGATCAACAGGCAACAGAAGGACATTCAGCCTTTCAACAATACCTGACTGTACATTCAATTCTTGCAGTTTAGAATTTTCTTTCTCCATTTCATATCTGTGTTAGTAATTAGTAATTAAAAATTTTAGGAATAATGACATTTCTCTCAGGTTAGCAGCCTGTGGTGAAATGTTTCAGAAACTTCCATAGAGCACTTTGTCATACATCCCAATCATAATTCACAATGCATAAACCATTCTTGCTTATAAAATTTTGACAGTCAAATAACTTGTATAAGTACAGGGGAAGATGGGATTTTTTTTTGTATGGTACCTGTATAACAACATGTGCTAGGCAGGCCTTAAGAAAGCCCTTATTCTGTGGAGAGTCCTTTTATAATAGTGTTAATCAACCTGATAGTCTTTGAATATATTACCCAGGTATTTGGGAAATTAATTATTAACTGTTGTGGTTTAATGCTTATAGGCAGCTAAGTAATATAAAGACACTCTCTCACTTTACCTCCTCATTAGGATGAGAAGAAGAGAAAATTAGATAGAGGGGAAAAAAACAAATGGGTTTGAGACAGGAGCAGTTTAATTAAAGAAAAAGCTAAGGCTGCATGACTGAAAAAGGAGAAAGTATTATTCTCTACTTCCTGTCAACAAGTGATGTTCAGCCATTTCCTGGGAGGCGTGGTCTCAGACACATAGTGGTTGTTCAGGAAGACAGATGCTTTCATAAGAGTGATCTCTCCCTTCTCGTCTCCATTCCTCCCTCTACCTCTCTTCCCCACAAGGTTTTATTGCTGGGAGAGACATTATATGTCATGCTATACCCCTTTGGCTTGTTGGGTTTAACTGTAGTAGCTGTGTTCCCTCCCCACACCTTGCCCACCCCAGGCTATTGGTTTTGGCATGGGAGAGGTTGTAGATCCAACCTTGGTACTCTTCCAGCCCAGCTCAGAAAGAGCCAAAGCACTGGTGTGATACCAACATCATTCTAATGGCAAGTGCAAAACATAGCATTATATGGGCTGCTGTGCAGAAAATTACCTCAATTCCAGCCACACCTGGTACATTAGACGTACTAATAGCCATGCAGATGAAGAAAATAGATAAAATGAAAAGTGATGAAATGAAAATGGATGGTGGATGCATTTCCACCTTCCTCTTGACAGATAACCATAACTGTACATTAGTAAAGGTGAAAACTTAACTAAAAAGACAAGACTTTGGGAACACAATTTCCCTTTCTCTTTCTTACCAGATGATTGTGGAGGTCTTTTCCAACCTTTATGATTCTATGTATGGCAATGGAATTTGGACTGAGGACCACGTGAAAATGAACACTCCAATAAATCTTAAAGTGTTAAGAAATACTCAGGTATTTTAGTGTACAGATTTCTGATGTGAAGTGTTTAAATCCTCTCCTAGAGACAGCTGGGAGCAATCAGAGGGGGAGGAGAGGAGCAGGATAAAAGTTAAGTGCATCAGCTTCATTATAAACCACAGCTGGGGTCGTGTAAGTGTGATCAAACCCAATGAAAACTCTCTGAATTATCCACAAATTACTGATATGAAGCAGTGATGTAAAATAAATTCCAGTGCTTTCTTTTAGATGCTCTGTACCTCACTTTTTAGACTAAAAAGATATCTTTTAATTGACATTTTGTAGACTGAAGTTAGAGTCATTATAGGTTTAATGTTCCTACCTACTAGTGGTAGCTGGGGGAGGGAGATGTGCACACAACCGCACACCCGAAACCAGATAATAATACTGTAAAACTGAGAATGAAAACCAGGAAATTAAACAAGGCATAGCTTCTCTATAATCTGAATTTAGTTATGGTAGTTAATATATATTTGAAGAGCATTCACTTTATTTCTAAAAAGAGTAAATATAAATTGTACCTTCTAATATCCCATATCTGCCTTCTAAGACCAATCAACAAGTTTTTGTTTACCTGTTCATCTCTGACTCACAGTGAAAAGGCAGGGGTAGAGAAAAAAAATCACTAATTTTTATATCAATTATGAAGTGAAATGTAGGCATTCTAAGTGCAGTGCACTATTTCTACTTCACTACAGATAGAAAATACTGATTTATCTACTCATCTATGTGCTTATAAAAAGACAGATGTATTCTGTTTGTATGCATACCTGTATCATAGAATCATAAAGTCATAGAACGGTTTGAGTTGGAAGGGACTTTTAAGACCATCTAGTTCTAACTCCCTTCCATGGACAGGAATGCCTTCCGTTAGATCTCCAGGAAGAACTACCTGGAATATCCACAGCTTCTCTGGACAACCTGTTCCAGTATCTTGCCACACTCATAGTAGAGAATTTCTTACAAATATCTAATCTAAATCTACATTCTTTTAGCTTAGAACTGTTACCCCTTGTCCAATCACTACACTCTTTGATGAAGAGTCCCTCCCCAGCTTTTCTGTAGACCTCCTTTAAGTACTGGAAGGCCTCTATTAAGACTTCCTGGAGCCTTTTCTTCTCCAAGCTGAACAACCCCAACTCTCTCATCCTGTGTTCAAAGGAGAAGTGCACTAGCCCCCCTCATCATCCTTGTGGTCCCCCTCTGAACCCTCTCTAACATGTCTATGTCTTCTTTATGATGGGGTCCCTAGAGCTGAATTGCAGTATTCCAGGTGGGTTATTACAAGAGTGGAGTAGAGGGGAAGAATCATCTCTGTTGGCCAGATGGTCATGTTATTTTAATGCATCCCAGGATATGATCAGCTTACTGGGCTGCAAGCACATGGGGGCAGTTCATGACAAGATTTTGTCCACCAGCATCCCTGAGTCTTTCTCTGCAAAGTTGCTCTCAATCCACTTGTCACCCAGCCTGTATCTGTGCTTGGGATTGCCCTACCAGGTGCAGAACCTTGCACATGGCCATGTTGAACTTCATGAGGTTCACATGGGCTCACATCTCAAGCTTGTGAAGGTCTCTCTGGATTGAGACAAAGACATGTCACTAGGTAAAGCAAAAGCCACACAAACAAGCAAAGTAATACAAGGAATTCATTCACTTCTTCCCATCAGTAGGCAGATATTCAGCCACTTCTAGGAAAGCAGGTCTCATCACATGTAACAACTTCCCAGGAAGACGAACACCATCACTCCAAATTTACTACTCTTCACTCTTCATCCTTCTACCCCACCTTTAATTACTGAGCATGATATTGTATTGTATAGATTATCTCTTTGGACAGTTTGGGTCAGCTGTCCTGGCTGTGTCCCCTACCAGCTTTTTGTGAACCCCTAGCCTCCTCACAAACAGGGTAACATGAGAAGTAGTTAAGTCCATGATTCTGTATAGGCACTGCTTTGCAACAACTGAAAAGTTGGTTTGTTATCACCACTCTTTCCATCAACAATCCAAAACATGTCTCCCACCTAAAAATCTAAAACATGGTATGTGATACTCTATGAAGAAAATTAACTTTATCCCAACCCAAACCATAAGAGTCCCACCTGCAAACTTTCTGAGGGTGCACTTCTGTCCATGTCACTGAAAAAAATGTTAAAAGAGTATCCTTCCCAAAACAGAACCCTTCTGGACACCACTCATCGCTTGAACAACAAACTGTTGACCATAACTCTGAATGTGATCAAACAGCCAATTCCTTATCCACTGAATGGTCTGTGGATATGATCAGATCTATGTCTCTTGATTTTAGAGACATATATGTATGCATACTTATTCATATACACAAACATTCATAACATAAATACAGTTGTGTTTAGGTGCATATGTAGATTTACATGTACATGAACATGTTTGTGTGTGTGTGAAATATAGTGTTTCTTATTAACTAGCACACCAAAATATTATGATACTTTCTGAAGCCTTTCCCAAGGTTTTTCTAGTGAACAATGCCATAGTAAAGAAGAGAGATGTACAGGAAGGAACACAACGTATTTAAATGGAGGAGGAGAATGTGATAGCAAGGAAAGGTAATGCCATTGTTTTAGTAACAGGAAAACTGGGGTGGAAATGTATGCCATGAAGGGTGAAGAATGATACTAATACCATGTAGCACATGATTATATGTCTCTCTAACTTTCTTGCTAATAACCTAGAATCTTATTTTTCAACCTATACAGCTAAAATGTCTTTTTTTTTCCCAGTTTCTACTACAGTATGTTCATTGCGTATTTGTCTTATTATTACAAGATACAGCAACATGTAAAGTTAAACAGTGTCTGGAATAACAAAAAAAAATCTTGAAAAGATAATTTATTACATAGTACAATGAAAATAAAACAGCCATGACAAACACATTATGTGAGTGGGGAAATATGATAATTTCATCCTTTTCACAGCATATGGTACCTACATATGTGCATGCCAAATGCTGTATATAGCCAAATGTAGTTCTTTCATCCAAAGGGAATTTGCATTTACAGACATCCTCACTTCTGTATGATGATGCTTAATATTTTTACATTTTTTAGGTCAATATTATTTGTATAACATTTACTAGCATGTGGTTTTTGCTATATTAGCAGAAAAAATATATGGTTTAGTGTTGATTTTCAATAGATACCATCTCCACCTGGGACTCTTTGTAAATAACCCTTAGAGAAGTCAGTTGACTAAAGCCAAGTTAAGTTATCTTTCAAGAGGAAAGAGATATTTTGATTGATCTCAGCTCTATTCACAAGTGATATTAGGATTAGGAGAGAAAAGGAACAGTCTTTTATAACTTCATACAAGTGATGCGATGTGAATGTGTTTATGAGGGAAGTAAATATATATTCATTTATTGTATAAAGGAAATTGTTTATTTTCTTGAGGCTCTAAATTGGCATTTTCTACTGCTGAATAAGTGTAAAAGAGCAATGCAAAATAACAGTCAAAATTATGAAAAATCAAGAACAGGGGAAATTTATGAAATGATGTTGTATACAGCAGACACAGCAGTTGCCAGCAGGATATCAAGAAAGATTTTTCATACAAAATAGGCTCATGTTGCAACAGGGTGTCAGCTAGATACAGCCTCTTCTCACTTGTATAATCTATGCTATTCTACTATTTTTATTATTAATTATTTCATGTACACACCAGAACTTAATCACGCATCCTGGCTTGCTTGTTTGGGATTTTTCAAATGCCAGTTTGGGTAGCCTTGTATTTTAGCACTGTCAATTTTTTTTTTTTTTGTCAATTTAGCACTGCTCCCAATTTATTTATTTATTTAGACACTAATCATTCCTATTTATTTATTTATTTTAGGGATGGACAATTTGGAAGTTAAGACTTACCATGAAACTACATAATGCATTTCCTTTGCCAGCTGAACTGGCTATTTTTTTTTTCCATTTTTTACCATGGAGGAAAGTTGTTGTCTATCAGCCATGCCATTGCATTTGCTTATTAAACTATGATATTAACCAGAACAATAAAACGATTCTAGTTAACAATAACCTCCTTTTTGGCAGGTACTTCTGAACTAGTTTTCCTGCCAAATCTGATGTGTCATATAACTAAACAAGTAAAAGAACAAACCAGATGTACCCTTATGGGAGACTTTTCCATTTTGCAAACAGCAATTAGGCACCAAATTACCACTTAGTCATTCTGATAACTGTTCTCTAAACACCCTTTTCCCTGTTTATATAATGGCAAGTATGACAACTCATTTTTTTCACCCACTTTTTTGTCGTGTCAGACTTACTGACCATTAGATTGGACAACACATGTTTTGATGTTTTTGCAAGATTCTGAAACATCTGTGTTCTAGATTGGAAGGACCACATCATGCTGCAGACTGGTCTTGATCACGGCCCTTATGAAGGGCCATGTTCTTTTATGTTCATCATTTAACATTAAGATTTTTTTTTTCTTTTACTGTTTCTTTGAGGTTTCTCCTTATTTTGCTTTGTTTTGTTTTGTTTTTCTTGCCACTTCATCCATAACATGAAGACAATGTTCAAAAGAGAACATTTCCTCAAAAAAGAAGGAAAATGGAAAGAGCTTGGAAAATGAAAGCCTTTGTAACTCCATGTGTGTTGTCGGTTGCAGTTCAGCTCCATTCACTGCTGGTTTTGTTTTTCATTGGTCCTCTAACAGGAACTTGTAACTGAAAAAATGCACAAAACAAAAATTCATAATTATTCAGGAGGGAAAAGGAGAAAAGTTTTATTTTATGAGGGTTTTGGAGCTGGCACCTTGAAACACCAGCTGCCAGTTTCTTTTCTTATTATTTGGTTTAAATTTATACATGGGTTGGTGGGAGGAAAGACAACTTAGAATATTTGCTTCTGTTACGCTCATTATTTTATAACCTTGAGTTTTGTCCAAGCACATTTGCTACTGGAAATGTAAAGAATCATTGTTCCTCACATCACAAGAAGGAGGAGGCTGCTCTGTGTCTATTTCTATTCCTTATCTGGTAGCTATAAAATATTTCCTATAGTGGTGAGTATCTCACAGAAAAATTCTTATTTCTGTTACTGCTTAGCATTGTTTTGTGATAAACTTAACAAAGTAGAACATTTAGATTTCAGCATCTGCTCCCAAGAACTGCCAAAACCACACATTTTTAATCTCCTTGTCCTAGTCATTGCTCCCCAGGCTATACCTTTTGGATTTCAGGTTCTTCTGTTATGATTTAATTTTGAATCCAAGGCCAGAACAAATCCAAAGCCAGACCAACACCTTTTAGGATTTATCCAGGAAAACTGTAATATTATTTAAGATAAAAACATATGCCTCACACAACAAGCCCAAGTACAATTCTGTTTGTTTTCTGACTCTGTACACAGGTCTCCTGATCTCACTCCATTTTCTACTCTCAGACCACTTCTCTTGCCCTGAGACTCACATAACTTGGAATTTAGACCAACATGATTCATTCTTTGTGCAGGGTGTCTGCAAATATCCTCATTCATTGTTAATCCATGCAAGTTCTCCTTCATATATTGCAACATATCACATATTTTGGCTTATTATGAACTACAAGGTTCCTTAATGAAGAGCAGCCAGTGCTATATTCAATGTGCTTAATATTAGATGTGCTCAGCAGTGCCTAATTAGTAGCAAAGCACATTCTCCACAGATTTTGAGTCAAATCTTTCCACTTTTTTCAAGTGTTAGATGTGTTATAACAGTATATTTATGTTCTAGTAACATGAAAACTTTACCACTTAGGTTTACAGATTAATAATAATAATAATAATAATAATAATAATAATGAAATTATAAGGAATGACAAGAATTTACTAAAGAACCACCTGGTAAAATATGCATACTGTAACTGAATCCTTCTTATACAGATGACCACCAAGAAATATATCTAGAGAGGTATACAGGAAAAAGAATTGGTAGAATGGATCATCAGGTTATTAGAAAAGAATGGTTTACGAAGTACTTCCAGCTTCCAGTAGTATGGATAACTAACTGAAACTGCCGGGAGTGGAGGTATTGAATTTACCACCACGTAGTGAGGTCCTTCAGTCTGTGCTATGAGGTGCTGCATAAGATAAGGTACATTTGAAGTGCTTCTACATCAATGTACACAGCATGAGATACAAGCCAGAGGAGCTAGAAGTCTTGGCCCAGACCCAGAGAGACGATATCATTGATATAAGTGAAAACCTGGTAGGATGACTCCTGTGACTAGTATATTGCAATAGACAGTTACAGGCTCTTCAGGAGAGATAGGCAGGTCAAGCAAGGCAGGGGGGCAGCACTGGATATAAAGGAGATTTTGGACTCTATGGAGCTTGCAGTTGGTGATGGCAAAGTTGAGAGCCTCTGGGTAAGGATTAAGGGACAAACAAATAAAGAGGATGTCATCATGGAAGTTTATTACACACCATGTGGCCAGAGTGATGATAATGATGAATTATTTATTCTTTGAGGAAATAAAAGATACCTCAAGATCAACTGCCCTTGTCCTTATGGGGAACTTCAACTTGCCAGACATCAACTGATATTACCACACAGCTGACATGAGCAGGTCCAGGAAGTTTCTAAAGCACCTCAATGATAACTTCTTGGTGCAGGTGCTAATGGAACCAACTGGGAAAGTTGCCCTCCTCTATCTGTTGCTGGAGAACAGAGAGGGTCTTGTGGGGATCATAGCAATTGGTGGCCATCTTGGTCTTAGTGACCATGAAGTGGTTGAGGTTATTTTTTTTTTGGTGACAGTAGGAAAAGGGTTATAGTAAAAGGTGTTACATCAGGCTGGCAGCCAGTCCCCACTGGGGTCTCCCAGGGCTTGATTTTAGGGCCAATTCTTTTCCATGGTTTCATAAATGAGTTGGATGTAGGACTGAGTGTTTTGAGTAAATTTGCTGATCATACTAAACTGGAAGGAGTTGTTGAAATGAGTTAGATGTAGGAGTAGAAGGTGTTTTGAGTAAATTTGTTGATGATACTAAACTTGGAGGAGTTGTTGACTCCATTGAGGGTGGAAAGGCCTTGCAGAGAGATCTGGACAAATTTGAGAGCTGGGCAGTCACCAACCACATGAAGTTTAACAAGAACAAGTGCTGGGTCCTGCACCTGGGATGGGGCAACCCTGGTTATATGTACAGTCTGGACTACGAGACACTGGAGAGAAGCCCTGCGGAGAGGGATCTGGGGGTTTTGTTTGGTAGCAAGCTGAATATGAGCCAGCTGTGTGCACTGGCAGCCAGGAGGGCCAACCATATCCTGAAGTGCATCAAGTGCAGCATTGCTAGTTGGTCGAGAGAAGTGATTGTCCCACTCTACTCTGTGCTGGTGTGGCCTCACCTCAAGTACTGTGTGCAGTTTTGGGCACCACAGTGCAAAAAGGACGTGAAACTGTTGGAGAGTGCCTAGGGAAGGGCTACAAGGTCGTGGAGGGGCTAGAGGGGAAGACATATGAAGAGCAGCTGTGGTCATTTGGTTTGTTCAGCATGGAAAAGAGGAAGCTGAGAGGAGACCTCATCACCGTCTACAGCCTCCTCACAAAGTGCAGTGGAGGAGCAGGTGCTGATCTATTCTCTCTGCTGACCAGTGATAGGACCCAAGGGAATGGAGTCAAGCTGCAACAGAGGAGTTCCAGAATGAATATCAGGAAAATGTTCTTCACCAAGAGTGTGGTTTTTCACTGGAACATGCTCCCCAGAGATGCAGTCACAGCACTAAACCTGTCAGAGTTTAAGTATTTGGACTGTGCTCTCAGTCATATGGTCTGAATTTTTGGGTAGATCTGTCTGGAGACACTCGATGATGCTTGTGGATTCCTTCCAACTTGGGATATTCCATGAATCTATGATGCTACGTAAATTATATTCTGGGCCATAAAGGTGATCAAAGGTCTGGAGCACCTCTCCTACAAAGATAGGTTGAGAGAGCTGTGGCTCTTCTGCCTGGAGAAGAGAAGGCTCTGGAGAGACCTTGTAATAACTTTCCAATACTTGAAGGGAGCCTACAAGAAAGCTGGGGAGGGACCCTTTTTCGGGGTGTGTAATGATAGAATGAGGAGTAATGGATTTAAACTAAAATAGGGCAAATTTAGATTATATATTCAGAAGAAATTCTTTATGCAGAATGTGGTGAGGTAGTGAAACAGGTTTCCTGAGAAGTTGTGGATGCTTTATCCCTGGAAGTTCTAAAGGCCGGATTGGATGGGACTTTGAGCAACCTGATCTAGTGGGAGGTGTCCCTGACCATGGCAGGGGAGTTGGAACTGCATGATCTTTAAGGTCCCTTCCAACCCAAGACATTCTATGATTCCATGATTCTATGATTCCATGATTCTATGATTCTATGATTTGATTCTATGATTCTATGTTGGTTCTCTTTCTGAAAAATGTATACCTTAGGAAAAAAAACTCACATTAAGGGAGATCAGATGACACTGTCATTGTGTCCTTCCTGCCCTTTAAGTCCCTGAGAAAAGCTTTAAGAGCTAAAAATGGTTCTATAGCCATAAGTGTGAGCATGAGATGTAGTGGTGGGCCCAAAGTTCATTACACTCTTATTCTTCTAGACTAGACTCAATACCTCCATTGCACAGCCACACTGAGGAGAGTCTCAGAAGTTTCCTGCAGCTTCTGAATTCTTGAGAAGGTAATGTACTACTTAGCATTTTGTGCTGCTCCCCTACCCAAGTTTCAGTCATAAAAAGTCTTATAGAATGCGGAGTCTGAAAATGTGCAGGTGTGGTTCTCTCAACAGCTGGTAGATTTGTCAACAGATGTCACTTTACTAACTCAGGTACATTATTTGGCATTTAATTAGGTCATTTTAGGGTATTTGAAAGGATATTCTATGTCATTTCAAGGTATGACATTAGCATGTGCCCCTGCAAAGACTTTATTGTGATATCCCTTTGAATTCCAGACATTCTTACATTGCATTTTTAAAAGGCAAATACAAAGTAAAATTGGAGTTCTGTTCAAATAGCGTTTTTTAGTACTACAGCTGGGTATCTTTTCTACACACCTTTACAATATAGTGTATTACATTCTTCAGAAGCAGCTGAAAAACTAAGATTAAGCCTGAAACCCTTCAGGATTAACAAATACCTTACTGGAATTGGTGATTCTGCCCTTTAGAAGCAGAACAATCTAGTGGTCTTTTCCAATTGAATGGGAAATGGCTTCCAAACCTCCAGCTATATCCTGTATTTTGGCTTCTTTTTGACAACACACAACATAAACTCAGCTCAGGGAATGATTCCTGAGTTCATACAAAATTACCAGGTCATTTAAATCAATATTGTATGCTGTTGCACACTTAAAATTATTTATGCTAATTTACACCAATTTCTTCAATCTGTTCTAACACTAACACAATGGATAAGTATTTAAACCAGAATATCAGTGTATTTTCTTTATTTTGTTTTTCTGTAGAAAATATTATTAGGCATCAAAGTAGCTGCACTGAGGTTTCAGAGGATGTTTCATTTGCAATGCAAGCAGCTTGACTCTTTTAATTTTGAACATTATTTGTTCCTGTTGATTCCCTTCCTTTTCACTTTTCTCTTTTGGGTACTGCACATACTGCTTTGTAACAAGCTTTCCAGGCTTCTGAGTCCTGAGCATTTAGTAGTTCTTATCTGGGAGCTGTGAATGTTCCATTTTGCTGGCTGAGGTACATAATGCTTTTAGCTGTACAGACAATTAGAACTGATCAAAATTAACTGGTTCATAAGGCTCAGCAAATGTCAATCAAAATGGCTCTGGTCATTTAATATCAGTTAAGACAGTAGATAGATGGAAATAATTTTATCATCATTACCTTTGCATGGGAAACACAAGGGGAACGGCTTGAGGAGATAGCCTGAGAAGTTAAATGTGGAACTTTACTGCTTTTACTATGTTGTCTAATTGCTTAGCTTGATGCCATCTGTTCCTCTTCCTTCCTCCAGGCAAAAGGGCATTACAGCAGAGCCAGGAGTGGAAAAGGGCAGAAACGGAATCCTATACATAGAGAAAATAACAAGAAAAGCAATTCTAAGTGTCAGCAATTGAACACAAATCTATTTTGGGTTGTAAATCACTGCAAGTAGAGATCTGCTTCCCTGAGCTCAAATACTTTTTATTCTGGGTGAAAAACACAAGGGTAATATTGTGGCCCCAGGTTCAGACTCCAACAGCTGCAAGGAAGTTCTGACGCTACAAAGTCAATGGTAAACCTTCCACTGAGTTCAAAAAGGCCCAAAGTTTCTATTTGTCTTTTCTGAACAGTTCTCATGGGACATGAAACTGATTATCTAATTCACTAAAACTCCTTATCATCATGATATTAAAAAATGAAAAGTAACGAGCTTGTAAAGCTTTCCTACCCTGAGAGCTTATTGGCAGCTCTGTTCAGTAGGTGTTTGACAGTGCCTGAGGTCCTTACTTAAAGAGTACAAGATCTCCTTTCTAAAGAATCTTTAATTCCCAGGTACTTTGGACATGATAGCTTCACTTTTTTGCCTCTCTGCCTCCGCTGTTGCTGCCTCACACCTTCCCCCCCCAAAAAACAGGAAAAAGTGACCAGACCAGTACAATCCCTTTTCTGATATATATATATATATATATATATAATATATATATATAATATATATATATAATATATATATATAATATAATATATATATATATATGGAGGGATACATCCACACAAATGTATACATACATATGTCCATAAATAACATATATATGTATGTTCTCATTTCTCATTTACATTTTTTTTTAGGCACAGTACACAAAGCTTAATGAAGACAAATAAATGAGAATTCCATGGCTGGAAGAATATAAATTTTATGAACAGTTTGTGTAACTGAGTTAATGGCCTAACAGAAAGTGCCACAAATCTTATGCCCAGACAGGCTGATAGACCCTCAGGATACAGATTATCTGGCTAAAGCTCAACATTAAAATAAGCTTCCTTTTTTTTTTTTTTTTTTTTCCTCATCCTGTCCAGAGCTCTCTGTATGCCACCATATTGCAGTTTAACCCAGCTGGCAGCTAAACACCACACAGCCGTTCGCTCGCCCTCCCCCCTCCCTCTCTGGGATGGGGGGAGAGAAACGAGAAAGTGAAGCCTGTGGGTTGAGATAAAGACAGTTTATTAAGATAGAAAATAATAATAATAATAATAATAATAATAATAATAATAATAATAATAATAAATAATATTATGTACAAACAAGTGAAGCACAATGCAATTGCTCACCACCCGCTGACCGATGCCCAGCCCAACCCCGAGCAGCCGGCCCCCCACCCTGGCTAGCCACCCCTATACATTGTTCAGCATGACGTCAGATGGTATGGAATAGCCCTTTGGCCAGTTTGGGTCAGCTGTCTTGAGTCTGTTCCCTCCCAGCTCCTGCTGCACCCCTAGCCTGCCCGCTGGCAGGACAGAGCGAGAAGCTGAAAAGTCCTTGGCTTAGTGCTCTGCAGCAATTAAAACATCAGCATGTTATCAACACTCTTCTCATCCTAATCCAAAACATAGCACCCTACCAGCTACTAGGAGGAAAAATAACTCTGTCCTAATAACTCTGTTGTAACTGAAACCAGGACACACCACCACATCTGGGAAGTTGGCAAGGAGTTACTATACCCTTGTACATTCACGGAAGATTGAGAATTGAATTGTTTCAATATCCCAAGTGTCAGTGAGATAATCTGCTCAGTTTTGCTACTTTATTTTTCCTCCAGAGATTTAACAGGGACAGTACAAAACTGTAAAAAGTAAAAGTACTACATTTTATGAGCTGATGTGAATATGACTGGAGGAACTCTTAGGGTGGTGCTAACATTTCAGTTCTGAGATTATCTGGAGATAACCTTCCAGAGAAGGTTAACAATTTACCAACTCCCTCTGTCTCCAGACAAAGAAAACAAAATGAAAACAGTTACACTGTTGGTTTCTAAGGGTTTGGCATCACTGCGAGTTATCTTGTATTTGTAAAATGCAAGGATATATGAGCTGTCAGTGTGATCCTAGGATGGTTCCAAATGATGGCAATGTTCTTTGGTTGTTTGTTTTTGTTTTGTTTTACTTGGTTTGGTTTGGTGTTGCTTTGCTTTGTTTTATTTTGCCTTACAGACTCTTGTACTCCTCTGGAATCACAGAATGGTTGAAGTTGAAGGTAACCTCTGGAGGTCATCTTGTCCAGCCCCCTGTTTAAACATGGCCACCTAGAGCAGGTTGCATAGGACCATGTCAAGACAGCTTTTGAATGTCTCCAAAAGTAGAGGATCCACAACATATCTAGGTATTTTTTTCCATTGCTCAGTTAGTGTTTCATGGTGCTCAGATGATAATTCCTGTGTTCCAGTCTGTTCCCATACCTCTGCTATCTGGCCTAGCTTTAAAGAGTCTGTACTGACATAAACTATCTGTACTAGTCTACTATGAATTATACTATAACATCCAAAGCATATGTGTGTCTTCCAAGAATCTTTGAAATATTTATCAATGGATGATTTTGTTCATCCTCCTTCATTAGGATGTGGGTAACAGCGTATAGTTTACCCATCAGTCCTACTTAGTTCACTGCCTTTATTTCTCCTCTTCTTCATTACATTACCTGTGTAAAATTCACCCAGACTTTAAAACATCCTTTCAAACCTTGAGTCTTGTGAGCTGCAAACTAAACATTTTTAGAGTTTAGACTGCCCAAATGCAAAGGTTAATTGAAGCTAATGGACTGTCTCATAATTTTACAGGTTTTCCCCTCTTCCGCTCACCCCACTGGATGGTCTTTCTATGCAGCAGGAGCCCGGGCTTCACAGACACATTTACAGTACTGGGAAATTTGAAGAGCCATCTTAGTTACTTTACCCCTTAAGCATTGCACAGTAAGTAGCTGAAAGTGACTACATCTATTCTAGGAATATTGACACAAAAACTTTCTAAACATACCATATTGATATGAAATTAGTTATAAAATTAATGAATTAATTACAAAACTACTGTGTAAGGGAACAACAGTACACTGGAGATTTTTCCCTGTTTCTCACATTTGAGAAGGAGGCATTTGATCCTTCATTCTGGTTCCTTTCTCTTTTCCATTTTCAGAATCTGGTGCAGTGATCTGCAAATCAAAAAACAAATCACTGCTGAATATGAGTTAAAAAGTCCAAGGATACAATTCATCTCATCTAGCTGTATACATCCTCAATGTAGAAAAAACTTGTCTGAGCTGCTCTGCTGAACTTCCTTTTCTGTGCAAGTGAATTTCACTTAGAAGTACCTTCATAGGCATTTTTCAAGCTCGATTTATCTGGCCTATTTCAGGCTTCTACATTTGTGTGAGATTAATCCTGTCCTGGACACCACCAGCTATTTAGATTAGGTTGTCATAGATTAGACAGGAAATCCACAATGACTAACTTAGATTGTATATCTCCATTTAGTAAGATGATTCACTTTAAAAGAGCTGGAGAGGTTATTACCTCCATAAATAAACCTTTCAGATATTTTTTTCCAATTCTTGTGTCTTACATAAGCTTCCTATTACAAATGTCTTTTCTCTTTCATATTTCTTCCATGTTGGATATCACTTCTAGAGAAGTTTGCTGAAGGCAGCTGACCACTTAAACCTCTGAACTGATATCACTTTTCAGACTAAATAACATGTATTCTTTTTCTTTCTGATGTATGCAGACATTTGTCAGATTGTGTTGTCCCAGTGAGTGTTTATTTCAACAAGTGTTCTGTGGCTCTTTTTGGCAAATTCTCTGATATTACCAGTGAGTCTTAATGCACATATCTGTCTTTATGGCAGAGTTAATGTAGGGAACTTATCACAGGCAGAAGAGAGCAAAAGAAATAGTTAGTTCTTTTAAGAAAATGAAGAAAAATGGTGTTTAGAGATATCACTAAAATAAACCCTAGGGATATTTGGGGATCTTTGTTAATAGTTCCTCTGTTTTCAACTTGTTCAAGGGTATAGACTCCTTGTATTGTAATAGGAAAACATGAGCTTAACATTATGTCCAAGTTAAAAGTTTGATGAATGGGATGTTCAAGCAGATCTGTATGTATTCAGAACATCAGAAATTGCTTCAAATCCAGAGGAACTTGGACATCCTGGAGAAACAGGCAGGCAGCAACCTCATGAAGTCCATCAAAAGAGAGTCACCACGCGGCACTTGCAGGGCAAGCAGGCGATCAGGTCCAGTCAGCATGGGTTTATGAAAGGCAGGTCCTGCTTTACGAACCAGATCTCCTTCTATGACAAAGTGACGCACTGGGTGGATGAGGGAAAGGCTGTGGATGTGGTCTACCTTGACTTCAGCAAGGCATTTGACACCGTTTCCCACAGCATTCTCCTCAAGAAACTGGCTGCTCTTGGCTTGGACTGGCATACGCTTTGTTGGGTTAGAAACTGGCTGGATAGCCAGGCCCAAAGAGTCATGGTGAAGGGAGTCAAATCCAGTTGGAGGCCGGTCACTAGTGGCGTTCCCCAGGGCTCAGTGCTGGGGCCGGTCCTCTTTAATATCTTCATCGATGATCTGGATGAGGGCATTGAGTGCACCCTCAGTAAGTTTGCAGATGACACCAAGTTAGGTGCACGTGTCAATCTGCTCGAGGGTAGGAAGGCTCTGCAGGAGGATCTGGATAGGCTGCACCGATGGGCTGAGGTCAGCTGCATGAAGTTCAACAAGGCCAAGTGCTGGGTCCTGCACCTGGGGCACAATAACCACAAGCAGAGCTACAGACTGGGAGAGGAATGGTTGGAAAGCTGCCAGGCGGAGAAGGACCTGGGAATGATGGTTGATAGTCGGCTGAATATGAGCCAGCAGTGTGCTCAGGTGGCCAAGAAGGCCAACAGCATCCTGGCCTGTATAAGAAACAGTGTGGCCAGCAGGGCTAGGGAAGTGACTGTCCCCCTGTCCTCGGCTCTGGTGGGGCCGCACGTCGAGTACTGTGTTCAGTTTTGGGCCCCTCACTACAAGAAGGACATCGAGGTGCTTGAGCAAGTCCAGAGAAGGGCGAGGAAGCTGGTGAGGGGTCTGCAGAACAAGTCTTACGAGGAGCGGCTGAGGGAACTGGGCTTGTTCAGCCTGGAGAAAAGGAGGCTCAGGGGCAACCTTATTGCTCTCTACAGGTACCTTAAAGGAGGCTGCAGCGAGGTGGGGGTTGGTCTGTTCTCCCACGTGCCTGGTGACAGGATGAGGGGGAATGGGCTAAAGTTGTGCCAGGGCAGTTTTAGGTTGGATGTTAGGAAGAACTTCTTTACCAAAAGGGTTGTTAGACATTGGAACGGGCTGCCCAGGGTAGTGGTGGAGTCACCATCCCTGGAGGTCTTTAAAAGACGTTTAGATGTAGAGCTTAGGGATATGGTTTAGTGGGGACTGTTAGTGTTAGGTCAGAGGTTGGACTCGATGATCTTGAGGTCTCTTCCAACCTAGAAATTCTGTGATTCTGTGATTGTGTGAAAAGCAAATGCAAAGCCTGGTGCTTGAGTAAAAGAAAGCTTTTCTGTTGGACAGTCAGGGGCTGACTGGTTCAGGAGCATCTCTGCAGAAAAGGCCTCAGGATCTCGGGACACCAGGTTTGCCATAAGGCAGCAATATCCCTGGAGAGCAAAAAGGACTCCTCCACATCCTGGGCTGCCAAAGCCACAGTGCAGCCAGCACAAAGGTGGAGGTATCCTACCCTGCTGTCCAGGACTTGTGCAATGCACCTGGAGTGTTATGCCCAGCCATGAGGTTCCCATGTATGGAACAGATACTAATGCACTTCCAAGCTGGAAGGGACCCACAAGGATCATCAATTCCAACTCCAGGGTGCCCAAAGGACCATCCAAAAAACAAACAAACAAACAAACAAACAATAAACAGATCATGTGTCTGAGAGCATTGTCCAAATGCTTCTTGAAATCCAGCAGGCTTAGTGCCATCCCCAGTTCCCTGGGGAGCGTGTTGCAGGGCCCAACCTTCTTCTTGGCGAAAAACCTTTTCCTGATATCCACCCTTCCTTGTCACAGCTTAAAGCTGTTCTCTCAAGTCTTATTGCTAGTCACCACAGAGAAGAGGTCAGTGCCTGCCCCTGCACTACCCTGTACTTCCAAAATGGAACCCTGCGGAAACACGCTAGCGACAGGTCGCTAGCCTGAGGTAACCTCATTTACAAAACCTTCTTGGTTTGACCCATCAACCAATTGTTCACCCATCTTATTATGCTTTTATCTAATTGTATTTTGGTCATTTTGTACAGGATACTGTGAGAGACAGTATAAAAGCTTTACTGAAATCCAGACAGATTACATCAACTGTCTTGCTTTGATCAGCTACCTGGGTGATCTTGTTTTAAAAGAAAATTAAGATTGCTAGATATGACCTTCCCCTAGTGAACCCATGTTTGCTATGACCAATGACTGTATTGTCCTTTAGATATTTTTCAATAACTTCCAGAATAAACTTTTCCATAAATTTACCAGGCACTGAAGTGAGACTGACAGGCCTGTAATTGCCAGGTTCTTCTTTCTTGTCTTTTTTGAAAACTGGAACAACATTTGACAGCTGCTAGTCAACTGGAACCTCTCCAGATTCCCAAGATCATTGAAAAGTAATTGAGAGAGGTCTTACAATAACATCAGACAACACTCTGGGTACTCTGGGGTGAATCCCATCAGGCTCAAT
The DNA here is from genome assembly GCA_011075105.1 of Heteronetta atricapilla. Classification (NCBI taxonomy): domain Eukaryota; kingdom Metazoa; phylum Chordata; class Aves; order Anseriformes; family Anatidae; genus Heteronetta; species Heteronetta atricapilla. The sequence goes on along the minus strand of CM021763.1, from coordinate 31,346,526 downwards.
GGACATATAAGCATCCAGGTGGACCAGTAAATTCCACACAAATTTGGGGTTTACTGTGAGGTTGTCATTCCTGCAGTCATGTTTTGGGTTGGGATAAAGTTAATTTTCTTCATAGAGGATCACATAATTCCATGGCTTGGATTGTTGATGAAAGCAGTGGTGATAACAAACCAATGTTTTCAGTTATTGCAGAGCAGTGCCTTCACAGAATCATGGACTTAACTACTTCTCATGTTACCCTGTTAGTGAGGAGGCTAGGGGCTCACAAAAAGCTGGTAGGGGACACAGCCAGGACAGCTGACCCAAACTGTCCAAAGAGGTAATCCATACCATACAATATCATGCTCAGTAATTAAAGGTGGGATAGAAGGATGAAGAGTGGTACATTTGGAGTGATGGTGTTAGTCTTCTTGAGAAACTGTTACATGTGATGAGACCTGTTTCCCTGGAAGTGGCTGAATATCTGCCTGCTGATGGGAAGAAAATGAATTCCTTGTATTACTTTGATTGTTTGTCAGGCTTTTGCTTTACCTAGTCTTTGTCTCAACCCATGAGTTCTCACTCTTTTCACTTTATATTTCTCTCTCCCATCCAACCTGGAGATGTTGAGTAAGCAGCTGCCTGCCAAGACTAAGCCACAACACCTGAGAAGGGACAAATTCAAGGAGGAAAGCTTATTGGTGTTCACAAATAACTGATAGGAGATCATAGAGCCGATGGAGTAAGGCTGTATATGACCAACTGAGAGGTAAAGAACACTCTTTTCATCCCAAGACATTCTGACAGGGCTTTTTGTTGTATTTCGTTTTTTCTATGAGGGTAGCCAAAAACTGGAACAGGTACCAGAAAATCTGTGGGATATCCATCCTTGCAAGTGTTCATGTCCTTACTGGAACAATCTGATCTGATTTAGATCTGCTTTAGGCAGGGCACTGAATAAACTCTAGTTCTGTTTCACAATCTACATTATGCCTGGACTTAATGATATTATGATTATCTGTTTCCCTCTCTTTTAGTGAAAAAAGTATATGATGTTAGAATGAAGTTTTATTTCTTCATTAATTAAAAAAATAAAAAGTTCATATATTTGACATACTGACTTTGCCTTGAGTAAAGAGCATGTTTTTTATTCATATGAATGTCTAAATATCTGTGAAAAAATATGTTTTCTTTTTCTTCCTTACACCATATTAAACATAAACTATCATAAATACTTCAAGCAAAACACAAGCTAAGAAAGTCCAAATAGATTAAATAACAAAACATTTTAGTATATAACCCCTGAATAGCTTAAGAACAGATCAAGAATCACTGTGTTACACTTAGGCTGGAAAACTTGAGTGTATGCATGAACACGCATATGCTGTTTTTTGTAGAGACAATTAGGAAGCATAAGGACATCATCAGAAAGTATCATTTAGACCATAACACTGAAAGTACCTAACACAACCCTAAGGAGATGCATTTCTAACAGAATTTTCACATTTTTTTAGATAGCGTCCTGTCTAGCATAGCAATTCTTAGTCAGAAGTCCAACTTTGCAGTTCAGTTAGTCCCACAAATCTTCTCTGAAAGTCTGGCTGTATATCTGGCTGTAATACAGTCTCAAACACTATCATTATCTTTACTGACCTACCAACAGCACATAACTCCTTCGATCTTTGATACACAATTTATATTATTGCTGACTATGGCTTTTAATAAGATAGTATAAATGCCTATTTCTAATTTCTGCAAATACATTTGATGTGATTTCACAGAATCATAAAATTATAGAATATCTTAAGTTGAACAGAACCCATAAGGATCACTAAGTCCAACTCATGGCTCCACACAGGACTACCTAAAAGTCAGACCATATGTCTGAGAGCATTGTCCAAATGCTTCTTGAACTCAGTAGACCTCGTGCAATGACCACTTCCTTGGGGAACCTGTTCCAGGGCCTGACCACCCTGTCAGTGAAGAACCTTTTTCTAACACCCAGCCTGACCCTCCCCTGTGGCAGCTCCATGCTATTCCCTCAGGTCCTGTCACTGTCACCAGAGAGCAGAGCTCAGCACCTGCCCCTCCACTTCCCTCCTGAGGAAGCTGTTGGCTGCCACATGGACTCCCTTCAGTCTCTTCTTCTCTGGGCTGAATAAACCAAATGACCTCAACTGTTCCTCATATGTCTTACCCTCTAGACTATTCACCTTCTCTGTAGCTTTCCTTTGAATTCACTCTAATAGTTTTGTGTCCTTATGGCACCCAAAATTTCACACAGTATTCAATGTGAGGTTGCACCGGAACTTAATAAAGAAGTAGAATCATTTCCCTCAACCAGCTAGCAATGTCCTGCTTGCTGCACCCACCCCATGGCACAGTTGACCCTTTTGGCTGCCAGGACACACTGCTGGCTCATGTTCAGCTTGCTGTCAATCAAACCCCCAGATTCCTTCCCATGGGGCTGCTCTCTAGTCTCTCATTCTACAGTTTGAATGTGTAATGAGGGTTTTTCTGTCCCAGCTTCTGAATCCGACTCTTGCTCTTAATAAAGTTCATGCAGTTGGTGATTGCCCAGCTCTCTAATTTGTCAAGATTTCTCTGCAAGGCTTCTTTATCCTTGAGGGAGTTAACAGTTCTTCCCAGTTTAGTGTCATCTGCAAACTTACTTAGTGTACACTCAAGTCCTGCATCCAAATCATTTATAAAAACATTGAAGAGAACTGGCCCTGAAGTGGAGTCCTGTGGAAACCCACTAGTGACCGGCTGCCAGCCTGATGTAACCCATTAACCGTTTGAGTCTCGCTTGTCAGCCAATTTTTCACCCATTATGTCATGTGCTTTTGTAGCTGTACATTGGACATTTTTGGCAGAAGGATACTGTGAGAAATAGTATCTAAAGCTTTGCTGAAATCCAAAAAGATATGTCTATTGGCTTCCATTGGTCAACTAGGTGAATAAACTTGTCATAAAAGGAAATTAAGTTAATTAAACAAGACTTTCCCTTCATGAACCCATGTTGGCTGTGACCAATGACTGTTTTGTCTTTCAGGTGTTTGGTTGTTTTTGTTGTTGTTTTTTTTCAATAACTCCCAGAATTATCTTCTCCATAATTTTACAAGGCACTGAATTGAGACTGACAGATCTGTAATTACTAGTGTCTTTTTTCTTGCATTTCCTGAAAACTGGAACAATGTTTGTTAGCTACCAATCAACTGGGACTTCTCAAGATTCCCAAGAGTACTGAAAAATAATTATGAGAGGTCTTGCAATAACATCAGACAGTTCTTTCAATACCATGGGATGAATCCAATTTGTCCCCATAGATTTATGGATATCCAGCTGGAACAGCTAATCCTGCACAAGTTCTGAGCTGGCTGAGAACTTGCCATCCCTCAGTCACAGTCTTTCAACTCATAGCTCATCATTTCTGTTGAAAGGCAGGGGCAAAGAAAGCTTTAAACTTCTCTACTTTTTTGTACATCCTTATTTGTGAGGTGACTATAATCATCAAGTACCACATCAATGCTTTCTCTGGTCTTCCTTTTGCTGTTAACATATTTTTAAAGCTCTTTTTATTGTCCCCATAGTACTGACATGCCTCAAATCCAGTTGAGCTTTGGCCATGTGAATTTCCTCTACAATGATGAACAGTCATTTCTGTAGTCCTCACATGTTGCCTGACCTCACTTCCAGTGGCTATATACTTTATTTTTCTACCTAAGATCTAGCAGAAGATTTCTGCTCAGCTAAATTGGCCTTCTACTCCAAGGGGGGCACCTTTCCTAGTTGGCTGCCTTAGAAACTGTACCAAGAAGCTGTTATCAAGGTGTTTTAGAAATCTCCTACACCTGTTTCTATCAGCTATGTAGTAATCACAGCTGACATCTGGCAAGTTAAAATCATCCATAAGAACAAAAGTGGCTGATCTAAATTCCTTAAAGAATAATTGACCAGTGTCATCATCCTGGCTGGGCCACCTGTAGTAGCCTCCCACAACAACATCCACTTCATGTGTTTGTCCTTTAATTCTTCCCAGAGGATAAGAATTAAATTATGTCATCATAGTTTGTCATTATATCAACTATGTTATCATCAGCTGTAAATTCCATACATTTCAACCCCTCCATTATATACATCACCACCTGCCTGCCTTGCCTGCCTGGCCTATCCTTACTGAACAGCCTATAACAGCCCAATATAACATACAAGTCACAAGACTCTTCTCACCAACTCTCACGCCAGTGATGTCATAGCTCTGGGGCTGAGCCAAGGCTTCTATCGCCTCTTAACACAGAATCATAGAACAGCTTGGGTTGTAAGGGACCTGAAAGGTCATCTAATTCTGGCCCTCCTAGATGGCATCCACTAGATGAGCTTGCCCAGGGCCTCATATAACATGGTCTTGAATGCCTCAGGGGATGGGGCATTCCATAACTTCTCTGGGCAATCTCTTCACCCTCTCACCCTCGAAGTGAACAATTCCTCACCACCCTCTGAGCACACAATCTCCTCTTAATATCTAATCTAAATCTCCCCTCTTTTAGTTTAAAACCATTCTTCCTTGTCCTATCATTACCTGACCAAGTAAAAAGTTGTTCTCTTTCTAATTTATAAACCCCCTTTAAATATTGAATGGCCGCAATGAGGTCTCCTTGAAGCCTTCTCTTCTCCAGGCTAAACATCCCTCATTTTCTCAGTCTTCCTTCATAGTAGAGGTGCTCTGATCATCTTTTTGACCCTCCTTTGGACCCACTTTAACAGGTGCACATCCTTCTTGTGCTTGGGGGCCCCAGATGTGGATGCAGTACTCTAAGTCAGGCTTCGCAAAGGCAGATCAGAGAGGAACAATCCCATCCCTTCACCTACTGGCCATGCCTTTGTTACTGCAGCCCAGGATGCAATCAGCTTTCTAGAATGCAAGCTGTTTGTCCACCAGAACTCCCAAGTCTTTCTCTACAAAACTGCTCTCAATGAGTTCTTCTCTCAGTCTGTACTCCTGTCTGGGATTGCCTCAACCCAAATGCAACACCTTGCACTTGGACTTGTTGAACCTCATCAGGTTCACATAGGCCCACTTCTCAAGCTTGTCCAGGTCCCTTTGGATGGCAAAGGACCATCCTCTTGTTTATTCCTCATGCTGTGTGCATTGGTGTAGAAATATTTCAAAAGTGCTTCATTATAGCCAGCACCCCGAGGAGCAGAATGAAGGATCTCTTTAGCACACAGTCTATCTCATAGATTATCACAGATTAGCCTCTTTTTATCCCATCTCCCCCTTCAAATCTAGTTTAAAACTCTATCAATCATTCCTGCTAATTCCTGTGCCAAAATCCTTTCTCCTCTCTGAGAAACATATACTCCACATGTACCAGCAAGCCTGGTGTTGTGTATACCATTCCATGATCAAGAAACCCAAAATTCTGCCTTTGACACCAGTCTTGGAGCCACTTATTGATGAACTAGTTCTGTCTGTTCCTTTCAATATTGTTTCCTGCTGCTGAGGGGATAGAGGAAAGAACTGTCCATGCCCCTGATCCTTGAACCAATTGCCCAAGGCCCTGAAGTCCCTTTTGATTGCCTGTGAATTTCTCTTTGCTACTTCCTTGCTTCCTACATTAAAAAAAAAAAAAAAAAAAAAAAAGTAAGAGATAATAATTACAGGGCTGTACCAGGCTAGTAAGTTTTCTAGTAACATCTCTTACGACTCCACTGACGTAGCAGATTTCCCTATGGTTTCAGTCTGGATGGCATATTGAGCCCTCTGTTCCCCTCAGAAGGGAGCCACCTATGGTGAGAACCCTTCTTTTTTTGTGACAGAGGTAGTGGCTCTACAGAGGGTAGCCTGACTTGCCCCAGATGACCCCTCCAACCTTGATGGACCTTCATCTACATAATTTTTTGCCTTTCTATCAAGTTCCAGAGCCTCATATGTGTTGTGTAGGGGCACCTGGGAAGATGAGGTAGATGGAGAGCGAATTGACCTGCTGCCACCAGCAGAAACCTGCTTCCATTCCCCCTGTCTCTTAGGTCCTCTCCTTCTGCCTGGTGGCAAGAGCGTAGGGACCCTTCATTTCTTGTATTGTGGCTGGCTGATGCATCTGTCTCATGGATGGAAGAGTATGATTCCACTAGTCAATCTCATTCTCCAGTTCCTCAGCCTGCCCCTCTCCTATTAAAGCTCTTTCACCAGGCTGAGCAAATCTACCTGGGCACACCTCCCACACATGTACTCACTGCTGTCATCAGACACTGGCAGAAAACTCAGGCACATCCTGCAGCCTGGGACCTGGATGACTATGTGTTCACTTGGGAGTTCAGTTTGGCTGGCTGTGCTGGTTCTCATGGCTGGAGAGATCACAGCAGACACAGAGGGTATAGCTTTCTGCATGGTATATTCTGTGACTGGAATTCCTTGTGAGCAGGTTACAACAACCATTTTCAGTGGCAGAGTAACAGCACCATGTACAGCCATGGTACCTTTAAGTCTTATAAATGCACATAATTATGGAAATCTCATCTATTGTTCCTAGAATAGAAACAGTGTTTATTCCTTATCCAGTTGCAGCCCATGGGAACTCAAACTTCAGCCTCATTGTAACATTTCTATAAAAGTTTATCATGATGTTTTAAATAAGGAGGATGTTATCAGACTCCCCAAATTGTTTTGGTTAGTCTGATGGTTTAATTGGATAACAGTAATTAAACCTGATAACAGTAGTTTTATATATTCCTTGGGGCAATTCCTTATTGCTTTATTTTACTAATTTCTGTTAAAGTGATACCTAGTGGAAATTTCTGTGAATTTGGCTGGATGATGATTGGACAAGGTAGAGCATATGGCTGAAATGACATCTTTCAAGAGTTTAGAGGTTTTGGTTGCTTGCATTTTTGCATCAATAGGAGCAAAAGATATTAACACACTCTTTTCCTGCACAGTCTGCTTGTATTTTGCTGTGTTGTTATGAAGGTCAAACACCTCTTGCCCTTCCAGTGACACAACAGCTATTTGTCATGAGTGAAACAAAGAATTGTCTTTGAAGGTCCCGTTCTGATCTCATTTAGAAATATGTGAGGGGGAGTCCACAGCAAAGTATGTCCTCTTTTCCTTCTCATCATGCCAAGTTTGCTTTCAAGTACCGTGCACTATTCCTCAGAAAGATATTGGAGTACATTTTAAATAGCTCCATTAGTGTCAGAATGAATTACTATGCAATGCTCAGATTTCCACCATTCAGTGCCTGTGCTCAAAATTATACACACACACACACACACACACATATATAAGTGATGATTCCATTACAATTCCTCATCCCAAATTCATTTCCTTTCATCACTTCTTATTCTCATTCATTTTGGGGTCATTTTATGTTGTTTCATTTTATGAGTTTCTCCCATGCATTGTAACAGACTCTCCAGTTTTGCAGGTTGTGTGAGGATCCATTTGAGGAGCTCCTTAGGGGAAAATGTTCTGCCACTGCAAGTCTTTGGCAAACCTCCTCATGTCTGTTCTGTACACTGAAAATAAAAAGAAAAGAAGGGGAATGTGTCACTCAGATCTTTTAACATCTTATCAACAGCAAGCATGTGAAAAGCAGGCTGGAAAACATGGTGTGTGAGGGGAGTAAGGGGTTAGTTTTTTTGTTTTTTCCTTCAGCTTCACACTGAACACTGTCTTAGGAATACACATGGAAACTGGTGGAAAACTAAAGACATAAAACAATATCTAGTGTCCTGGGCTCAGCAGAGATAGAGTTAATTTTCTTCATAGTGGCTGGTATGGTGCAGTGTTTGGGATTTAGAACAAAAATAATGTTGATAACACAGCAGTGTTTTAGATCTTGCTGAGCAGTAATTACATTAAGTCAAGCATTTTTCAGTTTCTCATACTGCCTGCAAGCAAGGAGGCTGAGAGTGCATCTGGGAGGGGACAGAACCAGGGCAACTGACCCAAACTGAACAAAGGGGTATTCCGTACTAGATGATGTCACACTGAACAGTAAAACTGAGGAAGAAGTTGGCCAGGGGAGAGGATGGCTGCCACTGCTCAGGGACTGGCTGGACTTTGATTGGCAGGTGGTGACCAATTGCATTGTGCAACATTTGTTTTTTATATTCTATTATGTTTGTCATTAACATTACTATTATTATTATTATCCCTTCTTTTTCTATCCTACTGAATGGTCTTTATATCAACCCATGAGTATTACCTTTTTCTGACTCTCCCCACCATCCTACTGAGGGGGAGTGAGTGAACGGCTGCATGGTGATTCGTTACTTGCCAGGTTAAACCACAGCATCTGAAGAGATTTTACCTTTATTTGAGCTGTTCACCACCTCTGTGTCAGACAGATCCCTACAGCAGTAGAGTGCCCAAAGTAAATATATCTGAATGCCCGAACTATTTCTGAAGCTCTGAAAAGTGTGGTGGGGAACTAACATGAACCACAGAAACAGTGACTGTCCAGGGAACGCTCTTTACCTTCATTTCCAATAAGGGAAAGATGGTGTAGTGGTAGCTCTTGCATCCTCACTTACATTGAGCTGCGACTTTCTAGATGAAGTCACATATTTGTTGCATTTAATAATACTAATTAAATAAGGCTAAATTTCTCCCTTTTTTCACCTTTTAACACAACTGTGCAAGGCCAGGCAGCGCTTTCAACTGAGAGCTTATTTTCTGGGAAATGACCAAGGTACAGAGTAAAAAGAAACCTAAAATATTTTTTTTCTCTCTTTCTCTTTTTGTGAGAGTGTAAGTTGAAATCTCTGTGATTTGAAGCATAACATAAGGCCACACTTATATTAAGCTCCTATTATAGAGTGGATCATATTGCCATAAGCAGCAGCTCTCAGGGTCTTAGGGAAGTGTTGCAGGAATATCTCATGTGACACACTAAAGAGGCAGTCTAGACAGTGGAAGAGACTGCTTTCTTTTGCTTGATCTCCAGTAGTTTACCACTCCCAAACAGAAAAGTAAAATAAAAATAAAAATAAAAGTAAAAATAAATAAATAAAATAAAATAAAATAGCTTTAAAACAGTGTAAAGAAATGAAAAAGAGTGGAGTAAACCCGTAACTGTTCTAAAACTGACAATATAAGAAAAGATCTTGCCAGATGTAAGACAGGGTAAAAACTTGCTTTTTAGATAGATCAAACTAATTGCCAATTAATTCCAGGGTTTTCTACAAGTTCTTTCAGACTTGCAGCCGTGTGAGTGACAGATGGAATAAGTCAGGCTTTAAATCAGTTAAACTGTGAGCAGAATCTATCTTGGTATCATTGGAGCAAGGTGGGCTGTATTTCAATACAAAGACTCTTATTAATAATTTTTTACACTTTGTTTTTCCCTACCTCCCCTCATACTAGTTTAAATTTGCTTTATTCACCTTTTTTGTTGTCTCCCTTTATTTTAAGTAAGAGAAGTTCTGAAACGTGCTTTACTATGTTTCCTCTGCTGCGTTTTAGATTTATTTTTTCAATCCTCATACCTTTGCTGTAAGACTTGTTACTACTATCCCACAACACCAATATCTACTGCCTCCTATCCCTTAGGCACCCACTCCATCTTACCAAATCTTGTTTGTTTGTTTTGTCAAAAAATATGCTCTCCCACTATGATCAGCTATAGTGCACAAGTTCTTCTCATACACTTTTACTGAATTCTTAATGCAACAGTAATCTCAGATTTTTTCAAGATGTTCTAAGCATGAGAGCAGAAGTTTGCCAGCAGTCCATAGTGAGGACCATGGTGGAACAGGCAGTCCTCCACCTGAAACCTATGTTGTACTGCAGCAGGACAGATTTCCACACTGCAGCACTAAGAGGATCCCACAGAATCACAGAATAGCTGATGTTGGACGGGACCTCTGAAGATCACCTAATCTAGTCCCCCTGCTAGGCAGGATCACCTGCAGCATATTGTACAGGATGGAAGCCAGGTGGGATTTGAGTATCTCCAGAGGAGACTCCACAACCTCTCTGGGCAAGCTGTACCAGTGTTCTGTCACTGTCACATACTTATATACATTGAGGTCTCCCCTCATCTTATCTTTTCCAGGATAATCAGGCCCAGCTCCCCCAGCCTGTCCTCATATGACAAGTGCTCCAGTTCTCTAATAATTTTTGTAGCCCTCCTCTGTACTTGCTCCAGTAGCTCCATGTCCCTTTTGTACTGAGGAGCCCAAAACTAAACACAATACTTCAGGTGTGGCCTCACCAGGACTGAGTAGAGGGGAGGATGACCTCCCCTGACCTGTTGGCAACACTATTCCAAAAGCACCCAAGGATAGCATTGGCCTTCTTGGCCACAAAGGCACATTTATGGCTCATGTTTAACCTGCTAGGTCCACCAGGACTCCCATGTTCCTCTCTGCAGAGCTGCTTTCCAGCAGGTCACCCCCCAGCCTGTATTAATGCATGGGGTTACTCTTCCCTACATGCAGAACCCGGCACTTGATCTTGTTGAACTTGATGAGATTCCTCTCAGCCCAACCCTCTAGCCTGTCAAGGTCCCTCTGAATGGCAGCACAGCCCTCTGGGGTATCAGCCTATCCTCAAAGCTTTGTGTCGTCAGCAAACTTGCTGAGGGTGCACTCTGTTTCATTATACAGGTAAGTGATGAATAAGTAGAACACCAGGACTGACCCCTGGGTAACACCACTGCAGGCTTCCAGCTAGATTTTGCACCACTAATCACAACCCTCCAAGCTCTGCCATCCAGCCAATTGCTAATCCACTTCACCATCCATTCACCTAGGCCATACTTTCTGAGCTTGTCTATGAGGAAGTTATGGGAGACAGAGTTAAAAGCCTTGCTGAAGTCAAGGCAGACCACATTCACCACTCTCCTTTCATCCACCCAACTAGTCATCATCTGATTTAGTCTTTTATGAATAGGCAATAAACTACCTTAATCTCCCTTACACTGAGTATATTTTGCCTATGACAGTAGTTAGTTAGTGATCTTCCTGCCCTTATCTCAACCTGCAAACATTTTTTTTATTTGTATTTTGTCTGTTCCATTGAGGACGAGGAGTTAGAGAACGGTATGGTCATGCTTAGCTACTAATTTGTGTTAAATCATCACAATCTGTAACAGTTGCACCAATAAATAGATAGGGAATTACACAGAATCATAGAATGGTTGAGCCTGGGAGAAACCTTTGGAGGTCATTTTGTCCAAATCCCCTGCTCATGCAGGGACACCTAAAGCAGATTGCCCAGGACCAGGACCAGATGACTTCTGAAGATCTCCAAGGAGGGAAACTCCACAAACTATTCCAATGTTCTCTCACCCACACAGTAAAAAAGTGCTTTATGTTATTTAGACAGAAACTTTTGAGTTTCATTTTGTGCTTATTGCCTCTTGTTCTGACAACTGGCACTGAAATAGGCCATTTTCTTTGCACTCTCACTTCAGGCATTTAAACACTTTGGTAAGACATACACACACACACACATACCAGCCTCCTGTTCTCCAGGTTGAACAGTGTGTTGGCTTTGCTGTGACAGGAAGCTAAACTCCACCAAAACAGCTCTCTCAATCCCCTTCTTCCAAAGAACAGGAGGAGAAGAAAGTATAACAAAGAAAAAATAAATAAAAGGAAAAAAATCACCAATTGAAATAAGGACAATATAATTAAAGAGAAAAAAATAAAGAGCAAGCAGGTGTTTTGCCACAGAATGGGATGCTGGCACAGTACTGTGGCATGGTGTAAAATTGTAAGATGACTGCACTGTGTGCCCAACTGAGCCCAAGGAAGACTTAGTTCAATGCAATGAATTCACCCATTTTTTTTGGCCTGAGTCTTGTCATGAACATATAAGCATGACGTATATCTGGCAAGATCTTTGAGCAGATCCACCTGGAAACTATGCTAAGGCATGTGGAAAATAAGGAGGTGATTGGTGATAGCCTACATTGCTTCACTAAAGGCAGATTGTGCTTGACAAATATTGTGGCCTTCTACAATAGGGTTACAGCATTGATAGATAGGAGAAGAGCAACTGACATCGTCAACCTGGACATGTGCAAATCATTTAACACTGTCCTCCATTACATCCTTTTCTCTAAATTGGAAATATATGGATTTGACTGATGGACCACTCAGTGGGTAAGGAATTGGCTAGATGGTTGCACTCAAGGAGTTGTGGTCAATGGATAAATACACAGATGGAGTTCAGTAATGAGTGGTGTCCCTCAGGTGTCAGTACTAGCACTGTCTAACATATTTGTCAGTGACATGTAGAGTGAGATCAAATGCACCAGCAGCAAGTTTTCCAGTGACACCAAGCTGTGTGGTGCAGTTGACATGCTGGATTGAAGGGATGACATCCAGAGGGACATGGACAGGTTGGAGAGGTGGGCCTGTGCAGACTTCATGAAGTTCAATATGGCCAACTGCAAGGTCTTGCATCTGGGCTGGGACAATCCCAAGGACAACTACAGGCTGGGCAGAGAATGGTTTGAAATCAGCCATGATGAGAAACACCTGGGGGTGTTGGTTGATAATAAGCTCAACATGAGCCAGCCATGTGCACTTGCAGTCCAGAAAGCCAGCCATATGCTGGGTTACATCAAAAGAAGCATGACCAGCTTGTGGAGGGAGGTGATTCTCCTCTACTCTGCTCTTGTGAGACCCCAACTGGAGTCCTGCATTCAGCTCTGGGGTCTAAAATCCAGAGGAGGGACACAAAGATGAGCAAGGGGCTGGAGCACATACCTCCTACAAAGACAGGCTGAGAGAGCTGGATAGGGTTTTTCAGCCTGGAGAAGAGCAGGCTCTAGGGAGACCTTGTAACAACTTTCTGCAGGAAAGATGGAGTTTTTGTCAGAGTGTAATGATACAACAAGGAGTAACGGCTTTAACCTAAAAGATGGGAGATTTTGATTAGATATTCAGAATAAATTATTTACTCAAAGGGTGTTGAGGCGCTGAAACAGGTTTCCCAGAGAATTTCTGAATGCCTCATCCCCCAATGTGTTTAAGGCCAAGTTGGATGGGACTTAGAGCAACCTGGTCTAGTGGGAGGTGTCCCTGCCCGTGGCAGGGAGGTTGGCATGAGATGATCTTTAAGATCTCTTCAAATCCAATCCATTCTACAGTTCTATGATTTCACACTGCATAAGGAAATTGAAGTTTATTGAACAGGCCATGACTGGATGATTTTATATACTTTTATTGCTCAGTAAAGTCTGATTTTTAAAATAATACTTGGTTAACTGTTTTTTCTGTGTGATTTGTTTTACCTGTGCTTAGTGGTGATTCTTACAGATGGTTCTCGCCGTCTTTTTGTCCTGACTGATCGCAGGGATCACTGCAAAGATAAGGTCATTCATGTGAATTTCAAAAAATATTCCTCTGAAACAGACACCCATTTTGAAAAGCTGTTTAACCTAAACTAAAGCACTTAAGGGAGACTCCATCATCATGAGTAAGAATATCTACATAACTTCTGTAAAATTCAAGAAAGACAAGCATACTTTCTTCCAATTAATATTTTGCTCTATTTAAACAAAATTTTAAGGAGACATTCATATATTTGTTGATAACCACTTGCTCTGGAGCTCTAGGAAACCCTGTCTTCTGGGATTTACCTTGGTCTGAAATTAATTTATGTAGAGAAAAATTTTACTGAGGAATAGGAAACTTCTTAGATGTTTGATTTAGATAATGTTGCAAGAAGGTAAGCATTTAATAAACATGCTCTTGACAGAAAAGGCTGTGGAAAAACTGTGGAAGAACTGTCTTCTAAAAGCTCTAACATCATTTTGGAAACCACAAGCAGGGCAGAAAATTGAGGAGAGGCAACACTACAACACTTTCCAGAAATACTCTTCGCTCCAAGATGATGCTAACAGCCAAAATTGTTTCAGGCAACTGTATGTCAGGTACAGGTTTCAGTACATGATAAAGCCCTTAGTGCTAGCCACTCAATCAGCACACTAGTAGCTCCTCAATTTTTTCAATTTGTCTGAAACACTTCATCTTCTGCACTGTATTCCCCATCATGAAACTTACAAGACTTCTAAGTTCCCTTGCAGTCAGTTTCACTCAGGAAAAAAAAAATAAATAAATAAATAAATAAATAAATTCTTCATCTCACTCTCCCTTTTGTCATGTAGGAACAAAATAGGCTTTTTTATTTTTATTTTACTTTTATTGTTGATAATGCAGCCAAGCAATTAAAGTGAACTTTGGAGAACTACAAATCTTTATAACCCTTGAAAACACGAGGAAAGGCAGAAATTATTATTTCCTATGTGATGTTATAGAGATGGTGTATATCAATTGCTTCATTCTTACTCCAGTAAAAAACCTTATCTATGTTTGTAGAATCATCTACACTTCAAAACAACTATCAATCAAAAGTTTTGCTGCACAATTTTAACATCAAACAAATCTCAAGATAACCTCTGTTCAGTATGGCCACACAAGCATGTGTTGCATGTGATCAACAGAAAGCAGAGTAACAGACTCATGGCTCACTTCTGGATCCAGTTTTGATCTCAACCACACTAGGTTGTGCTTTCAGTTGTTCATGATGGTATCCATGATTAATTAGATGTCTGATTTAACAGCAAGATGGAAGAGAACTCTCTGAGTGCTTCAATGACATTCCAATTTCATGACCTGCACTTTTATGAAATTGAACCTCAATAAATCAAAGGTCCTTTTCTATGTTACATGTTACGTATCCACTCCCTTCCCTGCAGACACTATCATTTGATATTACTTTCATTCCATTTTAATGCACTCTGAGTGTCAGAGTAAGCCTGCCACCTGACATTATTTTTGACAAAGTTTCATTTTATTATTTACAAATTCTTGGCATGTTAAAAATTTCCATTGATTAAACATCCCAAAGGATAGGAGGCAGGTAAATGTGAAGAGGGTGAGATATGAGATATGGAAATCCTGACACTCATGTTTATTTCACAGATTAATTATTGAAAGTAATTTGATTTCCAAGGTTTTATGAGGTCAGCTGTATTTGCTGCATTTCATTTGGAATATAGCTGCCAGACCTCAAACAGACACCATCCCTGCCTAACATATTACTTCTATCCTTATTTTTTTTTCTTTTTCATATGATAAATATTTTAACACAAAATCCTGCAGTTTTTGTTTATTTGTTTTGTTTATTTGTTTGTTTATAGAGAGGGCATTATAGAGTTTTAGAGTTTTCCTCTGAGTACAGGGGAAGAATCACGTTCTTCAGCCTGCTCACACTGCTGTGCTTAACGCAGCCTGTGATACCCTTGGTCTTTTTGGCCACAAAGGCTCTTTACTGGGTCATTGTCAACTAGGTATCCACCAAGACCACATCCTTTTCTGACAAGCTGCTTTCCAGCTGGTTGACCCTATTGTCTCCTGAAGTGTGGCTTTATTCTTTCCAAGGTATAGGGCTTTATACTTCCCTTGGTTAAAGTTCACGAGCTCACTGTCAGCACATTTCTTCAGCTTGTCCAGGTGCCTCAGAGTGGTAGCACAACCTTCTAGCCTATCAATTACTCTTGTCAGATTTGAAACCCCCACAACCTTGTTGAAGGAATGCACTGTCCTATTCAAGTCATTAATGAAGATATTAAACAGTATTGATCCCCGTATTGATTCCTGGGTTGCATAACTAGTAATTGGGCCCTAGCTGAAATTTTTATCACTGATCTGATCACACTTTGAGAATAGCAGTTCTCAGTTTTCAGTCCACCTCATTGACAATGTTAGAATCACAGGATCACAGAATGGTTTGGGTTGGAAGCGACCTTAAAGTTCATCTGTTTCCAGCCCCAACTGATATGGGTATCCACTTGATGTCTCCTTTCTGTCTGCCTACCACCAATAAGAAACACTTTGAAAAAATTTTCATCCTTGCTGATCTTAATGGAATTCATACTTATAGAATAAAACTTATTGTCCATCTATCTAGCTCATGTTTCATCAGTTTATTGGTGAGAATGAAATGGAAGACAGACTTAAAGCCTTGCTAAAGACAAGATCAGCTGTATCCAGTGCTCTACCCTTACCCATCAAGATTCACCTCATTGTAGAAGGCTATAAGGTTGATCAGGTATGATTTCCACTTCTCAATTCCCTGATGACTACTCCCAGTCACCTTTTTATTCTTCATGTGTTGGGAAATGCTTTCAAAGAGTATTTACTATATCTCTGTCCATGGGATACAAGATTAAGCTTACTGGCCTGTGTCTCCCAGGATCCTCCTTCTTGCCCTTCAAGAAGATAGGAGTGGCACATGCTTTCTTCCAATAATGGATCTTTCTTAAGCTGGGAGGAGGTGATCCATGAAAATCAACAGGTTCTTCTGGACCACTCTTTTCTCCAGGCCTGTATCCCAAGGTATTCTTCAAAGCAGATTTCTGAAGAGGCTGAGATTTTCTTTCCTACAGCCCAGGCTGTGATCCTGCTATATTCTCTGCTCCTTTCTTTCAGAATCCTGAACATTATCTCATGAACACCACAGCCAAGGTAGTCCTTGACTTTTGCATCCCTGACCTGTTCTTTCTTTTGTATGAGAACAAGCAGACCATTGGATCCTTGACTGCTTGTGACAGGAAGCAGCTATCAAAACACTTCCCAGACCTCTTGGATTGCTCATGCACTTTTATAATATCTTTCCAGCATGTATTGGAGTGGATCAAATTCCCCATGAAATGCAGGGCCCGTGAACATGATCTTTTTTTTTCCAATTGTGTGAAGAAGCCCTCATCTATTTTTCTATGACTAACTGTCCATGAAGGTTTGAGTTGCATAGGAATTGTGGTCCTGCTCTTATGTTCCTTGTGTCTTGAATTATGTTTTGCATTGCTTCCTTTTAGTTTCTGATTTTGGGGGTGGGAAAATAATGTATCTTCTGAAATGGTAAATCAACGTAGCAAAACTACTGATACCATCTCTTTACCATATAATAGTGAAGCAATTTTCTTAACCGAGAGAATAGTTTAATTTCAAGGCAATTTAAAATGCACCAAGAGTCCTCCAAGTTTAAATAGCTGCATAATGCAGAAGGAATATACATTCACAAACAGCACATACTGCACTGAGTATAAATGTGACACTAGAAAGAAATACAGAAATGAACTTGCAGTGGAGAATTCATAAGGCCTAAATGTTCTTCTATCACTTATATTGCCCTTCCCAAATCATAAAGTCAGAAGACAAAAATTGTATTATACCTTTGAGATATGATTCTAACTACACACAATACTTAACTGGAGAGTGAAGTGGACATGTCAGGTGGTAGAGCTATCTTATAGAAAGTCTTGGACAGACTGGAAGAGTGAGCAAGCAAGAACAGCATGAAGTTTAACCAAAACAAATGGAAGGTCATGCACCTAGAATTACACAAGCAAACAACCATGTATGGGCTGGGATCTGTGTGACAAGTGAACTGCCAAAAGGGACCTGGGGGTTATGAAGGACAACAATCTGAACATCAGTCAGCAGTGCACCACTACAGCAATGAAGGTTAATCATATCTTGGACTACATCCACAGGGTTATTACTAACAAAGATAGATATGTGATCGTCCCACTCTGCTCAGTGCTTGTCAGGACACATCTGGAGTGTTGTGTCCAGTTCTGGTCCTCACAGTTGGTCCTCCACAAAAAGATGTGGACAGACTGGAGAGGTTTGAAAAGAGGGCCAAGAAGATGATCAGAGGGCTGGAAAACCTCCTCTATAATGAAATAATGGAGGAGTTGGAACTTTTCACCCTGGCTCAGAGGGCTCCTTATTCCTGTATACCTATAGTTAGAAGATGGCAACAAAGAAGACAAAGGCTGTCTCCTTAAAAGAAGCCACATGGAGAACCCAAAGGGCAAAGTGTACAAGTTGAACTGGGAGAGGTTTCATCTCGATATAAGAAACAGTTTTTACACTGAGAAAAATTGATTATTGTAGCAACCTCCTCAGGGATGTAGTGGACTACCCACCACTGGAAATTTTCAAGATGTAGTTTGACAGGTGCTAGATAATGTCATCTAGATTCTTTACCCATGGAAGGTTGGAACTGATATTTCTGAAAACTAACCTGAGCTGTTCTAAGATTCTACAGCTCAGAAAATACTCTCAGAATGGTACCAGCTCTTGTCTAAGGGAATACATGTATAGTTTAGTGTTGTATCTTCATTAAAGAGCTTTGTTCCAGTTTCAGAGGCAGCCAGATTATTCAGGATGTGAAAGAGAAAGATAGGTTAGCTGCACTATATCTAGCATGTCTCTTCTACTTCCTGTACCCATACTACCTGGGCTGTCTGTAAGGCATGAAAAGTAACAGTTAGATACCCAAGCCTAATGCTGTCTTTGGCTTTGAAGCTACAAGCAGAAAGAAGTGGTGTAAGGTCAGATGGGGATGTTTTCCAAAACCCTGGGGATCTGCTCATGTTCACAATTTCTAGGGAAGGAGGGTGGGCAGCAGATTAAGCACATTGCCCCTACAGCAGTTCTTCACAGTACAGAGCCTTTTCAGCCCTTAGCAGAAAATGAGAAATTTGAATGAGTTTGAATGAGAAGATGAGGGCAAAGAAAGCAGCTGTAAGAACTGAGCCCAAAGGCAGAAGGTCTGCTAGTGACAGAAGGCAGTGACCAAAAACACTGCTGGAAGGAGAGAACATATGATTTTTATTTTATTTTATTTTATTTTGAGGCTTAACAGCTACTGTGTGAACTCCTAATACACTTCTGACCAAAGTTCCTTTGGCTATGGTTTTAATGATATCTACCCAGCTACACACTTCCAGTACTATTTTGAGTGTGGTACATGGAAATCTTCCTTAGTTAAAGCCATTGAATATTATCTAGTATCCAGTTGGGTGAAGGTAAATTATTTTGCTATTTTTAGCAATACTACAGAAATGTCCTAAACTCTGAATCTCTATCAAGGGGTCAGTTGATTACCAGAAAGAGTAACATGAGTGTTGCTTCTTTTCCCAGCATTGTATAAATTGCACATTGTACATATTGTGTAAGAAATGGAAATTCTTACACAATAGCCATTCTTCTCCTGAGAGCAAGTACTTAAAGTGCCAGCATGCCATAGCTAACATGCACACTATTTTTTGGCTTAGTTCTATACTGTTTTCTTGCTTTTGTAATCTATCTTTCAATTACCTCCTTTCCTTTGAGGAATCTGAAACCAACATTACTAAGAAGAATAAGAGAAAGGTAATTGGTGGATTGGTAGACTTTGAGAAAATAATATTGCTACCTTAGGAAATAATAAGAGTATTTCATCTTTAAATTATTCCTTCTCCTCCAATGCTCACTGGAGATAGATTTACTTACAGGTCCAACTCCAGAAATGCTGTATCTAAGTGGTGGACATGGCAACCATTTAAAGCATGCAAACTCAACAGGAGTTCTCAGTGGGAATTTAAAATAGCTTTGCAATTCAAATGACAGGTATATTTCACAAAGGCAGAATGTAATTTCACTATCTGGAATTTGGCCAAAATATCAGGTCATGCTCTTATCCTTACAAAAAGAGTCTTGGAATGTTTAATCATCTCAAGCAGTTGGGAGCTTGGTTTTATTCCTGAATTAAATTTAAACACTTCCCGCAGGACCCTGAGACAATGCTGAAGCACCTGTTCAGTAAAGGCTTGGGTGAACAAGCATGTAATCTGTTTCTAACACTACCTTCACTTCCTGAATTTATATGCATGATGCCATTTCCTTTCCAAGTCATTAAGAAGTGTAGCCATATATGTATCGCTGTGTATGAGATCTAATGGTAGCAGCCCCATATATCTGTATGCAGAAGAAGTACATGCTGGTGATTTCACTGCCTTTCACAACTATCTAAAAATTCCTTTCAGACTGAGAAAATATTATTAGCAATATTAAAAAATAAAAATAAAAAATAATTAAAAAAAACCTCTCGACTTCCAATTTGGCTAATCAGTAGTAGCATAGACAAAGTAACAGTGCAGTCAGGCAGAGCAGAACCAAGAAAGCACATGCAGTTTAATGCTGACAAATAGCACAGCATATCTTAGGGCAAAGAATAAAAAGAGGAAATATTTGTCAAATGGAGAGGATCTTCAGCATACTGAACAAGGGCCCTTTTGCAGTAATATGAGGAAAGGCCCCCAAGCCATCAGCACAATGTGCAGCTGTAAGATGAAGGGAAACAGAAGGGTGGGTTGTACTGCTGGAGGAATACATTATCAATCAAAGCAAGGGCAAATTCAGGACAACTTCTGGGGAAGTTCAAGTTGGGAGAAAATTCTTCTCCTTTTTTTCTCAAGCTTCCCACCTACTTCACTCACAAAATTCTTTTTTAAAACCTCAATTGTTTGGCCAGTTCTTTCTTTCTAGTAAGAATGGAGGTCAACTCATAGTTAACACCCAACTTCACTTCTACTGCTAACCATAGAGAGAGATCTGGATTTTGGGGTGTCCATTGCTAAACCTGTGTGGTATTGGTGAAGGGATGGAAAACATGTTTATCCGGTTTTAAAATATGTTATACTAAGGCAGTTTAAAAATCAGCCTAGTTCCATGCCCTACAAAAAAAGCTTTGAGTAAAGGGATTGGGGAGGTGGAAACAAAAGTGATTATTGGCACTTCTTAACTTAGCTATATAGCTGCATGAGTGATTGAAGAGGCAGCCTACCTTCATCTGCAAAGTGTGAAAAGAAACTCTTTGATCATAACTTGAAGGAAATGGGAATGTGTAGTGAGGGAAAACGGGTGAACAGATTTTTCTCAGGAGCCAGAAGATAGCAACTTCACTGAGTAAAGATAGGCAGAAAGGAAAAAATTAGTCCAGTTTAGTACAAATATTTTGTCTATCTATCAAAAAATGCACCTCCTTGCTGGTGTACATTAGATCCATTACAATAGGCACGTAGATACTCAGCTCCCTGGCATCCTCCCAAATCCAGGAGAGTAAGATATATTACTTATTTTAGACTGTAAAGAGCAAATGAATAGTAAATATATGTATGCTGATCAACTGAGTCCCCACAGTAAGTCCCAGAAGAAAAGGAGAAGAGTTGAAATGGGAAAAAGAAAAGGGCACCAGTGAGGAAAAAATACATTGTACAGCATGCTCAGACTGATGTCCTAAATCTTGGGCACCTAATACATTGGAGCAAAGCCACTCAGTAACCTGATTTATTTTGGGCTCAGAGATTATTCTGCAAAACATTGAGTTAATAAATTCTGATAGGGGGCAAATCACATATAATAATGGTCAACAGAGCCTTACTGGAGTGATCTTGCACTTCAGTGGTGTATCAAAATAAATGCTTATACAGTGGTAGCAAATATAGATATACGCTATACATGGATATATGCAATAGATAGATAGATGGGCAGATGGATGAATAGATAGTATCTGTACTGTGCATATAACATGACATTATGCATATGCATTCATCAGGATCAAAGAAGGAGAAATGCAACACTGTCTCCAGATTTTTTTTTCTTATTTCATTTATTTATTTATTACTACAGGAAAAAACGGCAAAGAACCCTAGAATAATGAGGGAAGCTCATGGAGCAGATTATCTTGAGTGTCATCATGTGGCACTTGCAGGGCCACCAGGCCATCAGGCACAGTTAGCATGGGTTTATGAAAGGTAGCTCCTGCTTGACTAACCTGATCTCCTTCTATGACAAAGTGACAAGCTGGGTGGACGAGGAAAAGACTGTGGATGTGGTCTACCTTGACTTCAGTAAGACTTTTGACACCATTTCCCACAGCATTCTCCTCGAGAAACTGGCTACTCTTGGCTTGGACTGGCATACGCTTCATTGGGTCAGAAACTGGCTGGGTAGCTGGGCCCAAAGAGTCATGGTGAATGAAGCTAAATCTACTAGTTGGCCAGTCACTAGTGGAGTCCCCCAGGGCTCAGTACTGGGGCCAGAGAACCTTTAATGACCTGGATGAGGGCATCAGTGACCTGGATGAGGGCATCAAGTGCACCCTCAGTAAGTTTGCAGACAACACCAATTGTGTGTCAATCTGTTAGAGGGTAGGAAGGCTCTGCAGGAGGATCTGGATAGGCTGCACCGATGGGCTGAGGTCAACTACATGAAGTTCAACAAGGCCAAGTGCCGGGTCCTGCAGCTGGGGCACAACCCCAAGTAGCGCTATGGGCAGGGAGATGAGGGGTTAGAAAGCTGCCTGGCAGGGAAGGACCTGGGAGTATCGGTTGATAGTTGGCTGAATATGAGCCAGCAGTGTGCTCAGGTGGCCAAGAAGGCCAACAGCATCCTGGCTTGCATAAGGAACAATGTGGCCAGCAGGTCTAGGGAAGTGATTTTCCCCCTGTACTTGGTTCTGGTGGGGCCGCACCTTGAGGAATGTGTTCAGTTTTGGGCCCCTCACTACAAGAAGAACATCAAGGTGCTCAAGCAAGTCCAGAGAAGGGCAACAAAGCTGGTGAAGGGCCTGGAGAACAAGTCTTACAAGGAGTGGCTGAGGGAGCTGGGATTGTTTAGCCTGAAAAAGAGAAGGTTCAGGGGTGACTATCGCACTCCACAGGTACCTTAAAGGAGGCTGTAGCGAGGTGGGGATTGGTCCCACATGCCTGGTGAGAGGCTGAGGGGGAATGGGCTGAAGTTATGTCATGGGAGGTTTAGGTTGGATATTAGGAAGTACTTCTTTACTGAAAGGGTTGTTAGACATTGGAACAGGCTGCCCAGGCAAGTGGTTGAGTCACCATCCCTGGGTGTCTTTAAAAAATGTTTAGATGTAGAGCTTAGTGATATGGTTTAGTGGAGGACTTGTTAGTGCTATGTCAGGGGTTAGACTTGGTTGGTGATCTTGGAGGTATTTTCCATCCTAGATGATTCTGTGATTCTGTGAATTTTTAAGGTCTCATCCAACCCAAATCAATCTATGATTCTGTGAATATTTCTACCCACTGGCTATAATGACACTGCTGGACAGGTGGCCCAGCTGTAAGATAGCAGATATTTCCTACTATGCCAACCAACCAAGTAAATTACTTAAAGTACTTCTGAGGAGCTCAGCAGTCTGAGAATTACCATTAGAGAAGAAATTAATGAACTCCTAATAATGGTATTGACTATTTTTATTGTTTTTATTGCTACCAACATCTTTATGAAAGTCATTTCAGTGAAGATAGAAAGATTAAAATTGATGGCTCACCTACTTTTCTTTACATGAGAAAACGGGACAAATACCAACCTTGTTTTTTTTTTTGCCCCAAACTTTTTGTTTGTTTGTTTGTTTGGAAGCCTGGGAGAATGAATAAAGGGTAACAGTCCTAGGCTGGTGCTTGTGGGAGAAATTACGGTCACATTCAGACAGGTGTCATGGGTCTTCAGTGGACTGCAGAAGATGGAACCACCATATTATGTCCTTCCTTGAAGAATATGACCATTCATCAGGACTTTTTGAGAACAGGATTTCAGAAAACAGAAGTGATAACAGGTAGTGCAGACCTATTCCCACAGGACACTGTAGGAGCCTTCTTAGAATATTATCCTCTGCCTAGTTTCTCAGTAATTTTTCAGGTAGGGGTGTCATCTGGTATGCCCTCACTAATGTGTTGCATTGGAACAGATGCAATAGGAAGGACGGGGTGGGAAGATGAGGAAGGGATATCCCCATTGTGTAAGAGAACATCTGGAATACATGGAACTCTAACTGGGAATGGATCAGGAGCTAAATGAGTGTTTATGGGTTAGGGATTAAAGGGAGTACAGCAAAAGGCAACACTGTAGTGGGTATCTGCTACAGGGAGACAGCCTAGGTAGAAAAAGGAGATGAGACCCTTTACAGGTGCACAGCAGCAGTCACAACTTCACATGCCCTGGTCCTCATGAACAACTTTAACCACCCTAGTATCTGTTGAGGGACAGCACAGCAGAGTACAGGCAATCCATGACATTCCTGGAACTTGTTGATGACACATTCCTTATTCAAATGATAGAGGAGTCAATGAGGAGAGATACAATGCTGGACCTCATTATCTACAGCCAGAAGGGTCTTGTGAAGAATGTGAATATCAAAGGCAGCCTTGGCTACAGTGACCATGAAACTGTGGGATTAAAGATCCTTGGGGCAGCTAGGAGGGCACACAGGCAAGCTCCCAACCCCGGATTTCAGGAAAGCAGATGTGACAAGGGAAGTTCAGGTGGGATATTAGGAAAAATTCTTCTCTGAGAGGGTTGCCAGGCACTAGATCAGGACTGATGGTGTGGTCCTGGCACCAAGTGGTTATGGCACCAAGCTTTCCATAGGTCAAGAAGCATTTGCAAAAGTCTTTTGTACATGTGGTTTTATTTTTAGGTAGTCTTATGTGGAAATAAGACTGGGATGTGGTGATCCTTCTGGGTCCCTTCCAATTCAGGATTGTCTATATATTTTATGATACTAAACACAGGGCCTCATGAATGACTTCAGCCACTCTAATATCCGTTGTGGGACAACACAGCACAACAAAGGAAATCGACGACTCAAGATAGGAAAGCTAAAGCTCAGAAAAAAAATTGAATCTTGCCAAGAACATTAAGGGAAACAAGAAGAGTTTCTACAAGTACATCAGTGATTGTACAAGTTCTGCACAAGGTTGGGAACAACCCAAGGCAACAACAGCGTGGCTGGGTGGCTGGGAGCCACCCAGCTGGACAGCAGCCTGGAAGAAGAGGGTTCTGGTGGACACCCAATTGAACATGAACCAGCACAGTGCCTTACCACTAAGAAAGCAAATGGTATTCTTGGCTGATTTAGGGAAAATATTGCCACCAGAACAAGAGAGAGGAACCTTCTCTCTGTTCAGCACTAAGGAGGCCACACTTGGAGTTCTCTGCCCAGTTCTGGGCTCCCCAAGACACAAGAGACACAGACATACAAGGGGCCACTAAGAGGACCAAGGGACTAGAGCATCTCTCCTATGAGGAAAAGTTGACAGAGCAGGGACTGTTCACCATGGAGAAGAGGGGACTCAGGGGGCTCAGGGGGCATAGTGTTTTCATACCAATGGCCAGCTAAGCTCCGCCACAGCACTCTCTAACATCCCTTCCTCAAAGGAAAAGGGAGGGGAGAAAGATGGAAAATAAATAAATAAAGGCTAACATGCTGAGATGAGGATAATCTAATTAAAGCAAAAATATAGAGAAAAACAATCAAAAGGTGTGTGGGAGCAAAGAGAGTAAAGACATTTATTTTCTACTTCTCACAGCCATTTCTTATGAAGCACGGCCTCACTGTGTGCATAGCAGTTGTTCAGGAGGACAGAGATTTTCATAACAAGAGCTCCCCCCACCTTCCCCTTTCCCAGCTTTTATTACTGAGTGTGACATCATATGGGATGGGATGTGCCAGGTCACTGCCCTGGCAATGACCCCTCCCCACTTCTTGCCCACCTACAGCCTACTGGCCCTGGGGGAGTTTGAAGAGAGTCTTGATGCTGTGCCAGCACTGCTCAGCAACAGACAAAATATCAGTGTGATATGAGGGCTGTTCTAGCTACAAGTGCAGAGCACAACACCATAAGGACTGCTTGGGAAAAGGTAACTCCATCCCAGCCTAATGCAGTACAGGGCAATCTCATCAATGTGTATAAATACCTGAGGGGAGGGTACAAAGAAGATGGAGACAGTTCCAGTGGTGTCCAGGTCAGGACAACAGGGAACAAACTAGAAGAAGTTCTGCTCCAGGACATGGTCCTGGAGCAACCTGTTCTGGGTGTTCCTGCTTGAGTGGGGAGATGGACAAGATGACCTCCAGAAACATCCTGCCAACCTAAATCGTTCTGTGATTTGTTTTCTCATTTTGACTAGCTTCCTACAAAGATCTCTAGATAGTTGTATGCCAGGCCATAACATGGATTGGCATTTGAGTACATGTGGTCTATCACTATTATAGAACTACTTATGAGGAGCTCACTTGCTATTAGTGGATATAACATTGTGTATAATTCCACATGAGTTACTCATTTGTCTTCCTGGTTGGCATCTTTGGAATTCTTTTTGCCATGCATTTTTCATGTATCCAGGTAGTCCTGGATATAAATAGAAACTTCTTTGTTATAAATACACATGTAAACATACACACCCATCCCTCCCCCCCCACACCTAAACATAAAAAAAAATTGACATGCACACACACACATACACAGGCAGAGAAGGAAAAAAAAAAAAAAAAAAAAAAGGCATTGGTGTGGCATTGCTTATTTTTCACTCCTATAAATGGTTGTTTTTTGCCTTCAGACTGGACTCCAAGCTGCTGCCCACTTCATGATCCATTCATGAATCAAAGGAAGGAAGCAGGCAAGTACAGGCAAGTACAAAATCACCACACTCCCTTGGCAGACTTTGATATTTAACAGTGTTTTTTTTTTGTTTTTTTTTTTTTTTTTTTTTCCTCAGAAGGAAACAATTTGCCCAGGAATGGACTGACGCCTTCTCTCTTCTCTCTGTCCAGACGCTCTTCTTTTCACAGTATCAAACATGCATTTTCTGCTTCCTGTTCAGTAATGTAGTAATGCTTCCTGTTCAGCCTTGTACCACCTTACTGATAGGAAGTATATGTATCAGTAGAGTATATGTGATCACCAAACCACTAGCATCTTTGAAAGGTCCTGGAGAACAGGTGAGGTGCCTGAAGACTGGAGTCACTCTGGTCTTCAAGTGTCACTTCCAGTGTCACTCTGGTCTTCAAGAAGGGCAAGAAGGAGGATCCAGGAAACTAGAGGTCAGTCAGTCTCACCTCTGTCCCTGGAAAGGTGTTAGAACAGCTTGTTCTGGATGCCTTCTCCAAGCAATTGGAAGAAAATAATGTTACGAGGAGTAGTCAGCATGGATTCACCAAGGGGAAATCATGCTTCACCAAACTCATTGCCTTCTATGATGGCATCATCAGCTGGATAGATGGGGGAGAGCAGTGGATGTCTACCTTGAGTTTAACAAGGCATTCAATACTGTCTCCCATGACATCCTGCTAGGAAAGCTGAGAAAGTGTAGGATAGAGGAGTGGACAGTAGGGTGGGTTAAGAACTGGCTGACTGATTGAGCTCAGAGGGTGGTGATCGAAGGCATAGAGTCTGCCTGGAGACCTGTGACTATTGGTGTTCCCCAGGGGTCAGTGCTGGGTCCAGTCTTGTTCAGTGTCTTCATTGACAACTTTGATGAGGGAATAGTGTCTGCCTTCAGCAAATATGCTGATGACACAAAGCTGGGAGGAGTGGCTGACATGCCAGAGGGCTGTGCTGCCATTCAGCGAGGTCTGGACTGGCTGGAGAGATGGGCAGGAAGAAACCAGATGAAGTTTAATAAGAGAAAGTGCACATGGGAAGGAACAACTGGAAGTATCAGTACAGACTGAGGGGGTGACCTGCTGGAGAGGAACTCTGTGGAGAAGGACCTGGGGGTCCTGGTGGGAGACAGGTTGACCATGAGCCAGCAGTGTTCCCTGGTGGCCAAGAGGGCCAATGGGATCTTGCCATGCACTAAAAGGAGCGTGGCCAGCAGGTCAAGTGAGGTGATCCCCATCCTCTACTCTGCCCTGGTCAGGCCTCACCTGGAGTACTGTGACCAGTTCTGGGCTCCCCAGTACAAAAAAGACAAGGATCTCCTGAAAAGAGTCCAGCAGAGGGCCCCAAAGATGATACGGGCCCTGGAGCATCTTCACTATGAAGAAAGGCTGAGAGACCTGGGTCTGTTCAGCCTGGAGAAGAGAAGACTGAGAGAGGATCTCATCAGTGTGTATAAATACCTGAGGTGTGGGAGACAGAGGGATTTGGCCAACCTCTTTTCAGTGGTTTCTGGGAACAGGACAAGGCATAATGGCCACAAGGTAGAACACAGGATGTTCCGCACCGACATGTGAAATAACTTCTTCACAGTGAGGGTGATGGAGCACTGGAATAGGCTACCCAGGGAGGTTGTGGAGTCTCCTTCTCTGGAGATATTCAAGGCCCATCTAGATGCCTACCTGGGCAGCCTGCTCTAAGGAACCTGCTTCATCAGGGGAGGTTGGACCCAATGATCTT
Source organism: Heteronetta atricapilla (assembly GCA_011075105.1). NCBI lineage: Eukaryota > Metazoa > Chordata > Aves > Anseriformes > Anatidae > Heteronetta > Heteronetta atricapilla. Next base: position 31,318,546 of record CM021763.1, on the reverse strand, counting down.
TCAAGGTCCCTTCCAAGTCCTACAATTCTGTGATTCTGTGATTCAGTGATTCTGTGATATCTCATCCAGCCTTGTCCACATCTCACCCTTACTTTACAGGTACTACATTTTGAAATAAACATTTGCAGGCTTTTTTTTTTCAGGCTGTTCCGTACATTCAGGAGGACTTCTTTCATAAACATTTATAATGTTTTTTCCTCATCACATTTCAGCCATGCTCAGCCACATGGCCTTGAAACTTCCTTGTCTTTTCCTGCTTATCAGAACAACAACAAAATATTAAAAAATCATTTTGCACTGCAGATCTGCCATGACCATTGCCACTCGTCTTGTGTTATTACTTCCTTGTGTTCCTCTTATATTTTTCTATTTATCCAGTTTTTTTAAAATTAATTTGTATTGTTTTTTAGGCAGAACCTATCATTTTGGTTTCTTTTGTATGGTGTCTGAAATAGTTGGGCTTTAGTCAGTGACAGTAGGATAACATAATGAAGCAAATAAATAATGACAATTTAAGAGATGTGTAAATCACTTTGTCATGTCTTTGTACATGCTCTACTCTGCTATGGGTAAGACAAGCATAAAGATTGTCAAAGAGAGAGAGAGAGAGAGAGAAATGTCAGCAAAACACTTGGATTTTTTTCTTCTGCTTTTATGGTGGATACTGTATGTGTCATTGCTCTTCCTTTCTGTTGTGTTCCCTGCAACCCCAGAAGGCTGAAGGTAGTGTGGAAAGATAACTTGGAATGCGTAGAGGGAAATGATAATTTTTATAGAAATCTGCCATTTTAGCATAGCCAGTTTTCAGAACAGATCTGCACATGACTGAAAACACTAGTTTTATATTTTGACACATTTATGTTCTTCAGGACATAACATACACAAACTGCTGAATCTGAAGGTAAGAGTAATTTTTGCTACAAGTATTATAAGATGGTTTAAGAATGCACTTCCACAAATTTCAAATTAGCAATTAATTAGCTATATGTTAATTTCACTTTCTTCATTGTTGTCAGTATTTGGAAATTCCTTGTATAGGTTTGTTATTAACTTCTAATTATAAACTAATTACTGTTCATTGTAATAGAGGATCCTGTGCGTTGACAGAGAATCTATATATGACACCCAGGAGACAGCAAAGGGTATAATATATTCCAGTCTTACAATCTCCGTTTACTAACCAAGAATGCCTCAAGACACCTAGTGCTGAATCCTGGGAGCTATTCTTGCCACCATTAAGAAACAGAAAGAATTTCAGCTGCCAGCAAATGACATAGGTGAACTTTCTGCTTCCTTCAAATTTAAGCAAGGCGATAAGAAATGAAAGAAATAGGGGGAGGAGGGAACATGACTACAATGTCACACAGCAAGCAAGCAGCAGCACAAATGAATTTCTGCATTATTTGGTGGGGAATTAACTCAGTGTGTCTGCCTCAAGAAAGTCATCATTCTCCCTGCCTATTTCCTAAGAAAATAAAGCTGAAAGTTCAGAGGAACTGGGGAGGATGTTATCTCTAGCAATGGTGGCATTCAATCATAGATTTCATGCGTTTATTTTTCTCCTTCTTCCTTGCTACTTCACTCATTTTTATACACTGATAAATTCCCTTTTATTTTTTAACTATTTCCATCTACTGCTGTTTACTCATTTCCCTAGAAAGTTTTGCTATCCTTACAACTTTTATTTTGCTTTGTTTTAGTTAGAATAACTATAAAAACTGCAGTATTTTGCTACTCTCATTGGATCAGAGCACAAAATTATTGTCCTGCAGTAATGTACAGGCCATTTACCATTTTGAAGTATGCAACTGGTTTTGTTAATCTCCAATGTTTGCAAAATGCTGGTGTGATTACAGTCCTCTTCAGACTGAGACTAGGTAGTAGATGGTCAAAGAGAAGAGGAAGCAAAAAACACTAGAGATAATTATTTCTGGAAGAGGAAGACCCAAAAGATATCCAATATGTTCCTAATAAGCTCTGAGGAAGCTTCATGCTGACTAGGTAATAACTATTCACCATCTGTAATTACAGCTTCTGTGAAATAGCATGCACACATACTGGGGAACTGATAAGGAATATATGGAAATTAAAAATTTAGAAGTTATGTTCACAGTCTTAGTAAAAAAAAAAAAAAAAAAAAAAAAAGGACAATGTGACTACTGAAAAAAAAAATAAAAATAAAAAAATAAACAGAAGAAAAATATATGGAGAATTCCTACTCTCCATAGCCTGCTCTACAAATAATATACTTCCCACATGATAAGCTGTAGCAACATTCAGTGACATAATTAGATACACACGATGTGCTTCTGACTCAGTTAACCTACTGGATATGTAGCAAGGCTCCATCTCTGTGCAACTTGCTCATCTCAATTTAGATCAGGGCTGTTCCTTGGATGCAGATTTAAAGTAAAGGGTACACATATTGTAGGGGTTATGTTTTCAGCCTAGCACTTCATCTGTGAGATTTGAAAGGAATACCAAATGCCCACTGGTCTCATTGTACTGAGACTCTTACACTTGGCTTATTGCTATGGTATAAAGAACAAATGCCTGGATCTTAGTTGACAGGGGAAAATGTAATAAGGATAGTCTTGGTTCAGATATCGACAGATCTACTAACATTTGAGTGAGCAGAGATGTTTCTGATTCCCGTTCTTCTTTCCTCTGTGTTTTTATGACCAACAAAGACTTCACTCCTCTGAGATATAATATTTTGTTCTCTTTAAAAAAAGAAAGCTAATGCTGTTTATCCCTCACATTTAGATTAGTACTACAACTTCTTTTTCCCCAGCTGTCAAGATGAACAGTTAAACCTTTTAAGGAAAAAAAAAAAAAAAAAAAAAAAAAAAAAAAAAAATTTTTTATTTTTGGAAGAGGAGATCAAACATATGAGGCAATTCTTGATTTTGCCTGTGAGAGAAAGGAGACTGTGAATGCCTTCAGTTCAAATGCTTCAATTCTTTTAAGTGTATCTAACAGTCATATTTGTCAAGCCTCTTGAACTTCACAGTTCCAGAGGATTCTTGGATGTTGTAGTCCAACTGTTCTACACTTCTGAGCTCACTTTGGAAATTCAGAGGATGAGATCATGAGAAGGCAGACACTGAGATGTGTGATTTCACTAGCCCAAACTCTGTTGGCTGTTATCACTGTCACCTCTGTCACAGTTCTCTGAAATGAAGACTATTGACTATTCAGGAAGAAGCTGAAATGCAAGTAGGGGAACAGAAAGAGATGTATGTGGAGAAGCAGGAGAAAAAAAAAAAAAAAAAAAAAAAAAAAAGAAAAAAAAACCACTTTTGGCTAAAGGGAGTTGTATAACAGCTGGAATTAAAACTAATTCTGATTAGGGAAGTCCTGGATTTTTCATCTGACCTTGTAATTATCTTCTTCTGTTTAAAATGGAACAATATTTAAAAGACTTATAAATACAGACAGGCAATGTCACAGGGGAATTTGGGCCAGGGAATCCACAGGAAAAGTTTTCAGAGGCATAAAATCTAAAATGTATTTTCTAAGCCACAGGGGTATAGACAGCCCATCGTGATTTCTATTCTATCACTCAAAGTTAGACACAGATGCATGCTCTGTTCAGATCCCAGTCACTTATTGATATCACTAGCTCCACTGTAGCCAACATAACTCAGGGAAGTCAATCCCTGACACTGATCACGCGGTGCAACCAAGCCTGGATGCACAACCTGTCTTCCACATGCCTTCAGTCTTCACGGTGCATGGCACCCATAGACTTTTTTCACTGAGACACCACTGTTTCTATTTCTTTCCATTACCAACATACATTATTTCTAATTTAGATGGTCTGCATGAGTCACTGATGGCCTCATAGATCACATTGTCCCAAACCACTCTCTTTGACTTTCCACATTACTTAAGTAAAGTAGTTGTTATTACCTTCATCATTAATTTTTCTAAGGATGCCACTTCTCACTAGAACGTAAAGTTGTCAATGTTCAACTGTACCTCTTTGTTCCTCCTCAGGTTACTCCTAACTATTATAAGAAGGCAAGTATAGTCCAGAGGTTTTAGGTGAGCCTTCCCCATGAAAACTTTTACTTGTTTTCTCTGCATGTACTAGAAGCATATGATGAGTTAGCGTGCTACAGCTGGGCAGATGTTATCAAGTTCTCACTTATCTGAGCAGGGCTTTTGGGTAGTCTTTGTGTAGGAACAGATACACGCAGATTTTTAAAAACTGTCATCACACACTTGTACTGATACCTCACATTGGTACTTTCTGGCTCCTCGTCCTCTGAGATCATTTTTTTTGCCATGCCAGTAATCATGAAAATGACTCACTATTTAGAGGGGTGATGAACTGGCAGTTGGCACTTGCCCATACTGTTGATTAGCCAGAGCTGAGAAGGACAAGATGGGATCTGATTCATACTACAGATACTCATTCAAATTGAGTGTTGCACCTGTGACTTGAGTTAATGTGTGGGGATAAACCTGGAGAGTAATTAAAGCATAAATCTAACTTAAACATATCTCCAAAGCTAGATAGTCTGCTAATTTGAAGTAACAAAGTATTGGAGAGCATAAGCACTAGCTGGCATCACACAGGTATGCAAACAACATTTCAACACTCTTAATTCATATTCTTTCAAAGTCTGAAAAATATCTGTGCTGCTTCTAACAAGATATTCAGAATATACATTTATTATCCATCTGTGACTTCTAAAGCAGCAGAACTTCGACTTTCAGTAATCACCAGTATTATATCTAAGAGAATATACTGGTCTATGCTTCCTTAGGGACCAACTCCTTCAGTCCTAAGAAACCTGGCATTTTGAATTGTCCATCTTTTGAATAGCATGCTCTTCTCTAGATTGAGAAAGAGCTTCAGAAATCCTGAAGATATGCATGTTCCCTGTGACCATGGAAGACACTGAAAGATTTGTGCTTACCTGATGGCTTCCTTTCTTTGACACAGTTTGCTATTTTATCTTATCTGCCTAGGAAGCTTCATTGCAATGTGTAAACACAGATCTTACTGACAACTATTTGAAGAGCTTTTTTTCAAAATGGATCATAATGTACTTGTCAACATATATCCACTATGGAAGAAGGGACACTTTGGTTTTCAAATGTTTTGTTCTGGGATCTATTTTTGTCAAGGAAATATTTAAGCCTCAGATGCATAGTATAGTTCTGTAATCTGGTGTATTATATATTGCAGAGGGGAATAGAGAAGCAAAGGTGGTTAAAGTGATAATAATAATAATAATAATAATGAATTAGATATATTTTTCATCTCTAATGTTTTTTTTTTTTTTCTGTGAATACTCTTTTAAAATTAAAGACATCTGGTCAAGAGGTTGCAATATCGATCAAAAGTGGTCCATTGAGAGCTATACTTTCAGGTTCCACAAACAAAGATCATTCTTTAGACAAAAGAATTAATTGGAAAAAAAAAAACAAACAAACAAAAAAAAAAAGTATTCTGTTTCTCACACCAGGTAATATCAAATGCTTTCTTATAGACAAATCAGAACACAAATGGAATATATAGTAACCGTGTTACAGTAACACTACCCATTGCAAGGCTGGTCTGTAACAAAGAATTTTAAGCAGATACCTTGGTGCTTGACTTTTCATCAATGAGTTTCTCTAAAGGTGTTCAGAACCTGCAAAGTTCTGAAGAACCTAAACATCCTGTGGCCATACAATCTGTAGAGTGTCTGTCTTTGCCTGGAAGTGTGATTATATTTTTAATTTTCAGTCTTCCACCTAAAAGATTTGCTTACTACTGGTTTTCTGAATGGTAAAGACAATAAAAGAGGATGGCAATTTAGGAGGTGATTTTGCCACTGAACTGACTGGCAAGGGACAGATTAAGGTGAGCTCTGAAATTGCATGTTCTGAATATATGTGATTCATGCAACCAAAACCAATGCATTTGTTTGCACTTGGTAAGAAAGTTTGAGAAGAGGAAAAGAAAGGTCTCATATGAAAGAAACAATGAGAAGGAAGTTTCAGAAACTTTTTGAGGCTGAAGGGTAACTATCTGCTCAAGACATTTTTCACATCAAATTCTTATTGGCAGAGGACAGCAGGTCAGGAAATGACTACGCAACAATGGCAAAGTAAACTGCCAAGTGTGATTAACCTCTAATATACTTACACAATGATATAGAGAAAGGCAAGATACAGCTGATTTATTATAATGGAATCAAAAACATAAATTATATGAAACATAAAGAGAATTTTTATACTGCTGATATTCACCAGGAATGTCTGAGTTACCTAGCATTTGTTGTATTTCAGTGATAATATGAACATTGTTTGATATTATTCTGTAGAAATTGTTATTGTGAAAGACAGAGAAACTCAGTAGCTCAAAGTTTTGTTTGATGTGTGAGATCTTTTATCCTCTTTGGCTGCAAATGCTGGAAATGCATTTCCCAAGTGCACAAACATGTTGAATGAGCATTTCAGAACACTACTAAAAAATGTGATATCCTTTAGCAAACCCTAACATTGAGAGAAAGAGAGAATATAACAATAATTTTGTCTTCTAAAAAAAAAAAATACATCTGTGGGAAATTATAGAATGTGAAAATATATACTCAAGAGTTGCAGTGTCAAGAGTTACTGATTTGTCAATCACATATTCGCACTGGTTAATGACAGTTGCTGAGAGAGAGTTAGCTAAAATACAAAGATACCTGTGATCTGATTCACTTACTGTCATATTCTGGAACAATAAATAGTCTCCAAGCAATGTGAACAAATCTATGGTTTAAATTAATTCAAGTTACTGTAAATTAGCTTGTGTTTTCCAGTGACATCGAATATTTGCCCATGTAAATAATGTTAATGATTGCTCTTAAACAGACTTTCAACACTCAGTTTGCCTATTCATTGGAGACCTATATATTCTATTTGAGTAAAGTACAATTGAGTTCATGTCTGCGTTATCATTATTAGCATAGCAGTTTGGGGGGTATATTCAGAAACCAGGCTAGTTGCTTTTTGTTGTTGCTTGCTATATTTACTTTTCAATAGACAAATTCAATTCAATGATTTTAGAATCTGTTCTTCATGCCATCAGAGTAGACATAGATTTATACAAGCTCAAAATACAGAACACAGCACATTGAAAACCTTATCCTATTTCAAAATATGTAAGCTCTGAAGACCCCCAGGAGATGGTCAAGGAAAAAAAAAATAATAATAAAAAAAGATAACATAACTTACCAAAATTGTACAATATTGTTTTTACCAGAAGGCCTTGTAACAGATATCTTTGAAGTCCTATACTGTGAATGGTGAGTTCAAGTCTGTTGAATTAAAGGCTTTATTGCTCAGATGATGCCTTGTTCAGCAGCTTTGAAAAGGGACAAAGTTTTTTAGCAAAGAAAAAGAAAAGAGAAAGGGAAAGCAAAAGCAAAAGGGAAAGGGATTGATAGATATAGTTCAGGCATTGATAGCTATAGCCATGATTACTTTGATAGCTATAGCCATGATTACATGGCTAGCACAGATCATCCTGATAATAACATAGCTGGACCAGACTCTTCATGCCTTCTTCTAGTACAATTCTTAAACTAGTATAAGGCATTAATGAATTACCTTCAAAAAGGTAAGGTTACCACTGAACAGTATATTTTATGCTGTTTGTTCAGAGCCACACCAGTTTGTTGCAAGGTTAAGCAGTAGTAAGCCTTATTTACAATCTGACATTTAAAGTTTAATTCTCAAGTTGATTGTACTGGTATATCTTTCACCATAATGGAGAATGGTGTATCTTTTAGCCTGGAAAAGAAGATTCTCAGAGTAACCTTATCTCTGCAGATACCTTAAAGGAGACTGTAGTGAGGTGGGGATTGATCTAGTCTCCCATGTGCCCAGTGACAGGACAAGGGGGAATGGGCTAAAGTTGTGCCAAGGGAGGTTTAGGTTGGATATTAGGAAGAAATTCTTTACCGAAAGGGATGTTAGGCATTGGAATAGGCTGCCCAAGGAAGTGGTTGAGTCTCCATCCCTGGATGTCTTTAAAAGACGTTTAGATGTAGAGTTTAGTGATATGGTTTAGTGGAGGACTTGTTAGTGTTAGGTCAGAGGTTGGACTAGGTGATCTTGGGGGTCTCTTCCAATCTATATGATTCTGTGATAATGTTGTGATTCTTTCATTTTTTGAGTTGGACATCTCATGGTAAAAGCAGCTGTAAATATAACATGTCTCTTAATTTATGTATTCCAGTAGGCTAACTGTTTTCCTCACCTCTTGTCATATACACACTTAGCAAGGCTTGGCACTACGCTTCAGGTAAAACAGAGGCCCAAATATATTGTTTTGTGTTTTTGTTGTTGTTGCCTTTCTTGGTTCCTGTTCTCAAGAACTGGCACTTGTTTATGTTTTATTTTTTGTTTTTCACTTCCTTTCATTTTCACATAGAAATGAAACACATAAAGGATGGTTACTTTCATTTGTTTAAAGCTGATATCTAATAGTTAAATTGAATTGCAGAAAGAGCATTATTACAGTCACTCAAGCTCCACCTAAAAGATAGAAAATAATATAAATTGGCCTAAGAGAGAGGGGATGTCAGGGAAGATACCATCATCAGGGGAGATACCATCCCGAGGGAATACACCATCTCAAGGACCTCCTGACTCCAGGGATCAGTCAACGGGCTGAGCCTCTCTTTCCCCCCATTGGGAAGCCTTTGGGTGAGATTTGAACACTTGATTATACAGTGTGCCTCTGCAGAAACTTAGAAATCTCTATGGAGTCTTTGTGCCTTTTAACGCATTAATTTCCAGGCTGCGCACCTGTGTATTTCATGCATGATAGCTTACTTTTGCAGACAGTAACTATCACCAGCAATCCAAAGAACCTGTGTACCTGTTGCTGTAATAAATTCCACTTAACTACATTGTTCCTAGCTCTGATAGTTCTCATTCAATGCGACTAGAGTAAGGGCGATTATACATTATTGGTGAATCTATGACCATGGTAGTTTAGTGCTCTGAATCCAACCAGACCCATATTGGTTAATGTGTTATCGGTGAAACTGTGATTGTGACTGTTCAGTACTCTGAATCCAACTGGATCCATAATAGTTAATTGGCTATACCCCTTAACGCAACAGGGTATCACAGTCATATCTCAAAGAGGAGCGGGCCCTTTACAGGGCCCAGAATCAGATAGGAATAATAGCTGGTAACAAATCTCTTGACTCTAGTCAGATTAGGCACTTTCTTAGTATTTTCTTGAACAATTTAAGAAGGTTTGGTCTGTTGAAATCTATAGTTGCTTTACAACATATTTGGAAAATCATAACAATGTCAAAATGAAAAGACACACTGGATGAGTTAAGGGCATCATGTTCTGGATCTGGACCTATTCAATATTCTACAAATGGGTTGTGTGGTGTAATATTAACAATATGCTTGTTTAATTTGCAAACAACAGTACAAACATGCTGACGAAAGGAATTAAACTGTGAAGTGCTAAAACAATCAAACAAACAAACAAAAAAAAATATGGAAAAATAGAATCTAGTTCATGAAGCTAACCTTAATAGATTCATTGAGAGTAACTTCACGAATTGCAGTCTTACCAATTCATTAGCTACTTGGCACTGGCACAGACTTAGCCAGGGTCTGCAATAACTGACAAGACAGTATGGAGAAAACTATGTAAGAGCTACAGTGTATCAAAATTTGTGTATGAGTAAGTCAAGCCAAAGTGCTTCAGCAAAAGCGTAAGTTACCCTGTGATGCTTTAGCAAGAACACAGACTGTATGAATATAATTACCTCCAGTGTACTCAGCAAAGGTACACTTGCACTGTTTGTACATTTTGTTACTCCATGCTTAGAAGATAGTGAGAACCAAATGATGAGAATGCAGAACAAAACAGCCTGATGAAGAAGGGCTACAGAAAGCACACAATGAAAATGAATGACTTAGGGTTGTTTAGCTCCAAGTAAAGAAAGAAAGGATCTTCTAACTGCAAGAACGGTGAATTATTAGGATAAATTGTCCAGAGAGCTTCTGTGTCTGGCATTAGGAATCTTTAATAACAGGCTGGACAAATTTGTTATGAATTACATGGATCTAGGTTCATCTAGTTGCAGTTTTAGTAAATGAAATGTTCTTCTTGACATCCCTTCCCACAGTTGATTCTTTGATACATCTGTGCCTTCTGTATGTCTTCCAAGAGCAGGAGCAAAGCTTTGTTATCATTATTATCAAAAGGCAAAAGCTGAAAAGTCACATATCCATGGGTAAATGCTAATAGTTCTATTTCTCTGTCACTGTCTATAGTGCATTGTAAATTACATAGGCATCCATAATTACATAATTATATATAGCTCTACATAACATAAAATGTTATGTAACACTATTAAAAAAAAAAAAAAAAAAAAAAGAAGAGTGTGTTCAGTGACAATTAATTATTCCTTTCCGAGGACGTTGATTTTATTTGACAGTATTCCACCCTTTATGTTTCTTGAGGAATTTTATTTCCTAGCTGGGATCAGCTATAGGTAACTTGGGTGATTTCACTGAGGGCTCTTCAAGTAAGTGAAATATAAACAAAAATAAATACCCAAGTACCATTTAAAATTCATATCTTAAATTCTGAAAAAAAATGTATTCACAGGCAACTTATAAAGAGATTTTTTAAAAGACTGGAAATTCGTAGATTCATAGAATGATAGAATAATCTGGATTGCAAGAGACCTTAAAGATCTTCTAAATTCAAACCCCCTGCCGTAGGCAGGGAACAGCTTCCACCAGACCAAGTTGCTCACAGTCCCATCCAACCTAGCCTTGAACACTTACAGGGATGAGACATCCACAGATTCTCTGGAAAACCTGTTCCAGTGCCTCACCATCCTCTGAGTAAAGATTTCCTTCTGAATACCTGGGCTAAATCTACCTTCTTTTAGTTTAAAGCCATTACTCCTTGTCTTATCACTGCACCCCCTGGTAAGGAGTCCCTCTCCAGTTTTCATGTAGGCCCCCTTTAGGTACTGGAAGGCCGGTCTCTCTTCTCCGGGCTGAACAACCCCAGCTATCTCAGCCTGTCTTCAAAAGAGAGGTGCTCCATTCCTTTGATCATTGTCATGGCCTTCCTCTGGACTCACTCTGATAAGTCCATGTTCCTCATGTGTTGGTGGCCCCAGAGCTGCACACAGCACTCCAGAGTTTATGTGATAAAATTTTGTCTACAGAGAAGTCCATTTTCCTAATCTTCATTTGCAAGCAGTGTTCTCATCACAAAACAGACTTTTGATTGTAATAAAGAGCAACAGCTGAGAGCCAGATCTTGAAATCTCTTATGTGGTCAATAGAGCATCTGATTGAGTTTAATTGGCAAAGGACTGAAAAAAACTGCAAGGACCAACAGAATCAACTACCACATATTAATTTTCATAAAGAACGGAATATAGATCTGGAAACTCACCTAAGTTCAAAAAGTGTAAAATTCTGCTTCTGCTAGAATGATCATTGGATATTCTGGGAATGTGAGCCAAGCACCAATGAAAAAAAATAATAATAATAATTCCAACCAAAACTTGTTAAGATTATCACTCTATAGTTGTATTGAAGTTCAATGTGAATTTCAACAGTTTCATTGGCACAATTGTTAGGAGATATTACTAAAAACAGTCTATTTAACTTCAGCATGTTATAAATTAATTGGTGACAATTAACAGACTTATTTTAAGACTTATTTTAATCAACTATTTTAAAGAAGATCAAAGACGAATAGCAAAATTCACCAGAAGGTTTGATTCAGCCATGCAACTTGGCTAGATCATGGCAACTATTTGTAACCACATATAGCACATCAGGTCTATCAGAACTTATGAGGCAACACTTTACTAACATGGTTAACACTTTGCTATTTTCCTTGAGAAACTAGAGAAATCACTGGACATGCTCAAAGCCAAGTAAAATAACCTTATTGTACCAAAATCAGGTAATCTAATCTGCAGATTCAGTTCCACTCTGGAATACATCTGTTCTCATAAAATGTACTGTATAAATCCAAGTGGAATGTATATCCTCATAGTTCAGTATGTACTGCACTACTAAGTATTTTTATTGTCTAAATTAAACAACTGGATGGTTTGGAAAGAGCTTCAGTAAACCTAATATTGTACATAAGTCATTGAGGTTTCATGCTTAACTATGAATGGCATGTGCAGTTTTTTTGTTTGTTTGTTTGTTTGTTAAGAATGACACTGTTGTGATTTCTTTCATCACAGAAACAACAACAAAAAAAACTAAAATGAAAATAAATACAAATATAAACATTAATAATAATAATAATAATAAAGCTATTTCATTTTGTGAACTTTAGAATGGAGCAAATAAATAGAAATTGTCCCGCTAATTAGTAGTTAATTAGCCTTTGCAATCATTTACAGTATATCACAATTAATTAAATTATAAGTATATTTAATCCAGGTTAAAAGCCAAGCAACGTTAACAGGTAACCATCTTTTTTTTTCTCTCTTACCAACAAGACCTTGAGGGTTTTATTTTGATGATGTCTACACATATACACAGACATGTATGCACACCCAGACCAACAGGGAAATCAAATGCATGGCCAGTTCTGTTGCTGAGATAAACAATTATATAAGTTAGATCATTTTAGTTAGGACAGTTTCTCTCATAAGACTGAAAAAGCTGAAGCATCCAGTTTCTACTGCATAGGGTTATCCAAATCTGAATCTACAGATACATTGTGGAAGAGATTCTTTTCACCTGTTCTTTTGAAAATTAGCACACACACAATATATATATATAATAATAATTTTCCCAGCCCTGAAAAATGTTTATTTTGAATTGGAGTTTCTCAGACTTGGTTCAAAGGAAAGAGAATGTTGAATCTAGTGGTGAAAACAGATTAAAATCCTTACAATACTATGCCTTAGTGAATATCTACTACATAGCCAAATCTCTGAGAGAATCAGGAAGATAATCTATATAGTGTAGCTTTCATTTTGTTGTTGTTGTTGTTATTGTTGTTGTTGTTTTCTTTTATCAAGATATCTGTTTCTCTTTCAGTACCCTGTACTCTCATCCATCCTAATTCAATAGCAATATGTAATTAAATTAACATGTAATTGGAACATTGGAACAGTTGAATTGAAGACTGTAATTAAATATTCAAATTAAAAAAAAAAAAAAAAAAAGATGAATGTGCAACAAATAATTCTTCTCAAACTACTCAAATGGAATGAAAGAATTTAAAAACTTTGTTTCTCAGTGCCATTATCTGACTTTCTATTTCAATTTTTGCACCAAGTTTTTTCTTCTAGCACTTCTCAGTCTTCTTCTGTTCCTCCATCTTCATCCCAAAATCTGAGGTACCAATATGTTTCCACAAACCATCAGATATATTCCTTTCTGTCAAGAAATACATTAAAAAGGATAAATGTATACACTCGTGCATGCCTGTTTTTCTGGAAACAAAATATTTGCCAATATATAGGAATGATTAGAAAGACTGAGAGAATTATGGGAAATATTATCCTTCTCTTGTTGGGTATATTTAAAAACAGATGATACTTCCATTATCATCTGTGTCTGAACTTCTCCTTAGCAATCCATGTCCAGCATACTGACCACATCACAGAGCTTGGTGTTGTGCACTTGTTGAGGTGTACTTAATCCAACTGTCCAAGTCACTGACAAAGGTGTTAATCAGTGCCTATCCCTATTCCAGCTCCTGAAGAACACCACTCTTCCATCTAAGCCACTTCAGTCCTAGCAGCCTGAGCCATCTGCATGAGGTTTTGATGTTCTGCAGTGGCCTGACTCTTGTGATAGTATCCACATGGTGCACTTTTACAACCAGGTTCTCTACCTTGGTAGCAATATCTTGCCACCATGCAGCAGCCTAAATGTGTTTGCCTCTTCTTTGCCAGTTTCTCTGCTTCCACCGCTGTAACCACCCCAAACATTTGGCATTTGCCACCATTCATGACTCAGTATAGAGAAAAAGCACTGGCCACTTTTTTTTTCAGAAATATCTAAAGCCAGCTGGGTGGCCTTTACTTCTGTAAATTGTCTTGATTCACCTCCTTCTTCAGCAGTTCCTGCAAATTGTTATGTTGGTCTCCATTCCACCTCTGATGTTTTCCCACAACACAATAGGACCCATCAGTGAACAGGACATATTGCTTCTGATTTTCTCGTAGTTTTTGCAGTGAGGCCTCTTCAGCACGCATTACCTTCTCCTCTGATGATATTCCAAAGTGCCCACCTTCTGGCCAGTCCATGATCCCTGTGTGACAGGAGTTTGGTATTTGGTAAATATACCGTTGCATAATTGGTGTGCTTACTCCACATAACATCAGGTGCATGATTTTTAGAGGGAACCCTCCCTTTGAACATCCAGCCCAGCAGCAGCAGTGAAGAGGAGCTGTGCTTCCACACTAACTAACCAAATGTGAAGCAGCTCAAACCCCTTATGCTGCCACTGTCTCTTTTTTTTTTTTTTTTTATGGAATATAGCAGGTGTTTGATCCTCTGCATCCTTGACCCCAAAATGGTAGGGGTTGCCCTTGAGTCTCCCTGGTGCTTTCTGCCAGAGGCTGCATTCTCCCTGGCTGCAGTGTAGAGCACATTCTTTACACCTTGTCCTGCCTGGACTGTCCCAGGTACTACTGCATGCACTATCTCCTATTTAATTTGTTCAAAGATTTGCTGTTACTCAGGACCCCATTTGAAATCGTTCTTCTTCTGTGTCTTACAATCAGACTGTAATTTGGAGTATGCATTCTCTATAACCCCAAAACATCTAAGAAAGCTTGTGTCTCCTTTCTGCTAGTTGGTGGAGACATAGCTGCTATTTTACTGGTCAGATCTTCATAGGGATCTGATGATGTCCATTTGTCATTTTATTCCTAGAAACTGGGTCTCAAGTGTGGGTTCCTTCACCCTACTTAGTTTAAAGTCAAAAAAGGCCTTCAGAAACAAATGCGATGTTCATTTTCTTCCACCTGGCTGGAGGTAAGACCCCTCTAATCCTGATCATTGTGTTCGAAGTCATTACTCACTTCTTGTAAATGTGAGTTAAACATTCCTTCATTAAAGTCAGAAGTAAGATCAGCCCATCTACTCTATCTGGAGAACTGCCCACTGGAAACTGGAGCAGCCATTTTCATGGAAGATTTGCCTTTTTCCATTGTTTTTCTTTGAAACTCATGTACTCATGTCTCTAGGTTCAAGATCCCCCTTTCCATCCCCCTTTCCATCCCCCTTCTCTATGTCCTCCCTCTGGTTGTGCAGGTAAAACCACAGGGTGGCCCATGATGTATACTCACTATCTCCTCTCTTTTGGTCAGATAAACTCTTACTCCTAATAGCTGAGATACCTTCTTGTATAGGTTGTGTGGAAGATACATTCTCTCTGATTTGCTGGACCTCTTGAGAAAGTTTCTCCCCAGCCAAGAAGAAGGCCTGCATGGAAGAAGAGACACTTTGTACTGCTAGATGTGGGCAGTCAATTCATTCAGCATTTACCCCTGTCTTGAGTTTAGAATCATAGAATCATTAGGGTTAGAAAAGACCTCCAAGATCATCTGGTCCAACCATTACCCTACTGCCAATGTCACCCAATAAACCATGTCCCTAAGCACCATATCCAACTTTTCCTTAAACACCCTCAGGGACAGTGACATCGCCACCTCCCTGGGCAACTCATTCCAATGCCCAACTACTCTTTTCAAGAAGAAATGTCTCCTGATTTCTAACCTAAACCTCCCATGGAGCAACTTGTGGCCATTCCCTCTAGTCCTATTACTGGTTACTTGTGAGAAGAGATTGACCTCCAGCTCCCCACACCTTCCTTTCAGGTAGTTCTAGAGAACAATAAGGTTTCCCCTGAACCTCCTCTTCTCCAGACTAAACAACCCCAGTTCCCTCAGCCTCTTCTCATAAGATTTATATTCCAGGCCCTTCAGCAGCTTTGTAGCCCTTCTCTGGACATGCTCAAGAGCCTCAATGTCCTTCATGTAGGGGTCCAAAACTGATCACAGTTCATGAGGTGCAGCGTCACCAGAGCAGAAATGAGGGGATGATCACCTCCCTGTTCCTGCTGGCTACACTAATCCTGTTACAAGCCAGGATGCCCTTAGCCACATGGGCACACTGCCAACTCATGTTCAGGCAAGCAGCAATCAGCACCCCCAGGTTCTTTCCCTCTGCACAGCTTTCCAGCCACTCTGCCCCAAGCCTGTAGCATTGCAGGGGGTTGCTGTGACCAAAGTGCAGGACCCAGTGCTTAGCCATGTTGAACCATTGGCCTCTGCCCATCAATCCATGCTGAATGGGCCTGATCTCTTGGTTGTCCTGCATGTGCTGTGTGATTGCATTCAAGATGATTTGCTCCATAACCTTTCCTGGCACCGTGGTCAGGCTAATGGGCCTGTAGTTCCTGGGTCCTCCTTACAACCCTTCTTATGGATGGGTGTAATATTAGCAAGTCTCCAGTCCTCTGGGGCCTCTCTAGATGACCATGACTACTGATAGATGATTGAAAGCGGCCCAGCAATCCTATCTGTCAACTCCCTCAGCACCCTCAGTTAGATCCCATCTTGCCCCATGGACTTGTGACAGTCCAGGTGGAGCAGCAGGTCTATAACTGTTTCCACCTGAACTGAGCAGTCTTCATCATCCTCTTCATCCTCCTTTCCCCTGTTAGTAGGAATTCCTTTCCTTACTAAAAAGCTGACTTTCACACCCACTGTTTCATCATGTGTATAGGAGCAACTGATACTGGCACGAGTTGATTTTCAGGTTCAACTGCAGTGCCTGTTACAGGGTTTGGAAATGCTCTAGGGGCTGTCACAGGGCTTGGATCAAATCCAGAGGCATTTTCATACAATCATAGGATCATAGAATCATAGAATGGCTTGTGATGAAAGGGACCTTTAAGATCATCTTGATCCAAACCCCAGAGATGCCACCCACTAAATCAGGTTGCTCAGGGCCTCATATAATGTGGTCTTGAACACCTCCAGGGATGGAACTTCCACAGCTTCTCTGGGCAACCTGTTCAGTGCCTCACCACCCTCTGAGAGAAGAATTTCCTCCTAACCTCTGATCAACCTCCTCTCTTTTAGTTTAAAACCATTGCCCCTTCTCCTGCCATTGTCTGATTGAGGAAAGAGCTGCTCCCCATCTTTTTTATAAGTCCTCTTTAACTAGTGAAAAGCTGCAGTGAGCTCACCCCAGGGCCTTCTGTTCTGTAGACTGAACCTAACCAGCTTTCTCAGCCTTTCTTCATAGGAGAGCTGCTCCAGCTCTCTGATCATCTTCATGGCCATCCTCTGGACCTTTTCTAACAAATCAACATCCTTCTTGTGCTGAGGGCACCAGACCTGTACACAGTACTCCAAGTGGGGCCTCAAAAGGGCAGAGCAGAGCTGAGGGGGACAATCCATTCCCTCGACCTTCTGGCCACTCCTCTGTTGATGCAGCCCAGGATGCAGCTGGCCTTCTGGGCTGCAAGTGTGCACTGCTGACTCATGTTGAGCCTTTCGTCCACCAGAACCCCCATGTCCTCTGCAGGACGCTCTCAGTGAATTCCCAGTCTGTACTCACATCGGGGATTGCCCCAATCCAGCTGCAGCACCTTGCACTTGTACTTGTCAAACCTCATTAGCTTCACTTGGGCCCACTTCCCAAGCTTGTCAAGGTCCCTTTGGATAGCATTCGTTCCTTCTATTGTACCAACCACACCACTCAGGTTGGTGTCAGCTGTAAACTTGCTGAGGGTGCACTCAATCCCATTCTCTATGTCATTGATAAAAATATTAAACAGTACTAGTCCTATGACAGGCCCCTGAGGGACACCACTCAACACCAGCCTCCACCAGGACATAAAGACATTGACCACCATTCTCTGGGTGCAAACTTCAGGCGAACTCCTTATACACTGAATTGTCCACCCATCAAATCCATATCTCTTGAATTTGGAGACCAGGATGTCATGTGGGACCATGTCAAAGGCCTTACAGAAGGTCATGTAGATGACATTGGTTGGTCTTGCCTTGTCAACTGATGCAGCCACTCCACCACAGAAGGCCACCAGATTGGTCAGGCATGATTTGACTTTGGTGAAGCCATGCCGGCTGTTTCAGATCAACTCTTTGTCTTGCCTATGCCTTGACATTGCTTACAAGAGGATCTGTTCCATGATCTTCCCAGACACAGAGGTGACCAGTCTGTAGCTCACCAGTCTGTAGCTCACCAGTCTGTAGCTCCCTGGGTCCTCCTTTCTACCCCTTTTTTAAAAATGGGAGTGATGTTTCCCTTTTTCCAGGGACTTCACCTGTCTGCCATGACTTTTCAAATATGATGTAGAGAGGCTTGGCAACTACATTAGTCAATTCCTTCAGGACCCTGGGATGCATGTCATCAGGCCCCATTGAGTCGTACTTGTTTAGTTTCATGAGGTGGTCTTGACCCTGCTCTTAGTTTAAGTTGGAGGGACTTTGCTCCTCCAGCCTTCATCTATGGGCTCAGGGAAGCAAAAGAATTGTGAAGACTGAGGCAGTGAAGACTGAGGCAAGGAAGTTGCTGAGTAAAGCCTTCTCCATGTCTGTGGTTACCAGTTCACCCTTCTCATCCATCACAGGGAGTACACTCTCCATGGCCTTTATTTTCTGAGCAATGTACCTATAGAATCCCTTCCTGTTATTCTTTGCATCCTTCAGTTCCACCTGTGCCTTGGCTTTCCTGATCCCATCCCTGCACATCTGGACTGCATCCCTGTACCCTTCCCAAGCCATGTGTCCCAGATTCCACTGCCTGTGCATTTCCTTCTTCCACCTCAGTTTAACCAACAAGTCCTTGCTCAGCCATCCTGGATGTCTGCCTTCCTGCCTGCTTTCTTACACAAGGTAATTGAGAGTTTTTGTGCTCTAAGGAAAATGTCCTTAAATTGTTGCCAGCTCAGTTCAGCTCCTTTGCCCCTAAGGACAGTGTTCCAAGGGATCTAATCCACTAAGCCTTTAAATAGCTTGAAGTTTGCTGTTTGGATGTTCAGCTTCCTGACTTTGTTCTTTGTCAGGCCTGTATTTCTCAAGATCACAAACTCAACCAGAGCATGGTCACTGCAGCCCAGACTGCCTCCAATCTTGACCTTTTTAATGAGCTCTTCTGCACTGGTGAGCACCAGCTCCACTAACGCTTCTCCTCTGGTTGGTTTATCTAATACCTGGATTAGAAATTTATCCTCAACACACTCTTGGAATCTCCTGGATTGCTTACAGCCTGCTGTGTAGTTTTCCCAGCAGATATGCATGTGGTTAAAGTCCCCCATTAGGATTAGAGCATGCAAGCATGATGCTTCTTGTAGTTAAAGAAAGAATGCCTCATCTACAGGTTCCCTTGATCAGGTAGCCTTTAGTAGACCCCAAACACAAGTTGTCCTTTATTGGTGTGGTCCTTAACTTTCACCCATAAGCTCTCAACCTGTTGATGGCTGTTTTTCAGAGGCATCTCTTCACAATCAAACCCTTCTCTACTGTAGAGGGCAACACCCTCTCCCCTCCTTCCCTGCCTATCTCTTCTGAAAAGCTTGGAGCTCTCTGTTCCAGTGTTCCAGTTATGTGATCAGTCCCACCACATTTCTGTGATAGCAATCAGGTTTTATTTTTCTTATTGCACCATGGTTTCCAACTCATCTTGCTTGTTTCCCATGCTGCATGTATTGGTGTAGAGGCACTTCATATAGGCTATCGGTTGCATCATACTTTCAGAGGAACCCTTCCTGATTGCATTGAGACAGTTCACAAATATTTCCCTGTTGTTACTTAAAGTGGCAATGTTCTCAGGTATGCTCACTTCACTGAGAGGTGCAACCCCCTCCCTCAGCACACCTAGTTTAAAGCCCTCCTACTAAGCTCAGCCAGCTTGCTGCCCAGAATACTCTTGGCCTACCTGGTCAGCTGTGCTCCATCCCATGTCAACATGCCCAGTCTGTCAAAAGTGTATCCAAGATCATAGAACCCAAAACCTTGAACATGATACCAGCCTCAAAGCCAATCACTCACTTGGTCCATTCATCTCTTCCAGTGTGTTCATTCAGGTCTGCAAGCTTGTTTACTTTCCCCTTGCCAGGATTTAAGGCAGGGCTGATGCTTGGCCCATGTCAGTGTATAATACCATTTGCCAAACTCCCACTCCAATTCCTGGATGCTACATTGCCTGGTGAGCTCCTCTCACAACAGAGCCACCTGTTTGAGAATTCCATCCAGCTCTGCACAGTTGCACCCATGACACACACCTTTGCCTGCAGGACCTAAGAGGAATTCCAGAGACAAGTTCCCTGAAACGGAGTGTCTGTACCACTCTTTCAGTCCCTGGGAGATCTGTTTGGCTGTAGGCATCTGCATGGGGAGGCTGCAGCCCTCTCCATCTAGGTTTCAGCCTCAGGCCATCAGGTTCAGTATGTGGATACCATTTCTGTTGAAGTAGAAGAAGACCCGTCTGATGCTGCTCCCAGAAGAATACAAAATGACCCACCTAGCATTCCCCCTGCTCTCCCTGCCTTGCAAACTGCCATGCCAGGCCCTGACCAATGCTTCACACCCTGTTTACCCTTCCTGGTCACTCACACTCTCCAAAGGCTGCCTTTCTATGACAGAGGGGGGGCGCTTCTGGCTCTACCCATGCCTCATCAGCTGCCCTTGTGCAGGAAGGCTACTGGGTCACAGCAGCTCCCTTGGCTGCCTTGAGCAGCCTCAATGAAGGCTTCAGTGAAGGGAAACTCCTGCCCCCTGCAATCTTCTGCTCAGCTGCAGAACGTGTCTGCCCCAGAGCTGATCACCTCAGCAAGAGAGGTGTTGAAGGTGTTGGACAGTGATGAACAGTGTTCAGTAGGCACAGGCCAGACCCCAGCACAGTGCAGCAAGCTGTAAATCTCTACCATTGCCAGGATTGTGGCATATCTTTTTTAAATCCTTCTATTGGGTTTTTAGGATTCCCCATTTGTTCAGGAGTGAATTCCAAAACTATTGGAGCTGACAATCATGATAAATATCTTCCTATATCTTCCCACATACCTTGCCACTCATAGCAATCCTGCCTCAAAGCAGATTTATGGGTGATATTTTTAAATAGTTCTCTAAAAAACTAGAAACACACAAAGGAGACATAACAATAAGATCATGCTAGTTTGCACATCCCAAGAATATTCAAAAATTTCAAAAAATATTTAAAAATAAAAAAAAAAATAAAAAAAATATTTTAACTCACCTAAAGACTGTGCTTGTTAATAGTTTCCATAGTAAAGTTCCTGAGGTGCAAGAATGTTGGCCTTACAGAGTACAAATACTGGATTAAGTTCATAGTCAGTGCAATACGAATACATTTTGCCTACAAACTGGCAAAACCATAAACAAACTTAGAATGTTCACCCCCCAGAATGTAAACCCCCCAGAATGTTAAACAACAAGAAAGGAATTAAGAAAATCAACCTTGAAAGCACATAAAACAAAAACATGAATGAAAAAAAATCAACATTGTGACCAGCAACTATAAAAGTTATATAATTCTTATAACAAGTATTATTTTAATACACTCTGGTCAGACTATTATCTGCTATCTCAACACTTCAGGCCCCACTTTGGGCACTAAAACAAACTGTTGTGGTTTAACCTCACAGGCAATAAGCACCATATAGTTATTTGCTGACTCCCTCAAATTCCACACTCCAGATCTTTAGGTCCCTTATGGTAGTATTTCATGAAGTATTATGTTTCATAAATACAAAATGATGTTTCAATGCAATTGTTTAGTTTTACCCTTACTGAGATTTATTTATTTATTTATTTATTTATTTATTTGTAATTTGCATTATAATTAAAAGTACTC
>CM021763.1:31265347-31296561 GCA_011075105.1 Heteronetta atricapilla | reverse complement strand
GTGGTGGAGTCACCATTCCTGGAAGTCTTTAAAAGACGTTTAGATGTAGAGCTTAGGGATATGGTTTAGTGGGTACTGTTAGTGTTAGGTTAGAGGTTGGACTCAATGATCTTGAGGTCTCTTCCAACCTAAAAATTCTGTGATTCTGTGATTACAATGGAACTTTCTGTGTTTCAGTGTGTGCCTATTGCCTCCTGGCCTGTCACTGGGCACCACTGGAAAGAATTTGTCCCCATACTCTTGACTCCCTCCTTTCAGATGTTAATAACACACAGATAAGATCCCTTCTCAGTCTTCTCTTCTCCAAACCAAATGGGCACAGCTCCCTTCAGCTTTTCCTCATGTGAGAAATGCTTAATTATTTTAGTAGCCCTTTTCTGGACAGTCTTCAGTAGCTCCATGTCCCTGGACACAGCACTCCAAATGTGTCCTCACCAGGGCTGAGTATCACCTCCCTTGATCTTCTGTAAATGGTCTGTCTAATGCACCCCAAGATACCACTGGCCTTCTTGGCCACAAGGGCACATTGCTGGTTCATATTTTATCTGCTGTCCACAAAGACTCCCAGGTCATTCTCTACAGACCTGCTTTCCAGAAGACAGCCCCTAACATTTGCTGTTCTATCGCGTTATTCCTCCCTAGGTGAAGAACCCTCTGCTTGCCTTTGTTGAACTGCTGGGTTCTTCTCTACCCAAGTCTCCAGCCTGTCCAGGACCCTCAGAATGGCAGCACAGCCCTCTGGGGTATCAAAAACTCCTCCCAGTTTTGTGTCATCAGCAAACTTGATGAGGGTTCACTCTGTCTCTTCATCCAGGTCATTGATGAATAAGTTGAACACTGGACCCAGTACTTACCCCTGGTGGACAGCACTAGTTACAGACCTCCAACTAGACTACATCACTGAACACAACCCTCTGAGCTCTGCCATAGAGCCAGTGCTCAATCCACCTCACTATCACACTTCCTGAGCTTGCCTAAGAGGACATTATGAGAGACAGTTTGTAAAGCCTTGCTGAAGTCAAGGTAGACAATATCCCCTTCTCTCCCTTCATCTAGCCAACCAGTCATCCCATCACAGAAGGCTATCAGATTGGTCAAGCATTATTTCCCATTGGTGAATCCATGCTGACTACTCCTGATCAACTTCTTTTCCTGCACATGCTGAGAGATGACATCCAGGTGCACTGTTGCATCACCTTTCCAGGGGTGTAGGTGAGGCTGGCTGGCCTGTAGTTTCCTGGGTCCTCCTTCTTGCCCTTTTTGAAGACTGGAGCGACATTGACTTTCTTCCAGCCCTCAGGCACCTCTCCTGTTTTCCATGACCTTTCAAAGATGATGGAGAGTGGCCTAACCATCTACCAGCTCCCTCAGCACTCATGCATGCATCCCATCAGGGCCCATGGGTGTGTGTGTGTCAAGTTTGCCTAAATGATCTCTAACACAATCCTCCTCATCAAGCAAGGGAAAGACTTCCTTCTTCCAGACTTTCTCTCTTGTCTCTGAGGTCTGGGATTCCTGAGGACTGGTCTTATCAGTGAAAACTGAAGTAAAGAAAACATTGAATATCACTGTCTTCTCTTTATCCTTCATCATCAGGGCACCCACCCCATTCAGCAGTAGGTCCACCTATATTCCCTATTATTTCTTTTGCTACTGATTGAAGAAACCCATCTTGTTGTCTATGACATCCCTTGTTAGATTTAATTCCAAATGATCCTTGGCCTTCCTTACCACATCCCTCCATACTCTGAGAATGTCCCTGTATTCCTTCCATATGGCCTGTCCCTTTTCCCACATGCTATGTTTTTCCTTCTTCTGTCTGAGTTTTGCCAGGAGATCCTTGCTCATCAATGCGTGTGTCCTGCCCCCTTTGCTGGCCTAAGAAGTGTGACACTGTAGAGAGGATGAGAGAGTGAGAAGAATTTGAGGAATATAAAACTTTTTTTATAACACAGGTTGTGAGCCGAAGGTGACTTCTGCACCCCTGGGTGTACTCGGTGGTTGTGGTGTTCAGCTGCCTAGCACAGTAAAACCACCACATTGAGTAAGTCCCTACAGAATGGATATTGGGTCATTAAACCTTGAAATGTGTGTTTTCTTTATTTGTCAGTGAAAATAGGTGCACAACCCAAAATACAGGACTGAACATCAAGTTATATATCTCCTCTCTGTTTTAGCAGACATTCCAAACTGTCTCTGGGAACCAGAGACCCAGTGTGAAATAATCCCCTAATAGGTATTGTCACTAATGGGGAAAGAGTAGAAGCTGAGCTGACAAAAGCAAAGTTATTAATTTCCTTATCTGATCCCAGCAGCAGGCTCCTGACTTCAACCCAAAACTGAAACACAGGAGCAAGTTTTCCTTTTCTCTAGAAAGCTGCCCTGTGGGGAGGAAGGATGGAGCTCGTGGGCTGTAAGTCCAGTCAACTGCACAGCAGTGCTTCACCCAGAAAATATCCCTGCCTTAGCAGGTAACTCAGCAGAGCTAGCAGGAACCTGGATTCACAACTGGCTTTTGGGGTAAGTTTGCTCCCTACAGTCAAGTGAGGAGAGGTATTGCAGAAGCTGTTCAGCATTTGCACAAATCACTGATGGAGTAAAATGCATTATCAGGGATCAACATTTAGTCTTGCTTCTGCCAAATATAAGGCTAATATTTGATGCCAGTGTTTTTCAAATAAGTCTCAGTACTGTATTTTGTGTTATATAATACAGGGAGCATTATTCGATAACCTCTGGAGACAGAATAAGGTAAGAATCTGAGTGGTACTGTCATTTAAGTTAATTTAGTTTTCTTTAGACTGAATAGAATTTATTGCATTAGAAAACACTTAAGGTGAGAGTCTGAGATGAATCCAAGCAGTGTGAAGTAACAGCCTGAAAACAGGATAGTCAATAAATGTAATTTTTATCCTATTTAGATCAAGATGATAGAATATTTCTGGTTGGAAGGGACCCCTGAAATTCATCTAGTCTTATCTGTGCTCGAGTCAAATCTATCTTAAGGCATGTCCAGGTTGCTCAGGGTCTTGTACTGTCAAATATCTGAGGAGATTCCACAATCTCTTTGGACACCTTTGCAAGTCATGTATAGTTACCTTCTATAATTTGTGGTAGTTTTTATATTAATCATTAACATAATAATAAGTGATCATAGCATACTGCCCCCTCCCCTCCTTGTGTGTATGTGTGTGTATGTTCATTAGTTTCTCATCTGTAGGTATTCTAAATCTTCTTGAAACTTATTTTTGGAGCTTAGATGCTTAGATGTGTTAAGTAAAATATTTTCCAATGTAACCTGTCCCTTATTTTTTCTTAACAATAATCCATACTGGTATTTTGAAAGAACTATGCTATGGTAAAACTATTTTTAGTTTTTTTTTTTTTTCACATAATCACCTTTTTCATACATTATTTTAAAATGGCAGCACACTAATATGCTGTGCCCTATCTGAAATGCTGTATTCTTTAGCTCACTTACTGTGTGATTAAATGGTTACATAAAACTGTTTTTATTTTTTACTGTGTATATTGTCATCCTGATCCAGATTTCCTGAACAATCATGGCCATAAAGAAATGTCTATAAAGGAAATCTGTGAAGGCAAAAAAAGTGTTTTTTTTTTTTGTTTGTTTTCTTTTTTTTTTTTTTTTTTTTTTTTTTTTCTTTGACAGAGTCTGATTTGCTTTATTTTCATTTGCTTTCTTTGGACTTTTGACTTCTCTGCCCTTTGCAGAGAATGTCATACCTGACCATATCAGGTATGTTCCTACCCCAACTGCATGGAGAACACACATTAAAATTTCATTCAAGGGAGGTTTAAAGGCACTGTGGGGCCTTATGTGTGTGTTTGTTGCAACAAACCAAGTTTTCTTCTTTTACAGGGTCTGGCTGGGATGTTAACTTTCCCTGCAGCAGCCCATACAGTGCTGCGCTCTGCACTTGTACCTAGAACAGCTGTGTTATCACACTGGTGTTGTGTCTGCTGCTGAGAAGTGCTGGCAGAGCATCAGGACTTTCTCTAACCCTCCTAGGGGGTGGGCCAAAAAGTGAGAAAGAAACATCACCAGGGCAGCTGACCTAAACTAAGCAAAGGGATATTCCATACCATAGGTTGTCACACTCAGCAATAAAAGGTGGAAAAAGGAAGAAGATGAGAAGGGTGGACTCTCGCTGCAATAACGTCTGTCTTCCTCCCGAACACCGGCTATGTGCGTTGAGGCCCTGCTTCAAGAACATGGTCAAGCATCACTCATTTGTGGGAAGTAGAGAGTAATTTGTTTCCTCTGCACTTCCACTTAACCTTTACTTGTTTTGTTTTGTTATTCCCTTTCACACTCCCTTTTCCCCTTTCCCTTTTTTCCCTTTAGTTAAATTGCTTAATTAATAATAATCTTTCCTTAATAATATTTTTTTCTCTTTAATTAAATTATCCTTATCTCAGCCCATGAGTTTTTCTTTCCTTTACTTCTTCACCTCCTCATCTGAGGAGGGGGAGTGAGAGAGTGGTTGGGGTGTTCAGCTGCCTAGCACAGTAAAACCACCACACCCCTATAAATGGGTTTATCTGTATTGCATTTCTCAGCCTGCACAAGCCTGTATCTCAAAACCCTGATGTCTTTTACTGTCACGAGGGTGTTGTTCTGATTCATTGCCATAAAGGAGTTGCTGACAGATGACTCCTGATGGAGTACAAATTGAAGACCACTGGGAAATCCTACAGTGCTGCAGCCAAGCTGTCTAATGTGAGATATAATGGATTGCCTTCCACAGTATTGAGCAGCAGCAAAATTACAAGTGAGCCTCACTGGTAATGGTACCAGTATAGTACTTTTATTTTGATTAATTTTCGTGATTTGAAAATTCTCAAGAAAATAGATAGATCCAACTTTCTACTACAAATGCTACACTTTAAAACAATGATGCATATCATATATGTGAAGAAAATGCACTACTGGATCTCTTGCTCAGCAACATTTTAGGCAGGATTTCTGTCAGTGTCATACACAAGCCTAAAGGCAACAACAGCAACAAACTCTTCTCCCAGCAAGATTTGTTACTAATCTACTCTTAAAAATAGAGTATATTCAAACAACTTTTTACAAAATTTTGTGACAATTTGGCATATGCATTCTTCTTAGGCAATATTCTGTCACTTTGCCCAGCCTCTACCTAACTTTTTTATTATTATCTTTTTATTTATTTTATTTTATTTATTTATTTATTCCCCTTTGGACCTTGTGAATGTAAGACATCTAGAAAAGAAAAGCAACACCTCAGGATTTTCTAATAGTAGAACATACTACATTTTAGGCTAGTTAAACCTAACTTAGTAAGAGAGAGTCAATACTTTAATTTCTATAATCTTTTAAAAATTTCCAAACACTACGATGACTAAAAATATGTAAATATTTAGTGAGAGAACTCTATAGTATGTATCTATATAAACCAATAAATCTTAAGCTAAAGACTATGGGTAAAGACTTGTCATATCATGTCATATTTTTTCTTTTTTATTTTATTTTTTATTTTTTACTTTACTTAATGCTAGCTAATTTTCCAAGGCAAAACTGAATGCCTATTGCTCAACACCATGTAATCTGTACGATATTAAACATTTCTACAGGATACAGTTGCAAATCAGAAGTTTGAAAAAGCATGTTTCTCCAAATCATTTGAAATGCACAAAAGTTGTCTTTCTTGATGTACTTACAGAGATATATACAATTATAAGCAAAAATCTGGCATACATGAATAGTTTCCATAGGAAATGCTCAAGGTCCATAATAGTTTTATACAGAAATGAATGCTGAAGAACTTGTTTCCTGAGTAACTGAAATCACTAAAACAAACCTAAAACTGTATCAAATCTGTTTTCACTTAGGCCCACATCTATTTAGGTTACTAGCCATCAGCCATTTTAAATAATATCATAAAGTCCTTGCACAGGTATTTGTTAGGAGGATACATGGTTAATGAACTTCTCACCACAACCTTCAAAATACTGCAGACAGTAAAAAGACTTTTTAAATCAGAGCAATGTCCTAAGCAAAGAACACAACAGGACTGTAAACTCAGTGAAATTCTTAGGGAAAAATTAAGGGATTGTATTTACTATATTTATGGTGGGTCCATCTCCAACTGTGAGCTGACACTACTATGCTGTATTATAGACCCTCTTTGCAAATGTTAAAAACATTTGTTGGTCTCTGTACTCAGTCTGGCTGGGATGTTAACTTTCCCTGCAGCAGCCCATACAGTGCTGCGCTCTGCACTTGTACCTAGAACAGCTGTGTTATCACACTGGTGTTGTGTCTGCTGCTGAGAAGTGCTGGCAGAGCATCAGGACTTTCTCTAACCCTCCTAGGGGGTGGGCCAAAAAGTGAGAAAGAAACATTATCAGGGCAGCTGACCTAAACCAACCAAAGGGATATTCCATACCATAGGTTGTCACACTCAGCAATAAAAGGTGGAAAAAAGAAGAAGATGAGAAGGGTGGACTCTCACTGCAATAACGTCTGTCTTCCTCCCGAACACCGGCTATGTGCGTTGAGGCCCTGCTTCAAGGACATGGTCAAGCATCACTCATTTTTGGAAGTAGAGAGTAATTTGTTTCCTCTGCACTTCCACTTAACCTTTACTTGTTTTGTTTTGTTATTCCCTTTCCCTCTCCCTTTTTCTCTTTCCTTTTTTTTCCCTTTAGTTGAATTGTTTAATTAATAATAATCTTTCCTTAATAATATTTTTTTTCTCTTTAATTAAATTATCCTTATCTCAGCCTGTGAGTTTTTCTTTCCTTTACTTCTTCACCTCCTCATCTTAGGAGGGGTAGTGAGAGAGCAGTTGTGGCGTTCGGCTGCCTAGCACAGTAAAACCACCACAGTCTCTTAGATTATTACTAAATGAGAAAGAAGTTGACTACACAAACTCCATGAGACCTTGTTCTCTGCAGTTTGCAAAGAGATATTTTGTCAACTTATGTCTGAAGTTCAGTTAACTTCTGGAGGGGAGAAATGAAAAATGCAGCTGCAGTCCTGGAATTTCAGCTCAGTTACACCATCCTGAAAGGGTGGTGTAGAGTGGCTTTGTAGAAAAATTCCTGTATTAGTGGAAACAGAAGAGTGTTGTTGAGACAATCTTGAGACCTCAGAGATGATCATGGAGTTTCCCGAGACAATTTTTTGTACTCTTCACAATAAGAGTATAAATAGTGTCCAAAAGAAGTTCAGAATGCAAGTTGTCAGAAGTCTCACTCCTCTGGGAACACTTTCTGTCTCTGATTTTTGCTGTTGCTTCCTCAGCTCTAGGGTGCAGCAAATAAAAGAGAAGACAAAAAAAAAAAAAAAAAAAAAAAAAAAAAAAAAATAAAAAAAGAATTCACAGAGTTAAATGGCATGTATGGTTCCTGGGGAACCCTATGGAAACAGCAGTTGTGAACAGCACAGACAGAAATGCACAACTCGCACAACCATGGGATGGGTGATGTTTGTAAAGATGTGGGTATATACTTTCCACCAAGATGTCTGGCCTAGTTTATGATATGGATTCACCATATGTAATCCCCACAGATTAAATGCATTATATGGGTATTTGAAAGGGTGTCACTGAGAGGTATCTGAGAAAGAGTCCTTATGAGTCTGAGAATATTCCTGTTTGTGTAGCATACACAAACTTGTTAGCTAGTGCATGTGTAGCACACACCTCTTGTTAATGTAGCATAATTTAATTCAGCTAATTTTGAAAGAATTCTGTCTCCTATTTAGAGGTACATGTATTCTACTGAAGCCAGGGATCTGAATGAAATGAGTTGTGTCATTTCTAGTTTATGTCCTTAACCAAATTTTATCTTTCAGACTTCCCACAGATAAAATATATGACCTAAAAATGCTGTAACATGCATGGGAAAATATATATATATATTGTCCTGGTTTCAGCTGGGATAGTTAATTTTCTTCATAGGCACTGATATATGTTGTGTTTTGGATTTAGGATGAGAATAATGCTGATAACACATCAATGTTTTAGTTGTTGCAGAGCAGTGCTTACTCACAGTCAAGGATTTTTCAGTTTCTCACACTGCCCTACCATCAAGAATGCTGAGGGTGCACAAGAAATTGGTAAGCAACAGAACCAGGATAGCTGACCAAAACTGACTAAAGGGGTATTCCATTCCATATGACAATATGCGGAAGGGTTCCTTGCTGCTGGAGAGAGGCACTGTTTGGCTGAACATCAGCCAGCGTATGGTGAACAATTGCATTGTACATCATTTGTTCTGTATAAATACACATATTATAGTCATCATCATCATTATTTTCTGTCCTTTTCTGTTCTGTGAAACTGTCTTTATCTCAACCCACAAGTTTTACCTTTTTTTTTTTTTCAGTCTCCCCGCCCCAAAATCCTATTGTGGTTGTAGTGGGAGAGTGAGTGAATGGCTATGTGGTGCTTGGCTGCTTTCTGGGTTGAACCACAACAAGATGACACTGGGAAAGATGATATAATCATATCATACATGGATAATATATTCACCTAATTGCTTGCATTAAAAAGAGAGGTATAAGTAAAGTATAAACACTAGCATGTTGTACTTGCTTATTACAGCCTTCTATGAAGGCTTAAGTGAATAAAGACACAATTAGGTCTAGAATGTTTTCATTTAGAACATCATTTCAAAATTCAAAATTAATCTGGTAGTGTTTAAATACGTTTGATGCCAATCTAACAGAGAAGTTCAGGAGCACTGAAATTATAATTTAGTTAAAAAAAAAAAAAAAAAAAAAAAAAAAAAAAAAAAAAAGATTTGTAAATTTTGTGTAGGTATTTTTAAGGAGGATATAGGATTAATGAACTTCTAAACTAATAAGGAACACCATTCCCCTTCCTCAAGAACATGATGTTTCTGAGAAAACCTCTTTCTTGTCTCCAGACAGTGATGTTAAGACTCAGACCAGGACCTTGTTAGTAAATGTGTCATTTCTCTGCTGCTCTAACTCTCATAGCAATTAACTCTGTCTTCATAAAATGTGCTGGAGAAAATCTGGAGGGTGTTTTTTCCCCCACTTTCTCATAGATGAGACTGATTTACAAAGATCCAAGTAGTTTCCACTGAGTAAATCTCAGATGAAAGCATGAAAGTAGAGCAGAGCATATCCAGGCAATATGGTCAACCTGGACATGCTGCACCTACCCACATAAACATGCACTGTATGGCTGTGTAAACAAAACACAGTAAGGCAGGTATGACATGTCCTGGATGTCCTGACCTGAGGAACCACACCCCTCCTGTGCTGCACATCCAGCCTGCCCTGAATGCAAGCTTGTCATGCACTCACAGTGAACCTTGTAGGTTACAGGGAAAGCATTTACAGAAGCTATCTTCACATGTTCCATTGGTTTTTGCTCAGGCCTCCTGAAGTCACAGCAGCTGCATTTGAGTTCTTGCTTTGATTGAGCTGAAATATAAAAATTCTGGAACATTTCCTCCTTTTTATGTGGAGAAACAACTTCCATTGACTCCTAAAAAACAGTTGCTTTCTACACACTCAGTGCATATAGGGTGCTTACTGTTAAAATAATAGCTCATCAATCTCTGTAAGCATCTTTCCTCTATATCTACTTTCCCTGATCTTATTCTAATGAAAATAAATGGGGTATAACATTTGCCTTCTCTTTGCTTCGCTCTGCAGCTTCCCCAAAGCAAATCCTGAGCTCTTAAGTTTTTCCAATTCAAAATGAACTTTCATGCCTGCAACATTTGAATGTGCCTAAATTGAGCTCATGCTGTCTCACATGCAATGCACATGCACACATATATGCACACACAAAAAAAGATTTTATTGTAAGCTAGAACCTGTTTGGTGAAATGAATTAAGATCACAACTGCCTCTTAGTGAACACGGGTCTAAGAGCATTTGTCAGTGATGAACACATGCCTCAATAATATGTGTATTCTCAAGTAATACTATGTGGAGGCTGTCCATGATATGTTCCTTCTATGTGTATCATACAATTTCATTTCTCAAAACTGAAAATCTGAGGTTTTACATTAGATGAAGTTCCTTTCTTTAAGTCTTTCTTTCATAAACCACAACGCTGTTTCAGGCACCAACTTTACCAAAATAGCTGTGGCAATTGCAAAGGGCTGCAATAGGTTTTCAGGGGTTTATTGTCAACTGGAAGAAATTCTGTGGTAACTTTACATACAGCTCTCAACTGATATTTAAAAGTCCTCTTCCTTCCTAACCATATCTCTAAAACTGTACATAATAAACTCACAACAGATGTGAAGAAGTCCTAAGTGGTTTCAAGGCCTCAGTTAGACCTCTATGACCAGTTCTGGTTCCTCTGCATCAAAGTAAATTAAAAAATAATAATAATAAATATTAATAATAAAACTCTATCTACACATCGGTCTATAGGTAGATGTAAGTTACCTATAAATGTTAAGTAATCTATATTTGTGTATTTATACACACAAACACACACACCCACATATATATTCAACAATGAAAATTTAAATAACAGGGTGAAGAAAAGACTACTATTTCCCTCATCCAAATAGTGAGAATCAAGATAACTCTAGAAAGTAAGAGAAAATAATCTAATAGTAAAAATTGTGTAGCACTGGAAAAAAACTGCATGTGATAATTATAGAATCTTCAGCATTAACTATCTTCTGGATTCACTGGACAAAAATCTCCAAGGAATGAAAAACAGCTTACTGAGCAGGAGAATGGACCAGATCTCTATCTTTTACATTATTTTATGACAGCACTGTCAAAGACAGGTACCAAGAAGATGGAAGACCATGAAGTTATTTTTAACTATTTTAATCAGTCTGCCTTCTGCCATAACTCTTAATACATTCTGTATTTTGTTTACCCATGCTTTTAACCAAAGAAAGCATTTCATCCACTGCAGTATATCAAATGTGCAAGAGTAAATTGCATGATTGCACTAGCTGCTCTTCTCCTTTCAGGGTTACCTCTATAATACAAAAAGTGCAATAACTCCAACCTTCTGCAGAATGCTTTTATGTTACCTATAGTGCAATCACATAACATATGTTAATTTTAGAACCAACTATTTTTTGTTACATCAGTGAAATCAGCAAACCCTTGTTTAAATTCTAAAATATAAATAGATAGATAGGTAGATAGACAGACAGATAGATGAAGGAAGCCACAGTATCTGTAGCATATGGTGAATTTAGGATTTCCAGAAATTTTTGACTTATTGCCAACATGTTATACTACAAAAATTCAAGGAAACTTCAGAGTCTGAAAGGGTTGTTTGGTTTTTATTTAGATATCTTAGATCTTCTATTGAGTATTTATAATTTTGTGTTTGCTGAGATGTTACAGAATGTCTCTGCCTATTTCCTTCTAAAAATCCAAAACAACAACAAAAAGTATGCATACTTTATTGTATGATTTCATTATGATTTCATTTATTAATAAAATTTATATATTACTATAACCAGGCCTCCAAATAATGTAAATAATGTTTTGGTTTTTTCTTTACCTTATATATATTGGAAGTGTGTAATTCCAGAGTTTAAATTACTGCATAGGTGGAAGAAAACCATCAAGCTTTATTTATTTATTTATTTATTTATTTTTACCAAGCAGAATGGATTTACCAATCTGTCATCCTAAGAACTATGCTGAATGCAAAGAAGAAATCCAGACTGCTGGAGATAATCACCTGTTCTACCTGAAAGATGTTCTTATTAATCTTTTCTCGTCCTGTTGTTATTTGGTTAATTTATTTCCCTGCATTTATTTTTTATTTCATGGAAGCAGTTTTAAATTAATTCTGGAAATCAGGCAATTTTTTTAGAAAAATCATGGCTGATTTCATTTCCAATCACATCTACTAAGTCTGAAGGTAGTAAGTATCCTTTGAGCATCCAAATGCTCAAAGATATTCTGTGTTCATTTTGCTTATAAAATAAATGATCTTAATATTATGAATCCTTCTGGTGTTAATCTTATATACATCTCCATAAAGATTACATAGATTTTTTTTTCTTTCTTAATATTTTTTTTTCTGATTTCCCTTTTCCATTATTTAAAGGACAAGCCTTTAGCTGGCACCTATCAAATGGAAATATGGTGTATCTTTCAATTCAGTAGTTACATCAGAGCTTCTTTTGTTTCCTACAACAAAACATTTTATCAAAATCCCATTAAAAAATACTGCAGTTTGTCTAGTGAACCCTTGCCTTTCAAACAAGCTCCACAAAGGACTGCAACACTCAATCTGAAGCTTCAGGGAAGAAGAATGTTTTGTTCGTCATCACTGTGGATTTTCACAACTAAGGATAGAAATGTGGTACTGGGGTATGGTCAAGAAAATCTTAGGAGTTTGTGTGAGTAAAGAAAGGATTTTTTTTTCCAATATGTTTCACCATGCCACATAGACAATATGAAGGTCTGTTGCTGCTGTGTTTTTATAACTTCTTCATTCTGCCTACTTTTCCTCCCAAGGTGTACAAAACTTCTATTGAAAAAGTTCTAGCGCTGCCTCATCCTAATGTTCTCTTACTGAAGATTTTCAGTTAAAGGTTCAACAAAGATGTTTTTAATTAACTGTGTCTTTCAGATGTTCCTGAAAAGCATTCTCGGGCAAGAGCACCGTCTCCTCCTGCACTTTTCCTTCATACCAGAGCATCTGGGTGTTTTTTATTAGCATCTTGATGGACATGCTTTTAGTGTGCTCTAAACCTTTGCCACTGGTGGGAGTGTTCTGTCACATCATTAAGAGCAGATAATAGAGTTCCTCTGACAGATGCTGGAAAATTATGATGCATATGTCACTAAAAGGATGATCAGGCAATCTGGTTGGGATTATAAAGGTAATTATTCTTTCTAGAATCTTTTTCACTCAAGGTGATCAGCGCAAACAGCTAATAAGGAAAACACCAACATATGTGCCTGTACTGAGTATAGTGACTAATTCCTGGGCCATCACTATGCAGACTTGTTCCTGTGATATTGCACAATATCACAGTAATGGTCCTTTCTTTCTCATTCTTGTTACATTTTTGTTGTTATGTTATGTTTCGTTTTGTTTTGCTTTCCACCAAAAAATACTTCAGCAACACCATGTAGTGCACATGACAGCAACATTTTCTGCTGTGTTCCTATGAACCTAGTGCACAAAAAAATAGACGTTGAACCTAAGCAGGCTGCACCAAAGTGAAACCTGGTGTTTGCCAGTAATCTTGCCATTTCCTAAACCCACTTCTTCAGACCTTTCTAGTCCAGCAATATTTATTGAACATCCCCAAAATCTTAGTAATCTAGTGTGTAAAAGCTATCTAATGTTTCTGACATTTTCGAACACAGCAATAAACCTGCCTTGGTTCCTTGAGTTCTGGTCTGACCTTAGCTCAGTCCCTGTATCCTGTGCTAATCCTATTAGCAGGCATTGCTTACTTAATTTAATTTACACCAACTCTAATATCAATTTAAACACAGGTAGCCCCTGAGTTTATTCAGGAGATCAACCATGAATCCAATCCTAACCCTAACCCAATAAGAGAGGATGGATGGAGCAATAAATCCAGATCACTCACTATTGCTGGACTATATGCATATATATTAACCCCAATATTAACAATAGCATTAATAGTACCTTAGAGAGTCCTTACTGTAACAGCACAAGACTAGTCAACTTCAACTCTAACCTGAGTCCATCTTTCCTTTCCAGATTTGGCAGTATTGGTAGTTCTTTTATACCCCTTTTCCTGCTTGCCTCTGAAAGAGTCATACTCATGTGATACCAGATTTGACTGAGTTCTATGATCCTTGTTAGACCCAGTAGTCAATTTTACTTGATAACTACTGGAGCACACCAATTCCTATTGTGAGTACTAGGCTCAAGACTAATTTAGGACCTGAAGTCTAGAGTCTGATTCCACATCTTTAAGTCAAACTTAGTCATTCAATTTTTCTCCAAATATATTTCTCCTTTCTTTTTTTACTGTTACCCTGATGAAAGAACCACAGCTCTTCCTCTTCTTTCTCTGCTCATAGCCTTTAGAATCATAGAATCATAGAATATCCTGAGTTGGAAGGGACCCTTAAGGATCATCAAGTCCTTTTGTGATATATCTGCCATCATGAAAAGGAGTTATCAGCACACAACTGTGTGTATCCACAGGAACATAAACCATCATGATATAACACATATACTATGGCATTCTTAATACATTTTACAATAAGGTCCATGGAAAATTTACGGTTATTCCATAGGGTCTATTATTGATCCCCAACTGCAAAACCCGCTCTAACACTATAATCACAAATACTATTTACAAACATGTATGACTTACAGCCTACATATGACAGAAAATTCTGGAGAAACAGTTGGAGGGCAGGAAGGACGACATAGAGTATTTCAAGTTAGACATCTTTGTTGACATATTTGACAACTAAACAAACAACTAAACAACTACTTGGCAACTAAATTTACTAGACTCTCAGTGACAGTCACATCTACAATAAAGACAAACCCTGAGTTTATGCAATGTGCAGTAGTGAGAGGTAATCTTGTTCCTGGTTTCATCTTGAAAGCCAGTACCAGCTATTGTCCTATGCTTTCTTTTGGTCTCTATTTTAAATTTTCACTTTTACAGTCTAGAGAGTCTACTAAAACCCAGCTTTAACCCTAAGATTAAATCAGGTTCATTAGTAGTATGGGGGACATCACTACTAATTTTCACACCAAGCACCAGATAGCTCCTGTTCTAAATTTATTTTGGGGCATGCATTTTACTTATGCTGATGCTGTCACACTGCGGAATACACATCCCCAAACTGTAGTACTAGGCAATGGCTTGACTAGATCAATATAGTCAAAGCAGTGGTAATACTATATTTTTCACTGAGAAACGTAATAACCAATGATACATTTACTGTTATTCCAGAACTTATTGTTTACTAGTCCTTAACCTAGGCTCACACAAAGCTCATTCATATGGATTAAATACCAAGAGAAAAAGTTATTACTGCTATCTTCAACCTAATTTGAAATCTACTTTCAAATGTCTCATTTGTCTCTAAGTAGTTTCTCATTTACTAAAGTGAAACAAAAGCCTTAGGCTGTGCTCACTGACACCTTGTGGTTCTACCACTGGGTGTTGCAGGGTGCTCTAATCAGCTTCCTGCCCAAGGCAGGGTCAACAGCACATTCAGGACAAGTTGCTCAGAGCTTTAGAATGTCAGTTCTAATGGGAGATTTCACATTTTCTTTGTACTGCTCATTCCACTTCTTAATTATCCTCATGGTGATTTTTTTTTTCTTTATCTCCAGCCTGAGTATCTCATGTTTCAGCTTGTGTCTACTGCCTCTTGCCCTGTCTCCACACACCGGTGAATATGTCCTCACTCCCAACTTGTGTAATACATCATTTTGTATTGGGTTTTAGCTATGAATTAACTGGTCTCCTGGTATATAAACATGTCCTGAATGCTGGGAGGGGCCTGTCTTGAACTCAAAGGTTGCTGTCCTAAATAACTAAGTTTCTTTGCCCTTTGAAGTTACACCCCCATTTTCCAATGAAAATTAAATTTTGCTTTTCTGGAGTTCAAGGATCCCTACTATTCATTCCATTTGCCTTCCTGTCACCCATCAAGATCTTGAAATACATTGTTTCATGGCCACTATAGCCAAGGCTAACACTGATCAGCATTTTTGCTACCAGTTTCTTTGTTCATCCAGAAAAGCATCATCAAAGCTGTCCCATCTAAGTTAAGAAATATATAGCACAAATAATTGTTTCCTTTAAATATGGTATGGGGACTGAACATTTTACAGCTTACTTTAGTGATGAGTTAGTTTGAACCTTCTTTCTTTCCTCACTTGCTTATTAAAAACAAAACAAAACAAAATCCAAAAAAAAAAAAAAAAAAAGGTTTATTCTGAAGTTTTCTCCTCAGCAAGCACACAATTGTCGTGTAATTCCCATTTATATCACATTACATTTAATTGAAAGTTGTCCCGTACCTCTACCTTTTTGTGTGGAATAATCCACATATTTACCTAGCCTTTACCCTTGGTTCACAATATTCACAGGCCCCTCAGGTTCTGGTGTTTCATTTTTTTTTCCCGAGAAAGATCATGATTACTTTCCACACTTTTTCTGGGATATGATTACAATGTTAGTCCTAATCTTGTCCTTTTTTTTTTTTTTTTTTTTTTTTTTTATGTCCTCCCTTTGTGGGCCTGGTTTTGTGTGCATTTTTTTTTTTCCACTCCTTCTTACAGTGATAGTCTGAACCTTCAATTTTGTTACAGACTTGCATTCTCTCCCTAAATCTAGGTGTCCCCCCCATACCATAAAACAATTTTTGTTGTTGTTGTCACTGAGAGCCCTAATGACTAGAATCCTATTTCCATTAGGGTAATCTTTTCAAAGACATTCTTACACTCATTCAGTAATTTTGTAATTAAATTCACTTAAACCCTAACTGAACCTTAACTCTAAATTTCCACAAGACTCTAGGCACATTTAAGAAAGAACTTTATTCTTTTCAATAAGAAATCTAAAAGTGATTTTTTACACACTTCCCTCTGGGTTTGCTTTACAACTATGCATTCACTGTAACTCCGAGGAATTTTATTACTTTGTTACTGAGAAGTCTGAAATATGAAATATTTCAATATTTTTTTGCCTCTTTCTATGACCTTCTCTCTGCAAAGCTACATCTTCCATTTTATTCAACTTTAAACTCTTTTTAGTGACACTCTTAATTTTGTTCATTGAGATACCAAGTTGCCACTGTTCTGAATTCATTTGTAGCCTTACCTGAAATTCATTGTTCTTGGCCTTTTATAGATCATCGTTTATAAAGCCTAACCTGAAATTTTGGCTTAGAGTTAACTCAATAACTAGTTATAAAATTCTGTTTTGCATTTTATATTTGAGAAAACAAATATTTCATGGTCTTAAATGTAGCTATAGTTCGTCTACCTTATTTTCATATCTTCAGATCTTTTAAATCATAATCTTTACCACAGTCCTAGCTGGAATAAAAAGCAAATGGTATTTGTAATGTGAGCAAGGTAGAACAGAATCACTAGTATTTTAGCCTTTGGGGTCTGCTTCTTAGAAGTTTATTTTTAGGGTTAAAAGCTTCTAATTTACTAAAGCTAAATTATAAGT
Source organism: Heteronetta atricapilla (assembly GCA_011075105.1). Classification (NCBI taxonomy): domain Eukaryota; kingdom Metazoa; phylum Chordata; class Aves; order Anseriformes; family Anatidae; genus Heteronetta; species Heteronetta atricapilla. The sequence goes on along the minus strand of CM021763.1, from coordinate 31,279,386 downwards.
CTTGATTTAAATGATCCTCAGTAACACCACCTGGGATATTATTCTTTTTTCTCTGACTAAGAATTTCTTTCTGTAATATGCTTTTCCATTGAGCTACTAAGGCCTGGAGGACTTAGGAGCACTTGTTGTACAAGGACAGGCTGAGAGAACTGAGCCTGTTCAGCTTGGAAAAGAGATGAGGGTAGACCTCACTGGTGTATATATACATCAGAAGAGAAGGTGTCAAGAGAATGGAACATGTCTCTTTTCAGTTGTTCCCAGCAACAGAACAAGAGGCAATTGGCACAAACTGAAGCACAGGAAGTTCTGGCTGAATAGGAGAGGGCAATTCTTTACTGTGAGGGTGACAAGTTGCCAAGAGAGATTGTAGACTCTCCTTCTCTGGCGATACTCAAAATTCGCCTGGATGCCCTTCTTCACAATGAGCTGTAGGTGATCCTGCTCGCCAAGGGGGTTGGACTAAATGATCTTCAGAGGTCCCTTACAACCTCTGCCATTCAGTGATTCTGTGATTCTGATGTAAATTCATGGCTTCTACTTTATTAAACCCTAACTCTAACCATGGGCTTCTACTAGCCTCTGTGACATGCTCCAAAGGTCACTGCCAACTTGTATTCAGATAAAGAGAGCAGATAGTATTCTAAATTTCCTCAAGATCTGCTCTAATATTAATTTGGTCTCAGCTTCCTAAAAAATATTATTATTGTGTTGTTTACTAAGCTCTGGCCTCATTGTACCTGATGGAAAGATGCTTTTGATTCTGTAACTAAAAAGTTATGTTTGCTGTCTTAAAATAACTTCATATCTCACTTCAAATGGCATTTTTATTTTTATTTTCTAACATCCTAACTGTTAGAACGGTGTCTTATTCCTATTACGAATCCCAGACCCCAGATTTTAAGTGAAATTAACGAAATCTAATGAAATACCTAATTTTGTCATTGAGAAACCTGGTAATTACTGCTTTATTATTTTTTCCTCCCACTTTTTAAAATACAGCTAGATACCTAACCAAAAGTAGGAATATCTGCCAACCCAGTGGAGGGACTTTCTGTGACAGATTCACACAGACACACACAGACACACACACACACACACAAAAAAATAAATAAATAAATAAATAAATAAATAAATAAAAACACGATCAGCACTTTTAGTACTAAACTCTCATACTGTGCAAAAGTTTCTACTGGACTGACTCCCAGAGCTACAAGATCTAAGTGCTCTTATGCTACCCAGAGTTCTAAGACAGCAGCCAATATTGGTACACCAAAAGCTTAAATAATCATCCAATCCAACTCTTAGCTTGCATTTGAGTGCTAAATACAGTGCTGAAACCATTGCCACTCAAACTCTAAATTATCACAGGTGGTCTACTCAAAGAACAGAATAACAGGACAATTTTTTATTAGGTAGTCCATGCTTTTTGTTGCCATAACAGAAAAAAAAAAAAAAAAAAAAAATTAAAAAACTGTGACAAACACATAATACTCCAACACAGAAATATCAGATTTCTGATGATGAAATTCATACCTTAATATTTTGCAACTCCTTCCAACTTGTTCTTTTGTTCTTTGCTCAGATGATCTGTGACACTGCCAAATCAAAGCTTCACTAACTTAGAGATCTCCATATCTCACTTTGGTGTAGTTGAGATCAAGATAAGAGTAGAATATGATACACCACTGCAGCATTAGAAATATAGTTTGTGTTAATATGTGTTAATATTTCCTTTCTTCTTGAGCCTTTCAATAAAGACTTGAGAAATCATTTCTTAGGAGGTTTGGGGTTACAATCACATATTTGCATCTTGAGCTTCTCCATCATATTTTCTTCAGTGCCTGATTCTAAGGACTGAAACCTCTCTGATATGTGAAGTGATCTAAAAGCTGATCTAATGGTCAGAATTAAAACTCAAAAGAAGATATACAACAAAGTGCATGAATTAATCATCCAATTAAGAAAGGTAAGCTCATGTTAAGTAGTTGTTTTGAACAATTTTCAGACTAACTACTTTGCATATCTTCATATGTGAGCATTCATACAACAGACACATTATTTAAAACATTTTATTGTTTTCAGAAGAATTGTTTATTATACTCAATATTTTCCAGCCCCACTTCAGTGTGTATGTATTGGTACTTCTGTGCCTCTGCGTTGTCATTGTGAGGTGACTTTAACTACCTGTACACATGCAAAATTTGTATATGAGATTTCCTTACATGTGTGCAAAGATATTCAAAGTCATCAGATATAAGAGTACACTTTATGTTCATATCTAAATCTACAGGTAATTCATAACCTGAACAACTGATGTAAAAGCTCTAATATCCCAATGAGAAAACATGATTAATATTTTTAAAAGTTCATACAGTACAGTGAGAACCTTTGAGTGAGAATAGGAACAGCTAGACAAATTACATTCAAACTAATAAAATGTTACCTTTGTCAAAATGCACTTAACAACAACAACAAAAAAAATTAAAGGAAATGCAAAAATTTAGAGGAAATCAAATATATTATGAAATGTTTAATTTTGTATACTGCCAAATTTGTTGTTGCTGTGCAACCTGTTGTGGCAAGGGGATTGTTGTTCATTTATTTGTGTTTACCTATCTTTCTCACTACAGAATTTTAGAATGAGCAAGTCCTTAGACAATGCTATTTCAAGGCACCTGAACAAAGAAGGAGGAGAATGAACTTCATTGGCTGATGCAAGAAGGAATGGCAAATGAGGATAAGATTGTTTCTTCACTTAAAGAATTTCCTGTGGTTGTTTTACTTGGGTGGGCGGCCGAGCTCCACCACAACTTTTCTCTCACTCCCTCTCCTCAAAGAGGAGCGGGGAGAAAATATGATGAAAGGGCTCAAGGATTAAGATAAGGATGGGGAGATTACCCAACAATTATTGTGACAGTCAAAACAGACTCAGCATAGGGAGATACTAAGATTTATTGCCTATTACTAACAAGCTAGAGAAATGAAAAACAAAGGAAAGAAACCAAAAGCACCTTCCCCCCATCCGGCCTCTTCCACCTCCTTCCCCCAAGTGGTGCTGGGGAATGGGGGAATTATGATGGTCAGTCTATAGCGCTTCTTCTCCACTGTTCCTTCTCCGTTGCTCTCATCCTCTGTGCTGTGGGGTCCCTCCCATAGGATACAGTCCTTGCTGAACTGAACCAGCATGGGCTTCCCACAGGTAGCTCCTCAAGAACTGCTCCCACGTGTCTCTGTACCATGGGGTCTATCCCTCAGGAGCAAACTGCTCCAACCTGGGTCCCCCAGCTGGGCAGCAGCTCCTCCCAGCTCACCTGTTCCTGTGTGGTCTCCTCTCCACGGGGTACAGGTCCAGCCCAGAATCTGCTCCAGCAGGGGTCCTTCACAAGCCACAGCCTCCTTTGGTGCAGGTCCACCTGCTCCACCATGGTCTCCTCCATAGGCGTGGAACCCTGCTCTACTGTGGTACTCCATGTCTACGGGGGGACAGCCTGCTTCATCATGGTCCTCACCACAGGCCACAGGGGACTTCTGCTCTGGCACCTGGAGCACCTCTCACCCTCCTTCTTCACTGACCTTGGCACCAGCAAGGCTGTTTCTTACCCCTATCTCTCTTGCAGCTGCTGTGTGACAGCATTTTTTTTTCCTTTCTTAAATATGCTCTCACAAAGACGCAAACAACATTGCTTATTGGCTTGGCTCTGATCACCATTGGGGCCCTTACCTAACATGGGGCAGCTTCTAGATTCTTCTCACAGAAGCCACGCCTATGCCACCCTACTACCAAAACCTTGCCATGTAAACCCACTACTCAGACCACTTAAAGAATTTCCTTAGGAAAGTCAGGGCAATCAAAAGTCCTCCATGCTAAATAAAGGTGAATCTAAATGCATGATAACCCTGCACTCACAGGGTCCAGGAGGAGATAGTAAAAGGATGGAGAGTGTTTACCAGTTTTTAGCAATATTGCTTATTGCTGTTTCTGAGAGGAGTGCTATAATGAGCTATCTAAGAAGTAATATTCAACAAATCCAAAATATTCTGTTACACAAAGGAAGGGCTAGGTGAAAAAAGGTGTTGTATTCTTACAATTAATAGAGAGGTTTTCCTTAATTTTATTTTTATTTTAACTCCACAGGATGGAAAGAACTTACTTCTTCATTAGTCAAAAAAATACAGAAAAAAATCTTATTAAAAACATGGAAAAAGATGAAGTGATGAAGTGATCCTATTATTTGCACTATATTTTAGAACCATGAAATTCAGAATTAAAATTGTGTTTTCTGAAGCGTACTTAACAAGCCTGTGCCAAGGCAATTCACTGGGCTTTCTTGCATGCAAAACTATGTTTAACAAAGATTCACTTGACAAGAAACAGAAGAAATTATCTCCAAAAATGAATAACAACTTTCATATTATGTATTTGTACTTAAACCAAATTGTTAAAAATAAACCTTAAGTATTCCTTTCTATGCTACTGGGCAAAGTACAAATTCTTCCTTTCTGCTACTGTCATTCTACTAGGCCACTCCTGCCTTTGTTAACTACTGTTATGAACAAGGAAGGCAATCTAGTTTTTATGCCCAGTGAATTCTTCTTCAGAGAGATATTCAGAGTCTTTTCCTAGCAGGCAAGTACATACACAACACTTGAAATTGATTTTTCATCCATCTGGGTTCCTTTTCATGTATTTTATGCTTTTCTAGTTTTAAAAATGTTTCCCTACCTTTAGCTTAATAAGGTCCCATTAAAATTCAACACAGAAAAGAACAAAATAATGTAATTAAACATAACTGTGTAAATCATCCCACCAGTGGAGCATTCAGAAATGAGCTAGTCTCAGTGCCTTGGACTTTTCTGCACTGCCCAAGTGCTCTTGTCCTTTCTCTTCTTTCTAAGAAGTAGAAAAAATGCATCAGAGTACCATCACTAACAGTGACATTAAGTCCCTGTTAAGTATTCAGCATTGACAGAACATTGATCTACTGACCTCATATTCCAAAATAATAGAACTCATAAGTAACTAAAAATGCATTTTTACTGTTAGTCTCATCATTCTTATTGATCATTTCAGTTAAAGCAGGAAGAGAGAAGATCTCAATCAGTAGGAGGAAAGGGGCAGATGACAGAACATTTAAATCTCTCAGATACCTTGGAATAACTTCAAGAAGATCAGTTTAACCTTACAAGATGAAAAATGGCCTATTAAAATGTTAGAATCACCAGAGAGGCACTCTGAGATCTCATAGGGAATGAATGAGACAACCAGAAATAGGCAAATATGCTGTCTTTCTTTAAAAGGAGACCAAGGTTAGATAACAAACTTAATATGAATACCTGGGAACATTCAAAATAAAAAAGCTATTAGTAAGTGAATGAAAAAAATCAACACCAATATCAGTTACAGCAGAAGTAGATTTAATTAGAAATATAAATATTTGAAAAGAAGGTAGTTTTCTTACAGAAAGTAGTTTCTTTTATTGAGTGAGCTAGAAGTTTAGCTTGGGAAAGAGAAGGCTGAGGGAGGATTTTATCCATGTGTATAAAAATCTGATGAAAGGGAAGTCAGACTCTGTGTTGCCCAGTGACAGGACAAGGCAATAGGCACATACTAAAACAGTGGAAATAGTTTTTTAAATATGAGAAAACGCTTATTAACTGTGAATGTCATCAAACACTGGAACAAGTTATCCAAAGAGGATGTGGAGTACCCAGTCTTGGTCATTTTCAAACTCACCTGGACATGTACCTAAGCAACCTGCTGCAGGTAACCCTGGTCTGAGCAGGGATGAGACTTGGAAATTTTCAGAAGTGCCAATCACCCACAGTCCTGCTGTAGTTCTAGGACACAGGAGGATAAAAGGTTTTATGAACTTTACTAAAATTGCAGATGTCATTTCATATGACTTTCTCTTTAAAAATAAATAAATAAATAAATAAATAAGCAGCAGCATTACTATGAAAAACTTCTAACATGAACACAGATTCAGGACTTCCATGTTCAGTGAGTAGTCATTAGTGTTTCACTAACACAATGGATAGACTTATTTAATGGGATTCTGTGGAGGCTTAATTTAGGCCTGCATCTAGTTTGCATCTCACACATTAAATATAGAACAAGAAAATGCCCTTATTAAACATGAAAACATGTTTTTGTAGAATGTAAATATATTTACATTCCACATTAGAATGGAAAATAAGCAAGGCTGGAGGAGTAGAATTACAGTTTCAAATATGTTGACAGCTTAGAGGAATGGTATAAACCTAAGATTCAATTCATTAGAAGATCATGGAAGATCTCTCCCATGGAAAGAAAACTCTGGGAAGCAACTCTTCAGAAAAGAGATGACTGTAAGATGAATTCTAGTTGATAAAAATCTGCTCTCACATAATGTAAACATTAAGTTGGAATGTATAAATAGCAGTACAGAATGCAAGATAACTCCTCTACTGTGCTCAAAATTGGTACTACTTAACCTCAAGCTTTACTGCTTTTGATTTTGAAAGGAAAAAAGTTCTCCTTGTATTGTCATGACACCTTGATTAACAGGGTCAACATGATTAGTCACTTTCCTTTGCAATGCAAATACACAAACTATGAACTCACCAGTATGGGTTGAATTATGCAAGATCTTTCCATGGGCAAGCTATAAGAGCTGATTTTGTTCTGCACCATTAATCAAAATAGTCAAAGAAATAAAAAAGGTTTTTAAATAATTATTTTGATGTCTCAAAAAAATATAAACTGCTTTATATTTTTATATTTTAAAATAAATTTAAGTATTGTCACATATGAATTGAATTATGAGGCTGTGTAATCTTTGCAAAGAGTAACATAAATGTAAAATACTGTAGCATAGTTTATGTTATATTACTAACATAGCTTAATCTCATACATAAGAAAAGATTGCATTTGCTCCATTCCTTATCTGAAGATTTACTTGTGGAATCCCAAAATCCAGTGATGCACTTTCAAGAGCCATTATAAATACCCAATGAAATGGTATTTGTTAGGGTTCTGTAATGCAGTGAGAATCAACAAGGATGTAGAATAAAGCAGCTGTGCCTTTCAGTTGTTTTAATCAGTGAATGTTGTTAACGTCTGTAACAGAGGAAACAAGCACAGGCATCATTTGAGTTCCTACAACACAAATGTTTGCTTGAGAATCAAACTCTTCCTCTCTTAAAACTCTTCCTCTCTGAAACTGATTCAAGTTTTTTATGGAAAGATGGGCATTTGCTATTCTATCACTTCAATTTCCTTTTCCTGTTCCACAGAAACGAAGAGAACATAGAACTTTTTTTTTCTTTCTTTTTCATGCTAACAGGGGAAATTGACTGTTTCGTAATATTCAATCATCTTGTGTACATTATTTCTAATTCACAGAGGGAGCTATTTTGGATCCCAGAGGCATCCAAAGTTAAAATGAGTTACCAAAAATGAAAGACTAATTTTATATAAAAATCCTATCTACAGCTAAACAAACTAGAAACAAATGATTCATAAACAATAACAGGGAAATTATATTTGAGGAATATTTTTGAAGAGCCTTTTTGTAAAGACATTAATCATTCCTAATGATAAAAAAGAGTCATACTAGATAAAGCACTGGAAAGGCTGTCCATGCAATGTTCCCGAATGCTAATGAGCATTGCTTTACGCAGAGGACAGCCATGAACTTAAGAAATGAAGCAAATGATTCCTCTCCATTGCTGCTGACAAATATTTGAGCCATAAGACCTGATTAAGTACTAATTGCTGGCCATCAGTGAATGCTTTCTGTGGAATCTTGAAATGAAAATGAGGATGTGTAACCAACCAAGAAATTCACTAGCTTGGCAATGACCTGTTCAGGAAATATGATGGACATTTAGTGATACTTTTCACCATTTTCATGCTACAGTATTTTTAAAATTGTCATCATCTTAATGAAAAGATTCTGTAATAGAAAAGCCATTCTCTGACTGTTTTGTTTAGAGATTCCATAGAGTAAATGTCATTCCAATTTAGCTTATTGTTTTGAAGAATATTTTGATATATGAGCATGATATGAATCAATATGACTTGAAAGAAAAACATTAATGAACCACTTTTATCATTTTGTATTTATTAAAAATTCCATCACAAAAGTAGACCCTAATAACATTACAACTCAAAATATGGGACCTTCCATGAGCAGGTCAGACTACCCACTGTAGATAATTCATCTGACAAATTCAGTTTTCTTCTTTTTTCATACATCATTCATGAATCCACCCCAATTATATATACATAAAATTGAAAATATTTGTGATTATAAATAGATATTAACTATCTGTGAGAACATCCTCAACAGATTACACAAATGTTGGCTTCTTAGTAATTTACATTAAATGAAATGCTGTCTCCATATGTTCTAAACATTTAATTGGTTGCATAAAACTTGCATATTATATCTGTTCTCACAATAAGACAGGAAAATTATAAAAGCCAGAGAAAGAATAATTCACTTCTGTGGACTTTAATATCAGAAGCATTGCTTCTCTGAGCTTCTCTGAATTGCATTTCTTTTTAGAAGTTCAAAGAGCAAAATGCTTGTATTTAAACATTATTGAAGCATAATAATGATAATATATATATATATATATATAAATCTAGAACCATTTTACAACACAAATAGGTATGTAATCTGTTCAAAACAGTAAATTATAATGCAATTCATTTTCATTACATTAATTTCATCTTTGGTAACAGCTACAAATATCCCTGCTGAAGAAAACATTTGTAAACAGTTGCCTATGAAATGCTGACACTGTAGGTGATATTTTTTATCTAGCACAAGCTAGAGAGACAACACAAAAAAAAAAGGATATCAGATTTTAAGCAAGTAAACAACTACATAAGATTCAGCTTTAGATATTTGCCATTAATAAACATTTTAATTAACATTTCTCAAATTCAGTCAGTTTCATTGATATCTAATAGTAAACATAAGTGTGTCTGAAACTAAAGAGACAAGTGTAGTCTGAAACTAAAGTGTTAAGGTTTTCTATCCTTCACAAGATATATTTGCAACTGACTCTATGTTAACTGGTTTACCATCCAAAGGCAAGTTGCAGGAGGTGACTTCCAAAGGTTCCTTCCAGACAACACCTCTAGAGTGCCATGAAGTTGACTGCAGTGTGCTATTATTACTCTTCAGCAATTTGTAACCAACCCTTCAGCTGAGAGACAATAACTCAGTTTGGAAATGTATTTCAGTACAAAGTGAAATGGATGAATGTAAACTGCTGCTAAGAGTAGTTTAAACAAACCTGTTCTGCTTTGTTCTGAAAGGGACTAAAAATGCTCATGTCATCACTTATCAGTCCCCATAGCTGATGTTCCTACAATTTCAAATGACTGAAGGGTATTAATGAATAGCCATTGGGTAATAACATCGTAAATTGCTACATCTATTTCAGAAATGAGTGCATGACTGTGCCCTAAGGTTCTCAATTTCAAAAGATGGATTATAAGAAATTAAGTGTACTGGTTGGTAAAGACAGCTGCACTGACAAAAGTACAAAAAACATCTAAAATTTATACCCTAGCCAATGGGGGAAAGTACTAGAGAGGTTTTCAGACCTAATTAGCTAAATAATGTCTTCAAGAAAGGATATTAAATGCAAGTAGAAGAACAATAAAAATTGAAATAAAGAATGGTTCAACAAAGAAATGCTACGTTTTAGTCATCAGAAAGTACAAAGAATAGCTAAAAGTCAAGCTGACACAGGCTAAAGAGATTAAAATAGGAAATAACTATTTAGAGAGAAAGCCTTCTAAGTAGGAAGAGGTTAAATTAAGGATAATTTAGAAAAACTTCAAAAGCTAAACTAACAGCTTACTTCAGTTTCAGCTAGAGTAAACGAGCAAGGTATGAAAAACAGAACAGCTAACACAAAAATAAATAAAACGTAAATAATAGAGTGGAAAATATTTCAAATAAAATACAGTGCTGTCAGAAGGGGAGTACAAACAATCCTGACTACCAAAGATAGTGGTAACTACTGATATACACATAATTGAAGGGATATCAGGGATTTAACCAAATCTTCTCCTGTAACTATTTGCAAATTTTGCTTATAGGGCAAAGTGTATACTTGGTGACAAATACAACTACAGTAAGAAACGAAACAGTCAAATGGCTAATTAGGAATGAATATCTTGTTATGTCCACAAAAACACACTAGCACTCACATAGATGTTTATTTACAAAGCTTGAAAAGATCTTTAGGAGTATACTGTTTTAATAGAGTATCAAGTTTAGTACATTAATGAAGCTTTCTTTTCTTTTAGCTTATGCAATTACTTTGACCAATTTAGGTGATATAAATAATCATATGCCTTAGTTAGGGAACAGCACCAGAGCCCTACCCATATAAAACTGTAAGTTCTGGAGTATATTCAATACTCTTTCAAATTCATAACTATAAAAATGTATGTAACAAATGCTTAGCCTAATTAAGAGACAGTATGTGAAACAGATTGAAACTAGGTCCATGTAGGGGTAGTTTACAAACCAAAATTTAATGGATGGATAGATAGATAGATAGACCCATTCACAGAAGCATGTACAAAATGTGTATTTGAGTAAAAAAAATAATAATAATAATAATTAATATTGCTGTAATGTTTGGATGTTTGTGGATCAGGGAAGCTGAATGAAAATTTTCTGTCTTTTTTAATCCAAACCCATTTTAGAAAATTTCATTATTTTACAACTCACATCTACGAGTGAGACCAGGTTGCTATCACTTAATCTGCATATACTACTGATATTTGCATATAATAATCTGCATATACTACTGATTATTTCTTGATATAATGAGTGCTAGACAATTAGTCACTACATTGATGTCTTTTTAGAAGCAATAGGTCTGGTAACAGCAAAAAATACTGAGTTTAACTTTTGCAGATGTGCTAATCAATACAAAATTTAAGCATCAGCAGAATATACACTAAATTCGTAATTGCACTAAAGCCAGGAAATATTTTTTTCAGTTAAAACTGCTGACCACTCCTAGAATATGACCTAATTCCTAATTATTAGGATCACTTTGCAGATATACTAAGAAAATAGAAATCTAAACACACTGTTATCTCTAAAGCTGCCCAATCAAAACATTAATGCATATCTGTAACTTTTATATCAGGAACATTAAGCTGATGGAAAAAAAGATAGCTGGAAATCCTGGCAAAGAGTTCATATCTTTTACTGTGAGCATTGGCACTTGAGATGCAACAATGAAGATCAAAATACATTACCATCTGAATATTGTTCAGTAGACTGTGGGAAATGAGCCAGTGGATCTCAGTCCGATTTTGAATGGCCGTATCATCACTACAAAAATTGTAGAAACACATGGGAAGAACAGCCTTGAAAATTATATTATGTTCTGGACATAAAAGACAAAGTTTCCACCAAATCAATGACTGAGGCATGTGCCTGAATTGTGCAGGCTGTATGACTGTCAGTCTAATCAGTATTTTTTACTAAAAATATATTTATTTTATTGCAAATTCCATACTTCCTTCTCAAAAGGAGCAAGTTCACTCTCAGAAATGACACATTAGCTTTACTTATTAAAAGTGATATCATACGTCTCTCAAACAAGGGAAGTACACTTATTCTTTCAGAAGTGCTAATATTGAGGACGAAGCACCAATCCATATGACATTGATCAGATCATTTTCAACATCTATAACCTTTCAATTCCTTTAACATTCCTTTAAGCTCATGACACACACACACATCCCACACCAGTACACTAGAAATCTATGGCAACACACATCGAAAGAACTTGATGGAAATGAAATGTGATGAAAGAGAATGGCAGCTCTGCCTCCACCCACTCACCCCACTCCACCCCACCCCACTCCACCCCACCTCACACACACACAAAAAAATATCCAACATAAACAGAAAAATAGAGGTAAAGAGATGAGTCAAAAACAAAGAGAAACAAAGTATTTTTCTGTCCTTTACACTACTATGTAATAACTACATAACAATTGTTTTGTGGAAGCTTATCTGTAATCAGATTTTGTCAGATTGGAGGATGAGCTGGGGCACAAGGGTTTCATTTCTAGAGACCAATTACTAAATTTCTGACTCGGGTCATATAAATGGAGATAAGTTTGTTGATCTCCATGCTAATGGCTATTTGTGGTTGTCAGAAAATACATTCAGCTGACAGAAATGAGTCCACGGTCAAGGGAAAATTAGCAACTATATAGGTCAAATGTGAATGTCACTAAAAAGGAGGGATGAAAGATCACACATTACTAGCTCCTATTATAGAAGAATCTTACAAACATCCTTTACAAACATCCCTTTCTATGATCTTTAAATTTACTCATGTGTATTTATAAGGAAATTGTATAGGAGCAAGTAGGTATGGAAAATATCTTAATATTTCAGAATAAACTTATATAAAACCAAAGTTTAAATGAAAGCTTACATACTTTATATTTTAATCCCAAACACTTAACCATATGGAAAGGCCCAGTAATGTTAGAATATAACTTTTTAAAGAAAGATTTAAATACAGTGGTGGCGGTGTTCTCCTCAATCCGAATATAATTGGCTCCAATAATTGGCTCCAGAACTGATGTCAGAGACAGGGTTTTCAATTCTATGGCCATGGGACCATGTTTGAGAATCAACATCTGCTTGGGAGAGACAGGATACACCTCTCTAAGGAGCAAAGACATTTTTGCCAGTAGGATGGCTGAACTTATAAGGAGGGCTTTAAATTAGAAAGTATGAGGGACAGGTAACCAGCAATCTTGAATGATACAGAGGGCTTCTGAAAAAGGGGCATGGGGTTGTGTGATGGGGAGGAATCACAAAATCATTGAAATAGAGCTTGAGAAGGCTCATCTCCGGTACTTTCAGTTTTGCAAGGAAGTAACTACAAGGTATCATCATGGAGAAGGCTTCTAGGATCACAACATGCTGTGGTGCCCTGTTAAGTGCCTATACACTTGCATATGCAGTATGGCAAATAAAAAGAGTTAGAGATGTGCATACACTTGCAAGGCTATGATCTTATTGACATCATTTGGATGTTGTGGGATGGATCCCATGATTCAAGTTCTACAATAGGAAGGACAGGCTGGAGGACCTGTCACCCACTATGTCAAAGACCAGCTGGAGTGCATGGAACTCTGACGGGATGGATGAGAAGCTGGCCAAGAGCTTATGGTATAAAGGGTAGGCAGAGTTAGATGAAATTACAGTGGCAGGCTGCTCCAGGCCACCTGACAGGGAAGAAAAAATAGATGTCACCCCCATGCAGACATTTATGAAACATCTCTCCCAAGGCCAGGGTTACATTATGGGGCTAATTGTCTTTAATGTTTTGTAAATGATCTGGATGGAGGACTCAAAAACATACTAAATAAGACTGCAGATGATAATAAATTAGGAAGAGGCGTTGACTCCATTGGGGGTGAAAAGGCCTTGCAGAGAGATCTTGACAGATTAGAGTGCTGGGCTGTCACCAATTGAATGGTTTAACAAGAGTGAGTACTGGATTCTGAACCTGTGATAAGGCAGTCTTTGATATACATACAAACTGGGCAATGAGAGGCTGAAGAGCAGCCCTCTTGAAAGCGATCTAGGGGTTGTGGTAGGTGGTAAGTTGAATATGTGTCAACAGTGTGCCCTGGCAGACAAAAGGGCTAACAGGAGTTGTATCAATCTTTGGGTGTATCAATCACAACATTGTTAGCCGGTCAAAGGAAGCAACGGTCCCTCTGTCCCACTATAGGTTATGCTGGTGAAGCCTCACCTTGAGTAGTGTGTGTAGTTTGAGGCACTACTGTTTAAAAAGTATATAAAACTATTGGAGAATGTCCAAAAGAGGACAACAAAGATGGTGAAATGTCTAGAGGGGAAGATGTATCAAGAGCAATAGACGTCACTTGTCTTATTTTACTTATAGAGAAGAATGAAGGGAAACCTCATAATGGTCTGCAGCTTCTTCATAAGGGGAAGGGGGGGGGGCACTCATCT
>CM021763.1:31195574-31251513 GCA_011075105.1 Heteronetta atricapilla | reverse complement strand
AAATGAGACAGAAAAGGAGCTGCTATTTCTAGATCTGACATTTCAAATTGAGGCAAATCATGCATTGATACAGAGGTTTGTCCTTCCCCTTCTGCAGCCTGACCAGTTGTTCCCTGCTTGCATTTGGTTATTTCTCCTACTCTTTGAGTTTCAGAGTTTCAGCTCCTGATGAAACTTCCCAATTTCCTTCTTCCTACTACATCCAGTGTTCTCCAAATCTTCTGTTCCCAAACAGGCTAAATCATTTTCATGAGAACAATTCCTCTTTTCTTTTCATGAAAAAACATTATTAAAGGAACACAAACACACACAAAATCAATGCCAACATTACCCACCCCAAAAAGCAAACCACAGAGGGGACATACACAGCTTAACAGTTTTAGAAAAAGTCTGCCCTTTCACCACAGATCTTATGTAGATGACCAGTAGATGATACAAGGAATGGACCGTGATTTGCTTTGTTACAGCTGCAATATTTTCAGGACTGCTTTTTAATCAGCAGTCCATATTGCTTCTTAATCAACAGTTTAACTTGCACCAGTAGCCAGTCCTCTGTGCATATATTATGCATCATATGGGCTCAGGGATCTTGCATCCACATTGCAGGTAGGGTTCTCTGGGCAGTTCCCTGTTTTCAGTCTTTGTTCTGGCAGTAGATAAATCATTTTGAGAGCATCAGCACTGCACTTAATTGCATGCCACAATGTAGACAAAAATCAAATTTTCACCTAAAAACACCCCCTACAAAACTCAAATTCACTAGACACAGCCATCAACTGACTAAGCTATGAAGTCATGCTGCTCACCAAGAATGGAAAGAACTGTGTCTGTTTGTCATGACCTTGTCTGCTTCTGAAATATTTAGATACCTGATATCAGGAATGAAGAGGGTCACGTCATGGTCATGTTCTCATATAATAATGTACACAATATGATAGAATATTGTGTTCATAACCAATAACCAAATGTTCAGTTTGCAAATCTAAAGGTATATAACTGTTTGGTTTGTTTTTTCTTTCTGTGATAGAAAAACTGTGTTAACCCCATCCCTCAGTCCCACAGTAATTAAGCATTGCATTAAAAAGTAAAACTATCAAAACTATCAAAATTATCTCTGGTGATTCACTGAAGTATTTAGGTAAAGGTCACCCATTTTCTATTTTTTAGAGGAGAACCTGCTTTAAACTCAATATAGTCACCTGAGCTTTACAGCAGAATTTCATCCTCAGCATTTCTTGAGCAGAATCTGATTTGCTAGAAACTGGAATCTGTTGTTGCATAAAACAGATCATTTGTTCACTCTCTGAAAAGTGGTCAGGCAAGATGTATTTATAAAACTTCTTTGTTTTAAAGAATCTCAGAGAAGATTTTTAAGAAAAGGTTGGTTCAGCACCCTGTGGAGAGGAACAGCTGTTCCACAATGCAATCTTACAATGGAGCAAGGAGATTCTGAACAGCCATGGATAGAAGTTCAGGGCAGACAAAATGAGATATCTCCAACAATGATTAAGATACTTATCCCTCAAGTAGAATTAGGACCTTTAATGACTACAAGTTGCTAAGATACTAGGTTTGGACATAAACGGACATAAACTATTATCCAAAAGACAACATTTGCAAAAACAGATGCCTTGAAAAGCCCTGCTGGGTTGGGTGCAATGTTATAGTGACAGAAGTGGCACAATTAAATCACTGAGACCAACCATCCTTTGGAAGCTTTAATACCCATGTAGATATTAATTGTGACCTAGCACACTATATGCATAATTATCTATTTGTTACTATATAACATAAATCGCTTCCTTTTTCCTTATGTTTCCTAAGAATTACTTACCATTTACAAAGTAACTGCCATTAGTATTTATTAATTTTAATTACAGAACCAACATATTTTCAGGGAAAGATGTCATCCATAAATGTAAAACTAAATATATTGCTGAGTAGAGGAAATGAAGTAGTATTTAATTACCAGCAATTGCTACAAGTAACAGTCAAGTGCTAACCACCGCTACTACAAATCTTACGTAAAATGGAAAAAAATATATGTGTTATTGCTAATTTAATTTACCAAACTTACACTTTTGCATTCTACTAAGAAGAGAGGATCAGATAAGTATAGCAAGTCCTTTACACATCAGAAGCTAAGTGAGCACAATATCCTCAGGTTGCAAGCCCAAAATAAATAACATTGCAGCTGAGAATAATAATTTATATAAAGCAGGAATATGTGCAGTTGAAAACAATATAGATCTTTGATTAGTTTCACTGATCATTTGAACAGTGAAACTCATCTTACAGAAAGTGTAAGCTACTACTTATGATAACAGTAATAACTTGCTACTTCAACACCGAAAATGATAACAGCAAAAATAACAGCAGCCACAGCAGCAGCAGCAGCAGCCTTGATTGCTTTAACTTTGATACATCATTTCAGCTAGAATAACAGAAATCTGTGAGTCTGTAAGAACTTCTTCCTGACATTTCTGCTGGATTTTGAAGGCAAAAAAAAAAAAAAAAAAAAAAAAAAAACTTTTAAGCCCTGTGAACAAAGTTTTCATCTGCCATGTTTCCAGAAATACTAAATAAACACTTACCTAGCTGTGCTACTAATGTGTGAGAAAGCAGCTGAGAAACAACCATGAGATTCCACTCAGTTTCAGAAGTTCAGTTATGTATGTGTTCAAATTTCTCACAGCCAATCACTCACTCAGGCAATCCATTACATTGTTACAGGAAGGCCTGTGTTTTTGTGCCCTCTCAGTCAGACATGCTTTTCATGTATCCATCATGTGATGGACAGGAGAAACTTAATGGCAGTGAGGAGATAAAGTGAAGGCATTATTTTAAATATTATGACAAAAAGGATGTTATCTGGAATTTAGAAGAGTGTGAAAAACAGGAACCAGATGGAAAGCAATGATGAGATGTAAGGCATTTCTACCTCTACATCATTGATTCAAAGGCAGTTACTCAATACAAGTAACTATTGAATGTAAAAGCAATAATTCAACTTTATTTCCACCACCTTAGTAATGTCTATGAAATTGTCTTGTGTTCTGGATTTGTAACTGGTTTATAACTGCAAATTTCAGGCCTTAACAGGAACCAGAATGTATTTCTACTACAGAAGTAATATTTCCAAGCCGTCATTGCAGACAGCAACCCAATACATGCATGTAAGTACATTGCAATACATGGTCTTTGATACAAATTTCCCCTCCATGTCCTTATTTACAAGATCTTTTAAAGAAGTTTGCAAAATAAATAAATAAATAAATAATAAAATAAAAATAAAAATAATCTAGTTATCTGTCTAAGGGTTTGGTTTTTTGTTTTATTTCGGTTTTATTATTCTATAGGCAGAAAGCATCTGGATAGATGTTAATATAATTCTTTTTTCCCACAGAGTCAAGACAGTTTACAGACCAGAGTCTGAACTTTGAACTTCAACAGCCCAACAGCCCTGTTTGCACAGGTTTTAAGCTTAGTGACAGAATTTATCATGCATATTCAATACTCAATTCCCAAAAATATCCAAACAGGTCAAACCAAAAAAAAAAAACAAAACAAAAACAACAACAAAAAAAAACAGTTTTCTCATACATAAGCACAGGAACTTCTGTTTTTCTGGGACAATTTCCAAAACAAATTATTGTTTACCAAAATGAACATTATAGGTGTTTTTTGTTTGGTTGCTTGGTTGGTTTGTTTTTTTTTTGACACGGTGTTTTCATGAGTTTATATAAAAACTATTTTGCAACCCTGCCTTGGACTGAAATAAAAAACTATTGAGTTTTAATCACAGAATCACAGAATACAGAATACAGAATCACAGAATCACAGAATCACAGAATAGTCTAGGTTACAAGAGACCTCCAAGATCACCGAGTCCAACCTCTGACCTAATGCTAACAAGTCCTCCACTAAACCATATCCCTAAGCTCTACATGTTGACATCTTTTAAAGACCTCCAGGGATGGTGACTCAACCACTTCCCTGAGCAGCCTATTCCAGTGACTAACAACCCTTTCTGTAAATAAGTTTTTCCTAATATCCAAACTAAACCTCCCCTGGCACAATTTTAGCCCATTCTCTGTCGTCCTGTCACCAGGCACGTGAGAGAATAGACCAACCCCCACCTCACTACAGCCTCTTTTAAGGTACCTGTAGAGAAAGATAAGGTCAACCCTGAGCCTCCTCCAGGCTAACTAGTCCCAGCTACCTCAGCTGCTCCTCATATTAGTTCTCCAGACTCGTTCTCCAGACTTATTCTCCAGACCCTTCACCAGCTTTGTAGCCCTTCTCTGGACTCGCTCAAGCACCTCCATGTCCTTCTTGTAGTGAGGGGCCCCAAAACTGAACACAATACTCGAGGAGCAGCCTCACCAGAGCTGAGTACATGGGAAAAATCACTTCGCTGGACCTGCTGGCCACACTGTTTCTTATACAAGCCAGGATGCTGTTGGCCTTCTTGGCCACCTGAGCACACTGCTGGCTCATATTCAGCCGACTACCAACCAATACCCCCAGGTCCTTCTCTGCCAGGCAGCTTTCCAACCACTCATCTCCCAGCCTATAGCTCTGCTTGGGGTTGTTGTGCCCCAGCTGCAGGACCCGGCACTTGGCCTTGTTGAACTTCATACAGTTGGCCTCGGCCCATTGGTCCAGCCTATCCAGATCCTCCTGCAGAGCCTTCCTACCCACAAGCAGATCGACACACGCACCTAACTTGGTGTTGTCTGCACTCGATCCCCTCATCCAGATCATTGATAAAGATGTTAAAGAGAACTGGCCCTAGTACTGAGCCCTGGCAGACTCCACTAGTGACCAGCCTCCAACTGGATTTGACTCCATTCACCACAACTCTTTGGGCCCGGCCATCCAGCCAGCTCTTCACCCAACGAAGTGTATGCCAGTCCAAGCCATGAGCACCCAGTTTCCTGAGGAGAATGCTGTGGGGAACCATGTCAAAAGCCTTACTGAAGTCAAGGTAGACCACATCCACAGCCTTTCCCTCATCCACTTTAATCCAGCAGGCAGCTAAACACCACTCAACCATTCACTTACTTGCCCTACAGTTGTGTTTTTTTTTTTTGCGTGTGTGTGTGTGTTTAGTTGGTTGGTTGGTTTGTTTTTTGTTTTGGTTTGGTTCGGTTTGTTTTTTTTTTGGGGGGGGGGGTTTGGAAAAAAAAAAAAAATTTTAAGTGCAAGTACTCTTTGACTGAGAAAAAGACAGTTTAAAAAGAAATAGGTTTAAAAATAAATAAATAAAAACAAAGGAAGTCAGAAAACAACTGATGCACAACACAGTTCCTCACCACCAGCTGACTAGTGCCCAGCCAGTCCCCAGGTAATGACAGCCCCGCCCCCTTTGTCCAGTTCCACACAGTTGTATTGATCAGCATGATGTTCTATGATTTGGGACATCCCTTTTGTCAGTCAGGGTGAACAGTCCTGTCTGTGTCCCCTCGCAGCTTCTTGTGAACCCCCAACCATCACTGGTGGGGCAGCATGAGAAGCCAAAAAGTCCTTGACTTAGTGTAAGCACTGCTCAGTAACAACTAAAACATTGGTAAGTTATCAATATTATTTTCATCCTAAATCCAAAACCCAGCACATACCAACCACTATGAAGAAAATTAACTCCATCCCAATCCCAGGACAAAAACAATTAAAATTAATCACCAAGAAGTTAAGTAGTTTTTTTTTTTTTTTTTTTAAAAAAAAAAAAAAAAAAAAAAAGTCTTTGCAGGTATACCAGTTAGGAAAGAGCTTAAAAATAGTAAGGTTAAAATAGAAACATTATATTACTTTGCATTTCCTACAATAAATGAAATTCAGCTTATGAATAAAGCTCAGTGGAAATTATGCCTCTCAAAGAGCAATCTGTAAATATCAAATGTAAGTTTATTTCATTCCAATCTAAAATCAAGGTACTGTGTGAAACAATATGTAATTAGTGACAGTATTTGATATGACAGTTTAAAATATCCAACAAAGTTATGCTGCTTATTAAAACCAAACATAGGACATTCTTCAGACATGCTTTTCAGTCATGTTTTATTAAAAATTAGACATAAAATACTTTGCCTCTTTTATTCTGAGGAACTGAAGTTTAAAGGCTCATTCGTCTTTCTAGACCCTCCTCTATACCTTGCTTTCTCTGTGGAGAGGGGGCAAGGGAAAAGAGAATTTGCCTGCTTTCCTGAGGAAATTAGGCTTAGGCAATCATGCTGTACCTTTCTGATAACTCTCTCCTCTCTCTGCTCCTCATAAGTTGTCAATTCAGAGACCAATTTCAATTAAAATTGACGGAAGTCAAAGTCTCAAAGATATTAAACTCCTGTGAATTTCATGAATAATGGGATAATTAGAAAAGAAAGACACATAGATTGCTGTCATTTAGGGAAAAAGCACAGCATGCTTTCTGCCCTTTTTTGACTTCCAATAATCTACCCAGGAGAGCACCACAATCAGTGGTACCTGGTCTCCAATGTATTTGTATCTCACAGCAGACTGACACTTTGATAAAAGTAACTGAGGGCTATGACGGGAGCTCAGCTCATTAGCCAAGGCAGAATCAACAGCAAAGAGCACCATTGTGTTCCCTGACTGTGGCAAAAATTTCAGTGAGTTTATACCATTTATCATACCTCAGAGAATATGTCTTCATGTAGGGAGCATTCACTGTTGTGGAGTCTCTAGAGTCTAATAAAATGTCATTGAAGACAGAAAGTTGTTTTCCACAAAGTGCTCACATCCCCTCTCTCTCATTCTGACATTATTTCCCTCCTTTCTTCCAAGTATAGTATCAGAAGTTTAATAACACATGAACTCATCTTGCAATCATAGTATAATTGAGTTAAATTTTTTCCTCAGCTAAGAGAATCCTTAGAAAATTACCAATTACAGTTGATTTCTTAGCAAAGAAGGGAGCTACGAATCAAGAATATTTCAAAATCATTCTTCAGAAAAATAATTTATAACTGCCTAACTTTTATGATGATTGAAAAATTACAGTAAATAATCAGAAAGATCTATGTGTAAAATTCTAGTGATTTCTAAGCAGATAAACACGCAACACTCAACTTGCTGAGGCCTGTGAAGCTGTGAATAGCAGCCAGTCCAAGATGTTCACAGTACCTGATTTCTTCACAAATGCCATTCCGAAGAGTCATAAGATTAATTTACCTTTACCATAAAGAGCTCTTTTTATGTGATATAGAAATTTTCTTCCAAATGATTTTTTTGGCTATTTTAGACAAGGGTATTAATTTTGCTTATTCTGTTTCCTGACCTCAAACTCACTGGTGCTGTCATATTTCTTGTTACCATTATGAACAGCAGCAGAATGAATCCATCTTTTTCTGCAATGGTCCTTGCATGAGAGCTGTAGAGGAAAGACTTCTTTTTGAAACAAGAAAAGACCTTTTTAAATGAAGTCCATAGAATTTCTCAGAAAGTGTCCATTTAATCCTAAATATGTAGTCTAAAATAAATAAATAAATAAATAAATAGAAATTAAAAGAAAGCCACTAATTTTACAGGCCATTGTCACAGAAACAGAATCACCAAATAGCTGGGGTTGGAAGGGACCTTTGAAGATCATCTAGTCCAACCTGCTTGCTGAGCAGGATCACCTAGAGCATATTGCACAGGAGGGCATCCAAGTGGGTTTTGAATATTTCCGGAAAAGGAGATTCCACAACTTCTCTGGGCAACCTGTTCCAGTGCTCTCTCACCCTCACAGTAAAGAAGTGCCATCTCATACTCAGCCATTACCTCCTGTGCTTCAGTTTGTGCCCACTGTCTCTCATCCTGTCACTGGTCACTACTGAAAAGAGACTGGCTTCATTTCTTGACAGACTCCCCTCATAAATTTGTTGAGGGGAGACCATGAGGTCTCCCCTCAGTCTTCTCTGCTCCAGGCTAAACATGTCCAGCTCTCTCAGCCTGTCCTCATACAAAAAGTGCTCTGGTCCCCTAATCATCTTTGTAGCCCTCATCTGAAATCACTCCAGTAGCTTCATGTCCCTCTTGCACAGGGGAGCCCAGAACTGGACACAATACTCCAGGTGTGGTTTTACCAGGGCTAAGTAGAGAGGAAGGATCACTTTCCTTGACCTGCTGGCAACACTCTTCTTAATGCACCCCAGGACACCATTGGCCTTCTTGGCCACAAGGGCACATTGTTGGCTCATGGTCAGCTTCCTGTTCACCAGGACTCCCAAGTCTCTCTTTGCTGAGCTGCTCTCCAGCAGGTCACTCCCCAGCCTGTACTAATGTTTCTGGCTAGTCTTCCCGAGGTGCAGGACCCTGCACTTGCCCATGTTGAAATTCATGAAGTTCCTCTTGGCCCAACCCTCCAGCCTGTTGAGATCCTTCTGAATGGCAGCACAGCCCTCTGGGGTATCATCCAATTTTCCAAGCTTTGTGTCGCTCGCAAACTTGCTGAGGGTGCACTCTGTTTCATCCTCCAGGTCGCTGAAGAATAAGTTGAATAACACTGGACCTAGTACTGACCCCTTGGGGGCACTACAGGTTTCCAACTAGTTTTTGCACTACTGAGCACGACCCTCTGAGCTCTCCTGTCCAGCCAATTGCCAATCCACCTCACTGCCCAGTCAACTAGGCTGGACTTTCTGAGCTTCTCTATGAGGACGTTATGGCAGATGGTGTCAAAAGCCTTGCTGAAGTCAAGGTAGACCACAACCATCACTCAATCCTCATCTACCCTGCCAGTCATCTCATCATAGAATCATAGAATATCCCGAGTTGGAAGGGACCCATAAGGATCATCTAGTCCAACTCCTCACGCTGCACAGGTCTACCCAGAAGTTTAGACCATGTGACTAAGTGACTGTGGTCCATGTGATTGTGGTCCAATCTCTTCTTGAACGGGCTTGGTGAAGTGACTACTTCACTGGGGAGCCTGTTCCAGTGCGCAGCCACGCTGTCGGTGAAGAACCTCCTCCTGACGTCGAGCCTAAACTTCCCCTGCCTCAGCTTAACCCCGTTCCCATGGGTCCTGTCACTGGTGTTTATGGAGAAAAGGTCTCCTGCTTCTCCACTCCCCCTTGCAAGGAAGTTGTAGACTGCAATGAGGTCCCCCTTCAGCCTCCTCTTCTCCAGGTTGAACAGGCCCAGTGACCTCAGCTGCTCCTCATAAGTCTTCCCCTCTAGGCCCTTCACCATCTTCATTGCCCTCCTCTGGACACTCTCCAACAGTTTAATGTCCTCTTTCTACTGTGGTGCCCAGAACTGCACACATACTCGAGGTGATGCCACACCAACACAGAGCAGGACAATCACTTCCCTCGACCAACTACCAATGCCGTGCTTTATGCATTCCAGGATACGGTTGGCCCTCCTGGCTGCCAGGGCACACTGCTGGCTCATATTCAACTTGCTGTCAACCACGACCCCCTGATCCCTCTCTGCGGGGCTGCTCTCCAGCATCTGTACATATAGCCAAGGTTGCCCCGTCCCCGGTGCAGGACCTGGCACTTGCTTTTGTTAAACTTCATGTGGCTGGTGATCGCCCAGCTCTCCAACCTGTCCAGATCTCTCTGCAAGGCCTTTCCACCCTCATCCAAGTCCACAGCTCCTTCAGGTTTGGTGTCATCAGCAAATTTGCTCACAACACCTTCTAGTCCTACATCCAAATTGTTTATAAAAACATTGAAGAGGACTGGCCCCTTAAATGGAATCTTGAGGGACCCCACTAGTGACCATCCACCAGCCAGATGTGGCCTCATTTACCACAACACGTTGAGCCCTGCCCATCAGCCAGTTGTTCACCCGTCGTATGATGTTTTTATTTAGCTCTATGCTGGACATTTTGTCCAGTAGGATCCTATGCGAAACCGTGTCAAATCCTTGCTAAAGTCCAGAAAGATCACATCAGCTGGTTTCCCTTGGTCAACTAGCCGGGTGATCTTACCATAAAAGAAAAATCAATTTGTTAGGCAGGACCTACCCCTCATGAACCTATGTTGGCTGGGACCACTGACTGCATTGTCCCCCAGGTGTGCTTCAATAACTTCAAGGATCATCTTCTCCATAATTTAACCAGGCACTGATGTGAGACTGAAAGCCCTGTAACTGCTTGGGTCTTCTTTCTGACCCTTCTTGAAAAATTGGCACAACATTTACCAACTTCCAGTAACTGGGACGTCTCCAGATTCCCAAGGTCGTTGGAAAACGTTTGTGACTGGTCCCGCAATGATGTCAGCCAGCTCTTTAAGCACCCTGGGATGAATCCCAACCAGACCCATGGACTTGTAGGGATCCAGGTGGAGCAGCAAATCCTGCACACATTCAGGGTCAGTTGGGAATTTGTCATTCCCACCATCACGGTCCTCCTGCACAGGGCACCCTGGGTCCCGAAGCCCATCATCTGCATTGAAGACAATGGTGAAGAAGGCATTAAACATTTCTACTTTGCTTTTGTCCTTGTCCCTGAGGAGACCTTCCCCATCAAGTAGCAGACCTATGTTTTCTTTGGTTCTCGCTTTTACTTTTCACATATCAAAAAAAAAACCTTTTTATTGTCTCCCACAGACATGGCAAGCTTCAACTCTAGTTGGGCTTTGGCCACATGAATTTTCTCCCTACAAACACAAACAGTATTCCTTCCTTGTCACGTGACCCTCCTTCCAGCACTCATACATTCTCTTTTTTCACCTAAGCTCCAGTAGAATATCCCTAGTCAGACATGTCGGACTTCTGCTCCGCCTGCCTGACTTCCAGTATTTTAGAATTGCTTGATCTTGTGCTTTTAGGAGGCAGTGCTTAAAGATTGACCAGGTGTCCTGGTTTCAGTTAGGACAGAGTTATTTTCCTCCTAGTAGCTGGTAGGGTGCTATGTTTTGGATTAGGATGAGAAGAGTGTTGATAACATGCTGATGTTTTAATTGCTGCAGAGCAATGCTTACACTAAGCCAAGGACTTTTCAGCTCCTCGCTCTGTCCTGCCAGCAGGCAGGCTGGGGGTGCAGCAAGAGCTGGGAGGGAACAGACCCAGGACAGCTGACCCAAACTGGCCAAAGGGGTATTCCATACCATCTGACGGCATGCTGAACAATGTATAGGGGTGGCTAGCCAGGGTGGGGGGCCGGCTGCTCGGGGTTGGGCTGGGCATCAGTCAGCGGGTGGTGAGCAATTGCATTGTGCATCACTTGTTTGTACATATTATTATTATTAATATTAATATTAATATTAATTATTATTATTTTCTATCTTAATAAACTGTCTTTATCTCAACCCGCAGGCTTCACTTTCCCTTTTCTCTCCCCCATCCCAGAGAGGGAGGGGGGAAGGGGAGCGAACGGCTGTGTGGTGTTTAGCGGCCGGCCGGGTTAAACCACCACAGTCCTTTTCGCACCCAATGTGGGGCATGAAGGGTTGAGATAACAACAGATCTGACCAGAGTATGTTAAACTAAAATTGGTATAAGTATTAGAGCTGCTTAATAGTTGCTAATCAGAATGTTGATTGCTTTAATCTCAGGTCTGCTGTGGCTGTATTCCAGACTGAATTTTATAGCACGTTACTTTCTGTATGTGATCCCTGTTGTGCTGTTTATTTTTCCGGGCCCTGGTTTAAGATCATTATGGTACTGTGCGGTGTAACAATAGCTTATGAGACAATGAAATATCTGGCCATGACTTTAACTTGGTATTTGTACTCAACACTGTCGTCGACTCTGTACTTTGGAAACTATATCTCGGAAGCCATTAACAATTACACCTACTGCCTTTTTTCATCAGGGAGACAGTGTGTGGAGGGGACAGGGGAATATAATTTCCCTACTTGTTCACTCTCCCTCACTCCTTCAGCACCCTCTTATCCCCTGAGCTAGTTACGATAACTCTCCAATATGTTGAATATCCTTGGGATACGCAGACCAGCATGGTGTTGTTGTTACGTCTCTTGAATGCGCTTCAGGTTTTGTTTAAGGTTAAACAGCTACTTAGGCATCTCATCCAGAGATCTTTCCTGAGGCAGATCTCTGCTAGACCTCCTGCTCCAGCCCCTGCAGCTGCTCCAGCTCCTGCTCCTGCAGCCACTCCAGCTCCTGCTCCTGCAAACACTCCAGCCCCTGCAGCCACTCCAGCTCCTGCTCCTGCAGCCGCTCCAGCCCCTGCAGCCACTCCAGCTCCTGCTCCTGCAGCCACTTCAGCCCCTGCAGCCACTCCAGCTCCTGCTCCTGCAGCCACTCCAGCCCCTGCAGCCACTCCAGCTCCTGCTCCTGCAGCCACTCCAGCTCCTGCTTCTGCAGCCACTCCAGCCCCTGCAGCCACTCCAGCTCCTGCTCCTGCAGCCGCTCCAGCTCCTGCAGCTGCTCCAGCACCTGCAGCCGCTCCAGCTCCTGCTCCTGCAGCCACTCCAGCCCCTGCTCCTGCAGCTGCTCCAGCCCCTGCAGCCGCTCCAGCTCCTGTGGCTGGGCCAGAGAAACGATCTGTAGCAGTGCAAGTTGGCCATGCAGAGTGTATTCCAACCCCTGTGGCAGACTCTGTGGCTGAGTCAGAGAAACAACCTGTAGCAGTACAAGTTGCCCCTGTAGACAAGGTGAAAAAATGGTATAGAGACTCAGGTCGTTTAGAACGCAGAAAAGACGAGGCTGGGCCATCAGGGATGCAGGACAATGAAGCTGGGGATGTTGAAAAAACAACACTAGTTTCCGGAAGCCTATACCAGCGTGAGCTACGAGATATGCGAAAAGATTTTGGTCGCTGCATAGGTGAGCAGCTTGTCACCTGGCTGCTCCGGTGCTGGGATACCGGAGCCAATTATGTGGATATAGACAGCAGGGAAGCCAGTCGGCTGGGATCCCTTGCTAGAGATGCAGGCATTGACAAAGCAATTGGAGAAGGAGTACGATCCTACAGCCTCTGGAGGTGTATCCTGTACGCTGTAAGGGAAAGGTATCCCTACAAGGAAGAACTCGTATGTCTGCCAGGCAAGTGGACCGCTATGGAGAAGGGAATCCAGTACCTGAGGGAATTAGCCGTACAGGAGGTGATTTATGCCGACCCAGACAGTGGACAAATACCCGTAGATCCAGATGAAATCAAGTGTACATGACCCATGTGGCAGAAGCTTGTACGGAGTGCACCATCATCATATGCCAGCTCATTGGCAATAATGGCCTGGAAAGAGGATGACGAACCCTCAGTGGGTGATGTGGTTAAACAACTCCAGCAGTACGAAGAAAGTCTCTCCTCTTCTCTAAAGGCCTGCGTCTCAGCTGTGGAGAAACTTTCTGAAAGCGTCCACCAACTAAAAGAGAATACTTTGGAGAAACTTTCTGAAGAGGTCAAGCAACTAAAAGAAAATACTTTGGAGAATCTTTCTGAAGAGGTCCAGCAACTTAAAAAGAGTGTACTTTCCTCCACCCCTGTACAAACCAATGTCTCTGCTATTAGGGGTAAGAGCTCATCCGTGCAAGGAAGACGATATGGTGGATACACACCTCATGCTATCCTGTGGTTTTACCTACGTAACCATGGAGAGGACATGAGAAAATGGGATGGAAAATCCACCACGACCCTAGAGGCACGGGTACGTGAGTTGCAAAAGAAAACAAGCAGGAAAAAGGGGTTCTCGGAAAGGTTTGCTGCTCCAACTTCCAGCAGGCACTCCCTTAAACACAGGAATGAAGATTCTGACCAGGATTAGAGGGGCCGTGCCTCCAGCCAGGGGGAGGAAAGGGACAATCGAGTTTATTGGACTGTGTGGATTCGATGGCCTGGCACATCAGACGCACAGAAGTATAAAGCTTTAGTAGACACTGGTTCACAATGTACTCTAATGCCATCAAACTATGAAGGGCCAGAGCCCATCAGTATTCATGGAGTGATGGGGGGATCCCAGCAGTTGACTGTACTGGAGGCTGAAGTGAGTCTAACTGGAAATGAGTGGCAAAAACACCGTACTGCGACTGGCCCGGATGCTCCGTGCATCCTTGGTATAGACTATCATAGAAGAGGATATTTCAAGGACCCAAAAGGGTTCCGCTGGGCTTTTGGCATAGCTGCCTTAGAGACAGAGGACATTAAACAGTTGTCTACCTTGCCTGGTCTCTCGGAGGACCCTTTTGTTGTGGGGTTGCTGAGGGTTGAAGAACAACAAGTGCCAATCGCTACTACAACTGTGCACCGGCCGCAATATCGCACCAACCGAGACTCCCTGATTCCCATCCATGAGCTAATTCGTCAACTGGAGAGCCAAGGAGTGATCAGGAAGACTCATTCACCTTTTAATAGTCCCATATGGCCAGTGCAAAAATCTAATGGTGAGTGGAGACTAACGGTGGACTATCGTGGCCTGAACGAAGTCACACCCCCACTGAGCGCTGCAGTGCCGGACATGCCAGAACTCCAGTATGAACTGGAATCAAAGGCAGCCAAGTGGTACGCCACAATCAATATCGCTAATGCATTTTTCTCCATCCCTCTAGCAGCAGAGCATAGGCCACAGTTTGCCTTTACTTGGAGTCCAATATACATGGAATCAGCTGCCCCGGGGTGGAAACATAGCCCTACTATTTGCCATGGATTGATCCAGTCTTCTCTGGAGCAGGGGTATGCTCCTGAACATCTGCAGTACATCGATGACATCATTGTGTGGGGTGGCACAGCAGAGGAAGTTTTTGAGAAACGGAAGAAAATAATCCAAATCCTTCTGAGGGCTGGTTTTGCCATAAAACAAAATAAAGTTAAAATACCTGCATGAGAGATACAGTTTTTAGGAATAAAATGGCAAGATGGATGTCATCAAATCCCAATGGATGTGATCAACAAAATAACAGCTATGTCTCCACCAACTAGCAAAAAGGAAACACAAACTTTCCTAGGTGTCGTGGGGTTTTGGAGAATGCACATTCCAAATTACAGTCTGATTGTAAACCCGCTCTACCAAGTAACCCGTAAGAAGAATGATTTTGAATGGGGCCCTGAGCAACAACAAGCCTTTGAACAAATTAAGCAGGAAATAGTTCATGCAGTAGCCCTGGGGCCAGTCCGAACAGGACCAGATGTAAAGAATGTGCTCTACACCACAGCCGGGGAGAATGGCCCCACCTGGAGCCTCTGTCAGAAAGAACCTGGGGAAACTCGAGGTCGACCCCTAGGGTTTTGGAGTCAGGGATACAGAGGATCTGAGGCCCGCTACACTCCAACCGAAAAGGAGGTATTGGCAGCATATGAAGGAGTTCAATCTGCTTCAGAACTGGTCGGTACTGAAGCACAGCTCCTCCTGGCACCCCGACTGCCAGTACTGGGCTGGATGTTCAAAGGAAGGGTCCCCTCTACACATCACGCAACTGATGCTACATGGAGCAAGTGGGTTGCACTGATTACCCAGCGGGCTCAAATAGGAAACCCCAGTCATCCAGGAATCTTGGAATTGATTATGAACTGGCCAGAAGGCAAATACTTTGGGATGTCATCAGAGGAGGAGGTGATCCATGCTGAAGAAGCCCCACTGTACAACGAGCTACCAGAAAATGAGAGGAGATTTGCCCTGTTCACCGATGGGTCCTGTCACATTGTGGGAAAGCATCGGAGATGGAAAGCTGCTGTATGGAGTCCTACATGACAAGTTGCAGAAGCTGCTGAGGGAGAAGGTGAATCGAGTCAATTTGCAGAAGTGAAAGCCATCCAGCTGGCTTTAGATATTGCTGAACGAGAAAAGTGGCCAGTTCTCTACCTATACACCGATTCGTGGATGGTAGCAAATGCCCTGTGGGGGTGGTTACAGCAATGGAAACAGAGCAACTGGCAGCGCAGGGGCAAACCTATCTGGGCTGCTGCGTTGTGGCAAGATATCTCTGCCCAGGTAGAGAACCTGATCGTAAAGGTACACCACGTAGATGCTCATGTGCCCAAGAATTGGGCTACTGAAGAACATCAAAACAACCAGCAGGTGGATCAGGCTGCTAAGATTGAAGTGGCTCAGGTAGACCTGGACTGGCAACATAAGGGTGAATTATTTATAGCCCGATGGGCCCATGACACCTCATGGTAGAGATGCAACATACAGATGGGCTCGTGATCGAGGGGTGGACCTAACTATGGACACTATAGCACAGGTTATTCATGATTGTGAAACGTGTGCTGTAATCAAGGAAGCCAAACAGTCAAAGCCTCTCTGGTATGGAGGACAATGGCTGAAATATAAATATGGAGAGGCCTGGCAGATTGATTACATCACACTCCCTCAAACCCGCAATGGCAAGCGCCACGTACTTACAATGGTGGAAGCAACCACCGGATGGCTGGAAACATATCCTGTGCCCCATGCCACTGCTCAAAATACTATCCTGGGCCTTGAAAAAGTTCTATGGCGTCATGGCACCCCAGAAAGAATTGAGTCAGACAATGGGACTCATTTCCGAAACAATCTTATAGACACTTGGGCCAAAGAACATGGTATTGAGTGGGTGTATCACATTCCCTATCATACACCAGCCTCCGGTAAAATTGAGCAATACAATGGACTGTTAAAGACCACACTGAAAGCAATGGGTGCTGGGACATTCAGAAATTGGGATACACATTTGGCAAAGGCCACCTGGTTAATCAATACTAGGGGATCTGCCAACCAAGCTGGACCAGCCCAATCAAACCTGCTACACACAGTAGAAGGGGATAAAGTTCCTGTAGAGCATGTAAGAAACATGCTGGGTAAAACAGTCTGGGCTACTCCTGCCCCAGGAAAAGGCAAACCCATTCGTGGGATTGGTTTTGCTCAAGGACCTGGATGCACTTGGTGGGTATTGCAAAAGAATGGGGAGGTCCGTTGTGTACCTCAAGGGGATTTAATACTGGGTGAGAATAGCCCATTAGTTGAGTTGTATTATGTTAATTATTATATAATACTGTGTGTCATTACTACCATAGATGAAAATAGTGATTAACTAGAATGTATTGGAAAGAGTGTAACCTGAGCATGACATAAATGGTATGGAATAAGGGGTGGATGTATATCCTGGTTTCAGTTAGGACAGAGTTATTTTTCCTCCTAGTAGCTGGTAGGGTGCTATGTTTTGGATTAGGATGGGAAGAGTGTTGATAACATGCTGATGTAAGAGCAATGCTTACACTAAGCCAAGGACTTTTCAGCTCCTCGCTCTGTCCTGCCAGCAGGCAGGCTGGGGGTGCAGCAAGAGCTGGGAGGGAACAGACCCAGGACAGCTGACCCAAACTGGCCAAAGGGGTATTCCATACCATCTGATGTCATGCTGAACAATGTATAGGGGTGGCTAGCCAGGGTGGGGGGCCGGCTGCTCGGGGTTGGGCTCGGCATCAGTCAGCGGGTGGTGAGCAATTGCATTGTGCACCACTTGTTTGTACATATTATTATTATTATTATTATTATTATTATTATTATTATTTTCTACCTTAATAAACTGTCTTTATCTCAACCCACAGGCTTCACTTTCCCTTTTCTCTCCCCCAACCCAGAGAGGGAGGGGGGAGGGTGAGCGAATGGCTATGTGGTGTTTAGCTGCCGGCCGGGTTAAACCACAACATCAGCACTGATGGGCATCAATGCCTTCAAAAGCAGTTTCCCAGGGGACCTTGCTGACTAGTTCCCTGAGCAGCATGAAGTCTGCTTTCCCCATGTCCAGGGCTGAAGATTTGGTGGCAGTTTTCCTTCTGTCAGCATAAATTCTAAACTCAACTACTTCATGGTCACTATGACCGAGATGGATGCCAATTGCCACGTCTCCCACAAGACCCTCTCTGTTCTCCAGCAACAGGTCTAGGAGGGCACCTTTCCTAGTTGGCTCCCTGAGCACCTGAACCAATAAATTATCATCTAGGTGCTTTATGAACCTCCTGGACTTGTTTGTGTCAGCTGTGTGGTGATCCCAGTTGATGTTTGGCAATTTGAAATCCCCCATAAGGACAAGGGGAGTTGATCTCGAGGCATCTCTTCATTCTGCAAAGAATAATTAATCGGCATTGTCATCCTGGCCAGGTGGTCTGTAATAAACTCCCACAATGACATCCCCTTTATTTGTTCGTCCCTTAATCCCTTCGTCCCTGATCCTTTAAGTAGTCACTGCAAAGCCCTAAAGTCCCTTTTGATCACTGTCAGACTTCTCATCGCTACCTCATCATTACCAGCCTGAAAGACCAGTAGCGGGTAGTAGTTGGTGGGCCGTACCAGGCACTTAACTCTCTTAGCAATGTCTCTCACCCGAGCCCCAGGAAGGCAAGAGACTTCCCTGTGGGTTGGGTCCAGTCAGCATATTGGGCCCTCTGTCCTTTTCAAAAGGAAGTCCCCTATGATGATAACCCTTCTTTTTTTCTTGATAGAAGATGTATTGATGCGGGGTGTTGGTTTCCTTGCCTTAGGCACCCTCTCCAACTGGGACGGACTTTTGTCTACATTGTAGTTCTGACTGTTGAACCTCATACCTGTTATGTAAGAGTAGATGGGAAGGTGAGGTTAACAGGGACAGGGCTCTCCTACCACCCTGAACAGGAACGTGCCTCCATTCCCCCTCTTGGCCTAGGTTTCCTCCTACTGCCTGGCGGGATGAGGGAACTTTTGTCTTCTGTGTAGCAGGAGACACTTGTACTGTGACAGGCTCATGAGTCTGTCTCAGAGAAGGTAGAGTACACCTCCACCAGTCAATTTCCCTTTATGACTTCCTGATGCTCCTGAGCCTGCTCACCTCCTTCTGAAGCTCCGCTACCTGGCTGAGCAGCTCTTCAACTTGGGCACACCTCCCACAGGCACAACCCTTGCTGCTGCTGTCGGATACCGACAGAAGACTTGGGCACACCCTGCAACCCAAGACCTGGACGGTGGTGTGTTCCACCGAGCCCTCCGTCTAAGTAGCCACACTGGTGACTGTGACTGGAGAGGCCACAAGAGATGCAGAGGCCATGGTTTTTTGCCTGCTTGATACCACGGCCAAGTTCTTCGCAAGCAGGTTACTGGTACTTATGGGAAAGACCACTTCAAAAGAGTGGTGAGGGGCCCTCCTTGTTCACCCTGCCTG
Source organism: Heteronetta atricapilla (assembly GCA_011075105.1). Classification (NCBI taxonomy): domain Eukaryota; kingdom Metazoa; phylum Chordata; class Aves; order Anseriformes; family Anatidae; genus Heteronetta; species Heteronetta atricapilla. Next base: position 31,232,490 of record CM021763.1, on the reverse strand, counting down.
TGCAAACTGCTGCGCAAACTGCCGCACCACACCCTTCTGCCTGTTTGCCTGTCCTGGTCCCCGTGTCAGGGGAGGGGCACTGCTGGCTCCGCCTACACCTCATCAGCCTCCCTCGTGAGGGCTGCTGGGTCTTGGCAGCTCCTTTGGCTGCTTTGAGTGGCCTTGATGCCAAAAAAAAAAAAAAACTGCCCACCTCGATCCCCCGCTCTGCTGCAGAATGCATCTGCCACAGAGATTATGACCTCAGCAAGATCAGGGCTATCATATTGGTCAAAGATGACTTCCCATTCGTGAATCCATGCTGACTATCCCTGATCACCTTCTTATCCTCCACATGTTTGGAGATGACCTCCAGGATGAGCTGTTCCATCACCTTTTGAGGAATGAAGGTGAGGCTGACTAGCCTGTAGTTTCCTGGATCCTCTTTCTTGCCCTTTTAAAGACTGGCATGAAATTGGCTCTCTTCCAGTTCTCAGTTACCTCTTCAGTTCTTCATGACCTTTCAACTATGATGGAGAGTGGCCTAGTAAAAACATTGTCTGCTTACTATATTCATTCTTTTGTAACCTGAAGATTTCAAACTATATATGCCCAGAGTTTCTTCTTACCTCAACTCAGTGCTGTTTTATTATCAGTATAACTGCACTGACAACAACGAAATCACTCACATAATAAGGGTGAGGGGAGAGAATCAGGTCTGTGTGTTCCTGCATTGGTTTGATAGAACTATTATCCATTCTCCCCTAATAATCCAATTAATAGCTTGAGAAGCCCAAGAATTCTACTGTGAATTCAACAGCATTAATTATATAATCATGCTCATTAAGAAATATAACATTTTTTTTTATTTGTATAACACAAAATTACTATACTTCTTCATAGCTAGGTATAATGAACACTTATTCTCTTGCCAAGCTAACTGTAATTTCTGAAAGATGTGACAGTTCAAGTAAAATATGATGAAACTCAACCAAAACCTTGAACTGCTGATAATGCAATTTATGCTTAGAAGAATTCCATTAACTTTTAACTGACTTCCTTTTTTACATTTGTTTTCAACAGTCACTAATAGCAAAAATTACAAAACATAATAGGAAAGACTATTCCCTGAATGTGTTGGACAAGATTCAATGCTAGAACATACTGTTAACCTTCCAAAAATATGATTTTTTTTGCTAGAACTCTTATGTTTTTCTACAGAAAAGCTAAACATAAATAATTCCAAATCAGATTTCTGCCAAATTTCAACTGCCATTGAAAAAGTACATACCCTCACAAAATAGAGAATTTAATAATTCAGTCAAATACTTCATATATCATGAAGAAATCTGCATAATTATTTATCTGTTACAAATTACTTCTGTCTATCATACAAGGAAAATAATTCAGTTATCACTTTATAACACACCTAGATAAATTTACAGGATAATGACCTATACAAGACTTCAGTTTTATTTTTCTTTCTGAAAAACTGAAACCTAGAGACATTTTCTAGAGAAATTCTAGAGAATTGTGAAGACTCACCATGGTGTCTGCAGAACATGTATTTTGGGCCTGAGATTAAAAAGTAATAATAATGAAATGGAAGGTAAATAAATAAAGTAGATGAAATTGCAAATTGTTTTCAAAGATAAAATGTTTCCAAATGGCATTATTGTGACATCCTAGCACAATGCTACATAGAAAATTGTAGAGTTTCTTTTGCTTTCAAGTACAGGATTCAATATTTTAGCATAAGCCACATGCATTAACAAATTTAAGGCAAGACATTTACAGGCTTAATCTCTGAGAGAAAAAATGACATTTGTTTTGATTTGTTTGTCAGTTGAAGACATTGATTAGTAAATCCCAGTAGAATTCCTTGACATGGAATAGTAGAGGGGTAAGTTTCACAGTGCATATCTCCTATATTATTTTTAAAATTAACAGATTTTAAAACCAATTGTGTTAGTTTTGATTTTTGAGTTGGTAATCGACTGCAGAAAATATATCCTAGCTGTCTGTCTTTGCTGTAAAAATTCTTGGAATTAACGCCTCCCTGCTTCCCTGAACAAGTGATTCTCACAGAGGAAAAAATAAATAAAAATAAAATAAGTTAAAACTAAAATAAAAATAAAATTAAATAACAAAAAATAACATAAAATAACATTAAAAAATAAAAATAAAAGGGAATTGGTATATCTTCTGAAGTACTTTAAGCCACAAAACTGGACAGTCAACTCCTGCACTGGGCATGACAATATCAAACACAGCAACAAAATGCAATGAAGTCCTACAGTGTGTGTAATTGCTTGAGATTGTATAAAGTCACCTTCCTACCAAAACTGGCAGACTCCTCATATAAACATGGGCCCAAGGAGATATTTTCAGTCTCCTCGGTCTGAGGAGGTCTCAGCTACTGTTTGCAAACAGCCCAGAAGAGAGAAAATTTTCAGAGAAAATCAGGGCCAAATCTGTGTACCATAATGAACCAACGTTTCCTGAGGGAAGAGAGGGCTGTCATGGGTGCAGGTTTGCCCTGCTTGAGGAACTCCTTGAGCAGGTGACTGGGCTGCAGCAAGAAATCAGCAGCCTGAGAGGATCCTGGGAGTCTCTGAGGGTGACAGATAGGAGATGTCAATCTGCCCCTGCTGATGCCCAGCAGCCACCTCCTAAGTCCCTGCAAGCGGCAGGAGCTGGCCCAGCTGATTGGATGCAGGATAGAGGGCTTGACCACCCACAAGAGTAAAGGGGCTGGACCCTTGTCTTAGCTCAAAGCAGAAAGATATATCTGCCCCTGACACCCACGGTGCCACCAACACCCACGGTGTCCCTGGGTAATAGATCTGAGGCCCTCAGGGAGGATAAGGAAGAGCTTGAGGTTCTGGACAGTAGTTCAAACCTGGGAAGCAACTCTGGGAAGCGTGTCAAGATCAGGGGAAGTACTGAACATAGGGATTGGGGCCAGACAGAGCAGTACATCACAACCAGTGCCACAAAAAAAGAGCGGAGAGTCTTAGTGATCAGAGACTTCTTGCTGAGGGGCACTGAAGCTCCCATTTGTCACCAAGATAACCTATCCAGAGAGGTGTGCTGTCTTCCTGGGGCACTTGTCAGAGATGTTAAGAAGGCTATGCCACAGCTCGTTAAACCAGAGGACTACTATCCTCTTGTTGTCATTCAGGTTGAATCCCAGGAGTCTGCAACTAGAAAAATGAGGAATATTAACAAGAACTTTGCATCCCTGGGAAGGTTGTTGAAGGGATTGGGGGTGCAGGTAGTGTTCTCTTCTGTCTTCCCGCTGGGTGACCAGGATCCAGATAAAAGGAGGAGAATGGGACAGGTGAACGACTGGCTGAAGGGTTGGTGTCTGGACCAAGGATTTGGGTATTTTGATCTTGGGCAATCCTTTGAGAAGCTGAGTATGTGGGCTGCTGACCAACTCAGCAAGTTGGGCACAAGTGTGTTGGGGAGCAAGCTCTCTGGACTGATTACCAGAGCTGTAAATAAACTAGGTTTGATGGGGGTAGGGAGGGGAACTAAAAGTGACAGAGAAGGGCTGGGGGAAGTTATCAATGCTGTCACTGTTGAAGACAGCAGGGAAAAACCTCTGAGTTGTCCCATAGGATTATCTGAGGGCTCCTCAGAGAAGGTCACAATCCTGATACCCAGTCTGGAATTTTCTTCTTACATCTCTCCAGGGGTAACTGCACCTGATGCTTCCCTAAAGTGCCTGTATAACAATGTGTGGAGCATGGGAAATAAACAGGATAAGCTCGAGATCTGTGTTCGGTAGGAGGGTCACGATCTCATTGCAATCACAGAGATATGGTGAGACAGCTTGCACGACTGGAACGCTATCCTGGGGGCCTATGTCTTTTTTAGGAAAGACAGGCTGGGGAAGTGAGGGGGTGGGGTTGCCCTTTATGTGAGGGAGAAATTAGAGTGTACCCAGCTCCATCTGGGGGAGGGTGAAGGACAAGTGGAGAGCTTGTGGGTGAGAATTAAAGGGTGGGCTGGTATGGGGGACACTGTTGTGGGGGTGTACTACAGGTCACCTGATCAGGAGAAGGAGGTCGATAGTACTACAAGCAGCTGGTAGTAACCTCAAGATCATGGATGCTGGTTCTCATGGGGGACTTCAATTACCCAGACATCTCTTGGGTAAGTAACTCAGCCAGGCATATGCAGTCCAAATGGTTCCTACAAAGTGTTGAAGATAATTTTCTGACACAGGTGGTGGAGGAGCTGATGAGGCAGGCAGTGCTTCTGGACCTTGTCCTTACCAACAGGGATGGGCCTATTAGGGATGTGAAGGTTGGGGGCAGCTTGAGATGCAGTGACCATGAGATGGTGGAGTTCAAGATGGAACTTGGTGGAAGAAATAAGGCTACAAGCAGGATTGCTACCCCAGAATTTCTGAGAGCCAACTTCAACCTCTTCTGGGACCTGCTTGGGAGTATCTCATGGGCTAGGTTGCTAGAAGGCAAGGGTGCATGTGAGAGCTGGGCTACATTTAAACAGCACTTCTTCCAAGCTCAGGATCAGTGCATCCCTAAGAGTAGGAAATCAGGGAAGGGGGGCAGGAAACCTGCATGGATGAGCAAGGAGCTCATCGATAAGATTGAAAGGAAGAGGAAGGTCTATGAAATGTGGAAAAAGGGCCTGTCCTCTTGGGAGGACTATAGAAGTGTTGTTAGAGCCTGCAGGGATGTGACAAGGAAGGCTAAAGCCCACCTAGAGATGAAGCTTGCAAAAGAGATAAAAGATAATGTAAGGTTTTTTTTTTTTTTTTTTTTTTTTTTTTTTTGAGTACGTAAACAGTAAAAGGAAGACTAGGGATAATGTGGGTCCCTTGCTGAATGACGAGGGTGTCCTGGTAAAGGGAGATGCCAGGAAGGCGGAGATGCTGAATGCCTTCTTTGCTTCAGTCTTTGCTTCAAGGACTCCCCCCTGGGAGTTCCTCAACCCTAGTGGGAAGCCAAATGGTCTGGGTAATGGAGGGGTTGATGAGAGAGTGGTTTGGGAGTGTTTGAGTGGGCTCAATGCACACAAATTCATGGGTCTTGAAGGGGTGCATCCACGTGTGCTAAGGGAGTTGGCAGAGGTGATCACCGAACCACTTTCTATCTTTGAAAGGTCCTGGAGAACAGGAGTGGTGCCTGAAGACTGGAGGATATCCAATGTCACTTCAGGAAGGGCAAGAAGGAGGATCCAGGAAACTAGAGGTCAGTCAGTCTCACCTCTGTCCCTGGAAAGGTGTTGGAACAGCTCGTTCTGGATGCCATCTCCAAGCACTTGGAAGAAAAGAATGTTATGAGGAGTAGTCAGCATGGATTCACCAAGGGGAAGTCACGCTCAGCCAACCTTGTTGCCTTCTGTGATAGTATCACCAACTGGGTAGATGGGGGGAGAGCAGTGGATGTCATCTACCTTGACTTTTGCAAGGCTTTCAATACTGTTTCCCACAGCATCCTGCTAGCAAAGCTGAGAAACTGTGGGATGGATGAGTGGGCAGTAAGGTGGGTTGAGAACTGGCTGACTGGCCAAGCTCAGAGGGTGGTGATCGGCGGCGCAAAGTCCAGTTGGAGGCCTGTGACTAGCAGTGTTCCCCAGGGGTCGGGTCCGGTCTTGTTCAACATCTTCATCAATGACCTTGATGAGGAAATAGTGTCTGCCCTCAGCAAGTATGCCAATGACACAAAGCTGGGAGGAGTGGCTGACACACCAGAGGGCTGTGCTGCCATTCAGCAAGACTTTGACAGGCTGGAGAGATGGGCAGGAAGAAACCAAATGAGGTTTAATAAGAGCAAGTGTAAAGTCCTGCACCTGGGAAGGAACAACCAGATGTTTCAGTACAGGCTGGAGAGGAGCTCTGAGGAGAAGGACCTGGGGGTCCCAGTGGATGTATGAGCCAGCAGTGTTCCCTCATGGCCAAGAGGGCTAATGGGATCCTGGCGTGCATTAAAAACAGCGTGGCCAGCAGGTCAAGGGAGGTGATCCTCCCCCTCTACTCTGCCCTGGTCAGGCCTCACCTGGAGTACTGTGGAATACAGACTTGGGTCTGTTCAGCCTGGAGAAAAGAACACTGAGAGGGGATCTCATCAATGTGTGAGGTGTGGGAGACAGAGGGATTTGTCCAATCTCTTTTCAGTGTTTTTTGTGGACAGGACAAGGGGTAATGGTCACAAGATGGAGCACAGGAAGTTCCACACCAACATGAGAAAGAACTTAATGGTGAGGGTGACGGAGCACTGGAACAGGCTGCCCAGGGAGGTTGTGGAGTCTTCTTCTCTGGAGATATTCAAGACCCATCTAGATGCCTACCTGGGCAACCTGCTCTAAGGAACCTGCTTTGGCAGGTGGGTTGGACCTGATGATCTTTCGAGGTCCCTTCCAACCCCTTCAGTTCTGTGATTCAGTGATTCTGTGAAGGTGATCTCTTTGTCTGACCCATTACTTGACCCTTTTATATGATAGAACTACAATGGTATCATGTAGAGTTGGCTGAGACCGCTCTGGACAGCAGCAAAGCTTTTCTATATGGTGATTCATAGGTGACTGTCACGTAGTCACCCATGAGAGCAATAGAACTACACCAGGAAAAACAAAACAAAACAAAACAAAACAAACAAACAAACAAACAAACAAAAAAAAACTAGGGACTCCAGCACATGCCTCATTGTGTTTGTGGACAGGGCAAGGATCAACCTAATCAGCTAGTATGCTGAAAGAGAAGCCACACTGCCACACCACAATGAGGAAACATCTTAATACAACAGATTTTTTTGTATAAATCAATACTAAACAATATTAAATGTAAGTTGTATATCCTCCTGTTCTGAGCTTGACTTTTCAGAAGTCTATCTCTTTCCATGCATAAAACCAAAGGAAACCAACCTTTGGACTTTGGTACTTTGTATTACAGAAAAATCATCACATCTTTAATTTAGTTAATCTTTATTTATAGATGATATCCTCTAAATTTGCACTTCCAGGAGACCTTCTATCAAGTTATTCACATTTCATGCCCATCACTATATATGCACTCTGTTTTTTAGGAGACCATCCTTACTTTTATTTTTCCTCTTTTCTATCTGCAGGTATTCTCTGCTAACACAGTGTCTAAAGTTTACACAGCTATATACAAACAGGTCCAGAGATTCTTAAAACACCTTGATGATAACTTCTCAGTACAGGTAATAAGGGATCCAACTAGGAAATGTGCCTTCCTAGATCCGTTGCTCATGAACAGAGAATGTCTTGAATGAAATGGAGGTTGGTGGCCATATTGGCCATAGTGACTATGAAGTAGTCAAGCTGAAAATCTTTGGTAATAGGGGAAAACTGCCACCAAAATGTCAATCCTAGAGAGAACAGACTTCAGGTTTCTCAGGGAACTGATTAGTAAGATTCCCTGGGAAACCACATTTGAAGATACTGGGGTCCATCAGTGCTAGTCAGTTTTAAGTACCACCTCTTCAGAGCACAAGAACAGTTAATTTCAAAATTAATTAAAAATGTCATAAGTGAAGCAGGTGGGGCAGAAGGGCAACTTGTCTGAGCAGGAATCTTCTAGAGCTTAGGCAGAAAGTGTATGGCCACTGGAAGTGAGGTTGGGTGACTTGGGAGGGCTTACAGGGATGCTGTTCACCTTTGTAGTGAGAAAAAAATTGTATAGTCAAAGCTCTATTAGAGTTGAAAATGTCCAGTACCGTGGGCATAATAAATAAGAGCCTTTTAAAATATGTTAACAGCAAAAGGAGGACCAGAGAAGACATTGGTCCATTACTAGATGGGGATGGATACCTCATAAACAGGGATATATACAAATCAGACATTTAATGCCTTCTCTGCCTCTAACTCCAACACTGCTAATGGGCTCTGGACCCCTGAAACCTGCATGGGAGGACCATAACTGAAGTAACGATAAATTCCCAGCCAGCCCTGAAATACTGCTGGATTTGCTGGTCCACCTGGATGTTTATAAGTCTATGAGGGCTAATGGGATTCATCCTAAAGCACTCAAAAAGTGAGACCTTTCTCAATTATTTTCAGTGGCCTTGGGAATCTGGAGAGGTCCCAGTTGACTGCAAGCTGGCAAACATTTTTCCAATTTTATGGAAATGCTGACCCTGGTAATTAGAGGCCTGTCAGCCTCACTTCAGTGCATGGTAAAATTATGGAGAAGATTATTCTAGGAGTTACTGAAAAAGATCTGAAGGACAATGTGGTCATTGGTCATAGCCAACACGAGTTCAGGAGGATAAGTTCCTGCTTAATAAACTAAATTTCCTTTTATGACAAGGCTACCTATCTAGTTGACCAAGGGGAACCACTTGAGGTAATCTCAGATTTCAGCAAAGCTTTAGATACTGCTTTCACAGTATTCTTTTGAACAAAATATCCAGCATACAAATAGATAAGTGCATAATATGAAGGATGAAAAAATGGCTCATGAGTCAGACTTAAAGGGTTATAGTAAGTGGGGTTACATCAGACTGGCATCCAGTCACTAGTGAAGCTCCCCAGGGCTCCATTTTAGGGCCAGTTCTCTTTAATGTTTTTATAAACAATCCAGATGCAGGACTTGAATGCACACTAAGTTTGTGGATGACACTAAATTGGAACAAGCTGTTAAGTCCCTCAAGGGTAAAGAGGCCTTGCAGAGAGATCTTGACAAATAGAGCTGGAAAATCACCAACATGAAGTTTAATAAGTGCCAGATTCTGCACCTGGAAAGGGGTAACCCTGGCTGTATGTACAAATAGAGGGACAAGAGGCTGGAGGGACAAATACAGTATATTTGAATGTACATTTGAAACACTGAAAATGAACAGGCTTTCAAGTTATTAAAGACATTCAAATTGATACATGGCAAGGTGCCTTGATCCATTGATACTAGGGTGCATCTACCAGGTTACCTGACTGCACAAATGTCATTACGTGAAAGTTTCTGTTTACTTTGATTCAAGAAAGACAGCAGAGTCCTGTAGGCAGACCTGGATGGTTCAGTACTTTCCAGAAAGAATGTGCCAGAATATTATGTCCTGTGATTTTGAAATTAACAAATAAATAAGAAATGAATAATTGTGCAGGGAAATCACTAACACATTTTTAATTTCTAGCAAGGTCAAAACTTCAGGTAAAACTTAGGATATGCAGACCAAAAATCAGAATTGCTGTATGATTTTATGCAATCCATATATGCTTCCACTACCAAGTTTCTTCATATATCATTTGACTGTGTGTTATAAACAGTAAGAAAAATTAAAAAAAAAAAAAAAAAAAAAAAGTCATGAATAAATCCCTCAATGTCTTTCCATGAGATTAATGACTGTTTCCAGAACAGCTACAAAGCTATCCTGCAAAGGAGAAAAATACATATTTTATAGACTATTTAACAAAATATGTGCAAAATAAATTTTAATCATTTAAATTCAAAATTTTTAATGCTATTTGGAAAAAATAAAATGAAAGAGCTTCACATACTTCATGGACCTTCATTATTAATCCCATGATCTGTGGTTTTTCCCCCCTCTTGTTTGATATGCTGCTAATTAAAATAAGTAGATTTTCCAGTGGATTAACAATACAAGATATTTATTTGACCATTCTACACTGCTGGACATTATAGTCAAATCTTAACTGCGGAAAAAAAAAAAAAAAAAAAAAAGGAAGAATAAAAAAAAAAATCTATATTTTGCTAAGCTGTTATTTGCTGGGCTCTTTCTGCTGAAAACATCTGATATGGTTAAAACTCATTTCATCTTGTGATGTACCCTCTAATGGAAACATTCATGTTTCATTTTCTGCTGGTAACAAATCTCAGTCCATTTTGGTTTGCTATCCCAGCCTTAATTTCTTCCCCGAATACTCTGATCCTTGGAACACCTTTCTCAGTAAATAGATGATATAGAAAAATAATGAAATCAAACTTTCAAATCCCACATGGATTTCAAATCTTCATGGATTTTTGTGGTTTCAGAATGATAAAGAGACATTCATTCTATTCTGAAACAAGAAGGGTCTGGAGAGGTTTTGAAAGGAATGACCACAACAGTTGTAGAAGTTCAACTCAGTCACATGGAGTAGAATATCAACTATAGCTCTCATACTTTACAATATTGTGATAGCTTTTTGCATTTTATTTTTAAGTTACTTTGTACCCATATTGTGGTAATTGCAGCAGCGTCATAATTTACTGTCTTGCCTTGTCTAGAGATTGTAACAGATTGTAAGCAGTCATTACAATTTAGAAGTTTTAGAAGCATCTCAAAGATGTCCTGTATTAGACTGGGCTGTAGCAGGCTTCTAACTGCTACTCCCCATAACAGGAATGATTTTGCCATTTACTTTTATCTATCTCTATCCCCCACATGTGCTGTGGGATTGAAAGTGAAGGAATACTGCACTGGAAAACACATTTTTTAATGCAATAATAATGCACCCTGAGATCTCCTATCATATGACAATACTAGTGTAAGTAACTGCCCATGGAAAAATGGACAGAAGTACATTTTACAGTGAGTGGTAGAGGCAGGGCTGGTGTTTTTTACAAAAGCTTCTCATTTTTAGTGAGCTATTCACTTTCTGTGCTCATTTTATTTAATAGTTTAGCCTCTTAACTATCTTCACTCTCATAGTGAATTACTTTCCAGAAATAATAGGGAATTATAAGCATCATCATGTTGCTGGTATTGTCACTTGAAAATATGGGTCACCATCACCTCATCACCCCATCCTGGTTTACTCATTAGTGGCACTCTGTATGGAAAATCTCTAAAGATCATTACCACTGTAGTCTAAAGCCAATGTGCCAGCATAATGAAAAACAATTCAGCAGTTTCCTATGCTCTGTTAGTTGTGTTTGTCATAAATGAGTTGTGGAGATTTGGAGTGAATGATCCATATCATATTGAACCGTCCTTTTTATCGCTGACAATTGAAGGTGACTGAAAAGCTGGGTCAGTGTTAGACTGTATCTAATTGGAAACCTTTCCTCATTAACATTCGATGTTGACTTGTATTAGTTGATGAAATTAGGACCACAGTGGAATGGATTTTATTACACAGAATGAGCTGGTTGAGCTGTCTTCCATTTCAATGTTATTTTAACCCCTGGCTGCTGAGAAAGGAATCCAGAAGCAAGGGAGTTGCAAGTGATGTAGGATTAAGAGGAAAATGAGTAAAAATGTCAGTGTTGCTCAGGAAATTGAAAGCATGTGCTTATTTATGCCACATTTACTTCAGCAAAATCTTTTACGAAAATACTTCCTTATAAATCATCTGGGGTTATTTCGTGGGTTTGATTCAGAAGTAGGATAGAAAAGTTTCCCAGGTAAAGGGAATTTAGGGGGAAGGGGCTGGGATGTGTTTGTTTTCTGGAAGAAGTAATATGGAAATATTTTTTCTAGTTTAGATACTCATTTTTGCAATTAGAGAATGTATTGCTCTTTCAAATATACCCTCAGCCCTGAAAAAAAAAAAAAAAAATGTCTCCTGTTAACTGAAGGAAACAAAGAAAAATATAACACTATAAAATGTGAAGTATTACTTCAAAAGCCCACTGGAAAATATTCAGGAGTTATGCAGTAAAGATTGGCAAGATTCAAAGTGCTAAACTTTAAATTTTCCACTGACATCTGATGACTTTATAAAAACAATAAGACTTACAAATTCATCTTTTGGAGCAAATTATTACAACTAAATTGATCAGAGTGCATTCTGATATAAAATCATTATGCCTATAGACTTTCAGTTTAAATAAATTCTGTCATTACATAGGACTATGATTTAAGGGGATACTTATCATATCATGTCTGACTATCACAATAACTCAATTCAATGATTTTCTCCTCAAACTCACAACTTCTTTTATAGTCTTCTTTTTATACTCTTTTTTTCTTTAGTACTTCAGCAATAGTTCATTCAAATTTAATACATATAAGAGACATCTAACTGTCTACTGTCAGCTCTTTATAAAGTGTCTCTATAAGTGACTGCTAATTATGGCCAGAACCTCAGAACATTCTGGTACTAAGATTTTCAGATCAGGTCTATAAAAAGATCAAACTATCTTTCCCAGGCCACTTATATGAACACCTCTGAGGTTTTTTCTTCCATGAAATTCATGATTCATCACTTTTTGCTTCAGAAATCTTCCCACAAAACAAAAAACATATAAATACACCCCAAATTTCTCTTACTTCAGTAGCTCAACAACATCCACCAAACCCACCATGCAAATAGCCTCATGTCTGGGACCTCAGAAATTCTGCTTCTGAACAAACAGTTCCACAGACTGCTTTCAGCTCTCGAAAATTGTTCTGTCTGCTTCAAACAGGAGCCTGAGATATTTTGTCAACATCTTTCCTTCTGAATTTATTTAGACATTGACCCATTCTCACTACTAATGGTGAGGTCCTGTAGCTAGGTTAATTCATAATCATAAATGCCATATTATAAGAAGATTAAAATAAATAAAGTAAAATAAATAAAATAAAATAAAATAAAATAAAATATCAAATGAGATATTTTAAACTAAGTGACCAGCAGGACTACGGAAGCGATTGTCCCCCTGTACTTGGGTCTAATGAGGCCACATCTTAAGTACTGTGTTCAGTTTTGGACCCCTCACTACAAGAAGGACGTCAAGGTGTCAAGCATGTCCAGAGAAGGGCAATAAAGTTGGTGAGGTGTCTGGAGAACCAGTCTTTTAAGGAGTGGCTGAGGGAGCTGGGGTTGTTCAGTCTGGAGAAGAGAAGGCTCAGGGGCAACCTTATCAGACTGTATAGGTACCTTAAATGAGGCTGTAGTGAGGTGGGGGTTGGTCTATTCTCCCACATGCCTAGTGACAGGACTAGAGTGAAGTTCCACTGGGGGGAGAGGGGATAGGTTGGATATTAGGAAGAATTTCTTCACTGAAAGGGTTGTTAGGCATTGGAATGGGCTGTCCAGGGAAGTGGTTGAATCACCATCCCTGGATGTCTTTAAAAGACATTTAGATGTGGCTTAGTGATATGGTTTAGTGAAGGACTTGTTAGTGTTAGGTCAGAGGTTGGACTATGGAGGTCTCTTGCAGGTCTCTTCCAACCTAGATGATTCTGTGATTCTGTAATAAAGAAACGAGTGTTTCTTTAACAAAAAGTGTTCTTGTGTTCTTTTTTTTTAAAAAAAAAAGGCAAACAATACTTCAATAATAAGTTATCTTAGTATGTTGCTGAAATGTTTTTCTTGCTCACATTTTCCTTTACATTCATTTAAAAAAATAAGCAGTTTTGGTACATATTTCAGTATACTTTTATGTTTATTTTTTATAAATTTGGTTTGGGATTTTAGAATGAAACTAAACTTTTCTTGGCATCAGTGAAGAAAACATAATACATGTTTTTTGTCCATCTAGTTAAGAAGAAAACCCAGAAATCTGTCCTTTGTTATTAGAAAAACACATTACAAGCACAGAAAAATTTGCTGTGAATTGGAGTGACAGTTTCAGAGATTATGCCTAGCTACTAGTGGACAGAATCACTTCCACTTTTCTTCATTCAGACATACAATCTCAAGTACAATCTCTCTCAACTTTTGTCCTGCTTGTGTATCCTGTAGAACTGATACTAGTTGCTGCTTCAGTTCTAATCCAGTTGCTGCTGTGACTGAATGGTTTTGTATTCATAATTAGATTGATATCTTAATATTTTCCTCTGATGTTTTGAGAAAGCTTCTCCCAGACCGTGGAGGACTTCCTTGGCTCAGTACAAAAAAGACAGATTAAAGAATCATACAACTTTAATCTACCCTCCACCAGACAATACCTGGAGTGTGAAGAATATTTTGCAATACTAAGATAGTGCTTAGAAATGAACATTGTTACAAAGAAATCTCTTAATTTCCACAAGGTATTTAAAATAGCTATTTATTTAATTTTTAAGTAAGTTATTTAAGTTTATTTTAAGTATTTATTCATTTAAGTTCTGAAATGAACAATGGGGAAAGGATGTAAGAAAAAGTTAAAGTAAAAACAGATGTAGCAAGTCTAGGTCTGGGGCCACCAGAACAAGCAGGATGTGGACCTGTTAGAGCAGGTCCAGAGGAGAGCCACAAAGATGATCAGAGGGCTAGAGCACCACTCCTATGAAGAAAGGCTGGGAGAGCTGGTGATGTTCAGCCTACAGAAGAGAAGGCTGCAGGGGGACCTCATTGTAGCTTTTCAGTACTTAAAGGGGACTTAAAAAAATGGAGTACTTAAAAAAGATGGAGAGCGACTCTTTGCTCAATCAGATAATAACAGGACAAGGGGGAATGGTTTTAAACTAAAAGAGGGGAGATTAAAATTAGAGGTTAGGAGGAAGTTATTCACTCAGAGGGTGGTGAGGCACTGGCACAGGTTGCACAGAGAACCTGTGGATGCCCCATCCCTGGAGGTATTCAAGGCCAGGTTGGAAGAGGCCCTAAGCAACCTGATCTAGTGGGTGGTGTCCCTACTTATGGCAGGGAGGCTGGAACTGGATGATCTTTGACATCTCTTCCAATCTGAGACATTCTATTATTCTAAGAATATATGATGGAAAAATCACTCCGTTAAAAGATCTATAAGTAGGTGAAAATAAACAACTGTCATGTAAGCAGCCTACAGCATAATATTAAGAAATGGGCCGTCCAAAGTAGAAACACCTTCTTTACTAAGAACACCAATGTTTAATTCAGTTATTTGAAGAGATTGCTTTGGAAAATGCAGGTGATGACACATCTGTTTTATTCTTTCCTCCTTTTAAATGATTGTAGCCTTCATTTGGTTATGACTGTATCTGATACTCCCACCCACACATGGGGTCAACCTGTTTGGCTTGCTCAAATCCATTAGTAATCTTTCCCTATTTTACTTCCACAATATTAACAGACCCTAGGAAAACATTAGATGTTAAAACAGAAATTCAATGACATCCAAACATGGCAAGGTACTGGTTAAACTCACATGGCTACCTTCCCAAACTGTCTCTCAATGGCCTTCCTTCTGAGGTTTCAAGTGATGTTTAAGAAAAGCTGCAGACATTTTGTTGGCACCAGACATGAAACTCTTAATGGGCACATTATTTGGCCATATTATAAAATAGCATCATCAGTCTAACAAATGAAATAATAATAATAATAATAATAATAATAATAATAATGGGTACACTCTTAATTATAATAATTTGGGAGAGATAGATATCATCCAAAACTAAAGTGAGAAGGTCATTCAGTAAAATTTGTGACTTAGGAGTCCCTTTTCACATTAATATTGGTACTTGCTGTACATAATTCTTGTTTTACTGAGAGTTTATTTTCCAGTACACAGGCAAAAGCAGGAATGTAACTACCTGATACTTTGGAGCAGTGATTAGGTTTTGTTATTCACATGAGAGTTTCTAGTATTTTACACTTCAGCAGGCATCATCTCTGGGTCACTGAGGGTTAGGGAAAAGGACATAAACATATCAAAGTACTACCAATGTATATTTGCAGTCAAGCACATGGAAGACAGAAAGGATATGAAATAAGAATAGAAATTGAAATAATTCCCAACCTCAAACTACCTGTAAGATGGGAAAAAAAAAAAAAATGCTATGCTATGCAGCTATTGCAAGCTGTTACATTCTTAACTCTCTCTATTGAACATATTCCAGTAATATTCACAGTAAAATGTGTGTTTAACTGACTTGGTAATATTTTCAGCACAGATTACACTATTTGAGTTTTATTTATTTATCCTTAGGGTTCTTCTTCATTTTCTAGAAAAGATGTTTGGTGCCTTCTTTTTGAGAACGTGTTCTCACCCAGGGTCTGCTATCATCTTAGATGATTTCCTTCCTTCCTGGGCACACAGAGTCACACCTTTGCAGATCCTATAAGTTACAAGGCAAAAAAGAGCAAAAGTACATGTAACAGATATAATACATCTGTGCCACACATGTAGATGTCACAGATGATAGTCACAATGGTGGGATATTAACTCCCTCCTTGATTCCTTCAGTTGCTTGTATACTGGGCATGTTCAATAGGTTGGACTGAAGAAAATAGATGTAAATGCAATTATTACCAGAAACGTCTTTATATCAAAACTATTGCCATTCCTTTTCAGTATTTAAGTTTGCTTAAAATCTAAGTATAATCTAGTTTTTAGCCAGGGAGTCTGACCAGCTGATTCCTTTATAGGAAACAAGATTAATATTCTTTGACTCAGAAAGGATAACTTTGTAAGAAAATAGTCCATTATTACGAATACTAGAGTGTGACTCTAAAAGATCCATAGGAAATAGCAGATCTTTTACATTTAGGAGCATCAAAGAACAAGTGTGCCTGAAGGTGCAGTGGACAATGAATGTGAGATCAAAACACAATGATAATATGGTTGTGACTAAGAGATTGTTTGCTCAACACAATTAATCATCATTTAAACACTTAAGAAACCATTCTGGGTTGCATCTTCAAGGTTAACACTAAGCATTTTAATGATAACTTTAACATTTAACCAGTTCTTTACATAGCCCAATTACTACATGGGACATCATAGTGACAAGTCTGAAGTGGTCTGATGTTCTTACAGTGAGTTGTGGCTAACATCAGAACTAACTAACTAACTAAATAAATAAATGAACCTTGTTCCTGGGTTTAAAGTTATTTTTAAAATAAAATAAAATTAAATCCTGACATTTGTTTATTTATTTATTTAAATTGAAACATTTATTGTCCAAAGATATCTTATTGTGATGACATTGCAATGGAGTGTGTCTTTCTGGTATTTTACTCAGAAATACATATTACTTCCCCATTAGATTGCTTTAATTTTACAGGAAACAGGACTCTATCTGTATGGCCCTTCTGTGGTTCATAAAAATCAGCTGCTACAAATTAAAGAAATAGTGACTTTACTGAATGAAGAGAGAGCCACATGTAGCACTTTTCCTGAGCTCTTTCCCAGACAGTCATGTCTAGAGTTTAATTAAATTAAACCTCTTTCAAAGGAATCCAAATGAGCCTGCCTCTGGAGCACTGTTCTGGGGAAATTATTTCAGCTGGCCTCTGAGAAGATTTACACCTAGGTCTCCAGTGTCAGAAGCTAAGGCAGGCTGCATTCACTAACTGGAGACCTTCTTATAATTTCTGATCTTAAAGCCAAGAGCTGTCTCTGAAATTGCTTGAACTAAAAATGTTTTAGAGACAGAAAGATATGTAAACAAATTAAATATGAGTCCAAGATCACCATGACTTTCCTATAAATAAAAATGTTAGCTGACATAGGAATTCCCTGACCATAACAGAGAAAGAGATTAAAGTTACTTTTCACTCAAAATAGATCAAAGGATATAGTGTTATTTTCTTTGTTATTCCTAATGATTATTGTTTGTATTGCAACATTTTGATACTCAGCAAAATCTTTAAACCAGAAAACACTTTCCTATAGTCAACTGAAATTTATTTTTCTGATACAGTTTTCCTCATAAATCTGAGCATGTTTCCTCAAACTATTCCTAGGTCCATTGGTAAGAGAACAAATTTCAGTAAATGATATGGTTATCACTTAACATGTCAGTACAAAATGGTACCTAAATAATTTTCTTAATCATTCTGCTAACTGAACAATTAACAATTGTGTTAAAACAAGTTTTGTACAAATAAGCCACCACCTTTTCACCAAGACAAAGCAACATGATTTGACAGATCTTAACAAATTGCAATTGTATTCCTAAATTAAATTTTTAGACGCATATCCCAATCTGCTTCATAATAAATGCAACAGTATCCAACTGTGCAAACATTTATTTGGCTATCTGATCTTTAAAATATCTCATATTTTAACAGTTAAATTGAAGCTCAGAAAAATAATAATAATGGTATTCAAACTTTTGAATACAATTAGAAAACTATTTAAAAAACTGATCTATATTAGACTGAGAGTTGTCTATTCTTTTTCAGTACTGTAAATGATCTGGATTGCTCACCAGAGAATAGAGGTAGAAAGGTCAATAATTTGCAAAATGAGTAATAACATACGTCTTGGACTCAATAACATGCAAAAAGAGTAATGGGTTTAAAACAATCACCCCATCCAGCTGCTGAAAAATATTCTCTAAGTCTGCCTGCTAGGTGCTGGTCTGTTTTCCCTGTAGGTATGACCAGGCCTTTCCAGAAAATAACATTGTAAACAATATTGCTGTATATCCAGGGAAAATACCTACCAACATCTTTGAAAACCTAAGGACTCTAGATACAGACAACTGAAAAGATGCTTATTTATTTTGACAGGTCAATGTTATTAACAAATAACATTTATGTAAAATGCGCTTTTATGAATAGTAGAATTATAATCTAAAAATAATTGTCTGAAAATTTTCAGGTTTTTTGATGTTGTTGTTGTTGAATGGATCACAGTCTGCCCTCACTTTAGCTACTCAAATGCTCATTTATTACCACTGTTCACAGGAAGTGAGTTGTATAGTTTATAAGCACATGCATTTAGAGAATTAAACTGCCATCACATTAGAAATGCTATTACCCTGTTTCAAAGGACAAAATCAACATCTTGTGACTTATGTGTTCAATTTCTTTGTATTTCGAATGATCACTTTAACAGAGAGCTCTTCATAGTGCATCTGCTGCTTTTAAAATTTGCCAGAAAGCTTCATCAAATACTTTTGAATTACAATATACAAAAAGGACAAGTGGTTCAATCGAGAATTCACATAAGCAGAAGATTTTCTAAGGCTATTGGTTATCCAGATTAGTATAATTTCTGTACAGCAACAGAGTGAACCCCCTAGAATCTGGACCTACTCTACTTTCCTAAGTATTGACTGCCTTAATAATCTTCCCTCCACTACTAGATATTTACCTAGTTCTATTCAAAAAACTTAGAAACCATGAGCAGAGCCTAACTTATGTTGCATGGAACTTAGCCAGTACTTTCATTCTCTGATTGAAAATATACTCATTAATGTAAATTTTAGTCAGTCTAGCAGTACTGAGCAACCCTTAAAAATGGAGGGAAGCTGGGAGGTTGGGAGGTTTGAAGGGAAGTTTGGAGGGAGGGAGGGAGGGAGGGAGGGAGGGAGGGAGGGACAGAGGAAGGAATGGAGGAAAGAATGGAGGAAAGAAGGAAGGAAGGAAGGAAGGAATGAAGGAAGGAAGGAAGGAAGGAAGGAAGGAAGGAAGGAAGGAAGGAAGGAAGGAAGGAAGGAAGGAAGGAAGGAAGGAAAGAAGGAAGAAAGAAAGAAAGGAGGGCTTCAGTGAAAAGTCATTGCTCTTATCCAATTTGATCACAAATAAAAGTGAGGTTTTGGTACTACTTGGTCCTACCTATGTAAACACTGGCAATGCTTCATGGTGAAAACATGTCATTGGCCAGGCTATCCTAGGGCCAGCATGGCAAGAACCTCTGGAGCAGACATAGAAATGCTAAAGGAGTGTAATGAGGACCTGGTTTGGTTACTCTGGTTATTAACCATCTCTGCATTAATCTGTAGCTGTTTGTGGACCAAACTCAAGGTCATTCAAAATAGTGATCTGTAGGATTTCCATGAACTGAGAGGAACAAGTACAGCGTTTTCCTGAAGAGAAAGACTGATCAAGGGTAACCCTGGCCTCTCCCCTTTCAGAGTCAAAGAACAATAGAATAAGCCCTTGAAATATGAAAAAAAAAAAAAAAAAAAAAAAAAAAAAAAGTTATCAGATGGTATTTTGGTTGTGTGACTTCCCTCTGGCTTCTGGATGATGAGAACAAGCTTAAATGCAGCCAGATCTATTTCTCCCTAGCCAGAAAATGAAGGTCTCAGAGCTAAAATGTCACAATTTTCAATTTTCAGGTTATAGTTTAAAGCTGAGGCTGACATTTTACCTTGAACACTTATACTGGTGAGAAAACAAGGAAAAATCACAAAGGTGTGTGGAATTAAGGACAACACATCCCTCAGCCTCCCCTCCGCAGCTCCTGTGCTTTGGTTCCTCTCAATAGGTATTGGGCCAGGTGCCACTCATGCATGAGGTTTTGGAGGATGCTCCACCCGTGCTGGCTGCAGCCAGCCTCTTGCACAGAGCTGTGTGGCTGAGGAGCACTGTGGGCTCCTGGCCTTTGACCACATGCACAGATGCTTTTCACTGCTGTGTCAGCTTCTTCTGCCACCAAAGGAATATTTTCTTCCCATCAGAAAACTCTGAAATTCCCCTCTAAGTGTCCCCAGGCTACATACGGGTGTTTCATTGAATTCAATTAAATTTAACTTAGACTCTGTGAATATATTCATTTTGCTGATCATTTTTAGAGTATTAAGCATGATAAAGATCCTGATAAAACACTAATTTGTACATCTGTGATAAACAATTTATGTTCCTATTTCTTAAAGTTCTGACTTTCTTCCACAAACAACTACATTGGGGCCATTTTTTTTCGCAATTATGTTTTTGTTCAGTAGAGGTATTATTTCAATTTATTCTCCCCAGTAATTTGAATCATACTGCAGTCTGTCAAGTCCTGCCATTTCCTGATAGTAAGAAAAAAGGAGCAAGTTAATGTATAGATTCAAGCCCTCAGAGCAAGCACACTGGTAATTGCCACACTCATGTTGATAATCCATGAAGTAAGCATGAACAATTTAGAAAGAATCATAGAATAATAGAATAATAGAATCATAGAATATCCCGAGTTGGAAGGGACCCATAAGATCACCTAGTCCAACTCCTCACGCTGCACAGGTCTACCCAAAGGTTTAGACCATGTGACTAAGTGCACAGTCCAATCTTTTCTTGAATTCAGACAGGCTCGGTGAAGTGACTACTTCACTGGGGAGCCTGTTCCAGTGCGCAGCCACGCTGTCGGTGAAGAACCTCCTCCTGACATCGAGCCTAAACTTCCCCTGCCTCAGCTTAACCCCGTTCCCATGGGTCCTGTCACTGGTGTTTATGGAGAAAAGGTCTCCTGCTTCTCC
The DNA here is from genome assembly GCA_011075105.1 of Heteronetta atricapilla. Lineage (NCBI taxonomy): Eukaryota > Metazoa > Chordata > Aves > Anseriformes > Anatidae > Heteronetta > Heteronetta atricapilla. The sequence goes on along the minus strand of CM021763.1, from coordinate 31,211,551 downwards.
ACTCCCCCTTGCAAGGAAGTTGTAGACTGCAATGAGGTCCCCCTTCAGCCTCCTCTTCTCCAGGTTGAACAGGCCCAGTGACCTCAGCTGCTCCTCATAAGTCTTCCCCTCTAGGCCCTTCACCATCTTCGTTGCCCTCCTCTGGACACTCTCCAACAGTTTAATGTCCTCTTTCTACTGTGGTGCCCAGAACTGCACACATACTCGAGGTGATGCCACACCAACACAGAGCAGGACAGTCACTTCCCTCGACCAACTACCAATGCCGTGCTTTATGCATTCCAGGATACGGTTGGCCCTCCTGGCTGCCAGGGCACACTGCTGGCTCATATTCAACTTGCTGTCAACCACGACCCCCTGATCCCTCTCTGCGGGGCTGCTCTCCAGCATCTGTACATATAGCCAAGGTTGCCCCGTCCCCGGTGCAGGACCTGGCACTTGCTTTTGTTAAACTTCATGTGGCTGGTGATCGCCCAGCTCTCCAACCTGTCCAGATCTCTCTGCAAGGCCTTTCCACCCTCATCCAAGTCCACAGCTCCTTCAGGTTTGGTGTCATCAGCAAATTTGCTCACAACACCTTCTAGTCCTACATCCAAATTGTTTATAAAAACATTGAAGAGGACTGGCCCCTTAAATGGAATCTTGAGGGACCCCACTAGTGACCATCCACCAGCCAGATGTGGCCTCATTTACCACAACACGTTGAGCCCTGCCCGTCAGCCAGTTGTTCACCCGTCGTATGATGTTTTTATTTAGCTCTATGCTGGACATTTTGTCCAGTAGGATCCTATGCGAAACCGTGTCAAATCCTTGCTAAAGTCCAGAAAGATCACATCAGCTGGTTTCCCTTGGTCAACTAGCCGGGTGATCTTACCATAAAAGAAAAATCAATTTGTTAGGCAGGACCTACCCCTCATGAACCTATGTTGGCTGGGACCACTGACTGCATTGTCCCCCAGGTGTGCTTCAATAACTTCAAGGATCATCTTCTCCATAATTTAACCAGGCACTGATGTGAGACTGAAAGCCCTGTAACTGCTTGGGTCTTCTTTCTGACCCTTCTTGAAAAATTGGCACAACATTTACCAACTTCCAGTAACTGGGACGTCTCCAGATTCCCAAGGTCGTTGGAAAACGTTTGTGACTGGTCCCGCAATGATGTCAGCCAGCTCTTTAAGCACCCTGGGATGAATCCCAACCAGACCCATGGACTTGTAGGGATCCAGGTGGAGCAGCAAATCCTGCACACATTCAGGGTCAGTTGGGAATTTGTCATTCCCACCATCACGGTCCTCCTGCACAGGGCACCCTGGGTCCCGAAGCCCATCATCTGCATTGAAGACAATGGTGAAGAAGGCATTAAACATTTCTACTTTGCTTTTGTCCTTGTCCCTGAGGAGACCTTCCCCATCAAGTAGCAGACCTATGTTTTCTTTGGTTCTCGCTTTTACTTTTCACATATCAAAAAAAAAAACCTTTTTATTGTCTCCCACAGACATGGCAAGCTTCAACTCTAGTTGGGCTTTGGCCACATGAATTATCTCCCTACAAACACAAACAGCATCTCTGTATTCCTTCCTTGTCACGTGACCCTCCTTCCAGCACTCGTACACTCTCTTTTTTCACCTAAGCTCCAGTAGAAGTTCCCTAGTCAGCCATGTTGGCCTTCTGCCCCACCTGCCTGACTTCCAGTATTTTGGAATTGCTTGATCTTGTGCTTTTAGGAGGCAGTGCTTAAAGATTGACCAGCACTGATGGGTGTCAATGCCTTCAAAAGCAGTTTCCCAGGGGACCTTGTTGACTAGTTCCCTGAGCAACCTGAAGTCTGCTTTTTACACTTCTTATTACGGACTTATGCATTTTAGGGGTAAGTTCTTTAAGCAAGTTAAGAGATTGTAATAATAAATAGTTACATTTGTGTAAATTATTTGCACTTAATGTCATGTGTTATTTACATCACATTAATAGAGACCAAAAAGCCTTTGTATTTTATAGCTGGGTAGGCTTGATCCCCTATTCTCCTGTATGAGAATTCTTTTGTCTGTTGTACTCTATATACTCTTATCTCTGCCTCATGGGAAAACATGCATTTTCCCTTCCCTTCCCTTCCCTTCCCTTCCCTTCCCTTCCCTTCCCTTCCCTTTCCCCTTCCTTTTCCACTTCCCCTGTCCCCGTCCTTTCCCCTTTCCCTTTCCCTTTCCCTTTCCAATAAAATCTGACTATGTAACATTAAAACAACACAACATAGAAATGAATGTGAAGTGATGCATAACACAAGGCCGTCTTCTATCATTTTCCATTGTGTTTTGTTATGGAAAAAAAAAAAAAAAAAAAAAAAAGATAAAAGAAGAATCCAAAAAGTGTTGGAAAGGTCACCAATATTTTCCTGATGCAGGATTTCCACAGGTGAAATTATTTTAATTTACAAATTTACAGAGATAAAAAAGGCCCTGCTGTGAAAACCATAATATTCACTGTAGCATGTGGTGCTGATGAGCTACAACAGATGATGAAGCAAATTGAAATCTCACATTTCTAAGACCTTTCGTTAGTGGGGGAAAAATCATGTGAAGAGTTATAATGTGGTTAATGGTATTGCAGGGCTGATCTCACTAATTTTACAATTCTGTTCTGTGCATAGGTTATCATACTAATTAGCTTCATCTGGAATATTAGTCATCTTAATAGAGGGCTTTCATGTTTCCTTTTACTTCAGTTCTAAAGCTTCCAGTTTGATGGTTTCATTCTGCAATAAAACTCAAATCTCACAAAACAGATCAAAACTGGATAACTGGATTTTAAACTAACCAATTTGCTGTAGGCATGCCACCATGCCACCAAAGGAAAAAATAATAATAATAATAATACAACAGAACTACTCAGTAGTTCTGAAATCCAAGTAAATAAAAGGTACATCACAGGAATCAGAAGAAAATATAGATTGTACCAGATACTCCTTTTCATTAGTTTTTCCTCAGCTTTATTCTGCAAGGAGTTGTGATAGCTCCAAATACATAACCAAACATAAACTATAAAATTAAGTTTTACCAAGTTGTGTCATCATTAGTGAGTGGCTCTGATAGCTGGAGGAAAGCACTAGATTTATTTCTTCTCCTTTGTAGTAAGACATGTATGAAAGCAATGAAAGTATGTAACATTTCTACATGAAATACATAAATAAATAAATCTTAAAATAAATACATAAATATATAAATAGAAACAGATTATATTGGTTTTGTTTGTTTGTTTATTTGAGTTTCCTTATGTTCCCAAGAATTCATTAACAAACTTACATGGTAGCAAGTAATTCAAAGAAATCTCACCACTTTAAGAAAAGGCTACAAAGGTCATTCTAAAATTCAGAGTGTTTTTATGGTTTAAAGTTAATTCAAAAATTATGAAACAGGCTCATATGATATGCTTGAGCTCAACTAAAAGAAAGCAGTCTTAAATATTGCCATTGACCCATTTGTGAATCATCTGGTTCCAAATCAGCTGTGAAAGAAAAGAATGACAGCTCCAAGGGTGGTATATATTCTTATTTTTCTAAACACCCTTTCACTATTTGGGAACTCCCTCTTTCTTAAGCTTTTCATTTCCTTTGCCTAAGACTTAAAACTCAAAAACAGAAAGGTAGCATCAAATGGCAAACACATCATAAGTAATATTCATGCTATTATGTACTCTTTACTGACAGAGAGAATAGATTTAAAAAAAAAAAAAATGTTCCCTATAGAGGTAGACAAGATACATGGTAGTTTCTGATAAAGTATTTCATGTGAAATAGAATTATTTTTTGGTTTTGTGTCTGCACATTGAATAGGTTCCAAACAGTTTAAAAATGCCTCAGCCTCAAGGCAACTTACTTGCTGAGCTATATCTTTTATTTAATTAAAAATAAAATAAAGTTTTTTTTTAAAAAAAAGTAGAAAATATTTTTTATTTATTGGACAATCAAAAAATAAAATAAAATTAGTATTCAAAAAAAAAATCTAGCTCAGCAGGCAATCGGAAGGGTTTTGGAAAATTCTCCCTTATATTGACTGTTTTATTAAGGCCATCATGGGATATGTTTAATGGTTAAGGGTCCCAAAAGTAAGGTGACCTGAATTAGTTTTGTAAATGCAGTTACTTTTTCTTAATTACTTTTCCAGGATAGGAGATTGTGATTTTCCAAATCACCATTTTTTTAAACATCTTTAAAAAAATATATAATGACAGGTCAATTTGACTCTTCTGAAAGTAGAGCAAATTATATGACCAATGAAACAATATCTTTATGAAAATATACGCAGCTTTGAAATGGTTGAAGAAAAACTTAGTTTCTGCAGGTTCATGTCAGTTTTGTAGTCAGGGTCCAGTTTTTTACATAAATGTCAACAGAAAGAGAAATATTCTCTCAGTTAGAGAAAACACAGAAAAAAAAAAAAAAAAAAAAAAAAAAAAAACTCTGGTGAATCCCAATGGTCACTCCTTCTGAAATGAAAAGGACAGGTGCCAAATAAAGATAAAAATAAATAAATAAATAGATAGATAGATAGATAAATAAATAAAAATCATTGTAAAATAGAGGATGAAATGAGAGAAAAAGTCATAAGGATTCATTTTGATCTTGACAGTATTAAAATCTCTGGAAAGGACAGAATACAGCCAGCAAACTGAAACAAATATTCAAGTTGGACCTATGGAATTCTTCATTTGTATGATTTTATACACTGGAAAAAGAATGAAAAATAATGTTTGGTTTGTGTTGTTAAAAGAAGGCTTATAACTGAGAACACTCAGCCTTATTCTGGAGCTCCAATGAGGTCAGTAAGACTAACAGGAATCATTACATTAAAGGAAAAGTCAGCTGTTGCATTTTGTGCTAAGTGACTATAGCTATACTTCTCATCACCACAGGATCACAGGAAGGCCTTTATAAAATAAATAATAATAATAATTATAAAAAGGGTTCCTGAGGAACAGAAAGATATTTAGTTGTGCTACGATAAGGTGATTTAAGTTTTTTCCAGGCTTGGGAGAACATAAGTTTAGTATTCTTTCTGGAGTAAAATGTTTGGTCATATTTATGCTGTATATTAATCCTACTAGCAAGGAATCCAAAAGGAGATTGTCTAAAGTTCTAAAGCTAATATTTTTATTCTGAACATACTGTGTGCCTTGTAAAGGGATGGTATTTGTCAGCCCAGCTGTCCACCTAAAACTGTGTTGTTCATTCTCTAGAACTGGTGTGGAAGCAAGTCAATGAAAACAGGAACAAGGGAGTTGGAAGTAAGAAGTCAGTGGCAGCTGTCTGCTCAAATGACCTCTGGGTTTTCAGTTATTTATCAATCCTTACTTTAGGAGGTTTTACGGTTTTCTGAACTGTAAAACTGTGAATAAAATACAGTGAATACAATACAGTGAAGAAAACTGTATAGTCCTGTCCTTTGGAAGTCCAAATCTTTCTTTGTTTAGAGCTGTTAGAGATGAGAATGCCTGAGAATGCCAAGTTCTGAATTGCTGGGAAAAGGGAAAAAAAAAAAAAAAAAAAACAAAACAAAAAAAAAAAAGTTTCAGTATAGTAACAAATCTTTCCTTGTAAAGATTAGTGAAACTGGGACTATGATATGGGAGATGATGAGGATCTAAATATTTTTTACAGGGTGGGAAAATGGAAAATATTTATACAGACTGGATGGTTACTCTTCTTTTTCAAATCCATAGTAGGATAATCTGTTTGGATGATGGGTTAAGATATGCTTTGAATAGCCACAGTATTTAAACCCAACCAAACAAAGAAGGATGTCTAACTTTACAATTGAAGAGAAGTAACTGAAAAGTTAGTTTACTTTTTGTTCAAAAGTCCTAACCCCGAAACCTGCTCAATGTCCTTTACTCTCAAGAGACTGGCTTAGCACACTGCTGAAACAGACACTAATAGCTTTCTTAGCTTATTTAATTAACCCTGAACAAACTCTCTTAGGGGATGCAGAACAGGCTACTTAACCAATCTCTCTCCAAGTGAAAACCTTGACTAGTTAAAGCTGAGAAGGGAGGAAAACAAATGAACTCATATGCAATTACATTGACAATATTTTACAGAGTGAAATTAACACAAATGCCTTTTCATCCATCTATTTTTAGATGAATTTTCAAAACGTGGGAGTAAAATCTGTTTTCTTAGGGATCTACTTTTGACTTCAGGGCCAGGGAAGCTCATGGAGCAGATTATCTTGAGTGTCATCATGCGGCACTTGCAGGGCAATCAGGGGATCAGTCAGCATGGGTTTATGAAAGGCAGATGCTGCTTGATGAACCTGATCTTCTATGATAAAGTGACGTGCTTAGTGGATGAGGGAAAGGCTGTGGATGTGGTCTACCTTGATTTCAGTAAGGGTTTTGATACTGTTTCCCACAGCATTCTCCTCAGGAAACTGGCTGCTCATGGCTTGGACTGGCATACGCTTCATTGGGTTAAAAATTGGGTGGATAGCGAGGCCCAAAGGGTCATGGTGAATGGAGTTAAATCCAGTTGGAGGCTGGTCAATAGTGGAGTCCCCCAGAGCTCAGTACTGGGGACAGTTCTCTTTAATATCCTTATGGATGATCTGGATGAGGGGATCGAGTGCACCCTCAGTAAGTTTGCAGATGACACTAAGTTAGGTGCACGTGTAGATCTGCTAGAGGGTAGGAAGGCTCTGCAGGAGGATCTGGATAGGCTGGACCAATGGGCCGAGGCCAACTGTATGAAGTTCAACAAGGCCAAGTGCCGAGTCCTGCAGCTGGGGCACAACAACCCCAAGCAGCGCTACAGGCTGGGAGATGAGTGGTTGGAAAGCTGCCAGGCAGAGAAGGACCTGGGAGTGGTGGTTGATAGTCGGCTGAAGATGAGCCAGCAGTGTGCTCAGGTGGCCAAGAAGGCCAACAGCATCCTGGCTTGTATAAGAAACATTGTGGCCAGCAGGGCTAGGGAAGTGATTGTCCTCCTGTACTTGGCTCTGGTGAGGCCACACTTTAAGTACTGTGTTCAGTTTTGGGGCTCCTCACTACAAGAAGAACATCGAGGTGCTCGAGGGGGTCCAGAGAATGGCAACGAGGCTGGTGAGGGGTCTGTAGAGTAAGTCTTATCAGGAGTGGCTGAGGGAGCTGGGATTGTTCGGCCTGGAAGATGCTCAGGGTTGACCTTATCTCTCTGTATAGGTACCTTAAAGAAGGCTGTAGCGAGGTGGGGGTTGGTCTGTTCTCCCACATGCCTGGTGACAGGATGAGGGGGAATGGGCTGAAGGTTGTGCCAGGGGAGGTTAAGTTGGATATTAGGAAGAATTTCTTCACTGAAAGGGTTTTTAGGCATTGGCATAGGCTGCCCAGGGAAGTGGTTGAGTCACCTTCTCTGGAGGTCTTTAAAAGACATTTAGATGTAGTGCTTAGTGATATGGTTTAGTGGAGGACTTGTTAGTGTTAGGTCAGATGTTGGACTAGGTGATCTTGCAGGTCTCTTCCATCCTAGATGATTCTGTGATTCTGTGATACTGTGGAAAGTGACATTGCTTTCCTGTTTTGTTTACCTCATCTAGTTCTTACAGTTTGCTGCCAGCAAGAGGCATAACAGCTGAAGGAGCAATTATGCTACGGAAGGTAGCAAGGTATGATTCTGTTTTTGTCAAGTGAATTCTTAGGATAGCTATAGTATCTCAATTGTGAGAAAAGCATTCAATAGTGTCTGAAAATATGATGCAGTATGAGATAGTGTGTCAATTAAGGTGATTCTAGTTCTGACATACAGAAAAGGAAAACAAAGTACAATTGAAGTCTATCATGCATATGTGGTTTTCTTAAGAAAACAAGAAAAAAAAGACTTCTTAAGAAAAAAACTGTGCTGAATAACTGCTTAAACTGTGAACATCAGTCAGCAAACACAGCATGTACTTCAGCACAGTTTAGTACTGAATATTAATGGAAACTCCCCAGAAAAGCTGTCTTAAATTCAAGATGTGAAGTTAAAAAAAAATAAATAAAAACCCAGGCTAAGAAATTTGGTAGTGTACTTCACCTCATCTAAGCAGCCTCATATTTTGCTAAGGAAAAAAAATGTTTAAGATTTTCAGTCCAACCTTTGAAGGTTTTGGCAATGATCTTGGAAACTATTTCTCAATTGAAGAATGAAAAGAACAAATATGGTATCATACTACATTGCAGCTGCCTCTGCCTTCGGTGCTTGCTTGTAACCTGCTTGCATAGAACCTGACCATGGTATCAACCAGGCAGAAAACCGTGGCCTCCGCATCTCGTGCGGCATCTCCAGCCACGGTCACCAGTGTGGCTACTCAGACGGAGGGCTCGGGGAAACATGCAGCCGTCCAGGTCCTGGGCTGCAGAGTGTGCCCCAGCCTTCTGTCAGTCTCCGACAGCAGTGGAGGGTATGCCTGTGGGAGGCGTGCCCAGGTTGAAGAACTGCTCAGCCAGGTAGCGGAGCTCCGGGAGGAGGTGAACAGGCTCAGGATCATCAGGGAATCAGAGATGGAAATTGACTGGTGGAGGTGCACTCTACCCTCTCTGAGGCAGGCTCACGAGCCTGCCACAGCACAGGCGTCTCCTGTTATGCAGAAGATGGAGGTTCCCTCCTCCTGCCAGGCAGCGGGAGGAGACCTAGATCAAGGGGGGGAATGGAGGCAGGTGCCTATTCGGGCTGGTAGGCGAGCCCTCTCTCTGCCCACCTCACTTTCTCATCTACCCTTAAATAATCGATATGAAGGACTAGAACAAGACAATCTGTATGACAAAGTAGATAAAAACCTGTCCCAGTTGGAGGGGGCGCCTAAGACAAGGCGACCCAAACATTGCATTGCCACATCATCCTTCAAAAAAGAAAGAAGGGCTATTGTTATGGGGGGCTCCCTTCTGAAAGGGACAGAGGGACCGATATGCCAACCGGACCCAACCCGCAGAGAAGTCTCTTGCCTCCCTGGGGCTCGGGTGAGAGACTTTGCCAAGAAAGTCAAACGCCTGGTACGGCCCACTGACTACTACCCGCTACTGGTCTTTCAGGCTGGTAGCGATGAAGTAGCAACGAGAAGTCCGAAGGCGATTAAAAGAGACTTTAGAGATTTGGGGTGACTACTTAGAGGATCAGGGGCACAGGTTGTGTTTGCCTCTGTCCTTTCGATAGGGGGGATCGAAGCTGAAAGGCGTGCTGTTCACATAAACTCGTGGCTTCGAGACTGGTGTGACCGGCAGAATTTTGGGTTCTTTGATCACGGGAAGGTCTATGCTACACTGGGCCGGATGGCACCGGATGGGACGCGCCTCTCTCGGAGAGGGGTAAGGATCTTTGGTCAGGAGTTGGCAGGGCTGATAGATAGGGCTTTAAACTAGAGTTGAAGGGGGAAGGGGCTAAAACCAGGCACGCCGGTGAAGACCTAAGGGATGGTACGCTAGAATCAGAGGGGCTGTGTGCCAGTGAGGTCCTTCGGTCAGATCCACAAGGTGCTGAGTGTAAGGAGACGCACCTGAAGTGCTTCTACACGAACGCACGCAGCATGAGGAATAAAATGGATGAGCTAGAAGTCCTGGCCCAGTCCCGCAACTACGACATCATCGGCATAAGCGAAACCTGGTGGGATGAGTCCAGTGACTGGGGTGTTGCGATAGATGGTTACAGGCTCTTCAGGAGGGACAGGCAGGGTAGGCAAGATGGTGGGGTGGCGATGTATGTGAAGCAGGGGCTGGACTGTGTGGAACTTCAGGTCGGCAATGGCAAAGTTGAGAGCCTCTGGGTAAGGATCAAGGGACAAACAAATAAAGGGGATGTCGTTGTGGGAATCTATTACAGACCGCCTGGCCAGGACGATAGCGCCGATAAATTATTCTTTACAGAACTAAGAGAGGCCTCGAGATTAACTCCCCTTGTCCTTATGGGGGACTTCAACTTGCCAGACGTTAACTGGGAGTGCCACACGGCTGACACGAGCAAGTCCAGGAGGTTCATAAAGCACCTAGATGATAACTTCTTGGTGCAGGTGCTAACGGAGCCAACTAGGAAAGGTGCCCTCCTAGACCTGTTGCTAGAAAACAGAGAGGGTCTGGTGGGAGATGTGGTGATTAGTGGCCACCTTGGTCATAGCGACCATGAAGTGGTTGAGCTCAAAATTTTTGGTGACAGAAGGAAAAGTACCACCAAAACCTCATCCCTAGATATGGGGAAAGCGGACTTCAGGCTGCTCAGGGAACTAGTCAGCAAGGTCCCCTGGGAAACTGCTCTTGAAGGCCTCAATGTCCACCAGTGCTGGTCATTCTTTAAGCGATGCCTCCTAGAAGCACAAGATCAGGCAATTCCTAAATATCGCAAGTCAGGCAGGTGGGGCAGGAGGCCAGCGTGGCTGACCAGGAACATTCTAATGGAGATTAGGCGGAAACAGAGAGTGTTTCGCTACTGGAAGGAGGGCCAGGTGTCATGGAAAGAATACAGGGATGCTCTTTGTGTTTGTAGGGAGAAAGTTCGTGTGGCCAAAGCACACCTAGAGTTGAAGCTGGCTGTGTCTGTGAGAGAAAACAAAAAGGTTTTTTTTAGATATGTGAATGGAAAAAGGAGAACTAAAGAATACATAGGACCGCTCCTTGATAGGGAAGGTCTCCTCACAGACAATGACATAGGCAAAGCAGAGACGCTTAATGCCTTCTTTGCCTCTGTCTTCAATGCCGATGATGGGCTTCGGGACCCAGGGTGCCCTGAGCTGGAGGACCGGGACGGTGGGGATGACAAACTCCCAACCGACCCTGAACGTGTGCGGGATTTGCTACTCCACCTGGATCCCTACAAGTGCATGGGTCCGGAAGGGATTCATCCCCGGGTGCTGAAAGAGCTGGCAGACGTCATCGCGGAACCTCGCTCAATTATTTTTCAACGATCCTGGGAATTTGGAGAGGTCCCGGTAGACTGGAAGCTGGCAAATGTTGTGCCGATTTTCAAGAAGGGTCAGAAAGAAGACCCAAGCAATTACAGGCCTGTCAGTCTCACGTCAGTGCCTGGTAAAATTATGGAGAAGACGGTTCTTGAACTTATTGAGGCGCACCTGGGGGACAAAGCAGTCATTGGTCCCAGCCAGCATGGGTTTGTGAAGGGTAGGTCCTGCCTAACTAACCTGATTTCCTTTTATGATAAGATCACCCGTATGGTGGACCAAGGGAAACCAGCTGATGTGATTTTTTTGGACTTCAGCAAGGCTTTTGACACGGTTTCCCATAGGATCCTACTGGACAAAATGTCCACCATACAGCTAAATAAAAACATCATCCGATGGGTGAGCAATTGGCTAACGGGCAGGGCCCAAAGGGTTATGGTAAATGGGGCTGCGTCAGGCTGGCGGGCGGTCACCAGTGGGGTCCCTCAAGGCTCCATTTTAGGGCCGGTACTTTTCAATATTTTTATAAACGATCTGGATGTAGGAATAGAAGGTATTTTGAGCAAGTTTGCTGATGACACCAAACTTGGAGGAGTTGTGGACTCGAATGAGGGTGGAAAGGCCTTGCAGAGGGATCTGGATAGGTTGGAGAGCTGGGCGATCACCAACCGCATGAAGTTCAATAAGAGCAAGTGCCGAGTCCTGCACCTGGGACAGGAAAACCCTGGCTGCACGTACAGACTGGGCGATGAGACGCTGGAGAGCAGCCTAGAAGAGAGGGATCTGGGGGTCGTGGTAGACAGCAAGTTGAATATGAGCCAGCAGTGTGCCCTGGCAGCCAGGAGGGCCAACCGTGTCCTGGGGTGCATCAAGCACGGCATCGCTAGTAGGTCAAGGGAGGTGATTGTCCCGCTCTACTCTGTGCTGGTGCGGCCTCACCTCGAGTACTGTGTGCAGTTCTGGGCACCACAGGATAAAAAGGACATGAAACTGTTGGAGAGTGTCCAGAGGAGGGCTACGAAGATGGTGAAAGGCCTGGAGGGAAGACATACGAAGAACGGCTGAGGGCACTGGGCCTGTTCAGCCTGGAGAAGAGGAGGCTGAGAGGAGACCTCATCACAGTCTACCACTTCCTCGTAAGGGGGTGTCGAGAGGCAGAAGACCTTTTCTCCATTAACACCAGTGACAGGACCCACAGGAACGGGGTTAAGCTGAGGCAGGGGAAATTTAGGCTTGACATCAGGAGGGGATTCTTCACAGAGAGGGTGGTTGCACACTGGAACAGGCTCCCCAGGGAAGTGGTCACTGCACCAAGCCTGACTGAATTTAAGAAGCGATTGGACTGTGCACTTAGTCACATGGTCTGAATTTTTGGGTAGACCTGTGCGGTGTCAAGAGTTGGACTTGATGATCCTTAAGGGTCCCTTCCAACTCAGGGTATTCTATGATTCTATGATTCTATGATACCTATGAAGGCTACTTTAGGATATTTTATTGAACACCTTTGGTTTGTCTGGGATGAATAGTTACCAAACACATCTGTTGGCAACCAATTTCAATAACTAGATGGAATCCAGCAGAGAGTGATCACACCATCCATTGTGAAATATGTTTATCCTTACATGAAAATCCTCTTACTCAGATGTTGCTGCTGCCAATGAACAAGGAAGGAGTTGAGTTCTGTTTATGCAAATCAGTAGATGGGCAGGCCTTGTGGCCTTGTAATGAATGCCATTCCCTCATGTATCTAAAAAAAATAAATAAACAACAACAACAAAAAAAGCACTGTTGGAGGAGGATTATGAAGTTCTATCATGCAACCATGGCTACAGGCTCAAGTAGGCCACCATGAAAAGTTTTTGTGAGGAAATCAGATATATCATTTCAGCATCAAGTCCTATCAGTATTTTTGCAAAACAGCACAAATTAAAACAACTTAAAGGTTGCCTTAATTGCTGGCACACCAGCTATGGACTTGTATTTTCTAGGCTATGTTTGTAATTTACAATTGTAAATTACAACTGTAATTTACAGTTTGTACTTTACTAGTTCTCAATTTATTAAACCTGGAGATGGTAGAGGTAATGGAAATATTTTTCATAGTTTGGAATGATATTTGACAACCTATTCCCTCATTGGAAGATTTTTGGCACACTTTGGTCTAAAAGTAAAGTTTTTATTATAAAGTAAAATGTTGCTGTAGTAATTGACTGTAATGTAAATATAATTTCCTAATGTGTTCCATGTTTCTGCCACCCTTACTTTTCTAGATGGTCTTATATTTTATTGGCCATTAGAACAGAATATGGAGAATATCCTTTATTACTTCATGCAGAAAGATATTTCAAGTTTTGCAGTATAAATCTGTGCTATCTCAGTGCTGCTTCTCTGCTGCAGCTCAGATATCTGAATAAGAAATAAGCTTATGCCCATGTTACAGCTTAACTAGCAATGAATTTCATTTCATTGTGATATTTATGAAAGCTTTTCAAAATGTGCTTAAGGAAAAACCTTCCATGTGGCTTCAGTCAATATTTTGTGAGGAGGAGAACTTAAAAAAAGCTATGGAGATTTACATTATTTTCTGATACCTCACCTTCCTCTGCCTTTCTTCTCTCCAGCTGTTTCACTGAATCCTACCTTTGTATCACATGACCAAGGAAAGGAATTTTTTGTTCATTCATTTGCTTTCCTGAAAAGATAGCACCATGTTGCCTGTAAGATAAGCAAGAAGCTTAGCAACCAGGACCAAAACCCCAGGCACAATTTCCAAGCCATTGCAAATACAGTGATTAATACTAGTGGTACGGTGGCTGTGAGAGTTGTCATTTGACCTTATCCAGTTCCAGATAGAGTTCTTAAGAAACAACTTGTAAACAGTTCTTTTGCTGGGACTGTTTCTTGTGAGTGACTGGAAAATGTGGACTTTGAGCTGAGTTTTCCAATGCTGCCTCCTCCAACCTCCCGAATGCCATTTCACAGGAGGAAGCTGAATGTATAGGGATAGAAAACATTAGCAGGTTAGAAAACTAAACTGTGTTTAATTAATGATGTATAAATTCAGTAGAGGATGCTTATCTGTGGCATCTTGTGAAGTATCTTGAACTTGCTGAGATCTCCTAAACATCAAGTAGGACTCAAGGATGTCCTATGGGACAAGATCTTTCAGGATTTAATTTATTTTTGGAGAGGAACACTTCTGGTAATCTAATGTTTGAGGGGGAAGGGGAGAGTGAGAGAGAGATTTTAAGCTCAGCCTGGATTGAATAACTGTTTTCTTTTTCCCTAGTAGTTCACTTAATTGCAATACACATAGACAGCCCCAAAAAGCAGTTTTCCTATCTCCGTCTTCCAAGGGACTTTTCTTCATCACTGGTATATTGTACTTCTGCCCAGAACTGAAGAGGGCTAGAAAGAACCAGGAACCACCTGATTATGAAAATCTCCAGTGAACAGTGAGCTTTGAATGAGAATCCCTTCATTCTGAGGAGTGTCTACAGAATCCCAGCATTCAACCTGTAGTTTAACTGTCTGGTTTTTATGCATTTATTATAGCTTTTCAAATTTTGTTTGAAAGCAATCACTGTTGTGCTCTGTGCTTAACTTGGCAGCATCCAGTTTATGAAAGATGCAGCATGGAGATCACAGCAGGACTTGCAGAAGTGTTCAGCTTAGAGATACCTAATATGCAAATCCCAAACAGAAATTGCTGTAACATGTTGATCTAATTTCTGAGCCTATGACTTAACAGAACTTCAGGTGCCACATAGCTCCTAAGAGTTAACCAGAGTGCCAAAGAGAGCTCAGGTCAAAGCAGTCACATCAGCAGGATAGTGCTACCATATGCTCTACTGCTCTTCTTCTTTAAAGGAACAAGGTAGATATTTGAAACTACCATTTCAAGGCCTGAGAACTTGTCATTGCATTGTATATCAATGCTTGCCTGAACATGAGCAAGCTGTGTGCCCAGGTGGCCAAGAAGACCAACAGAATCTTGGCTAGTATCAGGAATAGTGTAGCCAGGGGGAACAGGGAGGTGATAGTCCCCCAGTAGTCTGCTCTGGTGAGGCCTCACCTCAAGTACTGTGTTCAGCTTTGGACCCCTCACTACAAGAAGGATATTGAGGCCATGGAGCATGTCCAGAGAAGTGCTACAAAGCTGGTGAAAGGCCTGGAACACAAGTCCTATGGGGAGCAGCCGAGTGAACTGGGCTTGCTTAGTCTGGAGAAGAGGAGGCTCAAGGGAGAACTTACTGCTCTCTACAAGTACCTGAAAGGAAGTTGTGGGGAGCTGAGGGTCAGCCGCTTCTCGTCAGCCGCTTCTCACAGGAAGCTAGTGACAAGACTAGAGTGAATGGCCTCAGGTTGTTCCAGAGGAGGTTCAGGTTGGAAATTAGAAGACATTTCCTCTCATAAAAAGCAGTCAAGCATTGTAACGGGTTGCCCAGGGAAGTGGTGACATCACCATTTCTGAGGGTGTTCAAGGTAAACGCTGGACCTGGCACTTAAGGACATGGTTTATTGGGTGACATTGGTGGCAGGGTGATGGTTGGACCAGATGATCTTGGAGGTCTTTTCCAGCACTAATAATTATATGATTCACTCTGCCTGGTAGAGTGAACATGCCATGTCAGATCAGTTTCTGTTCAACTGTTTCTGCAGTACAGCTTCCACAGTGCAAGACATACCTCAGATTTATAGACAGAGGGTTATGTTATTTTAGAATCCTCCTCTTTTGACTTCAACAATCTTAATTTCAATCTTGTTCCTATATCATGAGAAGGCAAACAAAAGCCTAGAGATAACACTCTGAATATCAAGAATAAATCAAAGAATCACAGAAAAACTGGGGCTGAAACAGACCGCTGGATATCTTCTAGACCAACATCTTGCTCAGACTAGATATAATGAAATCAGGTTGTTCAGAGTGAACATCAGTCTGGACTACTGACCATCACTAGAAACAGACTAAGTGCCACAGTAGTGTTTATACATGGCAGACTGGATGGAGGGGGGGGGGGGAAATAAATAAAATTTAAAATATAAAATAAAATAAAATAAAATAAAATAAAATAAAATAAAATAAAATAAAAT
>CM021763.1:31135266-31195474 GCA_011075105.1 Heteronetta atricapilla | reverse complement strand
CACTCTCTTTTAGCTTTTTTATGTTTGTGATGTTAGTAAAGGTACAAAGCAAGAGAATTCATATATAAGTGCAGATATAATTTTAAATGCATTCTAAACACACAAAGTCTTTGGATTGTTTTAGCAAAATCTAATACATTTTTTAGGAGTAAACATATGAAATGGTGTAAACATAAACTGGTAACTACAGAATATGAAACTGTAAATAAAAGCAAGAAAGGATCTACAACAACCAAAAATTATCTTCTTAGAGAAGACAAGTTCAAAATTACATTGATCAAAACAACAGTAAAACACAGAAATGTAAAGTTCAACCACAAAATATTCCAATTGTATCAGAAAGGTGGGGTGTCAGGGCTGATAATTCTGGAGGAACAACTCCTTGCACTTTGAGTGGTCTCTTCCAATCTCAGATTTCTCCATAGACATAGGAATCATGACAACAGACACCTCCACATAAAAAGGATGTCACTATAGGGAGTCCAAAATGCCAAAGAAATCTCCTAATATCATATGTAAAAGATAGCTGAGCATGTACAGTAAGTAATTTTCCGGACTATGAAAAAGCACAAAACAAATAACAAGAGAAAGCCTATTACTAGGTGATTATGGGAAGCAAGTACTGAGACTAAAATTTTGCATGCATGTTTTTCTTCCCTAAATCCTCTAGGATGAGTTGTAGAAAGATGGGAAACATTTGCCTATTGTGAAAATATTTTCCCAAAAGAGTGAAGATCCAATGTATTTTAAAGCCAGTTTTATTCCAAAATACCAAAACACATTCCAATTTTTCCTGTTGTTAAAGATGCAAGAAAATATCTGTGGCTTTAAAAAATATAAGCATCAAGGATCCAGCTTGCTTTTATGGTGCTCACTTATTTTCCAGTTGTCAGCAATAGATTAAAATCTATTTTAGAGATTTTTCTCATTCTAAATGATCATAAATGTTGGAAATTCCCGAACTGCAGACAGAAGTGAGGAAGCCACCTGTAGCATGGATTTAATTTTATAAGCATTTTTAAATGTTTGGAAAACAAACAGAGACAGATATCTCAACTGGAAGTGTAATAAGGAGGAAACAAGAGAAATGGATACATATTAATGAGCATTGAAAACATTCAGAATACTGGTAATGGTGCAAGCATTATTGATAACAGTAAGGAATAAAATAATTACATAGATGAAAAGGTAGTTGCTATCATATATCATGAGAATATTATGAAGGGATGTTTCTCTCTTTCTTTCACAGAAGAATATGCACAGAAAGTGGAACTCACCAGGTTTTGGACCAAAAAAAAGGAAGTCAAGGGCCTTGCCTGTCATTTAGAACAATTTCCTTTTGTGGTAATGATAATGACTTCACTTTCTTATCCAGTGAGCAATTATTATTAAACCATAACAGCAAGTACTTTAAAGAAACCATTGTTCAAGAGATTTTAATATAATTCCGCTAACAATTCCTAACCATATCCTTGGATCTAGTCATTTAGAAATGTACTAATTTCCAAACATGGAAACAAATTGGGTGCAATTATTATTCTCCAGTCTCCTTGGTGTGTTTTTCTTTTAATGAATTGCACAATTAGCTCATTTCAAAAATGGCAGGAGGTAGGGCAATGTAGGTAAAATCAAATAGTTTGTTATTTAAACACTTTAAACACTGCTTTCCAAAAATCTCTGTCTGCTGACACTAACTATAACATTAGAGTACACCAGAGCCTAACTGAAGAGTACCTGTTGAAGCCACAAGTCTTTTAAAACAAACTTTCTCTGTATTCTGGATGAAATATATAATTTTTATAAATATATAATTCCCCACAAATACAGGGAGATTCTGCCTGTCATTTAAATAACTCATAAAAACATACATATCTTGGAGAGAAAAACACCAATGGATCTGAAGCTGTAAGGGCACAGAAAGTTTCTGAATTAATAAATGTGTGTGCATGGATCAGATGTGATGTTATATTTGTTTGATGGATTTAGATAGAAGAAAAAAGTTCTTCAGAAAAATAAAAGATCTACAAAGAAAAAAATGTTGAAATGCTATTTCAGGTCAGTTCTTGTTCTTAAGAAGGTCTGCAAAATAATTCTGAAGGGTGCTGTGGTTGTCCTTGTGTATGTTGAAAGTAAGAATGTTATATCTAAATGCTGAAAAAAAAATAAATAAATAAATAAAAAAAAAAAGTTGACTTCTTAGTTAAAGACTATCATGGTGAGACTGTAAAAACTGTATTTCTTAAACTATTTTTTTATAGAATGATGAAGGGAGCTAAGTGATTGCAAAAAGTGATGGAAACTGCATTTAAAGGTGCTCCCAAAGCTGAATTTTGTCCCTGGGTATATGTGCTTGCAACATACACAAAAATAGCAGAGTGAAGATAATGAGCAGCACATTTGATAACAGGACTAGAATGTGAGATAGGAGCACAATTCCTGTTTTCTGGACACAGAGGTTCTTAGGTTTTAAAGTGTCTTTTGTATATATTCTGTTGCAGCTGAGAGGACATTGTGAATGTCCACAGGGTTTTTTCACAGTATTGTTCATTTGCAAAATACTTTTATCTAGTAAATTCAATAAAGAAACAAGGAAAACAATTTTCCCCTGAGGGCTGGATTAGCTCTTCCTACAGCTCAAGAACCATCTTTTATATTTTTATTTTCTTTGGGCCTGGGTCATGAGTGCCAATAGTGAGAACTTCACTGAAAAAAAAAAAAAAAAAAAAAAAAAAAAAAAAAAACTTTACCGTGAAACAAATTACAACAAAACTGTATATTTTAAAATAGTAGAATGGTATTCTTTGAAAACTCTCTATCCATTTTTTTCTTTGAATCAAGGAAAATAAGAATCCTTCTTCCTGCTGCCTAAACTCCTTATTTTTCACCATGTACAAGTATGCTTGGGTTCTAAATGAAAAAGGAGGCTGCCCAAAATGTTTTTGTGGCTTCCTAAATCAGACATACATTGTGAAAAGTAAGTTAATTAGAAACAATTTAAATTCAGGAGGATCAGGTCTCCAGCACTTTGCTAAACTCCTCTACCTCACTGATATATTCACATCCATGCCCCAGACATGTCATTTCTGCTATTGATGTTTGGGAACACTAAAAAGACAGTTACCTTCATCAGGTGTGCAACATTAGATCATATCCCCAGAAAATAGTAGTCTACCTTCCCTGTTTAAAGCACGAGTTAAATCCTTGCTCAGAAAAGCAAACCAATGTTAAGACATTATTACATTTCTAGTAGAGAAGACCTATTCTCTTGCATGCAGATTAATAAATGTTTTTCATAACCTGTTTTGTGGTGTACTCCTTCTTTTTCTTCCTGCTGTTCCTGTGATTTTTCATACATGGAGAAAGTATATTCATCCCCACGCACAAAGTATTTCTAAACAGTAAAAATATTTCTAAACATAAAAATTTCATATCACACTCTCAGTACTCCTTGGTTAATACATATTGCACCTTCAGTTTTCAATTCTAAATACATTTTCAGAGAGAGTGACAGATAGGACTCCAGTTTCATCCTTGCTCCAGTCTACTCCTACACTTTACCAAAAAGTTGGAGATAGTTCTCAGTAGTCATCTTCAGTCCTGCTCTGGGCCTACCAGGAGAGATTTGTCACACAGCTGGAGAAGACACACCAGCAAACACAGAAGAGACAAACAACTTTTCAGAGCCCTCATGCACAAAAAGGAAGATATCATTTCACTATATTTCTGCCTAAGCATTTAGTAGCTCATATTTCATTTGAAGACACCCAGAATATCTAGCAGAATTTAAATGTTTGAAAGGAATGAGGAAGTGAGTCTCTCATCAGCAGTAAAATTTCTTGTTTGGGCAGCATTTCTTGTGTCATGTAATCCACTTATTTTGATGTTGTTTTAATTATTAGGTTTGGTAAGCAAATGATCCCATTAATTATTTTGACAATTATTTTCTGTTTACTGTTATTTCTGTTTTTTTTTTTTTTCTGCTAAAATGGGGGGGGAAGGAGGGGAAGAAAAACAAAAATATATATATATAGCCATATAGCCATTTATTCTACACAATGAAGAATGCCTCAAAAAATGAATGGTCTAATTGACTAGAATATAAAACAGCAGAATTCACCACTCAGAGCTTATTAGCCTTTTCATTTAATTAACATTATGCAAATTATTTGACAAAATGTAACATTTTATAATAAAATTGCATTATCTTATTCAGACATTTCACTGTTTAAATTGTACCAGAGGATGTTCATTTAGGACAAGCAGCTTTGATCATGATTATGCACTTATTCATGCCCTGCCATGTCTTATTGATTAAACAAGATATTTTCCCTCTTGTTAGAATGAAGTTACAGTTCAAAGGTTTTAGAAAAACATCCACTATAAGAAATCAACAAAGCAAATATGTAGTGCACAACCTCCTGAGAATTACATAGTGTTCTTTCTTCCCAAGCTTCTGTGGAGTTTATTGTTGAATAAAAAAAAAAAAAAAAAAAAAAAAAAAAAAAAAACCTAACTAACTAAACTAACTAAAAAGAAAGTGTGCAGTATGTGCTGTAGTTGAAATTTAATATAAAGTTGGAAAAAACTGCCCGCTAGAAAACCTACATGCACTAAGCCCTATGCCATGAAATCAGCAGACAGGTCTCCATCTGTTTATTTATTTACATATATCTTGATCTATTTCATCCACAATTTGCAGATCACTCACAAGTTAAAGCTTTGGCTCATATCTCCTAACAGAACAACTAACCCTTACACTATATTAAGGAAAAGCAATCTGAAAATGTAGCAAAAATGACTGAAACCCAGAGACCTGATAGAGGAAATAAGGATCTCTCTGAAGCTAATTTTTTATAGATTTCAGTAAAGATGTATGTGGGCTTTTGGCAGAAAAATAAAATAAAACAATTAAATTAAATTAAATTAAAATAAAATAAAATAAAATAAAAAATCTCTGTTTCTGTGGAAGGCTTGGCTTGTTTTTTTTTTTGTCTGTGTGTTTGTGTGTGTGTGTGTGCATGTGTTTTCTTTTTTCTTTTTTTTTTTCTTTTTTTTTCCTAAAACTTAGTGTGATTTAATAGAACTCTGAAGCTCCCAGTAATAATTCCTCTTATAGCAAATTCCAAAATGGGAACCAAATGTCTCTTGAGCCTCAGATATAATGTATTGAATAATAAAATAAAACAAGGCATTGCACTCAGAGTTGTCTCAGAGGGTCTCAAAACATTTCAAAAACAAATGATTCTCACAGCACCTTAGGTGAGTAAGAACAGGAGATGGTAATGGGATTATTATCGCTATTTTGCTAATATAGATACCAAGACAGGGAAGTTGAATAATCTCCCAACCTTCTGGTACAGACTTAAGAGAAACCAGATCTCCTGAATCCTAGATCTAAATAGTAGAGCATCACCAGTGGTTAGCCAAAGTTTGCTATCCTCTAAATATTACAAAATCTCTCCTGAGATATCATATAACAACCAGAAAGCTAGGGCACAATCCAAAATCCATTAAAGTTAATGGTGGTTTTTTGTTTGTTTGCTTGTTTTTTTTTTTTTCTACTAGAATAAACACACTGAAGTCCGAAGATTTTCCTGAGCCTTAATCAACTCTAACACTACAAAACTGACTAGGTTTTGCCACTTCCTGCCACAGTAACAGAAACTAGTCTAATATTTGTTTCTCTTGCAGCATTTTGGAATTATTTTTCTAAGCCTTGGTGCGAATGAAATAACAGAGCTCTCAGGAGTATTCAAATCCTCCAGTGTGGCAGGCCAGGTGGGTACTGTGGGTATGGGGTTGTTGCTAAGGGAGGCTGCAGGCCATAAGAGATGCTTTTTTCTGTATTGTCTTAGAATACAAATAAGAACATTATTTGCATTTTTAGTCAAAGATGTATTCATATGTTTTATGTTCGTTTCTCATTTCTAAAATGGTCACTGAATAATACCCTTCAAGACAGCTAACAGAATGCCACAAACTATGAGAAAAAAAAAAAAAAAAAAAAAAAAAAAAAAAAACTAATTTCAGAATCTTATCAGCCCTGTTATAACATTCACTTTTTAATATCTACTTCTTCTTTGTTTGTTTGTTTGTTTTTGTATTCTATCTCTCAGAGTTATATGAGAACAGCTCAGAGGTAAGAGTGCCACCTATTGAGTCCCTGGCAGTATTTGTCATCTTCTACAAGAAAAACAAAAGCTTACATACCATTTCTTATAATCCATCATCATATAACAAAAAGACAAGCAATATCTTCCCAGATGAACCAAAGACATACGTCTTATATATGTATAGATAGGGAAAAAAAAAATAAGAATATGATAAAGACAATGAGGTACAATGTCTCTCCAACAAATATATCCTCAAATAATCTTTTTTCCTTAAAAAAAAAAAAAAAATCAAGATACATAAAAAGGTCAAGTGCTTATGAGCTTATGATGAAAAACAGTGCCTCTATTGAAGGAGCACTTTGCTTAAAACAGTTGAGTTATAGTTCAGAGTAAGTTTCTCTCCTGACATGACCCAGAAAGGATTTTTTCCCCTCATCATATTGGTTAGTCATTATACTAATTAAATACTTTACTAAGACAGGGTGTGATAGATGTCACCTTGGAAACACTTCAAACAGCATTGAGTAATATAAAAGCTGAGTATAAGGCAGCCACATTACAGGGTCATATTACAGAATGAACTAGCTTTTCATTTTCTGGCAGCACAATTGCAAAGACAGTGCATATTTTTTAAAATTGCTGGAATCTCTAGAAAGAGAAGGAAAAAAAAAAAAAAAAAGGCTTACGAGAACACTGATGATTTTTCCACTTTATTACACTTGCATATGAATCGCATTTTCCTGGCATCCCAAGCAGTGATGACATATGAGAAACGTATATTTTTAGAAGAGTTGTATTATTGTTGACTTGGGAGTATATACTTAGTTTAATCAAGAGAAATCCTAACCTTATTATATGCTACACAAAGTAGGCACTAACTAGACAAATGAACCATTTCCTGTAATGTGCAGAAAAATAATAAGGCAAGAAAATTATCAGAAATTCCATCAATACCGCAATACTTATCTTCCAAGACCAGGGAATAAATGTGTGCACTTCATTTTGACTTTCACTGAAACACATATTTGTCTCCTTTCCTCTTCTGAGCAGTATTATTTCCTCTTCTGATGCAGCATTATTTACTATTGCTTCAAAACAGAGTTTATGGACAGAGGAGAAAAAAGTAATTAAATTAAGTCTCTCTCTTTAGAGAGAGACTGGTCTCTCTCTAAAGGCAGTAGCATGCAAGAAATGGCAGTGGGTGAATTCTGGTAACATTATTCCAGTGCCAGTATGAGTTTTGCTTCTGTGAAACAAATGCAAAGGGAACAGAAATGCTCTGAGGAAGTCTGGAAGAAGAGGTGGAAGAAAATGTGCAAGTAATGTTCAACAAGGCCAAGTGACGGGTCCTCCACCTGGGGTGCAATAACCCCAAGCAGAGCTACAGGCTGGGAGATGAGTGGTTGGAGAGCTGCCAGGCAGAGAAGGACCTGGAAGTGATGGTTGATAGTCGGCTGAAGATGAGCCAGCAGTGTGCTCAGGTGGCCAAGAAGGCCAACAGCATCCTGGCCTGTATAAGAAACAGTGTGACCAGCAGGGCTAGGGAGGTGATTGTCCCCCTGTACTCGGCTCTGGTGAGGCCGCACCTCGAATATTGTGTTCAGTTTTGGGCCCCTCGCTACAAGAAGGACATCAAGGTGCTTGAGCGAGTCCAGAGAAGGGCGAGGAAGCTGGTGAGGGGCCTGGAGAACAAGTCCTATGAGAAGCGGCTGAGGGAGCTGGGCTTGTTCAGCCTGGAGAAAAGGAGGCTCAGGGGTGACCTTATCGCTCTCTACAGGTACCTCAAAGGAGGCTGTAGCGAGGTGGGGGTTGGTCTGTTCTCCCACGTGCCTGGTGACAGGACGAGGGGGAATGGGCTTAAGTTGCGCCAGGGGAGTTTTAGGTTGGTTGTTAGGAAGAACTTCTTTACCGAAAGGGTTGTTAGACATTGGAACGGGCTGCCCAGGGAAGTGGTGGAGTCACCATCCCTGGAGGTCTTTAAAAGACTTTTAGATGTAGAGCTTAGGGATATGATTTAGTGGGGACTGTTAGTGTTAGGTCAGAGGTTGGACTTGATGATCTTGAGGTCTCTTCCAACCTAGAAATTCTGTGATTCTGTGATAATTATTGCACCCAAATAACCTGAGTGATGATTTGATAACCCAGCAGTGAGCAGGAGACATGAACAGCTGTCACAAACCACAACATCTGGAATATCATGACAGAGGGGTGGGTTCTCCTCCGTAAGCAAATATACATGAGTACAGGGCAGACAGCTACATTTCCCCAGTCCAGGGGTGCCTTTTTCTCAATGTTACTTAAACTAGTCTGCTAGCATTCCTATGAGAGAAGCGAATCTGGCCAGCAAGCTGTGCAGGCAAAAATCCCCAATGCCTTATCAGCAAACTTTGTCTACATATGCTTACTTTATTCATTACCCTTCAGGAGAGCCAGACTGCCCCAAACTCCCCAGCAAGGAGATAGCCCCTTCATTAGATATTTGAAAGCCAACGGAATAATTTCTTCTATGAGTTGATGACCTAATAAGAAAGTTTAATTCCCACAGCCTTATTTACTTCTCAAAAAGGTCTAAGACTCAATACGTAGGCAAGAAAATCTGACTTCATGGGAATTCCTAAAATAGCTCTGAGGAAGCTGTTTCTGCTTGAGGCACAATGACTCTCTGAAGCTCTCACTGGAAAGATGTACCCAAATGTTTGAACTCAGTACAACCACAATTGCCAGAACCTGCCTTCCTAAGCATTTCTAGGCTCCCTTCATCTATCAGTGACATAGCTCTGGATAAGAGATTGCACACAACAGTAAGAAATTATTCCTAGTCATCCTTATTTCCTGGACTTTATGCAATTTATAAACTTGCATTGAACAGGGTGGATTGAAGAGAGGTGGGGAGTATTTGTTGCACAGAAGTATAAATTGCCTGTAACACAGCTGAATACCTCCCTTTCCCCTGACAGTTTCAAGTTTGCATTTTGGCAGCAATCACACAGTGTGGTAAAAATCACTCCAAGAATATAAGGGGAATAAAAAGAAAGAAAATAAACATGTCAAACAAAACATGCTATTTTATTTTAAAGGAAAGTTGTTTTGAGGAGTCAAGGCCTGAGCTTCCATTAGCAGTGCTACACAGGCTGGACAACTGCCAATATATCAGGTTGCAATAGGCCATTAGTAGGGGATGAATATGGATAATCTTCCCTAAGGGCTGAGCAGAGTCATCCTGCCTTGATTACTTTTTCTAATTTAGATTAAAAATCCCTATAACAGTTGCAGACTAATTGGAAAAAGACTTTAAAGGAGCTTTAGGAAATTAGGTAAGAATAGTTTTATTATTGTGGTGTGCAGCAATTGCTGCAAACCTCTTCTTCCTAAGAGTCTGAGAGTCAATCACATGAAACTTATCAGAATAGAAAACAACCTTGTCCCTTTTGGGTTTTCATCTTTTAAAAGCTTGTTTTACTGTGACCTTGTTATTTCAAGTCAATATATGAGAAAGCAAAACAATTGTTGGAAAGGCTGGTCTCTCAGCACTCTGAACACTTGCACAGTGCTATTTAAAAATAAATAAAATAAAATAAAAATAGCTCCTCATGTAGCTGACTAGTAACTGTTCTCATGTAGGTGACTAGTCACTGTAAACACAGGCTTGATGTTATGATTTTCTGATCTTTGACAAAAATATTCGTATCAGTATTTCATCTAGGATAGAGAAACATTTCTGATTCAGTCTGAACATTGTCCCACAGTGTTGTGATATAAATCCCAGCATTCCCACCTCTTTATCAGTCATGATTAGTAATCCATGAACCATAGAAATTGTAACGATGATTTGAGCTCTGGAATTCAAAGGTCAGGTACAGCATAAAAGACCCCAACCAACATTTAATTTCAAGGAAGAAACAATCCTGTGCAACAGCAGCAACATGTTAATGCACAGAAGCCATGGCTTGAAACTAAGAAGGAATAAAAGGAAATCTCATCATTAAAAATGATGAAAGACCCAAGTGTAATAAAAATTCACAGATATGACCAAAAAAAAAAAATCAAACCCTGATATAGAAAGCAAGGTAGAAGAGGTTCCCATCCTCTTCTTCCCAAGTAAATTTGTACCTGAGTTTTCTGACATCAATGCCTCTGGAATCACTCAGTCTCAAGGAATTATAAGATTCAGCTCTACTCTATATTGTCATCATTAACAATCTTAATGAAAGTTTTGAAAAACTAGTCTCAACATTCTTGTGATTCATTCAGATATGCAACCAAATCTGTCAGTTTTCAGTAAAATACTACTTGTAGAAAAAGAGCAGGTACAGATGCATTGTGCTTTGTATATTCTTAACTTTTAAGGGCAGGTTGTCAAGTGTTGGGGTTACACTTTCAAATGTGCTTAGAGTTAATTAGTTCCATTGTCGTTTCTTTGATCATATATATATATATGTATATATATATATATATTCTAAATACCACTTCTTTTAAGAACATGGACACAGATCTGTACATTTAGTCTGTGGACTTGAAGTATCACTCCTATCTGGTATCTAAAATTCTCCAGAATTTCCTTTCAACCCTGTATGCTCATCCAGTCTTTATTTTTATTGTGTGGTAAAGAAACACAAAAGCTAACACCCTCTTAATCCCAAAGAACATCTAAAGCACCTGGAGCTATATTCTAAGAAGAGAGAGTGAGAAAAAATAGATCACTCCACGGATGTTTTGAGATTGAATCTGAAATAATATAAAGGCTGTAAAGGGATTTACTGAGCAAATCAAACAAAGAAGGCAAATTCTTTAGACTTGCTAGACTTTCAGAGCAACTTGGTCCCTGACCCAATATAGCTATTTACAATTCTTGGCCCTTGCTGGAGGTGAGTATGTCTCAGCAAATGCTGCTCAGAGTGTCCCCCATAGCTAAGCATCTGGCACTGCTGTAGATGCATCCACTAACAAATGAGCAAATGTTCACAAATCTGGAGCGTATATTCAAACAGACTCCAGCAAGTTTTAAATTAAGCGAGCTACTCATAACGTATACTGAATGTATCTGGGAGAATGTTGTGTTTCATGACAAATATTGACCATGTCATTTGAGTCAATTCAACACTGTAGTCCCCTTGCAAGTTTTAGACCTCTTTTATATCACAGTCTCTCACACTTTATATGAACAGAAATAAATTCACCTATCTAAAGAGCAAAATTTAACCAATTTATTTGGTTGTGGTTTGTTTGTTTTTTTGTTTGTTTATTTTCTGATGCTAGCTAAATCCTTTTTCAAAACAAACAAAGTTTTTTAATCTTCATGATTACTGAATATAAAGAGTGACAGACAGAAAAAATAGCTTGGTTAAATATTGAATATTAGTACTAGACATGATTTCTAAATAAGCTCTGTTTTGATCCTACAGTTCAGATATCACATGGATATCACAAGGAAAGGGTAGGGAAAAACATCAGTACATTTTAGTCTGTAATGCCATTATAATGATGTAATGAGAAAGGCTACAGAGAGGGGTTCTTTTTAAACTTATACACTTAAAAATTCTTCAGTTAAGTAAACAGAAGTTGCTGCATTTCAGGACTCTTCACAAGCCATGAAACTAATTCTCATTTTTAAGCTGTTTCACAGGTACAAAGGATTCTCAGAAAATATGTCAATTAGTATGACTTGAAATTAGACCCTTGGTGTTTCTCACCTGTCTGTAGTATATTTCAGCCTAGCCTACAGGAAATTGAGCTTATACACAAATAAAAGTGGATATAAGTTTTAAAAATTAAAAATTGAGATTAGAGTATTCTAGAAGTATAAATTATACAGGGCTACAAATTTCAGAGCTGTATCCTCCAAAATCACTCTCAATGCCTAGCCTTCTTAGGAAGTAAGGAATGATTTAAATATTAAAAATATTCTTCAAAAACATTAACAACATTCTTCTGTGCTGTTCTCCCATAAACATCTCCTCTAAAAGAGCAAGAACCATGCGGTCTCCAAAAAGGCAGAGTGAGAGATGTTTTCCACCAGCAGCTTTTAATGACACTTATTTCTATGTGCAGAAACAAATTATTCCAAACAGAAGGATCCAGAAATTCCAGCACTCTTCTCTGTTTCTTTGGCCACACTGCTGATTAGGAGAAAGTCTCCCAGCTTCTGACAGGCTTAGGCAGCATCTACAAAACAGCTTCCAAAACTGATTAATTTTTGCCCCATGATATAATGTATTTTGGGCACATTTGTCTCTCCTCCTGAAAACTATTAACTGCTTTACTTTCTCTTCAGAGGTAAAATAGCTTTCAATATTTTTCTCCTTCTTAATTCCTGCACAGAGGCAAAGTCTGATTTCCTGAATAACAGAAACAC
Organism: Heteronetta atricapilla; assembly: GCA_011075105.1. NCBI lineage: Eukaryota > Metazoa > Chordata > Aves > Anseriformes > Anatidae > Heteronetta > Heteronetta atricapilla. The sequence continues at coordinate 31,183,009 of CM021763.1, read as the reverse complement.
TAAATCAGACATAGAATTAGAACTTTATAGGATCTCTCCATGTAGGCTGTTGAAGAACAAGAAAAATTTCCACAAACTGGTTTCATCACAGAAGTACGAACTGCAGTACAGCACGTATGCATATAACTACAGATATGAAAACAGAAAGCAGAAGAGAACTTACAAATAGCTATGCAGAATCAAATCATAGGGTATTCTCATAAATTCATATGGTTATACAAGCTGGTGGTGACCTGAGGAGGACTCCTAGCCCCTGCTCAAATCGCTGCCCACAGGGCCCAGGATTGGAGATCCTCCCGGATCTGCTCCCCAGCCCCACCATCCCAGCCCGCATCCCCTGCTCAGCCTTGTCCCTGTTGAGTTTCATTGAATCACTCTCAGCCTCTGCCTGTCCCCTGTCCAGCTCCTCCTGAAAGGCAGAGCAGCCATTTGGTCCCCTTTGCTGTCATCTGCAAATTTGGTGTCCTCAATCCTCTCCTCTGGGTCACTGATAGAGATGTCAAACAGGACAGATCCCAAAACAGGCCCTGCAGAACCCCAGTTGTTACCCCACTCCAGGTAAAACATAACCCTTAATTAGGACCCTCTGAGCCGAGCCATCCAAATGTTTTTTTGTGTGCACCTGTATGTGTGTGGTTCAGAAGCCTAAACAGTATAGAACCCTCTCTCCAGATGATGACAGTCTGGAGGTGGTGCTTGTAGCAAATTATAAAATTTCTACTACCACAGTTTCTCAGCTTTTATCAACCAGAAACCAAGAAGCTTCCATACTTGACTGTAACAGTGCCTGGTAGACTTATTTTTTGAACACTTACTTTCTGAACACATCTTTCCTGAAAATAAATCCTATAGTGTCATTATGTACTGTGTAGGGAAGCAAAAAACTCATTTGTTGTAAACATTCTGCCAAATAATGTCATTTTCTCCATCTTCATTCTATTGTGGGAAAGTGTAACTAATCAGTCCCTGTTCACTTTCTCCTCATCATTCTTGGATTTATCTAGTACCTCCAGTCATTTTTCCTCCCAGAGTAAAGAAGTCTGGTCTGTTTATCCTCATGTGGAAACAAATGGAATATCATTGTCATCTTTCTCCCTTTCTAGTTCTATTGTGTCCTTTTTGAAGTGCTGTAATGAGAGTTGTGCTCATTATTAATGATATAAGCACATCTTGGATTTGGGGCATAATGTTGTTTTCTGGTTTGCTCTAATTTTCTTTCATAGTAATTCCTAAGTTTGTTTTCCTTTTTAACTGTCTCTCAGCATTAATCCAATGTTTTCATATAAATAGCCACAATGCTTCTACAATCTTCCTTCTGAATAGTAATAGTTCATTTACAGCCCATTACTGGATATATATACACAATGTGAACAAAGATAGTGTTTTTTCCCAGATGCATTACTTTCTTAGCACTGAATTTATCTTTCACTTTATTGCCAAGTCACTCAGTATTGTGACATCCTCCTGCAGCACTTTGCAGTCAGCTTTCATTTTACTGCTCTGAATAATTTTATATCACCACAAACGTTTTTAACTTCACTATCTACCTATCTTTTTATCTATCAATTTCCCTACAATTTTGGTGAATATATGAACATGTGCCTCAACCAAGACAAGCCTTGAATTCAATTAGTGAACACTATAACACCTAATAGTTATTTCTTCTTGGTTTATTTTTATTTAATTAATTAATTATTATGATAACCAGTAACAGCAGTGCTTCCTCTTTGGCTCTATGTTAGGTTAGCATCTCTGAGTTCCTTTGGTGAGAGATAACCAAAAGCATTCTAGAAAGCCCAAGACAAAGATAAAACAGCCACAAGCTCTTGTTCATCCATGGAACCACTGAATGCTGTAATGAAGTCTAAGCTAGCTGCAAAGCATACCCTCATTCTACAGAAGCCAGTCTGAATCTTTCCTGTTGTGTTCTTCCAGTTTACCCAGTATGGAAGTCAAACATACTTACCTGCTGTAAAATTATTCGTAATAAGGACAGCTTCAGCTTTGCCACTCTATATGCTTTGGTCTCCGTGTCTTTTTAAATAGTAAGGTATACACCACAGTTAATAGGTCAGTGATTTTGTACTGCATGTGTTTACAACTCCTCGTCAAATACAATCTTACCATGACAATTTGCTGTTCTTCAGCTGTGTTTATTGAAACACTTCCACTGCAATGTTATGGTGGATTCTGAACATTTCCTGCACAGTTCTTGAAAACTTTCTCAGCAAAGTGCCGTTATGTATTTCATACAAATGTTGTCTATTCTGTCATTCAATACCCGGTGAAATCATTGATGAAATGCACATGCCTGCAATGACAACAGACTCCTGACGTACCTCTTCTGAAAAGGTTTTCCATACTGATGAGATGCTATCAGTAACCACTCCCACTATTGTAATCACAATCATGTATATGTATTCACTTGGTTCAGGAGCAAAGCTTATGGACTTATGGATATACAGTCAAAAGGTTTGTAGGTTGAACAAAGAGCCATGATCAGCTCTGGGACAGCTTCACTTTATGTCTACAGTCTATATGGTTTTCCAAGCGGCTGAAACAAGCCTTTTACTATCAGATTGGGCAACATTATTTATTGTTCTCACCTTTGCAAAGATCAAGTAGCAGAAGCATCCAAAAATCTCTTGCATTAAAGAGATTAATGCACCACAGAAGAGATTTGGGAAAGAGATGCTTTATTACTGGTACATGTAAAGTCTAAGTATCATAACACAGTTCTCAAATGTTTTCCCAAGACTTCAGTGTTATCTATGAAGATAAACACTGCATGTAATAGTGCCACCTGGTGACTGAATTACATTAAATACTTAAATTAATTCTATTAACTCTATTATATATTATGAAACAAGATCCCAGGATTCTTTGAGTGAGTGACAAAAGCCCAGACAACAAGGAGACTATTGTCTGTGTACCATGGCTTATAACTTTATTTTAAATTTTAGAAATGTCAAGATGTCAAGTTCTTAGATATGGAAATACATGTAATAAAATCTGAGGTTGAGGGTATTTAATATGATCAAGCTTTGTCACCTAAGTGAATAAGCAAGATTTTAACTTGACAGGATTGTTTTGTGGTTAAAGTGTAAATGTGAAGTGTAAGTGCTAACCTCTTGTGAACCTCACAAAGCTCAAGGCCAAGTGCAAGGTCCTGAATCTTTGCCAGGGCAATCCCAAGCACAAATACAGCCTAGGTGGAGAATGGATTGAAAGCATCTCTGAGGAGAAGGACCTGGGAGTGTTGGTTGATGAGAAGCTCAACATGAGCCAGCCATGTGCTCTGGCAGCCCAGAAAGCCAACCATGTCCTGGGCTGCATCAACACAAATGTGACCAGCAGGTTGAAGGAAGTGATTCTCACCCTCTACTCTGCTCTCAAGATACCCCACCTGGAGTCCTACATTCACCTCTGGGGTCTCCAATATAAGAAGGACAGGGACCTATTACAGCAAGTCCAGAGGTGAGCTACAAGGATGATTAAAAGGCTGGAGCACCTCTCCTATGAAGACAGGCTGAGGGAGTTGGCGTTGTTTTGTGTGGAGAAGAGAAGGCTCTGAGGAGACCTTATAGAAGCCTTCCACTACCTCTATGGGACTATAGGAAATCTGGAAAGGGTCTCTTTTTGAGGCAGTATAGTGATAGGAAAAGGACAGATTAAAGCAATGACTTTAAACTAAAAGAAGGTAGAGTTAGCACAGATATTAGGAAGAAATTCTTCACCCAGAGTGTGGTAAGGCTTTGTGGTGAGGTTGCCCAGAGAAGCTGTGGATGTCCCATCCCTGGAAGTGTTTAAGGCCAGGATGGATGGGACTTTGAGCAACCTGGTCTAGCGGGAGGTGTCCCTGCAGGGGGGGTTGGAACTCAATAGTATATAAGATCCCATCCAAACCAAATCATTCTATGATTCTATAATTCTATTCACTCTAGAGTAAATACAGAACATCTGTTCAGATTTTAAGCATTGATTTGGCTGTGTCCATACATCAAGCAACAATCTTTCTTGCCCACAGCTGAAACAACCAGAATTTGCTTACAAATTTTCAGAAGAAAACGTTAGCTTCTTCCAACTTTCTATTCTCATTTAACTATTGTATTTTCAGTTAAGAAGCTTGGAAGCAACCATCCACCAAAGTCTTAATAATAATTGTTCCTGATTAATACAAGAACATCAATAAAAAATAAAAATAAAATTAAAATTAAAATTAAATAAAATTAATAAAATAAAATAATTGAGTCAAGGAAAACAGTATACATGACAGATAGCTTGTGTAAAAATAATTGACTCATTAACCTTAACCATATGAACATGTTCAAATTAGCAGGGTCAGCTGCTGGAAAGGATGCAGCCATAGTTATATATTTACAGAGGTGTGAAGTTGAAGTTAGCTTAATTGCACAAACTATCTGTATGAAGGTTTCAGAGTGGACAGTTATTCAGTGCCAAAAATAGAAAAAGTTTCAGTGGAAAACTTAATCAAACCATATGGCTTATGAATTGTTTATGTAGAGGATTGTCCTTCCATAATACAAAAGAGAGCACCCAGAAAAAAAGATATTTGTAACACTGAGTGAGGCCTCTAACTATGTATTGAAACACATCCTTATCTTCACTGCAAATGTATCTGATACAATTTTTCTTGGTGTAAGAGTAACTAGACCTTTTAAGCTAACTAGCTTCATAATTGAATTGGGCTAATACCAAGGCTTTGTACTTGCACTAAACATTGGTGTCAGCACATGACACTATGTGGATATTCAGGAACAATTTTCATCAATGTGGGTATAGTTGCTGAATGAAAACATTGTCAGAAATGTATCACTCTGTTAGTTATACATATACAGGATAAATCCTTTTAGCCCTGCAATGATGGTGTTGCCCTTGCTTGTAACAAGCCACATACTTTGCCTTAAGCTGACAATTTAGGGCTTGGTACGTGCCAAGCTCTGTCTGAATGTTACTTGGCCTCCCTGGAGATTTGTTTTAGCCTAGCAGTAACATCAACTCTCCAATAACTAGGTAACTATCACCTCCTTTGTTTTATCACAGAATCACAGAGTAGTCTAGGTTGGAAGAGACCTCCAAGATCACCGAGTCCAACCTCTAATGTCTTGTTCTTACGTCTTGTTTGGCTTTGAAAATAACTGTGTTTAAGCAGTTATTGCTATACAGAGATATGCATTTAGTAAGTAAAAGACAGCAGTAACAAGGAGTTAGTCCACATATAATGGCACACTTGTGAGCTGGAGACTAATGCAGCATAAAGGAGTAGAGAAATCAGATGGAAGCAGAAACTTTCAAAGCCCATGCACAGAGAACTGCCAGAGGCACCAGGCTATAGACATCTAGCCAGTCATTCCTGATCATTCCTGATCATTAAAGGACTGAAGCCTTGGGGGATGAGTAAAACCAATATTGGTGGTAATCAAGAGAACAAAAAGCAAAAATACCACAAGTGCAAAACAAACCTCATACAGCATAACATGAACATGCAGGCCAGTGAATCTAGGTGCAGAGCATGTTACTTTGCATGCAAAATTGGTCACAATTGTGTCTCAGACAATACTGGTCACAATAAATAATTCTGCAGAATCAGGTGCTTGAGGATCTTTCTCAAAGCAAGCACAGATCTGTCTTGAATCACCATTATTTGTACGCAGATAACTCATGAAACCGTAAGTCTGGCTTCTTTTGATTGGCTGTTTTATCTTGCCTAACTTATCTCTATTGAGCCTGTGCATTACCAAAGACCTGGGGGGGGGGGGGGGATTGAAGGGAACACCAAAGCCCAACATTTTCATACATTAATATGCAAGTGTGTTTAAATATGTTAATGACCCTTAATGAGCTTACCATGAGAGGTTACCATATAGGTCAGTCTGGAATCTTCCTTCAGCCATTTTTCTCCTTTAAAAAATAAAAAATAAAAATAAAAAAAATCATCCCTAATCTCCCTTGCTTCTGATAGCTCAAGGCTCCCAGTCTCTGTTTTCTCTAAGGTTTCCTACCTTTCTTCAGATTAAGACTACATCTGGAGGGAAGATACCATCAGCCTTAGGGCCCAAAGGCAATGTGCAAAAGTGAGCATAGCACCAGAGAAAATGGTAGACTTCAGGCAGGTTGTGTACATACCATTCTAATAGCATGATTTAAACCATAAACATTAGTATCATATTAATATAAATGTTATTATGTTACTAGAATTCTTCCATTAAACTGTTGAGATTTTAATTTCACCAACAATATTTTATTGACTTTGCATGTAAGGTGTGAATTTACCTGTAAAATAATTTAAATGTAACAACCTGGCAGGAGTTCTGTAAGTAATCTGTTTTGTAAATTAGGTACTACAGATCAGTACTTCTTTACATTAGTTATGATATTCAGCACATAAGCTGCTGAAAAAGGATCATGTGCCTTTCAGGATATGTGGCTGCACATAGCACATTTCTTTCTGAATCTTAACTATTTCACCACTGATATTTCAAAAGAGAGCACAGAAACTGCAAACATGCCATGCCACATTGCCACTGACAGAACTTATCTGGGGCATGTGTGTTTTTCTACTATATTACTTGAGGGTTTTCTACTATATTACTAGAGGGTTTCTACATATGAAAGTCAGCTGTTGTGATTGCATTGTCTATAATAATAAGCTATAATGAAACAGGATGCAAATAAGTGCTTGGATCCCAGCCAGCTGCTGTAAATCTCATCTAACTCTGAGGACAGCTCCTTGAAACTACCCAGACTAAAACAATTGATGGCAGTTGAGGATCTGGGTCAGCATGTTGCAGAACAGGGAACTGTCTCTCCTTTGATAATTTTGAGTATAATTGGTGAGGTAAACTGATTATGTCTGATCTTCTCAAACATCTTCCTTTTCAGTGTCCATGACTGCCATATCTTAATTATCTTCCAATATTTTAATTCAGAAGCCATGTCTGCTCATCAAAGCCTAAATTATTTTCTTAAAATATTGCAGGGTTTCTCTTGGAATCAATATTGGCTATCAGGTAGCCTTTCATTAAGTCTTTCATTAAGTCATAAGGCCAATCTTAGATATAAAAGCAGATTTCTTCTAAAGCAACAAAAACAGCTAGCCTTCTTACTGAAGCACAAACAAAATTAGATTGTAGCTTATGTCTTAATGCAAGGTACCAAGTATTTTGATGTCTCTCCGTTGAAAAATGAATATAAGCATTACAGTGTGACTAGTGTTACATGACTGCAACCATATACAGTCATGTAACTCAATATTTTTCCTTTTCTTTTTTTCTTTCTTTCTTTCTTTCTTTCTTTCTTTCTTTCTTTCTTTCTTTCTTTCTTTCTTTCCTCCTTCCTTCCTTCCTTCCTTCCTTCCTTCCTTCCTTCCTTCCTATCTTCCTTCCTTCCTTCCTCCTTCCTTCCTTCCTTCCTTCCTTCCTTCCTTCCTTCCTTCCTTCCTTTCTTTCTTCCTCTTTCTTTCTTTCTTTCTTTCTTTCTTTCTTTCTTTCTTTCTTTCTTTCTTTCTTTCTTTCTTTCTTTCTTTCCTTCTTTCTTCTTTCTTTCTTCCTTCTTTCTTTCCTTCTTTCTTTCTTTCTTTCTTTCTTTCTTTCTTTCTTTCTTTCTTTCTTTCTCTTTCTTTCTTTCCTTCCTTCCTTCCTTCCTCCCTTCCTTCTTTCCTTCTTTCCTTCTTTCCTTCTTTCCTTCTTTCCTTCTTTCTTTCCTTCTCTCTTTCTTTCTTTAAAATAGTGCCTTTTTAAGTGCTTGTTGGTATAGAATCTATGCCCCAGGAAAAATGGAGAAATTGCACATGTCTAGGATCCAGACAGCCTGGAAGATAATCACACCAACTGACAATGCTGGATTTCAAAGTAATTAACTGGGATCTTTTTTTTTTTTTTCTTCTTTCCTCTTTTCATGCCCTCCTCCAAATTAATAAAAGCAATTACTTCATAATTTTAAACCATCTATAGTAATTAGGCAGACTAATCAATCACCTAAAAAAATATATGGAAATAAATAAAACTAGCTTTTGAGAAATAAATTGAAATAAAAGCAAGCCAGCAAAACTAATTTGTGGGGATGATGGGACAGTCACAGTTCAAACACAACCTTCAAACACCACAAAAAAAGGAAACTCACTTTCAACTTACAGTCAAAAGAAAAAAAGTTTTCCAACTGAGCTTAGACCAAAAAGCAGAACATTTGCTAGTGACTAAGGGATGTGTAGTATGAAGGCATCTATCTGATCCAGAGAGAGGTTTGTAAGAGTTTCTCTCTGTGTTAGGCAATAATATAATGGTGCAGATTTTAACCACAACAAGCCTGTAACAGGCACTGGAAGTATGTGGTGGGAGACATTCTTGGTGTTTGTCTTGAAGTAAAGCATTAAGTAAAGAAATTAAATTAAATTAAATTAAATTAAATTAAATTAAATTAAATTAAAATAAAATAAAATGCATTCTTATGTGAATTACTAGTAGCATTGTTTATTCATTAAAAAAAAAAAAAAAAGGATTTTTATAACACATCAATCTCACATACATTTTCTTCAGTTTTTCTAAAACGTGCTTTAAAGAAATTCAGATTTTTTGAATGTGCTATGATAGACTTCAGTTTATTCTTTTTTTTGGATTTTCAGAACTCTAAATACAACCAGTGTTCCCTGAAAGAGAAAACAGTTAGAGGATTAGGCAGCAGAGAAAAAACTGTGAGATCGACAGGCGCATTAACCAAACATGTGAGGAGCCCCTGTGAGATGAAGGCTTTACGTTGAAAGTTAAATAAATTAAAAACAGTTATTCAGGATACTGTCTTCTGTGAAGATTATATCACTAGTAAGTGTAAGGTGAACTGAAGTCTACTGAGAAAGATTCAAAAAGGAAAAGATGGTTATATTTTGGTATATTATGGCAACTGTGTCTAGGCATCTTAGGCATCTATTTAAGCTTGTCTTTGAGATATCCCCTTAGGACAGCATCAACACTCACCAGCATTGTTAAATGTATAGCTGTTTCCCACAGATCTGATAATTTGTTCCAGACTTTTTTATAAAAATAAGCATTTACTGAGGCTATTTTTTCCAAAGCTGTTTTTATACACACACACACACACACACACTGTTAATCACATCTGAGACTACTCAGCAGAGACAACTCTAACATTACTTCCACTTGCCAAGGCACATGCCTGGCCACCTCCTGCTCGCTCCCACCTGCCCTCGCCTGCCTGAAGATCACAGTGGGCTGCCTTGCTTCATGGAAAGTCACACCTCAATATGACATAATTTTCTTTTATTCTTGCATTTTCTCAGTTCCAGATGCATATAATTATGGGTGAAACAAAGACTTCAAAAAAAGAAACCAGGAGCTTTAGCTAGTATTCCTATATTTTCCACACTAAAAAGGAAGAATACATTAAAATTACTCTCCATAAATTCCCTATGATGTTCAATTTAATCAAATGCCTTCCAGTTGTTGGGTATTTTTTACAACAAGCCTGGAATATTTCACTGTAAGCAGAATTCATATTACTATATTTATTTTATGTTATGTATGTATTTATTTAATAGTTACCCTTTTTCTTTTCCTTCAAAAATCTCCATATAACTTTTCCTATCCAAAATAAAATAAAATAATAATAATAATAAATCAAGCATATTTGTACTGAAGTCCCTTTACTTTTTATTTCTGTGCTGTTTACATGTTGTATCTTTCTTTCAAAACTCTTGCTCACTCCTAAAACTATGCTGTACTCTGGAACAGATATTTCTGGAGTCTGAAGAGAAGAAGTAAAAAGAAAGAAGGGAATGGTCAGTATATCATAATAGATGCTTTATGCCTTCTAACTTTTCATGCCACGGTAATGTGTCTTTGAAAAAAAAAAAATCAATTCTGATATTTTTCTATAACAATTTTAGGTTATCACCAGAGTGCTAATAGAAATTGCTAACACTGCTTCACAACCAAACAGTCTTGGTGAATTAAGTACCCACCACATATTTTAGTTGTGCATGTATGTATGTAAATGAACCTAATGATGAGGAAGCTGTACCATCTAGGGAAAAACTGGAAAGCCCTGGAAATTTCTAAAAATTTGAAAGAAGTAAGTTTCCATATAGCTATGTCTCAGAAGCATTTTACTTCTATTTTCTATTTCACAGCAGTACTCTCTCCCTTCTTTCAAATCTGTTAAATACTTCACAAAATTGTTTAGAAATAAAACATGAGAGGAACTTGATGAAACTGGCAGAAGACCAGTTTAGCGCAGAGGGAGAAATGGTCTTTCTACAACAAAGTGTGAACATCTGGAGCTGGTAGAGACAAATGGCCAGAGACAAATGAAACAACAGGTTCAGAAGGATGCTAAACTCACTCATGGGCAACAGATTTAAGAACAGAGTAAAGGCAGTAAGTAAGGAGGTGTCCTGTCATTGACAGTGCAGGTGTTGTCGTGAAGCCATCTCTGAGAGGAACCCAACTGCAGTGCTTTTCCCAAAACACATAGTACTGGCCCAGATGGGACTCTGGCGTTTCTCAGGTTCTTAACACATATGTTTTGGCAAAGGAAACCCAAAAACCTTCCTGTCAAAAATACAAAGTAGCCAGACCCATGAACCCTAAAGCAGTTGTAGTGGGTTTACATGGCAATGTTTTGGTAGTAGGGGGCTGCAGGGGTGGCTTCTCTGAGAAGAAACCAGAAGCTGCCCCATGTTAAATAAGAGTGAGTTTCAGCCAGGTACAAAGGGGCCTCCTGCTGCCCAGAGCCAGACCAATAAGTGATATTGTTTGCACCTCTGTGAGAGTAGATTTAAGAAAGTAGGGAAAAAAAATCTGCTGCCGGACCTGTAGCCTGTGTAGGGGAGCCCACGCAGGAGCAAGAGGTCTGGGGGGAGCTGCCACCCGTGGGGGACCCGTGCTGGAGCAGTTTGCTCCTGGGGGATGGACCCCATGGTACAGAGCCGTGTGGGAGCAGTTCCTGAAGAGATGATGCCTGTGGGCAGCCCCCACAGGCTCAGTTCAGGAAGGACAGCATCCCGTGGGAGGGACCCCACAGGGAGCAGGGGCAAAGAGTGACCATGAAGGAGCGGCAGAGACAAAGTGACAGGGACTGACTGCTGCCCCCATTCCCCTTTCCGCTGCACTGCTTGCGAGGAGAAGGTGGAGTAGGGTGGATGGGGAGAAGGTGTTTTTTGGTTTCTTTACCTTGTTTCTCACTTCTCTAGCTTATTATTAAGAGACAATACATTTTAGTAACCTCCCTATGCGGAGTCTGTTTTCCCTGTGACAGTAATTGTTGTGTGATCTCCTTGCCTGTATCTCAACCCTTGAGCCCTTTGCTTCATATTTTCTACCTCTTTCACTTTGAGGAGGGGGAGTGAGAGAGAGGTTGTGGCGGGGATCAGCTGCCCACCTGGGTAAAACCACCACAGCATTTTGCTGAACTTGTAAAAGACTAGCTGATTTTATTTAAAGCCTTTCTTAGCCATTTCCAGTCTCCAAAGGTGGGAGGCAGAATTTTGAGTGGTAGGATAATTCAGACAATAGGAGACCTGTTTTTCTAAAGTCAATACCAATAAATAAATAAATTATATTTCAAATTGTGTTTCAAAAAAATATTTCCAGAATGTATGTGAAACAGCCTTCAAAATGGTGTCACTAAGTTTAGCTACTTTGAAATGTTTATTGATGATTTTATGAACAGGGTTATGTAACAGGCTCCCTATAATGTTAGAGGAACGGACTTGATGACCCAGAAAGGCATACATAGACTTCTGGCAATTGAAATGAGCTTTTTAACAGGGAAAGTAACACTTCTAACAACAGTCTTTCCATTTAACAAATTATTACCAGCTCTCCTAACAAGAGGAGTAAACCTTGAGAATAATCTCTCTCCCACAACAAAGAAACACTAATTGCAATAGTGTAGAAATATTTGTTTGTTTGTTTGTTCATTTGCATTAAAAAAAAAAAGAAAAATGCAATGCCCTCTAAATTTCAGACAGACTGGAAATGAATTTCCCTTGATACAACAACAATTGTTTTGAAATGAATATAAAGTATCACAAGAACAAAATAGCCAATCCTTGGCCTCCTCTCACTCTATTTATTTTTTTATTTACCTATTTATTTCCTTCTTTGAGGACTCCCTTGCTCTTCAAAAGAAGAAAACTGGGATCCATATTTGGGAACATTTATGCAAGACATTCAACGGTGAAGTCCCACTGAAGTCATAATAAATTCTCAGACATGCATATAAGGCCACAACTCTGATTATTTTTCTCTGTATGCTGGTATGCAAATTTGTAATTCTATTTGTAATGTCGGTCTTAAATTACCATCTGAATAACTGCATTAGTAAAAGAAAACTAACAGTTCAGTCTGAAAGTCAACACTCCCACACTGTTCTGAGATTACTTTAAACCTCTGACTTGCAACAGATTGCAACAATGGGAAATGAGAGAACAACTGGTCCTTGCTTGTCAGCACTGCTGGCAAAGAAAGCTTCCTCCATAAACACTTGCCCTAACAGGATCACTCTTGTAATTAGGGGAAATTACTTTAGAACCAGAGTTACAGATATTTGGGCTACCATGTGCTATATGGGCTAATTTGGAAGCACTATTAAGGCATGAGGGAAAAAAATAAATAAATAAATAGAGAGATAGAGAGAGAGAGAGAGAGAAAGAGAGAGAAGAGAATTTGCTCATCAAGGATTTTTTACAACTGGAGCCTATATAACCTTATTAATTGTGTAATCAAAATTCTGATTATTTTATTCTGGATTTGGGAAAGTAAAAACACACAGGTATTTAACAAACATATTCCTTATTGTTATTCCCTCTTGCACCTACAAAGTTAAATGTGGTGATAACTCTGGAAAAAAAGAAAAAAAAAAAAAGAAGAAAAAAAAAAAAGTGAACATTGCCATTAATAAGCACAGTCAGCTGCCCAATAGCCTGCTTTGTTCATCAAGTAAACAGTCATTTCAACAGGGTGGCCAGACCTGTGCTATGGTTGAGCTCTGATAGCAGAGGGAAAATCCAGCTGTAAGCTGTCATGCAGTGTCTATGTTACAAACATTGACACTGTGGTAGGCAAACTCAGACCTGTTCCTGAGCAGAGAGCTTAGGTACACCTGCAACACAGCCAAGGCAGTGGGGAGCACCATGGGTAGTGGAAAACCCACCTAAGTAGTTGCTGAGAGATCTTTACAAGCCAAACCCATCAAGATGCTCAGTACAATGATAAGCTCCAGGGTGATAAGCTCCAAGGAGCAGTAATCAATAAGATCATTGTCCTCAAAACCAAAGGCAAAGCAGTAATCTTTTCTGCTGGATGCTGCAGGGAACATTAGAACCAAGCCAAAAAGCATGGCCACACCTGACAAAAAGGTCTGTGCTTCTGCTGCTCTCCTTTTTAGGGTCCCATCCAAAAGTGCCCAGCAAAGTGCAACATTTTAACAGTGACATTGGAAGAAAAAAGCTCCTGGCCAACAATACAGGTGATTTTCTAAAATACCTTAAATGAAAACCCTGAATCCAGTCTTTCAGACCAGCCCTGCCATTGCAGAGGTGAATGAAGCCTTAAGAATCACATTTATCATCTCATGGCACATCAAATTCAGGAAGATTTTTTTTTGCTTCCCATTTTTATAGTATGAGGAATTGTACTGAGGAGGTTTGCAACTCTTTTTAATTCCAGCAAGTGCTTAGCTATGCGCACGTGAAGAAACACTTGTGGAGAAAACTCTTGACGTTGTTCTGACAGTGGTTTCTCAAATTCCTAGAAAAGCTGGAATAACCTTGTTTATAATACCTCACATGCACTTAACTTTATGGGTTAGGATGTGCATAATTAAGCCAAAGAAATTGTTATCTTCACTTACATTTGTCATTATAACCTCAAACATAAAAAAGCAGTCTTCTTTTAAATTGCATTGAAATGTTTAAATTTAATCTAATGTTGGGGTTAAAGGGAAATAGATGGGAAGGAAGGAATTACTGTTATCCAGAGGCCAGTGACTCAAGCAGATTTCTTAACTGGTCTCAGAAGAGTAGTCTCAAACTGGGAATTACCAGTCTCAGGTACTCAGCTGGCATTGAATGCAGTGGGCGTTGAGACCAATGGGAAATAACAACTAAGAGTATATCCCCATTAGCAACTTATTTAAGTCAAAAATGCATTTCTGAATTGACTCCAAGTTGTTCTCACTTGCCACACTTCATTTAACATCTCAAGCACATGAACACCATTTCTTCTGGATGAAAATTAACTGGAAGATGGGCTCCATGAATTCACCTAACAAGAATTTCATAATCCATTGCCAAAGCAACATTATTTTAATTTAGTTTTAGTCCATATCTTCATTTTACAAATTTCAGTTTAAATATGCATTTTATTTAACATCACAATTAGCATTGAAAATGTATTTTTCCTCTAAAAGATAAAAATAAATATATATATAAAAAAGGTGTGTTTTTTTTTTTTTTTTTTTTGTTAGTTTTTCCTGTAAAAGTTCCAAAACCTCCAAAACCTGCGGAAGCTGGAAATCTGTCTCAGCTTCACCCAATAAACAAGAAAGCTCTCTCACATAACATATACCCATGCAAGGTCACTGTCAGTTGTTGTGGGAAAGTTAACTGATATATTTATTATAATTTTCAAAATGTAATGTGAATTTCCTACAGTATTTGAAAGCTTGGGCTGGATAGTGCACATCAATCTAAAACTGACCAGGACTTCATAAAAGATCTATATTCTTTCCTGTTACTGCCCAGACACAGATACCTGAGCATTAATGCCATAAAGGTATTCTTGTAATGACCATAAGCCCTGATCTTATTCTAGCTTGCATAAAACCAATTTCTTGCATACTCTCAATACCATCTATTATTGTACAAAGTTTTGCTGGCAGCTTCTCCTTCTCAATGCATCTCTCCACTGAGTTCGTTCCTCTGTGGCTGCTGCTTTTCTCTCCCCTTGAAACATTTTACAATATGCTTGAAACTCCAAATCCTCTCTTACTCAAACAGCTGAGCATTGATTGTTTCAGTATTGGAGTTTTTAAATAATGGACTACAGGCTCAAAACCTCAGAGATGTCCTAGTCACAAATCTCAGGGTGGACTGACCTGGCTTAGTTTAAACATCAGGTATGTCAAAACGTAGAGGTGGTCCCAGTCAATTCCACTAACACTGGAAATAAAGAAAGGACTGTGCAGAGTCCTACCCACAGCCTGATTTATCTCTTTTGCCATCTTTCTACGATCTTTGCTCTGAGCATCAGCATTTGCTAGCTCCTGCTGTACTGCACAACACACTTCTGTGCCCAAAACCTCCCTAGTCCAATGTCCTCAGAAGCTCCAGCTCCACATGGGTCTCTGGCGACCTTGTGTGCAGTCATTTCAGAAAGGGCCACAGCCGTGAGATGGCTTCTGATGTGCTAAGGAGCTGTGCAACCACCTGAGCCGCCAGCGAGGCTGAAGGTGCAGCTCCAGCAGCAGAGCATACAAGGGGAGCAGCTGCTTATTCAACAGCAGCTGCAGAAGCAATAGATATGGAAAGAGCCAGTCAAGTTGCAAAAGAAGCTTCTGTTGTTTTAGCAGAATGCTGCAAGCTGATCTTCTCCAGTTTAGTGGCATATGTGTGTAGTGATAAGGAAAAAAAATACAGAGAGGGCATGGGAAAGAAATCACTTGAAAATCTCAAGAGGTATTTCATGTTCTGTATGTCTATGTGATATAAAAACTCTGTCTTTTTAAAGCCTACTCCTAAATGAAGAGTACAGACTATGTTTCCCCCTCTGAGCTGAGTATACACAATGTTCTGTGGCAGGAGTCACACACATTAGTCAGAAAGACGGGATAATTTTGAGCACAGCAACTTCAGACTCATTCTTGTTTTTCCTAAACCAAAATGAAAAACAGTAAATTCAGAAATCAGTCTGTAAGGCTTAACAACTGTCTTTGTAGGACAACTAAAGTAGTGTTATCTTTCAGTTTCTTAAGACTAAATAATAATAAATAAATAAATAAATAAGGCAGTTTGGGGTTACTAGAAAATCTGTCATTTAAAAATCTGTTGTAGTTTTGTTTCCAGTTTCATGCACTTTTCTTTCAGGAAACAAAAACAGATACCTGTTTCACCAGGACATTTTATATCATTTGACCTTGTCATTAAAAATAATAATACTAATAAAATATAGCACACAACACATTTGCAGTTATTGACTGCCTCAGTAATTCTTAAAAATTATCTTCTGTCCATTGAGACAAACTTGTATGTAAACTTGGCTTAGGGATATTTGTAGGCTACATTGTTGTAGGATTAAACTTCCAATGAATAATTCAAATTACTAATTTACCCCAAAATGTAGTCAAATCAAAATCCAGAAATACATTTTCCTCATTCCCCCAGTAGCCTGTTTATTTTATTCTTTGCTTCTCATTATGGCAATATTACTTCAAAGCCAAAAGACTTTTATGTATCAGGCATATTACAATGTGTTCAAGTTAACCAAACAGCCCAACCTCACATGTCAGTAATTCAGGAGAAAATGAAATCTGTTGGATACCCGGTGGCAATTCAGAGTATAAGGCTCTCATCCAAATTTATTGCCATGGCCAGAAAAAAAAAAAAAAAAAAAAAAAAAAATGACCAAGCACAGGCAGGATACACCAAGGGCAACATATTTTGTGTGTGTGGAAGGGCAATTTAATTTGTCTTAGCTTTTTATGAATTGCAAGTATAGATGTATTTGCACAAAAATACATGAACATTCTAAAGCAATTAATTAAGCATGCAATTTATATGAAAACAATTTATTGTTGGACATTATCTAGGCATCCAAAATGCACATGCAATTTCCGTGCCTTCTAATTTGTGGACATAATTTATTTTGATAGTGCAATTAGAAAACTCAATTAATTAACTTCTGTCTTTCTACAAGAAGCAAGGCAAATTCAGCAGCCAAGATGTCAAAGCTATCAGGAAAAAAAAAAAAAATAGGAAGAAGGAAGGATGGAAGGAAGGAAGGAAGGAAGGAAGGAAGGAAGGAAGGAAGGAAGGAAGGAAGGAAGGAAGGAAGAAGAAGAAGAAGAAGAAGAAAGAAAGAAAGAAAGAAAGAAAGAAAGAAAGAAAGAAAGAAAGAAAGAAAGAAAGAAAGAAAGAAAGAAAAAGAAAAGAATGAGATGCTGCACACAACACTGAAAATAAAAGTTCCAGGCAAACAAAGCTTCTACATACCAAAATAGAGAAAACAAAAATCCTGATTTTAGGGAGTGAAAGTGAGACTAAAGTGTGTCGCTTTAAATCTCATGGTGGGAGAAAGAATATAGTCAATGCCAAATCTCAGAAACATGAATGTAACAAATAAAGGGGAAAAGATCTATCTCAGAGCAAACTAATGATCTCACCAATTCAGAAATGTTTTATGTGGTTCTCATTAGAGCTTATTGGATCATTTTCAGCTAAATATATTTTCATTGAAATAAATATTTCATAGAAGCTGGAACATTTCACTAAGCTATATTGATAACAATGTGGTTTTCAACTGGAGAAAGAACAAGTAGGACACCACCAAAATAAAAACTGCAATTTTTGCTATCAAAACATGGACTTTTCAGCATAGCAATGTGTATGAGAAAATAACATAAAATAAAACTAATTTAAATAAAAATAAATAATAAAAAATGAAATGAAATGAAATGAAATGAAATGAAATAATAAAATAAAATAAAATAAAATAAAATAAAATAAAATAAAATAAAATAAATCTAGGTTTAGTGACATTACTTAAACTAAAGTTAACTGGAAGTGCTGGCAGTTTTCTGAAAATAAAATTGTCAACTGTCAACCTATTCTGATCCTGCCCTTTGATTCTTTCTCATGCAATGAAAAACATTTGGATTCCAACTTAGCTGGTGAGGCACACACCTATACCTGCAGTATTGCTGACCTCTCTCAGCCGTTATCCCAAGCTCCCCTCTTATGGTCCTGCCTCAGGGATTGTACTAGTCTTATGAAGTGTAGGAAAACATACTTTTGCAAGAAGTGCACAGATATTTTTGGAAGAGCTTATCATATCGTCCAAACTATGAATGTTCTTCAAAATAAATAAATAAATAAATAAATAAATAAATAAATTTTAAAAAGTCTTTAGCATGTGCGTTGATGAAACCATCCCATTTCATGTAAGTATTTCAGTCAACAGTATCCAATCTGGAAACTATGGTAGATCACAGTTACTTACAGTAGTCTCAGCTTATACAGAGTTAAGATTCAGAGAGGATAATGTTGTTTTGAAATGCTTGATGAAGATCTTCATGAAAGTATTCATAGAATCATGGAGTTACAGAATGGTTTGGGTTGGAAGGGACCTTAAAGATCACTTAATTCCAATCTCCCTGCTACAGGCAGGGACACCTCCCACTAGACCAGCTTGCCCAAGCCCCGTCCAACCTTATTCTCTTCAATAGACAGGAGAGCTACCAGTATGAATAGATGACACCTATACAAACATGTAAGAGCTGGATAGAGAGTCCCCCACCTCCCCTTCCATCCCCCAGTGCCCTTTTAAAAAAGCAGTTTTCTTTCATGCTTTCCAGTTAACTCTTCTGTAAGTGTCCCCTGCATGGTAATTCCTCACAGCCTTTGGAGGCTGAAAAACATCCTATTACAAACAGAAGGACAACTACTTGTGTGTGATTGTGTCTGCAGCACACACCAAGGCTACCAAGTCTCTCCTCTGAGCCTCATTTCTAGCAGTGTAGGTTGCTGAAATTATAACATTCCAACATTAAACATCCAACAAAACCATTAGTGTTTTTATTAATGATATCATTCTAACTTGAAATCCTGTGCTGCTCATCCCTCTCAGCAGCATGTGCAAAACAGATTTACAGTGTTTTTAAAAAGGATGGACTGTTCAGGTTCTTGTTTACTCTTGTCAAGGACTAAACACATTGCAGTATTTTCTCATTAAAATTCATGCTAAAACAATCTAAAGAAAATATACTTTTTTTTTTTTTTTGAAGAATCTGCATATCTTGGAACTCAAGGAGATATAGTTCATCCTCCT
Source organism: Heteronetta atricapilla (assembly GCA_011075105.1). Lineage (NCBI taxonomy): Eukaryota > Metazoa > Chordata > Aves > Anseriformes > Anatidae > Heteronetta > Heteronetta atricapilla. Next base: position 31,163,930 of record CM021763.1, on the reverse strand, counting down.
TGACTTTTCAGCTACAAATCATGCTGTGATAAAAGTGTCCAAGACAACAACTGCAAACAATTGACTTTAAAAATAAAAAACAAAAATAGATGTGGAACATATAACCTAGGGTTAGAAGAATTCCTCTAGTTCAGTCTCCTGTTCCAAAACAACAACAACAACAACAAAGTTCATACAGTGGAAGAGGAGAAGGCTCAGGTGTCTCTCACTAGCAGCTCTCTGGAACAAAGGGTCATACTTTCTGACTTTGACCACAGGGAATGGGGTCATAAACTATTGATTGCAGTAGACTCCTAAACAGAGTTTTCTCTTGTGAACCTCATTTCTGCATGCTCAGACAGAGAGTTAAAGGGGTTATGGTAGAAATTATGTTTCATTTATTTATTGTGTTTGGGAGATATAGTGTTGCAGATGTTTTGTTTTGTTTTCAGTTTGTTTTTCTTGGGCCAATAAAACATGGAAGTTTATGGGAGGAAAAAAAAAAAAAGTACATAAGTACATTTCTCTAAAGCATTTTAGATGAGTTTCAGAGGGGTGTTTTGCATGTGTTCAAATTAGTAAAGTTAGAGATAGACATATTTTCAAAAGTGGTTACCATAAACTTCTGTGCATTTAAGGTCAGACCAAGAATTCTTACAGTTCGATATAATGGCCGTAACACATGTAATGACACCTTATAAAAGTAATATGAAGAAGTGAAATGTAAGATCATAATAAAACGTGTTCTTGTTAGATCTGTTATATTATAAAAAGGCATTTCAAATGGCTGATATTGACATTAAATGATGTAGGATAGAAAATTTTCAGAATAATAGAATTGCTCTAATTCATACATCTGTATGTTTAAAATTAAAATGCATGTGTCAGTGTAAAAAAAAAAAAAAAAAAAAAAAAAAAAAAAAAGATGACTAAGCAGGGGATAACAGATATATAGGGTTTTCAGTATTCCATACAGATTTAGGGAATTTATGAGTACACAAGCAAGCAGAGCCATCTCATAACTCTGCCCACCCAATCTGGCTGATCAAATGTAAGGCAACCTGAGTTCAGAAGCTGTTTCTCTGCACTAACCTTATACTGCAAACAGACAAATTCGCCCTGTACTGAGCAGGTCTAATTAGCCACTAGGCAGGGAACTTCTCTAATAAAATGATAGGACTTCCACATCAGAGATGTCTGAGATAACAGCTAGTTCAGATTACAGGGAAATGGCTAATGCATCTGTCTACATCCATCCATATGAGAATACCTTTCAGTAATACATTTCAGTAATAAGGATGTTTCACAAGTGAGAAGACAGATCCACTTTCAACCTTGAACCTGCTTTGGTTACAGTCATACCTTTTATTTTCATGAGGAATATCACTGGCATGCAAATCATCCTGTCAACATGTCCAGCAGTTCAGAAAAACCCTAAGAACACCTTAAATTGCATAATGATCAGTGCTGGACCTGTTCCTTTTCAGTGTGTTTTGAACAGCTCCTATCTCAGAACTCACTCTTCAGGCTGATTGATGACTAAAAACCACACTGCATGGAAAAAAAAAAAAAAAAAAAAAAAAAAAAAAAAAAAAAAAAGAGGTCTTTAAAGGAAGATTCAACACCTAAGCCAGGATGTTTCATTTGAAAACCCACATATTTGATGAGAGATACACTCTACAAGAGTTCCTTTGTGGTCATCTGTGGGCTGGATCTTGGCATGTGTTCAAGAGAACACAAATTCCACAGATACACACTCAGTATCCATACAAATTAAAGGGGTAACTGATACAAGAAGAACAAAGTGAAACAAACTGGCACCTGCCCAGGATTGTGGTGGATTTGTCTACACTGAATACTGCCAAGGAATCTTTAATGACTGAAGGCAGTAAAGTACATGATTTAAGGCTGGGGTGGCACAACACAGCATTCCCCCACACCCAACTCCATGGTAAGGTTTGAACTCAGTGCTAACCGAAAGAGGATGCTCCCAATTACCAATCAAACTCGGAAGTGCTTTGGCAGTAAGTGAACCCATGTTAGACTTTTAGGACTAGGTCATGAGTTAATTGTATAACTGGGAGCCATTTAGTGTAGGAGTAGTGGCTCACAGAGTTAAACTCTTCCTCCAGGAGTATTTCATCCTATGAACTGTGTCCACCCCAGCAGAAACTATCAACACAGTTAGTCAATTGCCTTCTGTTCTGTTCCTCTTCATCTGCCAGGACAAGGAAGGTGTGTCTCTGCAAAACAAGTGCAGGAACAATATTTAATGGAAGGAAAGGAAAAAAAAAGATTTTCCTTTTGTTCCTTTCAAATTTTGCAGGTACTCAGGCATTCAGAATATGTGCTTTATTTGTTAAATTAAATACAGTCACTACATTTCCAAATGGTGTAAGTTAATTGCAGCTCCACTGATTTTGTTTTTGTGCTGCAGATTGATCTCAGCTGGATGTGGCTATCTACTGATGTCATTCTTGTATATCCTGCTGGTGCTCTACCACAGCTCTGATCATGAGCTCAGATTTTGAAACTGATCCTTATTTATGCTCAGCAATAGGAAGCACATCACTTCTTCTTACCCTGTGGAACATGTACCTGGCTCCTTGAATAACTCTAATACTTTCTGGGACAAGCATTAGTTGGATGCAAGAAACTCTGAGTTCATCCATTCACATGCTGACAAGACCTGATACTCAGAGTTTGGGAAAGTTGGCAAAATCCATACTGAACTGGAGGAAGAACAGGAGGAGCACTTGCTGGAAAAAAAAAAAAAAATAAAAAAAAAAGAGTTCCAACTCATATGAGAGAAAAAGAGAAAAAATAACATTTGTTCATCAAGAAAAAAAAAAAAAGAAAAAAAAAGAAAAAAAAACAAACTCACATTTAACCAAGGATAAGTCTGCCAACTTCAGTGCAGAGAAAAAGTGGCCATGTCTTTCTGTTGTAGAGAGAAAGGAGGAGGATTGAAGGTGAATAAATATAAGAAGCAGAAAATTTAGCGTGGCATAACCATGAAAATTAATGCTGGAAGCAAAGAGAGGGACAAAAAGGATCTGAAGAAGTACTGATAAGGTTCAAGAGGAAGAGTTATAAAACTGTACATGAAGAGGAGAAAATGAGGGGAAAAACTGTAATAAAGAGAGCAAAGGCAGGAAAACCCACTTTAAGTAAAACTGTTGTTTGCCATAGGATCCAGGAATAGATCATGTAGATATAATAGATCATCCCCCCAGCCCCAGCAAAGCAATGTCAAATCACAATCATTACATTTCACCTAAGAGAACATTGACATTAAAAGACACACACAGACAGAAAAGCAATCCATAGGAAATTACATGGGTTTTTCACATGAAAGAATTTTTTTGTATAGGCCTTTGTACATAGCATGGAGTAATTTCACAGAAGAAAAAAAAAGAAAAAAAAAAAAAAGGAAAAAAAAAAAAAAAGGAAGTTAAGTGTGAAAGTGGTAACTTTAATTGCTCATTTGCTTTAAATCTAAAGTTGGTGTGGAAAAGGAATGAGTTATGAGCTTGTGCTCCCAAAATGTGTCATCTGAAATCTGAATAATGTGGCAATTCAAGGATTAACAGAAAGGAGGTTTCTGTTCCAAGACTGGGGAGTAACAAAGGAAGTAGACAAAGTCGGGTCTGCACCTGTAGGAAATCAAGTGTGAGGTCTGGTTACTGCACCAGCATGGGAGCAGCTTGGCTCACTAGGTTAATGTGGTGCTGACCATCACTGCTGAATAAGAAAGATTAAACAGCTAGACTAATGCCTACATTTCCCAAAGCACCGATATTTTCCTGGTCACTTAGCCCTCCAGTAAGTACCATATATAGCCTATGTTAAGAACTTTTACATCCAAATAAATTATGTAATTGGTGTCAAGTAGTTATTCCTTTATATGGTGGGTGAGAGGAGTTTGTATTCTATGAAGGCTACAAATAATCAACCTCTCATGAACTATACATATCACTAAATATAAGACTGCTGTCTTTAATTGTGTTTACAAAGACTAGTTGCCTGATTATGAATGAACAGTGAACAATTACATCAAAAGCCAAGACTATTCTGCAGCTGTGGAGATGGGTGGAAGAAGCTATAAATCACAAGCTGATGACTGCCTGATGACAATGCTTTTCTGTGTAGGTTGAAAGTGAAAGGAAGAAAGCACCACCTGTAGCCCTAATACTTCAGATGCAGAAAATCTCAAATAAAATAAAATAAAATAAAATAAAATTCTGTTGTAATGCAGAAGTGCTATCATTTAAACAGAGAAGACAGAGTTGAACCTTCAGATAGCACACTATCTCACACAATTGTTAGAGAGAAAGTTCAGTGAGTCATTTTGCAGGTCAGTACTGAAGAACAACTAGAAAATGGAAAAAAAAAAAAAAAAAAAAGAAAGAAAAGGGAAAAAAATGTTCAGTAGTGGCATTTTCTGCCTTTTATACACTTTTAGAGGAAAACAATACATGAATGCAGCAGGGCCAGAGATGGAAGATGTGAAAGGGTGAAGGGTGGATGCTGGCCCCAGAAAAAGCAGCTTCCAAAACTTTTTAAATACTTTTCGTTAGACAGGAACAAAATCCAGTTTCCTCAGATAGATTCAGGGACAAATTTGTTCAATTCATTACATTACCCTGCATTGGAGGGGAAAATAAAATAAAATAAATAAAATAAAATAAAATAAAATAATAAAATAAAAGTTATATTAAATTTTGAACAATGTGGAGAAATGGAAATATTAATAGTATACTCAAAATATGTAAATTGCTTTTCTAAAAGAAAGAATATAGTTCATCTTAGGTCATTTAATATATTTATTTATAATATATTATCATTAGAGTTTAGGCATGGATATTATGGTTCATGATCAATAACTAGTTAATAGTACATTTCTGTGCTTAAAGTGGATAGTGCTAGGCACATATTTTCAGCTCATAATTGATGCTGCCCCAAACAGCTTTCTATACACTGTTCCTGTCTATTTTTCATCAATTGGCTATTCAATTCCATGCATACATTACTATGTGCATGCACAGAAACAGGTTCAGCTGTTTAGAAGACTCCTAAAAATGAATGTTTTCAACTTCAAAATAGTAGTTTTAAAACATTTCCAAGATGTCTGAAGAAATAACATTTATGTTGTTCTGTATTAAGTACTTTTTTCCTTTGTATTTTACTGTATGGTATCTTAGCACAGTAACAGAAGGTTGTCATGACGGGCTACAGTAATTCAGAATGTATGATGTAATTGCAAAAATTCTGCAGTCCTTAAAAGCAAATTAATTGTTCAGTTTTTCCATTATGATCTCATTTTACAGATGGAACTGTGAAGCAGTGACAGAGTAATTAGATTGCCTCAAACCACACAAGTATATGGCAGAATCAAGGACTGAACTCACTGACTGTTCATTCCTCTGCCCCATCATATGGCCAGCCTCCTCTACAATAATGTCTCTGCTTGAACGAACTATCCTGGCAATCGGCTGAAAATGTCTCTGCTATATGGACTGGACTTTTCTCTCTTTCCTCCATTTAGGAATTTAATTACACTATTTATTGAATGAGGTATTTGCACATGAAAGTCAGTGATTTGGATCAGCTCCTGTCCAACAAATACCTAGGGAACTTATCTGCAACTCAGCAGTATTTGAATTTTCTTTCACTTTCTTTGCTTATAAACTATGTTGTTTGGGGATTATATTTATAAAACAAACAAACAAACGATAATAACAAAAACCTGTATAGCCTTTCAATATAAACAAGTTCAAAGGAATGTAATTAGTACTTGTCTTGTGTGGGGCTCGTTTTTGCTGTTTGGCTGGTTTGGTTTTTGTCATATCCTTCATTCAGACATAAATTTCACAGGATTTTCACAGTGCCAGTTTATAAGCAAATAAGCAAGCCAAAAATAAGGCATTTTTTTGGTTACTCCCTTGGGAAATCATTATTGTTCTCTTCCCTAGTAATGTTCACTAGAAACTCAAAGAGGGCAACCTTCATAGGTGGCTTAAAGGTGAAGCAGGCAAGATACCTGAAGGACAACCCTTTACTGAGCAAGAAGATGAAACCTGGGTGCTGACCAGTAATGTTCTGAGTATACATTGTCATGAAATAGAGATGATGTATATGAGTTACGTGAGTTCTCTTGGCTTCAGTTCTGATAGCAGTACTGTCCATGCATTTACTGGGGATGTATGAACATTTCAGTTAGGACTTCAGAGGTACTTTACATTAGGAAGAACTGGGGAGAAGGAGGGTGGGGGTCAGCAGAGCAGGTCTCTTAAGCTTTAAATTCTGACAATTTTTTTTTTTTATTTTTTTTTTTTTATTCACAAGGAATATAGAAATTCAGTTTTTTGGGGGGTAAGCACAATTCCAGCAAACCCTGTTAGCATTAGCTAACTATGCAGAGAAGTGGAACAGTTTGCTGTATTTTACCTGGTGCCAGACTGCAAAGGGAATTTTGGGTTGGTCTTTGCACACATGTTAACGTTTCTATAGTGGCAGGCATGGGAAATACCATAACATTGAATTTCTAAGGGTGCTTTGTTTATATTTCTTTTCTTACTAAGTGAAGTAATGGCAATGTTGATGATTCTGTTTGTGACATTTTGCCCTGATGCAAGCAAGCTCTCTGAAAGTAAGAACCTCTGCACTAGGTGACTTTTTCTTCCTTCTATTCTTTAGCCAGTTATTTTGAGCATAGTGACCTCCTTGGAGGTAATCACATATGTTGAGATCACATAATTATAGAATCATAGACACATAGAATGTCCTGGTTTGGAAGGGACAACAAAGATCGCCTAGTTTCAACCCCCCTGCCATGGGCAGGGATGCCATGCACTTGCTCAGGGTCTCATCTAACCTGGTCTTGAACACCTCCAAGGATGGGGAATCCACAGCCTCTCTGGGCAACTGGTTCTGGTGCCTCACCAACCTCTGGGTGAGTAACTTCCTCCTAAATTCAATTTCGAAGTTTCCTCTCTTTTAGTTTAAAACCATTACTCCTTGTCCTGTCATTATCCGATTGAGCAAAGAGTTGCTCTCCATCTTTTTTATAAGTCCCCTTCAAGTACTGAAAGGTTGCAATGAGGTCACCCTAGAGTCTTTCCTTGTGTAGGCTGAACAGCCCCAGCTCTCTCAGTCTGTCTTCATAAGAGGGAGCTCCAGCCCTCTGGTCATCTTTGTGGCCCTCCTCTGGACCCACTCTAACAGGTCCACATCTTTCTTGTGCTGGAGACTTCAGACCTGGATGCAGCAATCCAAGTGGGGCCTCACAAGGACAGAGAAGACGGGGACAATCCCCATGCTTGACCTGCTTGACCTCTTTTGATGCAGCCCAGGATGCAGTTGGCCTTCTGGGCTACAAGCACACACTGCTGGCTCATGTTGAGCATTTCATCCATCAGAACCCCAAGTTCTTCTCTGCAGGGCTATTCTCAGTGAGTTCTTCTTTCAATCTGTACTCAGGTCTGGGATTGCCCTGGTCCAGGAGCAGCACCTTGCTCTTGGACTTTTTTAATCTCATTAGGTTCACATGAGTCTACATCTCAAGCTTGTCCAAGTCCCTTTGGTGGCATCCCTTCCTTCCATCATATCAATCGCACCACTCAGCTTGTTGTCATCTGCAAATCTGCTGAGGGTACACTTGATCCACCTTCCTATGTCATTGATACAGGTATTAAACATAAAAACTTTGGAAAGGGCTTGTACACTGTTTTCAGCCACTTGTAATAGCAAACTGGTAAGAATACTTCTAAACAAATAAGGACATCTAAGAAAATAGTCTGCATGAACAGTATTTTTCCTTTTCTACTCAGCCCTTATTTGAGTCTCTTTTGTTTCTGTAAAATAAGACAAATTGTCAACATATCTTGTTAGATTAAATATTTAATATGATTTTATAAAAACACCCTTTTTTAGCAGAATCTCAATTTTATTGATCTTAAAAATATTTGGAACTGCTTTTTTATAGTTAGAAAATGAGAAAAAGGTGAGGAGGCAGATGTTTTTTTTCCGTGTATGACAGGCCCACAGCAGTAACTAACTAGCTTAAGCCCCTGCTAGGCAGCATTTTCAGTCTTTGAGATCCTCCATATTTCTAGAAGATAGTTTCCAATTTCCTTTTATTTGAGCCTGTATATCAAAGGCCACACCTGAGTGATTTCTATAATTAAGATCTCTGAAACTCTGATTCATGTTGATCTTTCAGCCTTGGACCTTTCATGCTCCATAATTTCTTTCCTAAAACATGTCTCCCAGAATTGAACACATAAGTTCCAGTTATGTTCCCACTGATGTCCAACATTTACCAGTTTTTATTCCCAGGTTCTCTGTGTCTGTCTTTATACTCCATCTAAAGACTGTTCAAATAGCTTTCGGTGTATATGATTAACACTGTTTCCCAATGTACTTTTTTTTAAAACTCCCTACAATTCACATGTTTGTTAGGCTTTTCTATTTTTAAGCCTACTGGTATATCTTTTTGCCTTCAGTCAAGTAGATGACCTAAAAAAAATTCAAATATATCTTTCTTTTTTTCTTTTTTTTTTTTCTGTTTTTTCTTCTCTTTTTGCAACAAATCAAATTTTGGGGGATAGTAAGAGCACTTTTTGCTTAGTTATTAGTAAGACTTATTTCTATACTATGTATGTTGAGTATGTATATTCGCAATGAGACTAGTCAGATTCACTCTGCAGAATTTGAAGAAAAAAAAAAAAGAAAAAAAAGAAAAGCCTAATAAAAGCTTGGTAAAGCATATATTTGTGTATATATATATATATATATATAAAAATAACCAGGCTTTAAGGGAGTATCTGTTTACACAAGGTAGTGCTAAGCCCAAAAAGTTAAACATGATATGAAAACCGATTATCTGCTATTTAGAAACTATGAGATTAAAAAAAAAAAAAAAAAAAAAAAAAAAAAAAACATAAATAGCAGTGAAGTTAGAGGGCATTGCTAAGAGTCCACTCAATCCCACTGTTCATGTCATCATGTCAGATGTTAAAAAGGACTGATCCCAATACTGACCCCTGAAGAACACCACTCGTCTCTTGTCTCCACCTGGGCACTGAGCCATTGACCACAACTCTTTGAGTGCTACTATTCAGCCAATTCCTTACCCACCAAGTAGTCCACCCATCAAATCCATGTCTCTCCAATTTAGAGACAAAGACAGTGGGACAGTGTCAAATGTTTTGCACAAGTCCAGGCAGATGACATCAGTTTTTCTTTCCCTATTATCCAACACTCTGTCTCCATCATAGGTTACCAGATTTGACGCCCTGAGCCTTTTCTCCAGGCTGAAGAGTCTCAGCTTGCTTGGCTTTTCCTTGTATGGGAGGTCCCAGTCCCTTCAGCATACTAGAGGCCCTTCACTGGACTCTGTCCAGAATGTTCAGGTCTCTCTCGTACTGGATATACAGAACTGGACACTGTACTCCAGGTGTCGACTGGAGTATTCAGAAAGGTTCTGAGTACTTAAGCCAGGTGTGCTTAACTTTACTTATTTCTACCATGCATTTTTCTCATGATCTTTAGGTCTTTAATATCTCTCAAAAGCTCACTGTGCTGATTTTAATTATCTTGACAGAAAACTACACAGCTCGCTGTTTCTTTGGATAGATCAAAAGAGCATATGCTGTGTAATCTTTATCTCAAAATTATTTAGAAGAGAAAATATCGTCCTTAATTAAGATCATTAACATGGTCTCTTCCTTTATCGTAGCTTTGTAGCTCTAAGATAAAGACCAGATGAGATACACATTTTGGAAACAAAGATATATATATATATAAAAAAAAAAAAAAAAAAAAAAAAAAGGAGATATGTTTCAAAATTTTTTCAAGATCCTTTCCTTTTTTATTGTCATAAAGAGATTAAATAATTTTAATAAATTAAAACAGTTTCATACAAAAATGACTCAGACCATGTAGTTTGAAATTGTTTAATTTTAGGAAATACAAGTACAGCTGATTTTCATCACAATAAGTCCAAAGGTTCTGATTAAAACAAACCATTTCAGACCCTTTCACATTTTAACTACCTTCCTCATAACAAATAAATGGAATTCAAGCGTCTACTTAGGCCTGAGGTCTTGGAAATGGAAGGGAAAAGAACAGGTAAATATGCTCAAGGCTTTCAGTTGCCACAGTATACAACATAACAGAAAACAAACAAACAAACAAACAAAAAACAGTGAACGATTGGTTTGTTACTCTCACTAGGGAAAATCTCTTCTCACCTCATCATCTAGCAATATGTACCATCTTGAGTGCGCAGGTCAGAGCAACTTCAAAAGGTATCTGGAGAAGAATTTTCTCCACCACTTGGCAGCATGGGAGAGAACAGGGTGCAAGACCTCATCTGGGAGAGCAGTGACTCAGACAGCACTCTAGTGTCGTCATAGATAGACACATCATCATAAACACTCCCTACAGCACTTTACAAACAGGATGAAAATGCACTTGTGTGGGAAAGTAAGGGGCATCAAGAAGAGGCATGACCACTTCTTTGCTTCTCTGGAGAGCACTGGTGAAACCACTGTTTGAGCACTATAATATTTAGTGCAGTTCTCAATTGCAAGACTGATGTGGAAAACTTCGACAATGAAACCTAAGAAAAGATGAATAATCACAAATAAGCCTTGGAAGGAAAATCACTCTTTGTGCTGTAAGCCATCATTTTATTAGTGAATGTTTACATGAAAGTAGTAAATGGACATATAGCCATTGCAGTAAAATGAAAACATGACAGCCATGCACAACAATGTATAAAACCGTACTCGCCTTTGGCAGTGACTCTAATCAGATTGAGTCACACTGAATCAAATCAAAGGTCCTTCTAATCTAGAATCCTGTCTCTGATAATGTTGTTAGGCAATGCTTTCAGAAAGACTAGGATAATAGGGAAATAATATGGTGTGCTTGCCCAGAGTACTTTTCCAGGTGCCAGTGCCTCAAGAACTACATTATCTTCAAATGTACAACTAGCATTTTAACTTAGAGAGGACAGATAGGCCAGAATTCCATAGTTATGGAATTCTTCTACAATTCCATAACAAATGATACATCTCCTAGGGTCCAAGCCCCTAGATTGCTAATATATGATCTTAAAGAGAAATCTTTGGTTGGAGTTAGTGTAGACTGGGATTTTTGGTTTACTTAAAAATAAGTAAATAAATAAACAAACATTTTCCTCCTGATCTTTGAATATGTGAGGAAATAACTAATGTCGATTTCCAATATGCATAAAATAAGTCTTATAGTTTAGATAGAAGTTACCACTTCTTATTTTTCCCAACCTAACCCATATAGGGATACCACTCTGTGCATCGTTTTCTAAAACACGTTAACACTCACGTTAATGCCTTCTCTGCAGCCCATTTAGAAAACAATACCTGCTTCACATATAATGGTGTGTTCTGTTTAATTTATACTGCAGTTCTGTATACAACCAATTGATTCAAAACTCAACATATACAATCATATCCTATCATGCATACCCAACACCCTAACATAACATTAGGCAACATATTATGTCCACTACAGTGCAGAATACATTTGAAGACAGAAAGGAAAAGATGGTGTCTTAGATAAGAACAATGTCATATGCTTGTTTAAGTAAGCACAGGCTTGCGTGATGCTACAAAACACAGTTATTAGATGATCTGAAAACCTCTTTTACACTATGGAACTTTCTGAAGACTCCAGCTCCAGTCACAAAATATTTATAAATCAGGGAAAGGATATTACAAAATTTGGGAAGCTTTCCAGTACACATTGAATCTAAGTCCATTGTATTTATGATATTCATGGTATTTATTATAAATCATAATTACTTGGTAGGGAATTACCTACTAGGAAAAACAGCTCTCATGCCAGTTTTATTGTAAATACAGAAACCCTTTTTTTTGTCCTAATAATGTTTGAAAAGTTGTACATTAGATAAAAGGCATATATAGATATATGAAAGGCATATATAGATATATAAAAGGCATATATGGATATATATTAGATAAAAGGCATATAGATAAAAGGCATATCCAATGGGATATCCAATGGGAAATAATATTGATCAAGCTTATGCCCTCTGTGCCATCAAAAGCAAGCAAACTCCCAAAGAAAAATCACACCTTTCACTTGACTCTGGCATCTTCTTCACTAGTATCAACACCACTGACTTCACAGAGTCTTCACTTTTGCTGCTGTCATCTAGAGGGGAATTTGGGCTTTTAGCTTTATGTTTCATTCCTGAATAAGAGACACTGAGGACAAAATCTTAAGTAGAACAGTTTAATTGTAGGTTCCTAAACATAGCATACAAACTTTCAGAGACAGGTGAGCACACACACTTCCCACTGAAGTCAGTTAGCTTGATTTCATCTCTCATTTGCATGGATTTTGTGCCAGTACAATATAAGTGGAATTACTCCTCAGTATTGTCAGTGAATGGAGAGAAAAGACATCTCCGTATTTTCAACACTAACTCACTTTATCACTATCTATTTTATTTAGGAACTTCAGCTGATACAAAGTAGATACATCATTCTAATTTCCAGATATTCATAACTGGTTATTTGTACACAGCAGGATAACTAATCCTATCTGCACAGTACAACTCTGTAAGTCTCAGGACAAATTTATTGCTATATACTTTTATAAACAGTGCAATTTTCATACACAAGTTACCAAGACAAAAGGAAACAATGAGCGTATCAGACTTTGTTTAATCATATATTCAGTGAGAAAAGAAGAAAAGAGAATGGCATTTGAAAAAAAGAAACTTAATCTCAACATTAAAGTGGCCTCAGGAACTCAGTTTGTGCCTCTGGCTAGGAGAAAATATCAGCCTACCTATTGTGTTCTGCTGTTCACACTAAAGTAAAATCCCACTGTAAGGCTTTGCCACAGTAAAGGATATTTGGGTAACACAGGTATTTTAACTTTTGTTCACATGATGAATGACCCCCAGTGGAAATACTTTTCACATATGGTTGTCAATATACATATGTAGTTAATATTAAGTGAAATAAAGCAACATTTCAAAGTGAAGCAAAGATTTCCATTTGAAAAGTGGTCTATAATATGTCTGTATGGGATTGTTAAATTAACCGCAGGATTTACATTATCTCATCTGCTCCCCCCAGTATATATCTATCTATCTAATATATTATATATAAATGTATATATTTTACATATATATATAATGTCTGTTCATATTTTTTCCTTTTTCACATCTCAACAAAGCACAAGGGAAAACATATATTACATATTTATATTAATATACATGTCTTTGTGTTTGTATGTATATATATTAATGAATGGAACATTACCAAAATCAATTGCATATTATGTATGCTTGCACTCATTCTGTGAAGCTTTCCAGCAACTAAATTAGTCCCCCTTTAAAATATTGTGGTTATAGATTCCATCACTGTTTCAGAAATACCACACTAAATTCTGTATTTTACTACATGTGTACATCTGTACTTTACTACGGACTTCTGTATAAATTTCTAAATCTTTCAACAAACACCGTTAATAAAGTCTCACTGCATTTTTAACAAGATGGAGGTCTTCAGAATAGGAGGATTTAATTTGAATAAGTAACACTGGAGATAACAGTTAAAAATCATCACAAATTAATTAAAATGTCTTCCTTTGTTTGGGGTGATTAATAATACATAAGGAAACCAGGTTTTACATAATTCATCAATCTGACGTAAACTGGCACTCTCCAGTTCCACCAAGTGAAACCCAACTACTCTGTGACACTTGAAAAACAGCTCTGAACTGATGCACTGCATCCTTCTGCCTCTGGACTTAAAGTCATATGAATTCAATTTGTCACATAATAATGAAGTTTCAAGAATGGAAGAAGAAAACAAGTATATATATACATATATGTGCTGAGTTTAAAACCTTGTTGTTGGTGTTTTTCTGTTCTAAGTGCCAAACCTACAAAATATGCTAGAAATTAAAGATGGAGAAGGGCTTAGATAATTAAGAATATGATCACATGGCTAAAAGATCATTTCCTAAAAAGCTTTAAATTTCTGCATATGTTGTTCAAAGGGATATCTAGAACCAAGAATGTACAATACAAGGTTCAATCTGAAGAAGCAAACTGGAAAAACTGGGGATTGACTCAGAGTGGCAGCAGAACCTCTTCCCTTCCAGGAATGCATGGCAATTAGAAGGAGCCTTTAAAAGACAGCTAGGAAAATTCCTCCTTAGCAATAGTCCTCTTTCCTGCATTGTCATATTTTGTTGGAGAGTCCAAAAGGAAAAAACTATACTGAGCTACCTTCAATTCCTAGCTTTGGTCAAGCTACATTCTTTTACCTTCTTTGAACTTGTTTCATGATGCTCTTAACCCACTCTTTATTGTGTGTCACTTGTAAATCTTTTTTCCCTGATATTTTTCAAAGCACTATGATTCCTTCAGTTTCTTCTCTGTGACATGAATTTCCATATGGGTTGTCTTTCTTCAGAGTCTTTATTCATATTTTTCCTTCTTTTTCACATCACAGCAGAGCACAAGGTAAAATCCATCTCCTTAACTTGATGTGTAATGATAACAGTTCGTTTGTATTAGTGCACAGTAGTGCTCAGATCAGTCAAAAACACCCACAGAAGGCAGATCACTAGTACCTGATGTTGCCCACGAGCTGTGTGCAGGGACAGCAGCTCCACCTGCTGCTGGTGGAGCCTGCTGGTCCCCAGCAGCCTGGCCTTCATCTGTCTGGTGGCTTTAGGAGCATGTGTTCTGCTCAGACACAGAAAATATTTTTAGCATTCAATTAAACCTGAATTGCCAAAGCTAAAATTCTTGCAGGATTTAAAATAAGTAGTTTTATTTTTTAAAATAAATATTTTAAAATAAGAATTAGCAAATGCTTTGATCGTAACTCTTTATTTACAGTGTATATGAAAAATACAAGATATTGATCTAATTTAATTAGCTATCTTGTAACTCTCAAATCTTTTCTATCAAGAGTTGTTCTTTACAAAATATTGATTATGGACTGTAATTCAGCTATTTTCTGTGTTGTGATTAATGCATTATTTGTACTGTTGCTCACTTAGGAAAGTAAATACCTTGATTGACATTTTTGAAGTAAAGGACATAACATTTATTTTTCTTCCTATTTTCCAACTGCTCATGTTTTAAGTAAAGACATTCCATAGTGTAAAAGCTGGAAAGTAATTCTCCTAACATCTTGGATGTTTAGAATTCTTGTAACGGTCTTTCTGTCAAGGCAGAGACTTGTTTAACATTACTATTATTTATATTAAAGAATTATATAAAAAATCAACAGCATATTCTGACTGTCCTGTAAATTAAAATCTTTTTAAAAGGAAGTTGTGTGTATGAGCACCTCTTCTTCTCCCTTTATTTAATAGTAAGTGCTCCACATTGCTTTAGCTGGATAATTTATTTATGCTCATATATATTCATTTTCTGAGTGGCCTTTCATATGTAATTACAGTTTGACCAGACATTTTTTTCTTGCAGAAGGAAAATGTTATATGAGAGTTCAGCACCTCAGCTAATTGAGTTATTAGTTTAAGCCTTCTGTTTCTTAATGGATTGTATCTTAATGGATTGTATCTGAAAATTTTCATTTGCAAAATTCTTCTTTCATGCACCCTCTCCTAGTCAATTTAATTTTCCTGGGATGACAGACATAACAAAAGTACTGTCTGGTTGTAAATGCCAGTAAAATTAGGATAATGTTAGGAAATACTGCTGAAACACATTTTTTTCTTCAAGGGCTAGCAAGTGCCAGCAGCCCATTCATTAATTCATGATAACCCAAAATTCCAGACTTGTTACAAGAAAATAAAACACTACCACAGGACAAACAAGAGGTGTGTTCTTACTATGATGATGTGCAAATCATAGAGGAAGAGCCTGGAGTTATCAGTGATACATATACCTACTGATGAATATTCACTTTCCTTTCACACATTTGCTGAAAACAGAGAAGTGAACTTCAAATTCCTGTAGTAGCACCATATAATTCCCTTGTTTCCTCCCACAGGAAAAGTAAAAATGGTTCTCTAAGCTCTGAAACACCTTGCATAAGTCCATTGTTTTCCAGAGCTCCATAGGTCTGTGGAATGATTCAAAACACCCAGGAAAAGGCCTCAAGTTGTGCCATGGAAGGTTTAGGATGGACATTAGGAGAAATTTCTTTATTGAAAGCATTGTGTGGCATCAGAATGAGCTGCCCAGGGAAGTGGTTGAGTTACTACCCCTGGAGGTCTTCAAGAAACATGTGGACATAGAATTTAGCAGCATTATTTCATGGTGGAGTTTAGTACTTGGTTAAAGGTTGCTAAAGATGATCTTAGAGGTCTTTTCCATCCTGAATGACTCTAAGAAAGCACATGGACAACAGCTGTTAGATTAAAAATAGATTGATTTTTCAATACTTATTACCTTTAATTCTCAGGTCTTACACAGCCTCATGTATCCACCTGAAATTGTGCTGAAAAGAGAAAATATTTTTTAAGTAGATAAGAAAAGACAGTGAGATTTCTTTTTAATTTTATTTTTAAGATAACAGTGTTCGTTGTTAGATGCTTTTAATTCTAGTACTTCTGTTTTTCACACAGGGCCTTTGGCCTCACTTAAATACTGACTTCTGAAGACATGTTGTCAGGCTTTATTTAAGACTTTTTGCAATGAGTAATCAATATTTGCCTTAAGGTAAATCCTAGGGCAGTTATGGGAAAACAACCCTCCTGTCTCAAACAGCTGGAGGAGAAAACAATATTCCCTGCTCCTTAAATAAGTAAGTATTACTAGCTTTCCCTGTGAAAAAAGGAAAATGCTTTATTGACCTCTACTTATAGTAAAGTGTGGGTTCATGCACAGGCATTTATTTTTTATTTCTAAAACAATTGCAAGAATCTCTCCACTTTATTGATACTATCACCTCTCTTCCTGGAAACACTCAAGTTATGCAACATATGTGTTAGCCTAAAGGTCCTCTGTGCAATAAGAGACTTTTAAGAAAAAAGGTTGGAAAACAAGTTAAAATTTGCCAACTTAACTCTTTAGTTTTGTTTGATATATTCCAACACTGATGGCAATTCTTTTCTGTAAATCCAAGATGGTAAAGTAGGAAGACCTCCCAGGGCAAAAGCATGACCTGATATACAAAAAGCTTTAGAAACATCACTTGATACTTACCGAAATTGAGCACTTTTCACACTTTTCTTTGATTTTAGTTCCAATGAACTGTCTCAGAATACATAATATCATATTTATTGTGCTTCTCTTATTAGAGTGTCAGAAACTCCTTCTAATCCTCCATCATTCTCAAATTGACTAGAGCATGACATTGTCAGTGCTGAGCACTGCACATAAACATGAACTCTGGAGACTGACAAACTATTTCATTCTAATCCCCCAAAAATAATGGACTAGCATAGACATTGACTGTCTTCTCAGAGAAGATGAAATTATCTAAAGACTCACACATGACTGAAGAAGGGGAGAACCTTGGAGAATATTTTGCTGTGCTATGCATTCCTGAGCCAATATTTTATGTGACAAGAGTAGTATATATATTTTACATTACTGAGCAGAATCTTAGTTAAACAGGCAGCATCTGCATATTCAAAGTAACGATGGGTCCAAGCCAGGACTCTGGATCCAAACAGATGGCAGGTAACAAAGGCTAGTTGAGACAAGGGTGTTGATCGCAAAAAAAACAAAGGCTTTACTGACAGGATGATACATAAAATATTGCTCCAAGCTTATGCTGAGGTTGTTTTACAAACTAAGAGATTCTGCCTATCAGCCTCCACTTAAGCTGCCAAATCCTGCCCCAAGGAACTATCCACTGCAGTACATTATTTCTCAGCCCTGAGTGCTCGTAATTTACAAAAGAACAAAGCACCAAAACATCTCTGAAAATACCACATATCTGGAAAGCCTTTTTAAGCACATATCCCCCATCTGTTCCAGCAGACAATAGTCACTTACATTCCCACTGTTCAGTACATTTATCCTTCAAGTAGATTCTAGAAAACATATAGCAATGTTGATCCAGGACTTCTTGGATTTAAACTATGCCCTTTCTGACTAACAAAGCAGAGTAAACAATTAGTGCTCCTCTTTTTTGAAAAGGTCAAAATATCCATCAGAAAAGGAACTTTCACATCCTTCTTCAAGCTGGTAGTAATCCAGGAAACTGGAACACTGGTACTAGGAAATGGGGCATTGACTTGATCTTAGTCATGATTACCTCTTTTTGATTTGGCTGTAACAGCATAACTTACATGCATTCTGTCAGTGTTCTGTTAAAGGAAAATATTTAATGACCAAGACAGGCAAGGTTGCTACAGCTTCATGACCCCAGGTCCAACCTGTAGCAGTGCTAAAAATATATTTCCAGGGGGTACATGCATACACAGTGCAAGTATATACAGCACCTAAATATATATACACAGATACATGATAGGCCAGACAGATGATAGACACTGAGAGCACTCACATGTTCACAGCATCAACAGTTTCTTCCTGCTCTCCTCTCTGGCTGGTCATGAGGGAGGTCCTCTCCTGGGACTTATAAATAGTTATGTACAAGATGGATCCCTGCAACACATGGGTTCAGGCAGGCTGCCCAGTAGCTGACCCCAGATCCCAGTGTCTCCAGTCACTGGTGTCTGGACACAAAAAACCCCAAGGCTACAGGCCCTCTGTGTGTGCTGGTACAGCCTGTTTTTCACAGACACAGGTCCCCTAGCCAGGAAAGAGTTAGAACATAATAAGAGATAGGATAGACCAAGGAGATCAGAACAGAACATGACCAGAGAAGCATACCATCCAGCAAACTACACCTGACAGGCACTTTTTATCCCCGCACACCTCTATTTTTCCACACTTGTTCCTCCCCAGATCACTTAAACTTCTCCTTACTCACACCATTAATTCCTTGCCTAAACATCTAACATGTCCTGAACAATCTCCAGATGCTCTTCCTCTGCATCCCATGTGTCCCACACCCCTGGGCAGCAAATCCCTCTATTGCAGTGGTGATCCTGAGTGCTGCTCCTGTTTACCCACCTTGATAGATTTCACCGCTGGACAGTGGGACTAAGCCACTGGTGGGCAGCCCTGAGATGGACACAGACAAGTTATTTGTTTCTTGGGGGTCTGTAATTGGCATTTCCACCTGCCACTGTCCCCCTGTGCTCCTCTGTGCTGGTGGAGATCGGCTGTTGGTGGGCTAATGGCTCCTGTGATGGGCCTAGGCATTTAGGGCCTAGGCATATTCCAGCAAGGTATGATTTGGTGTTCCCTTACTGCTGTTGTCTCTTTGTGCACTTTCATAGGTGTGCAGATGACCTTTTGTCACATAACACAACATTGTACATAGGCACCATCTCTTCCTGTGTTGGCAAAACATGAAAGCTTTCTTCCTTGTCAGGCCTATTTTCAAGGTGATTTTCACATAAAGACAATGGATAACAAGTGGCAAACTCTCAGCTACATAGTTCATCTGAATAGGAAGCAGAAATTTTTCCAGAGCTAGACCAAGACCATTGGAAGAACTCCTCAAGAATGTATGGACTACCACAAACTTTTCCCAGTGCAGGAAGTGTTCTCTTTAACCTTCCCCACTGGCTTTAATCTAAATTAATAGTAATAACACATGCGTATGTTAAGCACAGAGCAACTCCCAGCAAAATAAGGCTCTCCACTCTAAACAATTTTCTGGAAGTTCTTCAGCCATTAAAGTGAGGAATTTGATAAAAGATGTCATATTAAAAAATACATTTTTATTTTACTTCAAGCATCAGGCTTTCTGACAATTCCCCTCTTGGGGCCCACTTGAGGGGTTAGAATATTACAAAGGCAAATTTTAATTTCAGAAGAAGATATCCAATGCTTTCCTGTGCCCCAGTCAGCCAGTTATCACATCTAAACCTTCTGAGTAATAGATCCATAGTGTGTTTTTTTTTAACTCATTGCTCCCTTTTGAATAAAATGCCATAATGAATGGATTCATATAAGGAAATAAATGATGAGTTGTGCTATAGTACAGTATTAGCAATGACAAGACTATTCTGTTGTACATCTCTTTGTGATCATACCTGTGCATCAGGTTAATTATTGACTAATCAAAGAGCTTCCCTGGAAAGGACCAACATCAGAACAAATGACAAGATGCCCTAGAAAATATATAATTGATAAATAACCAGACCTCGTCACATAATTGGTCTCTCAGAAATACAAAATAAATTTTAGAAAGTAAGAAAGCAGAAATAAATTACAGGCCATTTGCTTGTTCTGTAGAATTAGGGACATTTGATTACTAGAATCAGAAACACTTATCCCCTGATGTTTATAGCAAGATTGCATTTTCAAGATTTCCTCTGCAAATCAGAGCTCTTAAAACTAATTTACAAAATTGAAAGATTTGATTTTTACTTAACAAGAAGTGGAGTCACCATCCCTGGGGGTGTTTAAGAAATGGTTGGATGTGGTACTTAGGGACATGGTATAGTGGGGGACATTGGTAGTACGGGGATGGTTGGACCAGATGATCTTGGAGGTCTTTCAAACCTTAATGATTCTGTGAGTCTATGATACTATGTCCTGGTGTCATGGGAAAATTTTAGAGTGAGTTAGGTGCAAGAACTACATCACACCAACCTGAAGTATAGTTTTTATTTACTAAATAATCCAAGCACTGTATCTTTCTATTAGGAATGACAAGGGGGTTAAACTAACAGTTGTGCTGTGAAATTGCTCCTGAAACAAAAAGACAAAGCTGTCACTTATTTACACTTATTACACATGTTTTCTCCTGGTTTCAAGGTATTACACATTTCAGACATGGCAACAAATCAGGCTGGAGACTGCTCTAGTAGGGTTATAATTTGCATTGTTTAACAAGATGACTGCAAAGAGAGAAACAATAAGAATGTGTAGGGAAAAGATGATCTCATCAGTGCTTCTCTGGAAAAGTCATCATGGAAATAACATACTGACCGTTAACACTAGACTTTTAACTCAACAGATAACCAGCCAATAAATATTCATTGCTGACTTTACACTTGATTTCTAAAAGCAAAGATTCTACAGCACTACAGAATAAGACTATTGCAGGAATAATTTGCAGAGACCTTGCCTACATTTCAGTGTCTTGGGGACATAATTAACACTAGAGCAAAGGCAAGTTTTGACCTGACTCTTAATCACTCTCTTAATCTATCATAGTTTGACAGCCTTTCTGAAAGCTTTGGAACAGGTAGCAAGAAGGATTCATGATGAGTTTCAGGTCTCAGGAATAAAATATGGAATGGAAGGTTTGTGAGATTTTATCGTCTCTGAGTTTTGCTTTAGACTTACTGTGCCTGATGATGATCCACAAAGTCATCTGACATGAGCTGATGGACTGCTTCTCCAATAGTTACTTGCAGAAATCACACCACAAAGTCCATTCAAAACTCTACTCTCCAGCAACCTGAAATTTAAAAGAAAAAAGGGATTACGTGAGGTCTGAGTGAGAAATCCAAATGCTTGTTGCCTATTTGATACTATCTTTGTCTTTTTCACAAAGATTTTTCACAGTTTTTTCAAGGCAGGAAACAATGTTTTGTTGTGTTTTTTGTTTGTTTGTTTTTCCTTAGTTTTGGGTTTAGGAGACAATATAAATCTCAGTGATTAAATGGTGTGATTGAACCAAATATGCTATAACACAGAATCATGTTCTGCATAAGTCAACTGTACTTTTTAGAGGGAGGATTTTAAGAATATAGGAGACATTTCATGGAGACTGTAACTCAATGAAGTCACTAAGTGATTTCACTAGGTAGTGAAACAACTGCTGAACAAAAAACATGCATGCAAGAACAGCAAAATAAATCAATAAACAAACAAAAATCAAGACTTGATTGCCTTCTACTAGATTTTGCAAAAATCAAGTGAATACTGTTCTACAAAAGGAGTCAACCTCACTGGAAAAAAAATCATGCATTTCTGTTCAACTCTAGGTTTTAAAAACAACATATATTATTGATGTTTAGCATTTTACACTTGAAAAAGATTTGCTTAGGCAAAACCAGAAGGGCTAAAAAAAAAAAAAAAGAAAAGATTAAAAATAAAGCAAAAAAAAAAAAACAAAACAAAACAAAAAAAAACTATGTGCTAAATCCATTCCTGGTACCACCTCAAAAAGGTAAATATTAGGCTGATTCTTTTTATCAAATCTGTTTTCTACAAAAAAAAAAAAAAAAAAAAAAAAAAAAGTTTAGTTCTAGTAGCTCTCAAGATGTCTATGTAGTTTGCTTTGGCAATTGTTTCATCTATTTCTTGAGACATAAGGCTATTTTCCATTAACAAAATTTAGAATACTAGAACACAAAAGTGGCAAACCAAAATTAGTTATGATTAATTATGATAAAATTTATATCGTATGTACTGAGTAAATCATACATGAATTCTCAGGATCACATTCCATAGGAGAGTAGAAAATCTGCAGACAATGCATAAAAACATAACATTAAGCTGTCATATTAACCATTCCTGAGGCTAAGCAGATATGAAAATAAATCTTAGCTACACATTTTCTCCTCTATTAAATTGGTATTTAAAAGCTATATGAGAAAGATCTTAGGAACACTAAAACACAGTCACATGTGCAAAAGCAACAGACATACAATAAATATAATGTCCTTTGTAATAACAGCTATGCTGCTAGCAAACATGGTCATAGCTTTTTGCTGTGGCAAAAAGGTATATATTGACAGATACAACTGGCAGGGAGAAAAATGAGTGATTACATGTCTAATCAGCATTAATATACTGATGTGAGATTCCACTTCAGTAAAAGGTAAAAGGTAAAGACAAAACATCTTTCACTGGTAGTATCAACAAGCTACTGCTGATGTCAGTGTGAAAGACAAGTTCAGGTATCAGTGAGTTCCGAGCCTGGGCCTCCATGGCTGGAGCTTCTGGGTTGCCAATGGGCTTCTCAAGCACAGGATGCATTTCAACTATCCCATGTACGTTAACAGCAGAGCACTATGGGGCAAAGTAAGGGTGTCCTCTGGTGGGTGTTGAGAAAGAAATGAAAACAGTTTCCTTTTGAAATAAAAATCCGAAGGGAGTTTGGCGAGCTTTTCTACTTCCCTTTAAGTATTGTTCTTCTTGTTTTCCTCTGAAAAGAGACTGCATGCAAACAAAAGCACATCTGCACATACTGTGGCAAACAAGCTAAACTGACATAGTTATTCATATAAGCATACCAAAGAACATCGCTGAGTAGCATTAGAGTATAATCTTTAATCACATGGGAGGAGCACTGTGTCCCCTAAGAGAGGAGAAATTCAGAGACATCAAAGAATTATGAACAGCCGACCTCCCACGTAGAAGCAAACATAAATGTCATCCACCGATTTCTGCATCAACTTCATAATTTCTGCTTCAGTTGCAACATTTGTTTTATAAAGACATCCAAGTCTTGATTTAGATATCTCTTGAGCAAGATCAGAATGCTTAATAATAGAGATTTAATCAGGACTGAATAATCAGTGAACACTCAATACTGGATCAGGAAGAGACAGTGACCAAATTGGAGAGATATGGATTTGATGGGTGGACCATTCAGTGGATAAGGAATTGGCATGCATATTACACCCAGAGAGAGGTAGTCAATGGCTCTATGTCCAAGTGTAGCCTGGTGATGAGTGGTGTATTTCAGGGGTCTGCCCTGGGACCAGTACTGTTTAATATCTATATCAACAACACAGACAGTGGGATCGAGTGCATCCTCAGCAGATTTGCAGATGACAACCAGCTGAGTGGTGTGATTGATATCATGGAAGGAAGGGATGCCATCCAAAAGGACCTGGGCAGGCTGGAGAAATGGGCCCACACGAACCACATGAGGTTCAACAAATCCAAGTGCAAGGTGCTGCTCCTGGACCAGGGCAATCCCAGACCTGAGTACAGACTGGAAGAAGAACTCACTGAGAATAGCCCTGCAGAGAAGAACTTGGGGTTCTGATGGATGAAATGCTCAACATGAGCCAGCAGTGTGTGCTTGTAGCCCAGAAGGCCAACTGCATCCTGGACTGCATCAAAAGAGGTCAAGCAGGTCAAGCATGGGGATTGTCCCCGTCTGCTCTGTCCTTGTGAGGCCCCACTCTCTTATGAAGACAGACTGAGAGAGCTGGGGCTGTTCAGCCTACACAAGGAAAGACTCTAGGGTGACCTCATTGCAACCTTTCAGTACTTGAAGGGGACTTACAAAAAAGATGGAGAGCAACTCTTTGCTCATTCAGATAATGACAGGACAAGGAGTAATGGTTTTAAACTAAAAGGGAGGAGATTTAGAAGTCAGGAGGAAGTTATTCACTCAGAAGTTGGTGAGACACCAGAACCAGTTGCCCAGAGAGGCTGTGGATTCCCCATCCCTGGAGGTGTTCAAGACCAGGTTAGATGAGACCCTGAACAACCTGATCTAGTGCATGGTGTCCCTGCCTATGGCAGGGGGATTGGAACTTTGATGTCCCTTCCAACCCAGGCCATTCTATGAGTCTGTGATATGATTCTATGATTTCAAGCAATACCTCTCACCATGGTCAAAGTAGGAGAGTGGCCCAGTAGAGTGGCTTCTGTTCTCCAATTGCTTTTAAAGAATAATATAGACAGAAAAGTATTTGAAATCCAATATAGAAAGCCTTTCTTATTGGCAGGGAATAAAGAGCATTGAGGTCTTTTGAATCCCTGCCTATTCTTAAAATAAACACAATAGGTCTTCGTCTTCCATTGTACCTTGGATTTTAGTCACTTATATATTAAAAAATTAAGACCCATTCCACCATAGCCTACATATTGTTTTAAGTAGCTCCTTGCTAATACTTAACAATGGCAGAAATAACACAAAGGGCTTAATATAGAGTCCCCACATCTTAAGCAGCTCTAAGGATACTTTCCATTGAAGGTCATTAAAAAAATACATAAAATTTAAAAAATCACCAACCAAAGCAGCAACAACAATAAAACAAATATACTTAAGCAGATAAAATATCTGCATCTACTATGCCTCTATAAATTCTGAAGTTCCTTCAAAGTAGTTGTAGGTTTGTACCTTCAAGAAGTCAGAATTCTAAAAGACCTACACGTCACATACAGGTTGCTACACTGTGTATGAAATTTTGTGCTCTGCTTTAGATCTGAGCTGGTGGAAAGGAGAATCATGGAGAGGATAGCTAAACCTGTGCTTCAGCTTCTATAAGGCTGATTGAAAACAGAATATAAAACAACTTTTATGAAGAATTGCCCTGTAAAATTCCATGTTATTACTGAAGTGCCATGTGAGTTACAGCACAATATAGCTGAAATGACGCTACCATTTCATTAACCTGCTATCAAATATTTGTAATTTTCATAGAGGGAGGCAGAAAATACAGCTGAAAATTCCATATAAGTTTTCAGTCCGTACGTAATTTTTAACATTTCTCTATATTTTTCTGGTACAAGAACACGTGTTAGAAATTAATCTATAGTTTAAGATGTTGCCCAAAATGCTATAAACACACTAAGACATTATATTATGGGAATAACAGTTTGATTATTCACAGGTGAAAATAATATCTACTTTCTTACATCCACTTGGAAGATATAATCCTGCCATCCCTCCTTTCTGAGAAGACAGGAGAGGAATATTTGCTTCTGAAACTGGAGAAAATTCATGTTGTCACATGCTTGCTGAGTTTTCCTGAAACTACTTGCAAACTGTAACCATAAGCAAACGTTTTGTAAGAAAATGAAGAAAACTTTGCATAGCTCTGGCTTTAATTTCATGATAACCTAGCAGTCTTAAATGCTACATATTTTAAGAAGTTGACTGTGTGACAGTGGGACAAACAGAATTTTTTCTTCACATCTTTAGAAAGGCATTTGTAATGGATAAGAAGTATGGTTTCCATTCAGCAGTCAAGTGCTACAGGTAGCAGTTTCAAATCTATTAATTCAGGGTTGGAGACCAGCCTACCTACATTAGATGTAGGCTAGTGCAGTAAGATGGAAAACAGCTATAGCTTGTGTTGATCTCCTTGGCACTGCTGATGCCCCATACCCCCATGACTGCTAATGGCAATATTAATTTGAGTGCCTGGGTCTACCTGGATCCGGAGTATAACATGGAAGAGCCTGTATCATGAAGTCACAGAGCTGCCCTTTGCAGCCTCTTTGAAAATGGAGTATTATCCTTATTCTCTGCATAAACTAAGACTGCACAAGAGTGAACTGGCTATGATTAATTATCATGGTATAAATCCCTGTCTTTCACCATTTACTCTATATAAAGTTCTATAAGGAGTTAAGTAAGTACCTACACAAGCACTTTGGTCTTTGTTTCCCAGCCAAATATCAACAAGCTTCAACACACTCTAAGCAACGTGCCACAGCTGTATAAACATTTCACCCAAGTAAATTATGTGCATGTAGTAAAAGTGAATCTGATCCATTTAGGCTGTTTAAGAGGAGATAAGCTCAACTTGCCATGCTCTTTATTTGTTCCAGCAGGGTAACACCATTTGGAATTTCACTTATTATCCTTTATAACTCATCCAGTCTATGTTAATTAATGTTTTAAGTGACTTGAGCCTTAAAGTAAAGGATTCAAACACAAATTCACAGAGGGAAGTGGCATTTAAGAGACATGCTGTAGGTATAACAGCACATTCACAAGTATCACCAAGTAGGTCATCCACCTTTTTGCATGGCAGTCTAAAAATACAGATGCTCACAAACCTCAGCAAATAAATATGCTACTAATATTATTGCTTCTTTCTTTACCCAATCATTTGTAAGCACAGCAGTCCACAAACTCTGACCATATCAAAAACACTCCCAAATTTTACTGATATCTCTCTCTAGCAATAAAACAGAGATTTATGTCTTAAAACCTACAGAAGAGAAAGAAATAAAATCATCCCAGATGACTAAATCATGAAGTTTCTGGTGGGTAGCTTAGTAACTGAACTCTTTATCCCCTGAAGGACCACTCAAACCATTTGTTTTCATTTTCTTGACATCCTGTCAGTGTAACATAACGGGATGTGCTGTTCTGCTTGTTATTTTCTGGGATGAAAATGACTGGCTTTGCTGAGGAATCTTAAGAGGCAATGAATAATATGTTAGAGGAATAGACTCAGTCGTGTGATCTCTTAGGAAAGAACATTTGCTCATAAGCCCATTAACAAACCACAGACATCAGTGAAGATCTCAGGAACTAGGCCATTCACTTGGGAGGAGCTATGACATGTTCTCTTTATAATCCCTGAAAAGAGATTCACTTGATGAAATTTTAGTACATTTTGAGGTTGGCCATTTCAGAAAGGATGCCTTTTTCCTATACAGAATATCTGCTCAACTGTTTAATGCTTTGTTACTTTTATGCTTTCATTCTCCCTGGATTGCTGAAGGAGGTGGCAGTCACTGTGACGGTATTACAGACTTCAGGAGAAAGCAATAATATCTGGGATATTGGCAGAGCAGTGGGTTAAAACATTATTTCACCCAGACCTTTTGTTTCTGGCACAATGAGCTAGAACTTTTGGCTCAGGGAACAAGAAAACACAAGTTCAGTGATTTCACTCTAGCCTCTTGTGAACATTAATCCACATCACAAAAGCATCATGCAATTTGTCAGAGAAGCTATACACTCAGTTCAAAGCAGAACCTGAGACTACTGAGTTCTGAGGGTGGTGCTGGGTAGGAATCAGTGTTTCTTTTCCCACAGGGTTTTCACTGTATTTGATGTCAACAGCACTTGCTCCAGGCATTTACTAGATAATAATTTTCATTCGCATATCTGCCTGTAGAAGTGATGGGAGAATTTTAAAGGGGGGATATTGTGAAACTTGCATAAATACACAGGAAACAGAACTGCTTGTAATAAAGGCAGAGATGCAGCCTGAAGCAGGGTAATATTAGAGCTACAGTCTCCCAGAGACATTATGCATCTGAGAATCCTGCTGGAAACAAATTTCTCCTCTGTCTCCTCCTTGCTCCCAGGGGATGATAAGTTACTAGTAGCCTAAGAGTGTTAAAAGTCTTCCTTGTACTTCCAACAGTAGTTCTACTGCAAAGATCAACAGAAAAACGGTGGTATAAAGAACATTGCCTACCCTCCCAACTTCCACCGCCCTTCTGGTAAGGGAATAAAGGAGAAAAGATTCCAGCTTCCTCCTCAGTGGAAAAACCAAATAACTCCTCAGAAAGGAAAAGGAGGCTGTTACATCACATCATGTCCTTGGAAAGACTACACAGCCCAAACAAGACTCCAGGATTTCAGCTTTTCCTTCTATAAGTTCTCATTTTTAAGAAAAGAAAACAACTGGAAAAAAAAATACATTTGTTTTCTGTTCATTCTCTTTTAAGAAGAGCTGTAGTGGGAGAAAATGAAGCAAAACAAATAAAAACACTGAAGATTGGTGTATTTTATGCATTATTACTTTATAATCTCATTCCTGATTCAGATTTACCTCTATCTCTTGGGAATAATGTGGAAATCCCTAAAACAGGAATGAAGAGAAGAGAAGAGAAGAGAAGAGAAGAGAAGAGAAGAGAAGAGAAGAGAAGAGAAGAGAAGAGAAGAGAAGAGAAGAGAAGAGAAGAGAAGAGAAGAGAA
>CM021763.1:31017529-31134866 GCA_011075105.1 Heteronetta atricapilla | reverse complement strand
AAGAGAAGAGAAGAGAAGAGAAGAGAAGAGAAGAGAAGAGAAGAATAGTTCGATTGGAAGGGACCTACAAAGATCATCTAGTCCCACTCCCTGACCTCTTCAGAGCAAACCAAATGGTAAGGCATATTATAAAGGGCATTATCCAAATGACTTTTGAACGGGCCAATGACTGACAGGCATGGAGCACCAACCACCACTCTAGGAAGCCTGTTCCAGTGTTTGACCACCCTCATAGTACAGAAATGTTTCCTAATACCAGTCTGAACCTCTCGTGTTGGGTCTGTCTGGGATGGAGTCACCCTTCCCTGCTGCAGCCCACACAGTGAAGTGCTCTGCACTCGTAGCTGGAACAGCACTGGTATCACTCCAGTGTTTTGTCTATTGCTGCATAGTGCTGGCACAGCATCAGGACTCCCTCCAAGCCCCCAAGAGTCAGCAGGCTGGGGGTGGGCAATAAATGGGGAGGGGATATCACCAGGGCAGCCGACCTAAACCGACCAAAGGGATATTCTTCCATAACACCTGATGTCACACTCAGCAATAAAAGGGGACTATCGTGGGGGAGGGCAGTCCTCCTGAACAATCGGTATGCATTTTGAGGCCCTGCTTCCCAGGACATGGCCAAACATCGCTCGTTGATGGGAAGTAGAGAATAACTTTTTTCCTTTTTCTCTGTGCTTCCACACAGCCTTGTTTCTTTTGTTTCTTTTTCTCCCCATTCCCTTTCCCTTTAATTAAATCATTCTCATCTCAAACCTCCAGCTCTTTGTGTTGTCTTTTCTCCCCCTTCCTCCTTGAGGAGGGGAGGTGTGAGAGAGCGATTGTGGTGCAGCTCAGCTGCCCACTCAAGTAAAACCACCACTACACATCCTCTGGCACAGTTTCATGCCACTCCCACACATCCTGTCATCGGTGACCAGAGAGAAGAGATCGGCATCTTCCTCTCACTTCCCCTCCTCAGGAAGTTGCAGACAGCAATGAGGTCACCTTTCACCCTTCTTTACTGCAGACTGGACAACCCAAGTGTCCTCAGTATCTCCTAACAGAACATGCCTTCCAGTGCTTTTACCAGCTTTGTTGCCTTCCTCTGTATGCATTCAAGTACCTTAACATCCTTTTTATGTAGAGCCCAGAGCTGCATACGATATTCAAGGTCAAGCCACATCAGTGCTAAGTACAGTAGCAGAATCACCACTTTTGACCAGATGCCTATATTGTGTTTAATTGCACTGCAAAATGGGGGCTTACCTTCTTGGCTGCCACGACACACTGCTGGCTCATGTTGAGCCTGCTGTCAACGAGCAACCCCAGTCTGTACCTGTGTCTGGCTTAACTCCATCCCAGTTAAACGTGGCATTTTCCTTTGTTGAACTTCATGCTATTGAAGATTGTCCAACTCTCCAAAAAGATACCATACCATAAGCAGATTCTTCTGCAAAGCCTCTTGTTCCTGCAGAGAGTCAACAGCAGATCACAGTTTAGGATCACCAGCAAACTTGCTAAGGAAATGTTCAACTCCTGCATCCAGATCATTAATAACAGGTTTGTCCCTAGAATTGAGGCCTGGGGAGCACTGCTGGTGACAAGTCATCAGCCAGATGCAGCCCCATTCACTACAACTATTTTGGGCTCTACCATTCCACCAGTTTATCACCCAGAGTAGCAAAAACCTTTTAATCTCACAGTTGGGTTTATTTGTCCAGTAGGATATTGTGAGGGATAATATCAAAGGCCTTACTAAAATCCAGAAAGGTTATGTCCACTGCCTTCCCTTCACCACTAAGTTGTTGACCTAATTGAAGAGAGCAAACTCCTAAGGCAGGACTTTCCCATTACAAACCCCTGTTAACCATGCCTGATAATACTGTTTTCTTAGAAGGCCTTTCAATATGCCCCAGGACAATCCTCTCCATAACTTGTACAGGCACTGGGGTTAAACTAACAGGTCTGTAGTCTTCTGGGTCTTCTCTCACACCTTTTTTTTTGTAAATGAGTATAACACTGGCTAGTTTCCAGTCAGCAGGGATCTCCTCAGACTCCCAAGGCCTTTGGTAAATTGTCAAGAGGTGTCCAGCTATAATATCTGCTAACTCTTTCAGCACTCTGGGGTGAATCCCATCAGGTGCCACAGATTTATGAAATTTCACCTTAGAATTCCCTTAGAATATCAGGTGGCCACAAACGGAAAATCACTGCTCCCCTAGTCATGGTCCTCTAATGCAGAGAATACCTATACAATCCAACTTCAGATTGGAATTCTATTTATCTACTAGTTTGCAATCTTTTATTGTACCACATATTTTGCTTTAGTAAGGCATTGAACCAGAAGAATGCATATACTTGGCAACAGTTATATATAAAAGGAAGAACTCAATTTCTCTAAGGTCTAAATCCCCATTTTGCATAGTCTTTTTAAAATATATTAAGTAGATGTGCAAGTTTTAGCCCCAAGAAACAAAATTCAGTATCATATTCTTGTATTTCTTTATCATGCTACAGTATAATTCTGATGGCTGTGACCATTGGTAATGCCTACCAGAACACCACAAGAAGCATAAAAGCAACACTGAGATAGCAGTTATGTTAATGCATAATCAACATGGACAGGCCCATCATCATTTGTCCTGCAGCTTCTGCCTCACTTAGATCTGGCAGTTTCTTCCTGGTATATGTAATCTCTGTTGTACTATACCATGTTTTATGATAGAGGACACTCAAGACACTATTTTTCATCACAGCTAAATCGCTCGCGTCCGTCCTCTGTATTTCACACTGTTTTTTGTGAATCATCATTAAAAATACTGTATTGATACTCTCATAGAAAATTAAACATCTTTTTATGTATGGTTGTAACTTTGCACATGCCCACTATCATCTTTTTTTCTTATTTCTTTTTTCTTTTTTTTGTAGCATCAGTTAGCAACTCTCGACTTTACATCCCATTAATTATCCTGACCCTACTTGGTTCTTAATATACACAAAATATTGGCTCCAGTTTCTGATTTCAGAATGTCATCAACCTATCTGTCAGATTTTCCAGTGCCTCCTCATAATTATGTAGCTGTCTCCACACAGGAAGCATTACTATATACTTCCATCTTTAAAACCCACCACTTCCATTATACTTGTAATGTCATCACAATTAAACAGGGGCTTTCTTTAACAGATTTTTTTTTTTTACTTTATCCATATGTATTTCATTACTGTGTTTTATTCATCCTGTTTATTTCAATCACCTGTTGTCATTCACCCTACCTGAAGGATGATCTTCTGTTCACATATGTTCTTCAAGTACTGACACTTATCCAGGAACATCTCTTGACACTCTTTGAACACAAATATGAAATAAGTCATATTTAGTCTGGGTTTACATTGAGAATTCATTTCACAATTACTCTAAGAGTACTTAGACCTGCTTATCCTCAATTAAAATAAAAAATCGAGTTCAGGAAGTGCACATGCTGATATAACCTGGAAGGATGGAGCTCTAGCTCATTCTACCAACACAGTTGTGACTGGATTACTTTCAACACAAGTCAAAAAAACATTTGTATGTCTGTATAAATAAGTATATCCATAGACATTTTTTACACCTGATTGTGTCGAGTGAACTCCCAGTAGCAGGAGAATAACATTGTCTGTAACAATGATCTTTCAGAGACATATCAAGGGCCCCTGAGAGCACAGGCTGGAAAACTCAGAAAGACAGTACTGGGAGCCCCAGGGCCAGTCACACAAATGGCCAGTTGCTGGCATGCAGCTGTGTAACAGCTTAGTGAAGCTGCCTGTAATGATAGCGCAGATGGAGCTGTCTTCAAAGTATACAGATTACAAGAAAAACAATCAGTTGTGCTAGTGTCATCCCTCAGAAATAACTACTCAGAGCTAACCACTCTGGCATGCCATACTGCATGGTCACTTCTGTAAGTATTGTCTTTTCATCATTCAGAGGAAAAATATACTTAAGTGTTTGGTTTAATGTTTTGCTGTTTCTGCTCAGCAGGTCTGGCTATCTGCCTTTTTGGACTAGCTGATAAATGTAAATGAGATAGGTTATGTCTATAAATCCTAAGCCAAGGGAAGTACTGTAATTCCAGATGTGCTGCATAGACAGCATGGCAAAAACTTGCTACCACCAGCATTGAAGCTTAACTCATGTAAAATTTATTATAAATGAACCTTAACTCATTCACATAATCCATGTTATCTGAGGGGATGCTTGCAGTTTCTGTATTAGACACCACAAAGTCTGGAGGGAAAGCCCTTAACATCCCACTGTTCCTGAAAAGACAGGGAGCATGGGGGCACCTCTCAAAAAGGCCCTCAGATGTCAGGCTTGAAACCACGGAGACAAACCAAAATGCAGAAAATGCTGCCAAAGAGAAAAAACATCAGTACATAAACATCAGTGCAAAGCAAATATGTAAATGAAAGCTAATATAGCTGGGGTAGAATATGGATAGGTGTAGGTGCCAATGTGACTAGTTACTAGGTGGGATCTTCTACGGTTTTAGTCTGTAAAGGTCCTAGAAGCATAAATTTTAAACACTCGTGAATTCACTAAAAAGCTCCCATATCAGTGGATCTGCAGGATGATGGTCAATTAAACAGTGAAAACAAAGGTAGTACCATTAACCACCTTAATAGTGAAAAGGCCTGCAACATACTAAAAAGAATGAAAAGCAGAAAGCTGCCCCCCATATTGAATTAAACTGCTTCTGGAATTTCTA
Source organism: Heteronetta atricapilla (assembly GCA_011075105.1). Taxonomy (NCBI): domain Eukaryota; kingdom Metazoa; phylum Chordata; class Aves; order Anseriformes; family Anatidae; genus Heteronetta; species Heteronetta atricapilla. Next base: position 31,130,136 of record CM021763.1, on the reverse strand, counting down.
AGTAGTTTTGTTAAAAATAAGACTGTGCCTAGTGGAAAAGAGTGGAAGCTCAATGATACTGCCCATTAAACTTCAGTAAGACTCTCCCAAAAAATACAATCAGATATTTCAGTTCAAAAGTAGTCTTATTTCCATTGTGTAGCTGTGGCAAGATAGAAGAATCAACACAAACTAAAAAACAGCAAATCAGATTCTTTAAAGCTTTATAAAAAGGCAAGCCTTCTGCTTTGCCCAGTGTTCGAGCAAAGCTGTTAAGTGTTAATGCATATAATCTATCTAGCCAGTTAACTAGTTTAATCCATCACACAGTGTGTGAAAACATAAAAGCAACCCAACTGTGACAAGTTAATAGTAGGTTAGGCAGTAAAACAGTAACAAAAACACACTTTGATTAATGATACTGAATTGTCCAGCTCCAGTATAGATGGCTTTTGTCTAGGTTTATTTAGTGGCCAATCAATGCAAAATAGATCTTGTAATTTAAAGCATTATACCAGACCAGAAGCATTGCCCTATACTGATAAAAGATGGAGAATATTTCACATTTTCATAGGGAATAAAAGTAACAATTTATACAACTAGAGGTGCTTCAGAGGAAGAGAGAATTAAAATACACCTAACTCAGTAATACTTTCAGTGGAAGGGATGTTATGATTTCAATAAAAATAATGCCAGACTATTACTCAAGGCATAAAGCAAAATCTTTTTTGGCTACTAAAAATTATGATATGTTTCCCGTTCCTCCTGTCTTATTTTCTATTTCTCTAATCCACAAGTAGCTTCCAAACAAGGTCAGGAAAACAACTTAATGAAATGTCAGAAGAAAACTTGCTTTCTTGGCATCTCTCAAATCCATGTAGTTTTGCATCAAACAGGTAGACGCACTTTGGGATACATCAGTGCACTAAACATTCAGCACTACTCCTTTAGTGCATACAACCATTGCTGTTAAAAACATCACTGAAAGAATACACATTCCACAATCCCTCTGAACTCAGGTTGTGGGAAGCCTACGACAGAGCCTCCCAAACTGAGAATTGCAGGCATCTGTTACTTCCCAAAGGAGTGCTGCAAATACCAAACTGTAGAGCTTAATTACCACCTCTTGACATTTTTCATCCAAAATAGGTATTCTACCACTCTGCAAAATAAATGTAATAGGGCATAGGATATTCCTAAGCATGCCTTCTGTTGAAACTCTTTAGAGATTAAACTTGTAACAATTCAAAGGGCAATGAAATAAGATAGTAAACTAGCTGTAATACCTTTTACATTTGCTAAGTAATAAAGGCTAGAATGACCCAAGGGAAAGAAAGAAAGAAAGAAAGAAAGAAAGAAAAAAAAAAAGAAAGAAAAAAAAAAAAAAGAAAAAGAAAAAAAAAAAAAGCCTTCTCTGTACTGGATAAGTTGTGAAAAACACTACAATAAGTGTGGAGCAAGTGAAAAGAAATTTCTTTTGCTGCACAGCAAACAACTGCATGGATTCTACACCTGCACAACAACACAGTGCATGATTTGAGTCCTAGAGTGAAAGACTAGATTAACAATCAAGTCTGTCTCTCTTGCTTGTGGACAATACACAATATAGCTTTCACTACACAATAGTCAACTGAGCTTTCAATTCTTTCAATTTGAGATGATTAATAATGCTAACCCTTCTGACCTGTATAACTGGTCAGTGTGGGATTCCATAAGCAGCTTGCAGTGGAAAGTGGAAATGATGAATGAGTCTTGTCACTGAACAGCAATCAGTTATCTTCAAAGAGTACAACATCCCATTTCCATCTATACAGAAAATAATCAGGGAACTGAAGGTGGTTACTTCAACCACAGCTTTGAAGCACCCTGCCAGCCATCACACAGCACACCAGGCATTCTGTACTGCCGTTTGTGGAGTTTCAGGTTGTTTAGGGCTTACTGCTCTTTCTCTCACCTGGCATGTACTTCTCTATTTTGTCACACAAGGCATCCACCCAAACATAGTTAGATAAGTCACATTTCATTCTCTACTGATTAAGTTCTAAATTACATTCATTCTTATCTTTGGTGTAAGTTGTGGTGAAGTGCAGAAGGACTTCATAGGACTTCATACTTTCTAACCAATGTCATAGCTAACACAAAATGATACATGGAATTGTTCAAAACGGATCTGTAACAAAAGAAAATGCAGCAATGAACTCATCAGTGTTCACTTCTAATGTCATAGAGTCTTAATCAAATACATCCCATTGATTCTACTTTGGCCTGTAATGGGAGCTGCAGTTATAAACCTGAAACCAGAATTAATTTCTTATAGAGTTGAATATTTTCAGGAAGGTTGTGTTAGAGAAGAATATAAACAATGCAGCATTGGATGTACAGAAAAGAAGATGAATACTTTATTGGCATGTATTTCTGAGACTTGGTATTTCAAGACTTGGTATCTGAATGCATTCTGACCAGCCACATTCAAAGTTACATACAGAGACATGCATGTCCTGTGATGTTGTAAATATAGCACCAGTCTCTACAGCTGTTACTAATCCTTCAGGCACATTTTGAGATTAAAAAAAAGTTCAGCAGGTCAAGCTAACCTCACCAGCTGTCACCAAAACACACACACCAAAAAAAAAAAAAAAAGAAAAAAAAAAAAAAAAAAAAAAAGAAATTCCTTTGAGATGAGTCAGATTACAAGCAGTGATTTGGAGCATCATCTGTATCAAGTAAACTCTGAGTGCTACTGGCAATGTCCAATTACATGTTGACACAAACTCACATAACACCACAACCCTGATATGACAAACCAGCTTGCAAGCCTGTATCTTCCAGAATAATATTGTTGAATATGCCCACAAGTGAGAATGAGTTCAGACTTCACAACTGAATAGATGTAACCTGAGTTGGATATTTCTTTTTCTCTTTTTTTTAAAGGCTGTTTTTCTATTTCAGCTGCTAGCTGGAATGCTTAACCCTTATGGATAAGGCATGGTTTCAGTGACATTCCATGAGGAATTTGAAGTAACCACAATGGCTGGGAATAGAACACCCTAGAATAATTTGTCCAGTTTATTGGATGTTTCCAGTTACTTATCCAGTTTATTTGATCTGGGCATGATAACTTTTATAGGCATTCAGCAGAGAACAACACAATGATTATGGTAAAGGGAGTATTATATTTGCCTTGCTACCACAATTCTCAAAGCTTTTCTTACTAAACAGGAGTGCCTACCTAATGAAAACTGCAAATTAAGGATGGGGTCACCAATCAAGTTATAATTCACTTTCCAAGGCAAAATTACTATACAGAGTGCCATAGAATGCAACTATAATCTCTAAAGAAATGAGTTCAAAGGGTCACACATCCAAAGAAATTTCAGTGATATTAAAAAACATCTAACAGATTTTGAAATACATAGGTGTATCTCTAGAACAGGAATGTACTCAAGAAAATATTTGCTCCTATTACTGACCTAATTATAAAATTACTGTAAAAACTGTAATTAAAAAGACAGGGAAGACTGTTTTCTTTCTTGACAAAGCACTAGAGATGCTTTGTTTCTAATTTTCCTTTTAGTAAGTGGGAATGCTAGGAAATATGCTAGGAACTGTGCTGTTGCTTCAAGCATCAGTTGTAAAACAGTAAGGAGAAGATTTGCCTGATAAAAAGAAATGCTAATTTCCACAAAAGACAGGAAAAGCATGTGAGTGAGAGTAAATTAAAATAATAATAATAATAATAATAATAAAACACTTCTTTTTTTTTTTTTAATTCAGTCTGTGATTTTCTGAGGAAACATTTTCCAGAACAGCTTTTGTCCTTTCCTTGCACTAAATGGAGTACTAACATAGTGATTTGCCAGAATAATAGACTTTCTCTTCAGAGAAAGGGAGGTTTTCCTGCAGAATAAGGATGTAAGTGGTTAGAGGAAAAGATTTCATTTGTAATTTCCTGTGATTTCATTTTCCTGTATTACTAATAACAAACAATTAGATTTTTAAATATATTCTTTTTATGACAAGGAAGATTCTTAACTAAAGGATCTTGTGAAATCACAAATCACTGAAAACAAACACTCATAGGCATGAGAAAGACAATCGGGGAACATTTCTGTAAGTGTTCTCTTAAAGAAAGAATGAGAATCTAATCACTGATGAGAGAAACCTGGCATTGAAAGTACAGAAGCAAGTAAATACAACATCCTCATATTTGATCAAGCAATAGGGAAAAGAAAGGGAGAGGGAAAGGAGAAGAGGAAGGGAAAAAAAAAGAAAGAAAAAAGAAAGAAAAAAAAAAAAAAGGAAGTCTAGGTTGAGATAAATGATTGTCACTGTGCTGAGATGTATAATTCCATATACAGAACATGCCAAGAAACAAAGGGAAAAGAAACAAATTCCAGGCTGCCATAAATTCAAAGCCTGCTATGGGATACTGGGCGGGGGGGGAGCTCACAACTACACAGGGGGGCAGGGGATGGAGATTGGGACTAGCAACACTAAATTTGCTAAAACAGAATATTTACATTATGCTTAAGGACTAAGATTTCCATACTATTGCATCTTCCACTGGTTGGGATTGCCTGAAGCTTTCAAACAGTATATTTATTTGTCATGGATTCGTGGGCAAAGAACACCTACCAGCCATGGACAGGATTGTGAAGTACCGAGGGGGAGCACAGTCTTTTTTTATTTCCAGTTACAGAAGCGGCTGATATCTTGCATGTGTCAGTGTTCTCAGTTGTACTGTTGTAACCTTTTACTCATGCTCTCCTGAATGATCTTTAGTTATGGACCTTGGTCAGGGATACAGAATTGAACTACATCAGAGATTCAAACCGAGCCTGAGATCAAAACGATGGTCTAACATGCTCTCATTCTTCTTAGGGATGGCAAGATAGATTATAAGTCTAAAATGCAGTTTTTGTCCTCTTCCCAGAAAGGAAGGAGATATATTGTTCAGAGGGAAGTGGAGAGCAGGCTGATCCTGACTGGTGCCTTGTTTTGGCTCATCTAGCAATATAAGAAATGTATGCAGAACCAAACAGTTCAGTATATACGGCATTTTTCCTATGAATGTCTTAGAGAAAAAAAAAAAAAAAAAAAAAGAGAGAGAGAGAGAGAAATTTCTAAATTCAAGATCAACCAAGCTGGCTGATCTCAGGGCTGTTCAGCACCCCTAAATTACTATAGGCTGCTGTTATACACTATAATAGCTTGCTGAGCATTTGTCAACTCCAGCAGAGTATATGTGCAATTATTTCTAATGAACTTCATAGCCCCTTAGGAAAAAATAATAGTCCTTTTGAACTGTTTCTACCTGTTGGCTGCATTAAATTTTGAAACAAAAGTCATACATTTTCAAATCTCCCCATACAACAAGGCTCAGAGCAAGATTGGCATGTTTATTTTCAGAAAACCTCCCAAAGCATTTTAGGCATGGCCAAACTAATACATCTCTCCTTGACAGTTGCAGAACTTTTATTTCCTTAGCTAGAGTGTAACAGATTGCTTGCAGTTTAAGTCTCGATGTTTGAGTTGCACTGGAAAATCTGTCTGCCTGCTGGGGTTGTAAAGAGGTGCCATGCAGAGACGGGAATTCTGGGAACATCTGCCCACATAAACATTATGCAACCAAGGAGCCAAGGGAAGGTACAGCAATTTATGGGAAGGTGAGAGAAAATACTTCATTTTCCCTCACATATCAGCAGATTTTCTATCAATATGCTAGGCTTCCAAAAGTCTGTCTGTTCTTGGAATTCGTAATGATTCTGCTGTAAAAGAAAAGTAGGAGCCCATGCTAATGAAGATGCTGCTTTACAATTTCAGAACTTCATATATTCATGTATGTTTTCAGGTTTGCGTTTTTACCTTTCCTCTATATAACAGTGTAATTGGAAAAATATAGCTTCACATGAGAGGATTTTCATTTTCATGGCAGATTTACATGAGATTGCCTTTATCTGGGAGATTCTTGATCACCAGTCAAAGTAACAGCTGGTGCACTCTGCTTCAGCTGTATTTGGACATTGGGGAATGTCATGTTATCAAAATGTTTTAAGTGCACCTATCAAAGCTGACATGAACTGGAACCTGCTACATCAACCACGCAGACTGCAGGTTTATTGCACGGCTTCACATCACTCTGCAGAAAGCAAATTGTGCTCAGGAAGTGAAACACAAATTATTCTAATGCCAAACTTGTTTTACTTTCAAGTTTCCCCAACAATGTAGTTCATTTGAGGTCCCAGCACCACAGCTTTCTCAAGCTATTTCTGGGGTTTTAAATGTTCGCTGTTCAACTGCCTGTGAATACCTTCCCAAGATCAGCTTTTAAAAAATTATGAGGGCCTAAACCACTTGTTTCACCTGTACATCATTCACACTCATGAACTTAGGTAAACAAAACACATTTTAGGAGTGCAAGTGTTAAATGGAGCATTTTACTGAATTTGCTGAAGAATACTTATATCTGTGGATTGCATTGAAATCCACATAAAAACCTTTATGTGGTGCTAGATCAGGAGCCATTATGGACACAGAGCTGCAGTCAAATTGTAGCAGTGATCTTTGGTACTAAAACAAGGCTTTTACTCATAAGCTCTTAATTACACACAGAGTATGCTAGATGCATGCAGTATATCAGCAGCTTTAATAACATTAAATTGTTTTGGCTAATGGTGGGTGCAATTGTCTTTTCCATTAAATCCAGTTTGACGCTACTATTTTCATGGCACATTATTATGTTCTAGAAGAATAAACAACACACATCACCTAATGGCCTACAGTGCATAGGATGCGCACATACTAAATATTCATTTCACGGTGGATTTTCAAAATGCTTTACAACATCCCATTTTGGCACAAGATTAGACCATAAATTGACTGACTGCAGGTCTCTTTGACTGAGCTATACTTCTACAGCCTGAGTTTCTGGTTGCCAGTCAGGAAGGCAGAAAGGATTTTAAGTGCAAATAGCTCAGGTGTGGAGGAATAGATTATAAGCACCAGTTAGAAAGTGGTGAAATTGGAGGAATTTGATGTTGCAATAATGAAGATGCTGCTGTGCAGCTGCCAAGTTATTCCTGAAGAGGACATAGCTGAGCATTTCAGTAGCTCAGTACTTGGGAGCATATGTCTTTTCATTTAATGCCCATGGATTACCCCAAGTACATCCCTCTTTAGTCTCTGTTCTTGGAGCTAAGAGTGCATATGTGAAAAGAGTCTTGAAATGTACAATATTCTGAACCAAACAGCAATTTTAAGCTTTAAGTTCTCACATGTAGCTCATACATAGCTTTGTGGTGGTGAAGGAATCACAGTCTCAGGAATAAACAGAGAAAGCTGAATTTGCTGCTGAGTCTCTTGTGACCTTTTCAAGTATCCCAGAATAGTAATCATTTAGAACTTGTAAATAGAGATCCCAGATGATGTTTGCTCAGAGTAACTCTATTGCATCCTCCGCTACAACACTCAGCAGGTGTCAAAACCAAACTCACATGGATACAGCAGAAGTTTGGAATATCACCCTAGCTGACAGTATGTTCACCCTCAGAAAGCCAACTAAAATAACTTACAGTAAACCTCAGTATGTATGGGGAAGCTCTGTTACAAAATGTTTTTTTATATGCAGCCATATAATGCTACTGCTGCTTTTCAAGTAAGAACTAAACTTTCTATTACAAAAATTAAATAAAAATATATGTGTTTCTGATAAGCATATGTTGGCATATACAGTTGTCTCTGATAAGCATATACTGGAAATATTAAAAAGGAAATGGTTTTCATGTTTTTACACTTGTGACCCAAATTTCTCTAGCAATGTTTTGCTTACTTTCCAGCTCACTCCTGTAAGCTGTTTTATTTGCACTGTTTTGGAGCAACAACTCAGAGTTCCTGTTCTACCCCTCCAGTTTCCTCATAACCAATTTCTTCAACATATATTCAGAAATTGTATCCATACTACAGCTGGATGTCAGCCAGCACCTGTCTCAACAGCCTTATTCAAACTAACTACAGACAGTTAAATGAAGGGCATTTTCATTTGTTTTAAGAGTCTGTAATGCATGTCTCTTAAGTGTTAAATCTGAGTAACTGTTTTAAAGAGAGGTGTCAATGTTGGGTATGAAGAACAGAGAAATCTTCCTGGTACCTAGATAAGCTTTCAAATCTAGACTCTTTTCTTGCTGTTGTGATACTTTCAAAATAGTCATTATTTACTGTTTGACCACTGCCATTAGAATGTTTTAAAAATATTTTCCTTAATCAAATCCATTTTTTTCCTTAACCATTGAAGCTCCTACAATGTACTTACTACAAACTTCTAAAATTAGCATGTGAAATAATATAAGCTTGTATTTGGGCAGTACTGGCCTATTCTTTTCAACTTCATATCTACCTTTCCACTAGGGTTTGCAGCTAAAATAATACACCAAGAATCTTTAAAACAAAAAAACAAACAAAAAGTCATTAATTAAACAGAATTTTCCAGGGACATTTTGGGGTGTTTTGTTTTTTTCAGTTGTTTTTTAGTGTTACTGAGTTCACTATAAATGAATATGAAATACTCACTGCAAGTGTGAAATGTCTCTTAAAAATAAGAGAGAACAAGCAGATTGTTAGATAACAAGCAAATGTTTGTATGAACATCAGAACAGTATTGTTTGAGACAATTTCTATGGACATATCTCACAGCTCATTATGATGTCTGCTGTTGTATTTATCTGTCCTTTCTCAGCACAGGGATGGTGCCATGAAAAGAAGGAGAGAAACAATTCAATGGGCAGCATTTAGTGTTATCCTGCACTCACACTGAAGTGTGGCAAGCTGTTCTGCTTCAGCCTACATTTTCACTTCATTTATCCAACTCAAGATGGAAGCTGTGATGTGTCCAGGTAAAAATTCTACTTCGGTTTACTTTTTAATTTACTTTACTTGAAGGCAGTGCTTCCATCAAGTTTTCCATGAAAGCAAGCTTTTGACATGACAGAAATAGTCATGTGGCCAAGGAATAACCCCATTTCCAATGGCTGTCCCTCATGTACTGAAGTTCTGTTTTCTGAGCATTGATACTTATCAGTTTAACTTCACCTGTTATAATCTTTTTCATTTACTCTGCCTTACATAAAAACAGCTTTCCAGCAATACATCCTTTACCCACTGAAGAAGCCTCATTTAGACTTCTTATGGACAAACATGAAGAGTAACTAAGAGTAACTAATAAGAGTATTTAAGTCAAAAAGAACACATCTAGGAAAAAAAAAAAAAAAAAAGAAAAAAAGAAAAAAACAGTATGATCCCCTCCTGAGACCCACAGCCTTGGCTAGGTTCATTATACTAAGCACTCCGCTCCAAGATCTGGGCAGCTCTGCAATGCCTGCACTAGGGCTTGTCAGTCCTTTGCTGTTACAGAGCTAAAGTATGTGTTTCTTAGGTGGCAGTCATGATGAAACAGTCACCTGATGATCCCGTTGCCCAATCCAATAGCCCTGTCAGATTTACAGTGTCACCTGGATCTAATGAAACCAGCTAAATTCATGCCACAGAGCACAAAGATAAAAGGGCAGCAAGTCCTTCACTTCAGATTCGTTCACTATTATTTATTTTCTTACCCTGTGTGACTGACTGGTAGAATCAAAACACAAAACATTCCCATGCCTTTCAGGTAGGATTTCAGCCCAAGGGAAAGTCTTTCTGAAGCCTCTGAGCTACCTCACCCAGTAGCACCTCTGCTTTTGACATGCACTTTGCCTTCTTCACCAAATCTAACCTGACAGATGGACTGAAAGCCAAGCCCAGAGGCTGACCCAGGCAAGACCAAACATCCATGACCTTTAGTCAGATGATTTCTACTTTGGCACTTCAGGGTAAATTTATTTAAAATCTTTAAGCATCTGATTAAGAGAGAGAGAGAGAGAGGGGGATAAAGAAACTTTACAAAAATCTGACATCTTAAACTAAGCTTTGAAATGTGAATGAATCTTCACCTCTAAAATGTAATGGAAGTGCAAAATGCAGTATTCATGAAGGGAAGGACTTCAGGCACAGAACAGCAGAGGTAACATGAAATGTCAAGGGTGAAACAAAGGCAGTTATTACTCTGGCTTCTCACTGTTAAAACTTCTAGTGCATACATTTTAAACTCAAGAGCTCCATTACACTGCAATCCCACTGATATCCCCCTGTCACCAATACTAATGATATTGCTGTTTCTCAAGTAAGACCTAAACTTTTCAGTTTGGGAAAAAGAAGGTAATCATTAAATTCTATGCTCTTTATTAAAGTGTTTGTGCTAAATGCAGGCAGTAGTACTTAGAAGGGGAAAAAAAGGTATCATTTTCCACTCTTTGCCATCATTGTCTTTCACGTTATTTGCCTCAATAGGATTATGTGCTGAAATCAACCTTCACTAATGTTTTATGCCATAGTCTGACAACTCAGGGGTTGGATTGTTTTGTTTTGTTTTGTTTTGTTTTTCACAATTGACAAGCCTAAGTATGGCCAATGGGATATTTTTTTCTGAAGATACAAAATGTACTGGAACTAGAAACCAAAACTGCAGCAAGAATTCCATTGCAGAGAAACAGTGAGCAGACCAATTAGCTGACAATATGCAGTCCATATGAAGCACTCACACTACACAAATTGAAAAAGAGATATACTGTGAGTGCAAATTAATTTTCCAATGATGCAAATGCAATAGTTTCAGGATAGTATTTGGAAACTTTTTGTCATGTCCTATGTTTCATTAACTACCCCATCCTGGCATTATTTTACTTGTATATATACTTAAATTCTACAGTAACTTATTTCCATACCACAAACCACAAAATGTCATAAGAGGAACATTATGATTGCAAAAAAAATTGAAAGTATGAAAATAAAGAGGGTGACTTTACTCATTTATTCATTGCTGTGTGTACCTGCCTCCATAGCATATCTGCAATCATAAAGAGATGCCAAAGAACCTCAGGCCAAAAGGTTCTGCAATCCAAGCAACCACAAAAACAGATTGGACTTCCATTTTGGTCTGTTGCATACTGCCTGTCTAGTTCCTTCAGTACTGTACTTACAGGGCAGATTATGTTTTCACAATACAGACTTTTCAAAAAATAATAATTTACCGCTATAAGAGTATGATCATGATACGAGACTGATAATCTCATAACCATGATGAGTGTTTAGGGTGCTTAAATGACAGTGGTAATTATGCTCTCTGGCTGTTTAAAGGTGCACTGGGGAAAGACTCTGGGTCGTTAGAGAACTCAGATAAAATGGAATCAATCTGCAATCCACACTGGAACTGTAAATTGGCTTAAAAGGAGAAAAATATGTAGATGGCTTCAGCTTTTTTTCTTACTTCTTTCTTGAATAATTTTGTGGCAAGTTTTCTTTACCCTAATCTGTTTACAGAAATATTGAGCATGCATTACACATCAAAATAAATAATTCCCCCATATCTTTGTACTCCAAAATTTGCAGTTAATTAAACTAATTTGTCAGTTTTTGTAAGTTGGAAACTCTTCCTGTCATCCTCTCCAATCACTACTTATTTAAATTTCATCCTTGGCCAATTTCATGATAATGTTTATCTGCTCCAGAGGATTGGAAATGAGAGTAATACATTGCCATACCATTTAATTTCTTTCTTAAAGCTGGAAAAAGCAAAGCATCAACTGGCCAGTTAGATAACACAATTTCCCATGTAGGTTATTTTCTTATGATAGCTGGGGGCTAATTCAATTCCTGAGCTGCTTATTTACTGTTTCTAAGAGGGATTCCCTACAGTTAAGAATGAACTGTGCATAAAGTTTCTATGAAAACAGTATGAATTTTTTCTTACATCAGAGCAGGTTGTATAAATTACAGCAACATACATTTAACCTAGACCACTTGAACAAAATAATAACGCTCTACTACTACAATACATTGCTTTTTTAGCATTTGTCTTGTTATAATGTAAACACCCCAACAGGGGATGTTTAATACCAACCACATATTTTTAAAAGATACATGTTCTTCATACTGTGCCTTAAAAGTCTAGCAAACATTGACACAGGTTAACTCAAGATGTATTAAAAAAAAAAAAAAAAAAAAAATCATGCTTACTGTGGTTTATAAACATTTAGTTAATTCCAGCATTACTTTTGCCAAATGGGGCATGTGTGCTTCTTGTTTTGGTACCTTAGGAACAGCTTATCTCATATATGAAAGAACTGTTTTAAAGCTCCTTCTATATATTAGTGGGATCCAAACTCTCCATGTCAGGAAAATCCTAGGCAGCATTTGTCCCTAGACAGAGTAAGGATATTTGAATGTAACGCACATCTGCATGATGCACATCTAACATGAGCGCACTACTTAGTCAGAAGCTGCTATGTAAAAGTCCAGTATTTTATCACGTTGTTTCTTTTGCTACTGTGTACCCTTTTGTATAACAAATATATCTTAAATACAGATGGAAATTATTAAGATGTTCTTCCTGCCTCCTGAAAGTAATTGTACCAGCTTTGCTACCAATAGCAGTAGCATATGCCAAACATTTCTGTCATTCACATTTCCTTACTGTATATTTTAATGTATATTGGGTTGCTCTGGCTAAGCAGAGAAAGAGAGCTCAAGAGAACTCAATAGCAAGATGTGTCCACAGTGCATGGTACACACACAACAAAAACTCCCCTCTTTGTGATAAGGCAGCAAACATCAGAATATGATTCCACATACCAAGCAAGGTTCACAGAGGCAGCTGATGATCAGCAGTAGTAATCCTACTGCAGTAGAACTGGAAATTCCTGCTCTCTGATAGTAGAATCATGCTTTAAACCTGAGGTTATTACCATATTAGGTTATATTACCATATATTACCATATGGTAATAGACAATAGCTGATGCCATTTTTAATATGAGGGAGTTTTGACTTTTTGTCACAGCCCTTTTCCTTAGATCTAACAAAACCTACATTGCAATGACACTGCTCTTTCGAAGACGCATGTGGACGCCTTTACCACCAGCCTTCTGGAAGTCTTCTTGCTACAATCCTAGGATACGCTGTTTCACATTTGTGTTTCTTATGTGTCTTCCACTGTGTTGATTTCACACAGATGGGCAGCTGAACTCCACTACACCACTCTCTCACATACCATACTTTCCATATATGAGAATATATGACTGAAAACAGTTCAGGGGATGAGATAAGGACAGGGAGTTCATTCACCAACAGGGAAATTTCTGTTCCAGCACTTAGAGCACCTCCACTCCCTCCTTCACTGATCTTGGTGTCCACAGAATTGTTTCTCTCTACATTTTCTCAGTGCTCTCTCCCAGCTGCTGTTATGCAGCAGTTTTGTGTTTGTTTGGTTTTTTTTTGTTGTTTTGTTTTTTTTCCCTTCCACAGAGGAAGCACTGTTCACTGGCTCAGCCTTGTGCAGCAGCGGGTCACTCTTGGAGATGTCTGGAGCTGGGTTTTATCTGACATGGGGCAGCTGCTGGGCTGTGCTCGCACCCCTTCATCCTCCCCACTATCAAAATCTTGTCACATAAACCTGCTCTTCCAGGTCATCTGACTAAGGGCTTATCTCTCCATTCGGATGCTGGTGGACACCCAGAATTTCTCATTAATAACATCATATAGGAGAAAACTTGCAAGTTCTCCTTGTGGTGCTGTGATCCAAACTAAATAAAGAATTTATAGCCTCTACAATATTAGCATCTGACAGTCTGACTGGGATGGGGTTGATTTTCTTCATAGACATTTGTGTATTGCTGCTTTGTTTTGGATTTGTGACTGGAAGGGGATTGATAACCCACCAGTATTTTGGCTGTTGCTGACTCTGCTTTCCAGGAATTGGCTAAACGTCTGTATGCTGATGGGAAGTAGTGAATGAATTTCCTTTTTTTTTTTTTTTTTTTTGTCCCATGTCTAGCTTGGGTAGGGCGGGTGAACTAGTGGCTGTGTGGTGCTTAACTGCTGGCCCAGGTCAAAGCACCAAAATGGTGGAATGCTTTCAGACAACTGTAAAAACAGGCATATTACCTGTTGAACTGTGTCTTATATTACTATTCTACCAGTGAGATATGTGGTATTTTTACGGGAACATGTTGACTTTTGTCAAACAGCTCTTCATGGTATTTCTTTGTCACTGGCCTGTCTCATTGCCACAGCTGACAAAGTTCAGAGATGACAACAGAAAATATATATTGTTTATTTCACTGCTAACATTAAACAGCAGTTTTCAGTGTTGACACAACTTTCATGACCTAAGCACTCAGCAACACTGGGCAACCACCAAATGTGTTGGTTTCCTCATGAAAAACAACAGCATCTTAACTTCATCCTTCAAATCTCAGAATTCCTGTGCTCATTGTTGGACAACTTGGAATAGATTCTAAGAAAAAATCAGAATGCATAACTAAGCAACAAGACACCGAAAGGTTTCTGCCAAGAATGTGGGATGAGTAATTTGATTGTTATGAAAAGGATGACTATGTCAAAACCTTAGTCTGTGGCCTGTCCTGGGGTAAGAATTTGACTGACATGAAGTAGCATTTGCCATAACTAGACAAACTTAGGAGATACCACCTGTCATGACATCTATGTGTTGGTTGATGAAGTAATCTTTATTGATATTACATAGCCTTTGGTGATCCTGAAGACTCTGATACAATGAAAGAGGGACAGGTATGAGAGAACTTTTATTCTCTTATGTAGATATGCATATATTATGTCTCTATATTACACTAAGATTTTCCAGTGTGTTCATGTGGACCTAACGAATGCAAATTTTGCACAGCTTCATAGCTGTCAGTTTTAAAGATTAAATCCCACTGTACCAAGGAGCCATCTAAATAACAGCATCAGATTGGTTTCTGTCTATGCAGAGTAAATAGAGTAGGGACTTAAAAAGAAAAAAATAAATCCATTTGTAGTTAACAACAGCAGTACTTTTTTTCTTCTTCTTCTTAACATATCACAAGCTCAAAAGCTTTTTATTTTCCTGACTGCTATACAGAAAACTTATGCATTTGTAATTTGAGTAAACTATCATCTAATTAAACAATTTAGATTGAATATGCTAATGTAAAGGATCATAAAAAAAAAATAATAATAATAATTACAAAGGGACTTCAAGAGGATAATTACAAACAGGGAATGTTGAATCTGAATAAAATTCTTATGTTCTTTAATTACTGAAACCCCTTCTAAACCAGGGATTGAGAATATCTTTATTTAAGTATTGTGCACAATGAATGTCTCTTCAGACCCTTGAAAAATATTAATTTGATCATGTATTTGTTAGATATCACCTAACAACTTTCAAAGCCTGTGAACTTTAGGTGAAAAATATATATATATTTCCATCAGTACTCCTTGTCCACAGACCTGTCAGCAAAACGTCAACAGTGTTTCTCATCCCAATAGTAGGGTAGCTCATGCTTCACTTAACATCATGCTCCTGAAGCTGTAAAAAAGAAGAGTTCAACTTAGCCAGATAGACTCAACACAACAGTACCAAAAAGGACGCAAACTGCCTACAAAGAAGAAAAAAATAATTTAAAAATAATTTACTTTAGCAAAAAGATGCATGAATACATATATAAGGTACTCTAATATTTCCTTTTCTACAAGTAGTGTCTTTGAGTAGCTCTCATACATCTTGTCTAAATGTCTAATTGTCAAGCCAAGACGTGCAAAGATTGTTCTTTGTTTTTCCATCACACTTCAATATCTAGATTTTTGGGGGGTTCCATAGCCTAGTTGCACATTTTAAAATATTTTCACAATATTACCTATCACTGTAATTTCCTCAATGCCAATAACAGGTTTCAAGAATATTGTCTTTCATCCTTTGATCAAAAAGACATAATGATTTGGATGGTCACATGGTTTAATCACGATAGCAAGGGCAATTTATCAGGATAAATTACAGTGAAGATGTAATTAAATTTAAAATGCAATGACATGTGTTGCATCCCTATGGAATGTGCGTAGCCTCACATCCTCTTTACACAAACATTCTCTGCAATTTTTATTCAAAATGCCAAGACAAGTATTAGGCAAAGGGAGGAAAAGCACTTCATAACCAGGCTATCTTTCTCCTTGATTTGTACTTGGTTTTGAAAGACAGCTCAATTATTTAACAAACATTTTAGCAACATTCAGCTCCATCTTAAAAGGTTGAGAAAGCATTTGCTTCATTTCTCCAAAGAGATTTGTAACAAAACATAGGAAAAATAATATTTGATATAGTGTTTTTTCCAAAGTAAAGAGAGAGAGAGAAATATTACTTACTTTTGAGTTTAGGTTGCTTCTATTTGTCATTGCAAAGATTTTTTTTTAAAAAAAAAAAAAAAAAAAAAAAGAATATGACCTTTCCTTTTTATTTTTTCCCATTTTAGATCACCCTGAAGCAGAGCTGAACTAGAGGTATATTTCTGAGCAATTTCAGCCTGAAGGAAAGACAATAATCTGAGAAAGAAAACCTGAAAAATGTCTGTTCCTGAGACCATCAGAATATTCAGCCAAATACACAGAGGTTACAAAGCATGCATGTTTCCATGTTGAGGCCAACAGCAGCTGAAAGAATCTAGCCATAGATGATCTTAGACTGTAAAGGAAATTGGAAAACTGCAACAAAATTGCATTAGGTCTACCACATTGTAAGGGAAATTATTTTGATTGAGGACAGTTTTATTTTAGATTTTCTTTTACTGTTTCATAACATACATATTAGTTTCAATGAGCATGTTTCGAGTTTAAGGTGGAGAGTTGTTTTAGATTCTTTGGTATCTGAAAGAACACTATAGAAAGTTAGTAAGATTTGCATAGCCTTAAGGAAAATTCAAAGTAACAGTAATGTGTTGACTACTAGGGAGGGTATTCAACCCACTGAACTTGAGATAAGCACCTTGTCTTGCTGTTGGAATCATGCAGTAGATCACTACTCTGGAATCATTTAAATGAGACGAACAGTGCAAGAAGCATCTGCATTTTCTGGTTTTAGACAAGAAAGTGCAGCCCATGTTGCACTGCATATTGTAGTTTTGAAAAATCAATTAATATAAACTCATGTAAACTTCAGTATGCATGTATACAGCCACAAACACACTGTAACTGGGCTGCGCTCCTGAATAGAAAAAACAAAATTAGACTAAACAGTGGAATCTGCAGACCAACCAACAACCTAACTACAGAAAAAGAAGGTAGCCCAGGAAATTGCTTTTACAATTATTTCTCAGCTGTCATAACTTGTAGGACCTGAGATAACAGAGAGAGAACTCACTAACTACAACTGAGGAGATGACATATAATCTTAGTCCTTAGGAAATAAGCAATCTCACTTTGCAACCTTAAATTCCCCAGTTCTATTTTACCTTATTTACTTCAGTTCAGTAGCTGTAAGATACAACATTTTCCTTCACAGAGATTCTTTACCCCATCAGCAAATGCAGGATTATTGAAAATTGAGCCAATCTTTAAGGCAATTGTGTTGTGACACAGATTTCCTATGTGAGCTGGTGAACAAAAGCTCGGGATGACTCAGATGTGCCTTCATTTGATGGCACCATACTGTTTTCACCTGCCAAATTATCCAGCACTCAAGGAGAAGGCACTGCAGCTCCCTAATTGGTGGAATTTATGGTAACTTTTTTCCCTTTGAGGAAAGTTGCCCTCTGAGGCATTGAACAAAGTGGACTCTTTTAGAAGCAGCAGCAGTATAACCCAATATAGCCATGTCTCATCCTAATTTTGCAAGCCTTAGCTACAATATGTGTTCTTAATACATTTGATGAATCTTATTTCTAGGAGTTTCAGTGGCTTATTAAAAAATATTTTCACTAGACAGTCTGTAACTTCAGCTACTAACGTATTCTCTATACCTGGCACACAGCTGCATCATCAGTCTAGCTGACTGATGGACCTGAAAAGTTCTGTTAGCACTTTGTGAACTAAAATTTTCTACTACAGTTTTCACAGGGAACTTCATAGAAACTGCTTCTGAAATATCAGGAACAATATCAGTGTTCTTTCTTGCAAACCCAAGAACTGCAATTAGGAGGCTGAGAGGAGGAAAGTCTATCGTGATTGTAAGCTGTTTGAGCCCAATGCCTTCCACCAAAGTTCATTCTGACCATTGAAGCATAGAGAAATTATAAGATTAAGATGTTGAAAATGTTGAAGACCGGAGATGTGAGCCAACTGCCTACAGCTAGATAAAGATCCAAGGGTCACAAGCACAGAAGTTCATGAGCCAACTGGCTACAGCTAGATAAAGAACCAAGAGTCACAAGCACAGAAATTCAATCAACTGAAACTGCCAATTTTTTTTTGGAACTCAATCCAGACAAATAAATTAACACAAGCAGATTTTTAAAAGGCTTCTTTTTTATTTTTTAATCTTTTTCTTCATCCTGTCCTGAAGTAAAGAAATTAGAATCTGAGGAGTCATGACTCTTTGCAGTCTACCTGAAGTCAACTATAAATATGGCTTACTGTGCTGCAGAATAAGTTAAATTCTTTTAGAATTGGAATAACTGCATAGATTCAATAGTCTGGCCTCTATCTATACATTTTCTATTGCTAGAAATTACTTAATTCACCACAATTAGATAAGTGTTCCTACCTGCTAGCTTGCATTGCAAATGAACAGAAGCATACTTAGAGGAGGATACAAACACAGAGACACAAACCTCTCCTTCTAGAAATTCAGCTGAGGTAGAATGATACCAACTCCAGTATATTCACTCCAACATGAACATCGTGCTGTCTATGAGCACCACTCTGGATACCAGTTTCTGGGCAGTGACTCTAGTTCTACATTCCATATTCACAACCTGACCTAAGATAGAGAGCACATAAACTAAGTGGCTTGAAATACATTCTGCTGCCTGGAAAAATAAAAGATAATCAAATTTTGATCTTGAATCAGAAGTAATTTGGAGAAAGTGATAGGGAATAGTGGAGTAGTTTGGTTTTAAAGTAATGTGAAAAATAAGGTTATTAAATTCTTTGCCAAATAAGAAGTTGGACTCAATAATCTGTGTGGGTCCCTTACACCTTGAGTTATTCCACAAGAAAAAATAATGTATTTTCAAGAACCTAGAAGAATGTTAACATCATTAATGCAGCCTGTCAGTGCTTGCTGCAGAACATGTATTTCTATTGCTTTATTTACTATCTCTTTGTACATTTAAAGTGGATAATTTTTATTTTATGATCACTGGATTTGCTGCAATTTCAATGCAAGAACACCAGTGATATCTAACATAGCTGTATGAAAAAGCTGTGAGATTATGGCATGCCAAAATCACAGGTTCTTTGTATTGAAAGTTGTTACATTATTAGTATCCAAAGTCAAATTACCATGTGTTCCATTAAACTTAACTACATTAGGCATAACCACAAGTTGTTGCACCCAAATAATGAATTTTGTAGTTGTGTTTCTGAATGCATACAGAGTGTAATGAATTTGGGAGTGTGAGATAGGGTACAGTTACAGTATTCTGAAAAAAATATAACTACCACAAAACCTTGAGCTGCTTCAAGAAAAACTGGAGAGATCACTGGAGAAAGACCTTTAGGATGGATTTTACAAACGAATGTGTGATCATTGCTATCACCATGCAGCTTCACCTGATTAGAAAAAGCACACCTATAGATGGTATAATCAGTATAATTTTATGTATTGGGTTTACATGGCAAAGTTTTGGTAGCTGGGGGCTTCAGGCATGGCTTCTGTGAGAAGAGGCTCTGCAGGAGGATCTGGATAGGCTGCACCGATGGCTGAGGTCAACTGCATGAAGTTCAACAAGGCCAAGTGACGGGTCCTCCACCTGGGGTGCAATAACCCCAAGCAGAGCTACAGGCTGGGAGATGAGTGGTTGAAGAGCTGCCAGGCAGAGAAGGACCTGGGAGTGGTGGTTGATAGTCGGCTGAATATGAGCAGGCAGTGTGCTCCGGTGGCCAAGAAGGCCAACAGCATCCTGGCTTGCATAACAAACAGTGTGACCAGCAGGGCTAGGGAGGTGATCGTCCCCCTGTACTCGGCTCTGGTGAGGCCGCACCTCGAATATTGTGTTCAGTTTTGGGCCCCTCGCTACAAGAAGGACATCAAGGTGCTTGAGCGAGTCCAGAGAAGGGCGAGGAAGCTGGTGACGGGCCTGGAGAACAAGTCCTATGAGAAGCGGCTGAGGGAGCTGGGCTTGTTCAGCCTGGAGAAAAGGAGGCTCAGGGGTGACCTTATCGCTCTCTACAGGTACCTCAAAGGAGGCTGTAGCGAGGTGGGGGTTGGTCTGTTCTCCCACGTGCCTGGTGACAGGACGAGGGGGAATGGGCTTAAGTTGCGCCAGGGGAGTTTTAGGTTGGATCTTAGGAAGAACTTCTTTACCGAAAGGGTTGTTAGACATTGGAACGGGCTGCCCAGGGAACTGGTGGAGTCACCATCCCTGGAAGTCTTTAAAAGACATTTAGATGTAGAGCTTAGGGATATGGTTTAGTGGGTACTGTTAGTGTTAGGTCAGAGGTTGGACTCGATGATCTTGAGGTGTCTTCCAACCCAGAAATTCTGTGATTCTGTGATTCTGTGAAGAACCCAGAGGCTGTCCCACATCAGGTAAGAGCCAGTTCCAGACAGCTCCAAAAGGGACCTCACACTGGCCAGAGCCAAGCCAATAAGCTATGTTGTTTGCACTTCTGTGAGAGCAGACTTCAGAAAGGAAAAAAAAAAAAAAAACTGCTGTGCAACAGCAACTGGGAGAGAGGGGAGTGAGAACCAGCCTTTCAGACCCCAAGGTCAGTGCAGCAGGAGGGCAGGGGGTGCTCCGAGCTCACAGCAGCAGTTCCCCTGAGGCCTGTGGAGAGGCCCCTGGTGCAGCAGGCTTTCTCCCTGCAGCCCATGGGTCCCACACGGAGCAGATCTCCACGCTGCAGCCCGTGGAGGAGCCCCCGGTGGAGCAGGTGGATGTGGCCTGGAGGAGGCTGTGGGCCGTGGAGAGCCCCCGCAGGAGCAGGCCCCGGGCCGGAGCTGCAGCCCGTGGAGAGGAGCCCATGCAAGAGCAGGGAGTCTGGGGGGAGCTGCTGCCTGCAGGGGACCCATGCTAGAGCAGTTTTCTCCTGGGGGGATGGACTGATGCTGGAGCAGTTCTTGAGGAGCTGCTGCCTGTGGGCAGCCCCTGCAGGCTCAGTTTGAGAGGGACGGCATCCCATGGGAGGGACCCCATGTGGAACAGGGGCAGAGTGACTGTGAAGGAGCAGCGGAGATAAAGAATTACGAACTGACTGCAGCCCACACTCCCTATTCCCCTGCGCTGTGTAGGGGGAGGACATAGAAAAGGGTGGACTGGGGGTGAAGGTGGTTTTAGTTTGCTTTCAGCTTCTCACTGCTCTAGTCTGCTAGTGATAGGTAATAAATTATATTACTCTCCCTATGCTGAGTCTGTTTTGCCCATGACGGTGATTGGTGAATGATATTGCTGTCCTTATCTCAACCCCTGATTCCCATTATATTTTCTCACATTTTCTTTTGAGGAGGAGGAATGAGAGAGTGGTTGTGGTGGAGTTTAGCTGCCCAGCAGGGTAAAAGCACATCTTGGTATGCTGCAGACTTAAGAAGAACCTAGGCTTTGCTCAATTACCAGAAAAGCCTGGCTACCTATATCCAGTGTTATTCAAGTACTCTCAGCTTTTCAACTCAAATACATAGGCAAACTGTCTATTGATTGTAAAACTGCCACAAAAGTGTCAGGTAATACAGATTTTCCATATAATATAAAAAGGATATGCTTGGTTTTGTGTCTAATTGCAGAATACTGTTTTTGCCCTCTGCTCAGGGATATACCAATGTGTATTGGACCATTTTTATAGGTTGCAATTGTCAAAAGCACTGTGAATGTAAGGTGCTTTTTGCCTTTTCCAAGGTCCAGCTCTCCCCAAACCACACACAAATTTTGTTTTATTGGTGCTATGCTTTAGTCACGATTCATTCTTCTAGCTTGTGCTGTATCTCCCTGGATCCCAAGCTTATCTTAGCTTGCTACAAAACTGAGTAGTTTTACTTCCTGAGGAGCAGATCCATTTTACTTTCTCTGCCAACTCTGGCCAAACCGGCCTTTGCAAAAGTTACTCCAGCTCTGCCATCACTGAAAATGAACAGAAGTCAGCACATTCCCTGTATGTGTCTTTTCCTGTTGTTTCATTCAATTAGTTTTTATCCATGGCTTCCAACTGGAATATGATCAGGGCTCTTACATCTTCTCTGAAGATGCCAGCATTCAGTATTAAGTAAATACATCTCAACTCCATATAGTCTGCTCCCAAAAAACTGTTTATTGGGCAGTAAAGGCCACTAACATCAATAGCAAGATGTAAAATGCATGAACTATGAAACTAACCCTCAAAGTCTTGTAATAATTTAAGCAAAGAGCACAAAGAAAGAGTTAAAAAAAACAAACAAACAAACAAAAAAACAAACAAACAAACAAACAAAAAAAACTCAGTAATGTGTGCTGAGTTAGATTTGAGAAGCCTCCTGTTATCAAGGGGTGACTCTGAGTGCTGATGGGGGTGGCTCCTGACTGAGCAGGCGGTATAATAAAGCTCTACCTCCTGTTCCATTGCAGGGATCCACAGTCTGCTCCGACTCAGATCAGCTGTTGTTTAGCAATTTCTTTAGGCCACCTGCTGCCTGTACTAATTTTGTAGAAAGCAAAGCACTCAGAGGAGAGGTGGGGCACAAATAGTGTACTTCATCTGGAGTAGGAAAGGATCTGAAACTAATACAATTATTAAAGTTAGACTGTGTGTTCACTACTCTTTGCTGGGCATTAAGTACAATAAATGCAGTTTACAAACCATCGATTTTAATGCACTACAAGCAATTAGTAGATATGATCCTCTAGGGAAGATTCCCTAAGAGTCCCTTCCTTACAAATATTCCTTGAGTTTAGTGGCAAAATTGAGTATTTCTCACCTCATGCTATTCTTCTACTTTCTTAGTAATGCGTGGTTGGTTGATAATGACACTGGAGGAAATCTTCCTCCCAGATTAGCACTGCAGGAGCACCTATCTGCAATGCAGATCCCTGCTGCTTTCGGTACATAATACCCACAAATGTCAGTAATCTTAGAACAGAAAAAAATAAAAACGAAAGAAGGAAAAAAAATATTTGCCAATCATGTAGTTCCTACTCCACATTTTTTTTAATTTGTGGATCTCAACTGTTTCAAAAATCTTAACTATCTAATCAGATCATGTGAATATAAGAAAACAATTTTTTCAACACATGCAGTGAGAGTGAAGAGTACTTATGATAGAGATATTGTAGCTCAGTTGATGAGTGGTAATTCATTAAAGCATAGTAGCTCCTATGCTTCAAGACATCTTCCCATACCCAGAGAGTCCAGAGACTTAATTTTGCTCCTCATTCTAAAAATTCTGCCATTTAAGTTAAGACAGGTTGCTTCATCTTCTTGTCTCTCTTTACCCCAGTCCCAGGGTTTTACTGCTTATCTCTGTTTAGATTGCAAATGAATCATGGTAGAGGTGGGGCTAAGACAATAGATTTCCTTTAAAAGACAGCACAATGGGCCTAAATCCGTATGGAGCTTTCATTACATAAACTGCAATTATTAATTTTTTTTGTCTTTCTCTAGGAGAAGGGACAGAAATATTAAAGGAAAATGAATCTGAAGTAATCCTACCAATAAACTCCTGAACTCCAATTTTATGTTCTATCTCTTCAGTAATATGTCGTTATTTACTTCCATTCTAAAGCATGGCAATAAAAGTAATAAATTTGTGCTGCCTTTATACTTGTCTTCTTCGTCCAGCATTGTCTTCTCCATTCTTGAATACGAGCCAGGAAGAGCACTGAGGTTATTTACCCTTCCTACCTGCCAGGCAGGTCACCCACAGTATCAAAACAGCACAGAAAAACTGGGAGAAAACATGCTTTTTTTTTCCATGAAGATAATCAACAATTCACTCATTCACAGGTGCCACCAAGGTTTTCCTGCAGTTTCATAGGGTATGGCCAGAAGCGAACATTGTGACTTTTTTTTTTGTAACAAAGGGTACAGAATTAATTACTCTAGGAGCTAGAGCATGTCTGTCACAAACATGAACAACTGTGAAGAAAAACATGACACAATTAGGAAATTCACCGCCACTGTTAGTAAGCTGTCTCAATAGCTAATTGTCTTTGCTTAATACTTATGTCCCAGAATGATAAAGTGGTAAATTTAAAAAGAAATAAAGAATGCTGTTTACTTGATTAGCATGCTAAAAGCAGGTAGGTTCTGAGAACCAAAATGCCAAAAACTGTTTCTTTTAAATTGCTTAAACTCTGTCCTAAGGAAAGATGTTCAAATACTGGAAATACCTCTCTGTTGTGGTAAAGCACAATGCAGTAACATAAGAAAAATTCTTGGTAATGACAATGATAATGATAACTTTGGCACAAGCTAACAAACAAATTAAATATACCCTCCATCACTCAAGGTCATGCTTAAATGAACCCTTTCCAATCTGTGAAGACCATAACGAGACCACGATTGGTGAGGTCATGTTTGTCAGCTGTCTTGTGAGATGTAGCTGCTCCATGTCCATACTGGGTGCAGGTGCCCAAGCACGGGCAGGGGCCTGCTGGGCCTCCGTGAGGCAAGGCGGGAGCTGCCCCATGCTGGACATGGCTGGTTCCAGCCAGCTCCAGCAGTCCTGCTGCAGGCCACACATGGGTCCTGCAGCCAAGGTGGCAGTGCCTCAGGAAAAGCATACTTAGGAAAGGCCAGAAAAACCTGGACAGGAAAAAGAAGGTATTTCCCTGCAGCCAGTGAGAGGCTGAGCTGGAGCAGGTTTATCCTGGGTGACTGCAGCCTGTACATCACAGATCAAAATCCTGCCAGGTACAGAAAGGACAAAAGTAGGTGAGACAAGCTGCACCATAAGAGCCATCCATAGCTGTCTTTTACTATTTCTAAGCTAATTTCATTTTTTTGTTTTCAACCGTGCTTTGCAGCCGGGGTTTGAACATCTTCCCTGGCTTCTTCACAGATAGCTTTATAACCCTTTTCTGGTATTTCCTTAGCTGTGTTACCTAAGCAAAGAATGCCAGCACTTTTCCAGGTGGAGCTTCAAGGCAATGACTCAAGTTTTGCCACAGACAAACATTTGAGCCAGGAGGCAACAAGCAGAAGGTTGACCAAAGGCAGCTGAGGCACACAGACAGACAAGAGGCTTGGCCAGTCCTAGCAGCATGCAAAGCACTCTGGGGTACCAGTTGGAAGTGGGTCGATTTGCTGTGAGGAAGAGATGTGTTCAACTGAACGCCAGGCCCCATTAACTTAATATGCTGTGAAGTTCACACCCTTTGCACTAAAATATAGGAAACACATTATCTGGCCAGTTAATTCACCTAAAGAGCTGCAGCAAGTAGAGGTAGGTATTTTCAACACAAATAAATTAATTTTGGTGTGCATTAACCCTTGATCCCTGCACAGATATTTATTTACATGTACCTATTTTACAAAACCAATGAGCTCATTTTGAAATAGATGGAAAAATGTATTAGGAACCCTTTTTTCCTGACAACTATATTTTCAAATTCTGTTAAACATAATAATTAGATTGCAAATTGGCATCAATGAAACAATGCAGTGAAACAGACTTTTTATGTTTTTCCCGGAGATTTTATCCTTTCTTCTTCTTTACAATCAGTTTCCAAGATAATTGTGCCTCCCTTCACTGAAAATGATGACTGTACTACGTATTGCCCTGTAGAAAGTGAAACTGCATGCCTCAGTGAATTCTATCATCATTTCACCCCCTAATGAGAGAGATTGTTTGCAGGCAGATGAAATTAAATTGTAAGCTCTATTGACTCCAACAACAGGTGCCATTTGTGCAAACCCAAAGGGAACCATTGAATTGTCAAAAAGACTTAACTCTTCCCAACACGTTGGCATCAGATAACATCTTGGTACCTGCACCTCAAATAATTCTAGCACCCACAATACATAATCTCATCTATAACATCACTGGCAAAATGGGTGAAAAGCTGTGAATTAACTGCAAATGAAACACCTACGCTTTCTGATTGCTGGGTTGAAATGGAACTGCATAAACTAAAATGAGGAAGGAAGAGAGAAATAAAGCAGGAAAATGAATCTGGAAAGCCGTAAAGATTTCAGAAACTTTACAGATTCTGTACAAATTCTCAATGGTTAAATCAAACTCATAGCTGTACCTGGTAAATTTTAGTACGAAGAATTTCATTTACAAATGTTCCACACTTCCCCCACAGCCCCAGGCTGTGAAAGGTTGCTAATTGCTTTATCTGCATTTGCAATTAAATCAAGATTATCACTGATAAGCTATGCAAAAGAAATCCATGCAGAAGCAGATCTTCACCATTTTTAAAAATTACAGCACAATTGTGGTTTTACATGTTAATATTAGCTCAGTGACTGATTTGAGTTGTTTCTTCGTATTTGTTTATTTGTTTGGTTTTTTTGCCTTTTGTTTGTGTATGTGTATGTGTGAGAGTGCAAAACATTGGTATTCTTAAATTCAAACAGAAAGAATACCCAAATCCCAGTATTGAACAAAATAAGATTTGGTATTCTTTGAGTTACTTCCTTAATTCTGTTTCTTTCCCTGACATTAGAATTCTGTTCTTGTCAGATAGACAGTCAATCACTGCTATCTAGCAAGAGAATCCTCTCTGTTTCTGGATATAATTTGATATTTCAATGATGTGAAGAACAATTAAATACTTAAGCATTACATAACTTCAAAAGTCTCTTTTGAGATGAAAAATATGCAAATGATAATGTCTAATATGGTTATGGTAAAATTCTTTAATTTTGACTTGAAAGCAGAGAGATTTCAAGACAGCATGATATATTTGATCCAATGAAATAATCAAACCAACTTTGTATCACTTTGGTGGCAATTTATCTTCTATGCCTGAAGCAGAAAGATATTTCTGCTGCAATAATGGATTTATGTAGTTCCTCCCATATCTGTTTCTTTCAGTTTAAGTATTCAAAAATGTGAAGTCCTTTAGTGGGTAATAGCTCCGGGCATGTAACAGATAGGAGGCTTCCAGGAGATGAAGGTTAGAACATTCCCTTGTTGAATACAGTCATGGGGCTAAAAGTCAGCATTCTCATACTGCTAACAGGCTATCGCATTCACTTCCTTATTATACAGGTGGAAAAAGGGAAAGAAGGGCTTAGCAAACTAGTGGTCTGCAATTGCACGAGCAGCACAGAGTGATGACTTCCGAATGCAGGTTTAAATAGTCAGCCAGCAGGATCTCTGTGTTGCAGCCGTGATCCCAGGTTTGCAGCAGCAGCAAAATCTGTGTGCACGCCACAGCACTGTCTGTGTGAGTTCAGAATGGAGGGCTGAACACCGGGGTCCTCACAGGCATGCACATTAGAAGTGCTGCCTCCTGCCTTCTGGGCGTAGTATTTCCACCACCTAAAGACAGCGAATAGCATGTAAGTTTTGCAAGCACCTGGTGAGATAATGCCTGTTTTATTCTGTTGAGAAGTAAAATGTGCTAAAAACATCTCTGACATTTAATGATGTTGCTTTCATTTTGAACACATCATTGAACAGATATTGAATCCATTCATTTTGGTAATAGACTCAGAGCTGTGGAGCTTCTGTTTTAATAAATAAATAAATAAAAACAACAGACACTTTTCTGTGTGGGCTGGGAGCTGCGAACAGTCATAACCCTAGGTATTATATGTGTTAGCATTTCATGAGTTTTGCTCTTCCATGTGTGTCTCCATACATCTCTTTGAAAAACTAATTTCATTTTCCTATTCTTGTCCAAAGCTTTTTCAATTTTGAGATCAAGCTGCATATTACTCTTTGTCAGACTGGCTATTTCAAAATTAATGCTAATTCTTAAATATTCTACACATGTTTTCCAATTTGGGCAGAGTAGGTTTGGTTTACATATTCTTTTTCAGACAAAATTGTAGCAGTTTTTCTTATCACAACAATTATATTTTGTAATTATATTTCTCCAGGTTGTAGCTAAAGGAAGAGACTGAAATGAAATCAAATTCTTTATTAAAACTGCATGGAAATTTTCAGGTTTTGCCATAGCTTTTTATAACTTGCGGAGCACTACTCTGATCATTGCAACCTTTTTTTCCCAAAATTCAATTTTTGTGCTTTTATGCAGAGTAATTCAATAGCAGTATCTGAGCAAAACTGTGTATGAGACGTTCAAAGCTGAGGATCACAATTGTGCTAAACAAGCCAAAATATATACCAAAATCTGGATCTTTAAGTGAGACCCTCTTCATACACAAATGGCACAAACAATTAGAAAAAGATCAATCCTACATACCCTTGAAGCATGTCCATGGAGTTACTGTCTCTGGACCATGTAGAATCACATGTAAACTGCCACATGTGTTACCTAATGAAAATGTATTTTATCATTTATAGACTTAATCCTAAACTCTGTTTACATCTTTAGCTGATTCCAGCTAAAGATGTGATTCATCAACATCTTCCCAGTCTTATCCATCTAATCACCTTCCAATTTCCAAGTAAGGTTGGTGTTTTGTGGTTTGTTTCATGGCCCCAGACAGCTCAGCCTTAGCAGAGAAATAGGAATAACAGACATTAAAACAGACATTAAATCATATCTGCTCAACAATCTTTAGAAATGTGCAGACTGCACAGGGGGGCTGACATTTTAGATTTGTTTTTAAATTGGACGTAACAGGAACTCCATGTGACTTCCTATAGAAACATGGCTTTTATGAAAGAAAAAGAGATTGTTCCAGCTCCTTCTGTGTCTGTGACCACTTGCAATATGTTCTCATATTTATCTATGTAGTTACTAGTTTCCTTCATTTTTCCTGTCAACATCCAACTTCTTTTCTGCCTCGTTACATTTCCCTTTGCTGAATTCTGTGCCCATGTGGAGAAAACTACATGCTCCCTCATAAAAGAGCTATAGTAAAATAGCAAAAAGGGTATTGCCTTACTGGGTTTTTGCCAAATTCTGCCTCTGCTTTTTTTTTTCCTTTTTTCCTTTTTTTTGGGGGGGTAAACAGTAAGATGCTGAAACAGCACAGTGTATGGTCCGACAGTTTTTTCCTTGGTCATAGGGTAACTGTTAAAGAGTAAACCATTTCAGCAGGAAGGTAATAAGCTATTAGTGAAGATGTTTGAAGCAAACCACACACATAAGATGAATAAAAAGCGTTTACTGAGTGATACAGATGAAAAGGTGGGATAGAGGCCAACCATGTAATGCCATCAGGTTGACTGGTCTGTGTCCCAGAAGTTGTTTATGACTCCATCTAGCTTCATGTATTAAGATGAAGGACTGCACAGCCGTGATAGCTTTTTCAAAACCACAAAAAGAAGACACTCTGCAGGAAGCTCTCTGCCTCTGTTTTCAAGTCTGTAGAATCTGAGCTGAGGGGCAATAAGGCATAAAATAAGCCTGACACTCTTCTAAAATGGAGAAGATGGAGAATATTCCTGATTTATTGTATATGCAGACACTCTACTAGCAACTTACACTCTGCTGCTGATTTTACCAGTGGATCCCAAGAGAGAGTATTTCTGTAGTTTTCCTTTTCTTCTCATCTTCAGCATGCAATAGTGCAGGCAATAACCTAACTTAAAGCCATTAGCTACCCACCAATGTGGCTCTTTATATATGCAAATCTCTCTCATTAAGTCCCACAAAACTTTCCTGGTGATTCAAGAATTACATACCCGCATAGTTTTAGGAAGTTTCAGGGCTAAGCAGCTACTTGTTGCACTTTTGGATGTAGACAACCAAATTGGCAGAAAGCTGTCTAAACCCCTTATGACCTTTCTTAATTTTGGTCTCTCCATATATCACTTTCCTGATCAGCACAATGGAAAAAATGGGTTCCATGAGTTTTCTGTGAAGATAGATAGGTTAGAGATAATACATTTCTCAGATAACTGAGCAGGACATGAATGGCACTGACATGTCAGGAAAATAAATAAATAAATAAATATAAATAAATAAATAAATAAATAAAATGTAGCTTTCTTTTAAACAAGCCATTTAAATCTCCTGTCACACAGGAGCAAATATTAATAGGGCTGATGAACCAACTGGAAACAAACAATAAGAATGAATTTCTTACTTGATTTCTCTTTAGTTGAAGGCACTTTTGTGTCTCCTGTCACTTGACATCAATGAGCTGGCTTCCAGCTCAGCTGAAACAACACTAGATTTGAAAGATGTACAAACATTGATATCATCAAAAGTATTAGCAGGTAAGAAAGCCAAACCAAGCTTTTGCTAACAGCTGCGGTTAGTTTCCACAATTCAGTAGAAAGGCTGCAAGTGAAAAATAGCTCAGATTAAATCCTGGATGTGGTAGAAGGCATATGTTCAGACAAGATCTCCTTCTAATACAAACTACCATCCTTCACAGTAGTTGCCATATGGAATGTATAGCTAGAACTTGAGCTCCATTCATTATTTTCAGTGCTTCTACAATGATTACTCCGTGAACCAATAACTTCAGTCCCATCTTGCTAGAAGAGGTGGATAAAATAGATATAATAACAAGTGGTTATGAAATAGATAAAATTATTTATTTAATCAATAAAAATCTAGGCAACTACACAGCTCAAGTAAAACTATATTCCCTGTAATGCGACACAAATTAAATTTCTTATGTTACAATCTGTGTTCATAACAAACCGCTCTCAGTAGTCATTTCTGGCATGGCATAGACTTGCCTTTTGGAGAGCATGCAATATGAATCAAGTGATAAAACACTCTTAAGTTCTTTGGTTGAGCCTACGCAATAGTGAAACCTCCTTCATTCTAAAATGAAAAAAATACTGTCAGGGGAAGAGGAAGAGGAAGAGGGAGGGAAAACATGATTATTACGGAGTATTTACTTGGAGAACCCATAAAAAGAAAATTAAATTACAATCACATAAAATTACCAATTTCAAAATTCCCCATTTCCCTTGGATTCCATTATGCTTTACCAAACATAGAACTCAATTTTTTGCTCTACTTTGATTTGCCTAGCTCTGATAAATAACATTATAAATAAAAAAAAAGTGTCACATAAATTAATAAGCATTGTGTCACAGTAGCATGGTTAAAACTTCAAATCTAACAATTTGACCCGTTCAAATTGTTATCACATGCAGGATCAAATTTTTTTAATTCATTTCACAAATTCTTGCCCTGAGATGGCAATGTTACACGAATTCCTACTCAAAGAGAATAAAATGTTATTAAAGCAACAAACCTTCTGAAAGCACATTATTGTTCTCTGCTGGTTCAAAATAATAGACAAAAGCAAATGTATCTAGAATTTTCTGCAATTCATATTCATTTTCTTCATATAAACTATAAGTCAGAGACAGTAGGCTTTGGTTCCATGTTAACAATAATCAACAGTTAGCATAAAAATATATGCAAAAGACTTCTGCCTTTTTTCTGAGCTTCCATTAAATATATTTTAGAAATTCAATATGCACATATCATGCTTTATGACAAAGCTAAAGGGAAGATGAGACTGAATAGTTGGTGTTTTTATTATTATTTTTTTTTATTGCTATGATTGTATAGAAGGTATTAGGCATCAAATATATGTACAAATATGTGTACAAATATGTGTACAAAGAAAGGTTACAACCTACTCCAAACATTTCTTCATGTGTTTTTCTATGTGATGGATAATTTTAAAATATTTCTCTAGATCTCTAGATAGTTACAATACCCATTTTGAACTATAGTTTAATAAATGTTTTTTGAAGTACATGGAATATAAAAAGATGCTGTCAGGTGCACATTTGTTTTCCCAAGGGAAAATGATTCTTTACTTGGCAAAAGTAGTCTACAGGCATGCAACACTGTGGTTTGGTCTCTGTTCCACAGACACAAAATAACCATTCACTATCTGCCAAAAACTGTCCTCGTAGAAACAAGCACATACATAACTGACTGATTACTGGCTTGCCACATATACTGGAACACATTTTTAACTGATTACCTCTTTAAAGTAAAGCTTCACAGATGTTCCAGTTGATCATACTTTTGAAACTGTTAACTCTCAATGCAAAGTCAACGCTTAAAAGTGCATCCTCCCATTCTGAAAGCTTTCTATTAGCCATTATATCAAAGCAGACAGAAAACTTAATTTCCCAGCACAATATCATGTCACTACAGTTTTAATATCAAAACTGTGGGTTTTTTTGTTTGATTGTTTGATTGTTTGTTTTTACTTAGAGAAGAAATCCAACACAGTATGTTCATAACACATACAAAGAAGGTCCTCAGTCCATCTACAGAGTGGCTGCCATGCATTTCCATTCTGATAGGTTTCTCTAAATGATTTTACAGCTTTAATCAACTTCCTGCATCCTGTCAAGCAGACTTCACAAATATGAAAACGTCTGAAAGCCAAAAGTAATGCCCACATTCCAAAGCTATACCATCAACATGACTTTAGAGGAATAGTAGAAAATATTTCATATAGTATAATGAAACATACCTCCTGCCTACTCAATCATATGAACTGATAAGGCACTAAGGGTATTTATAGATCAATACAGAGACAAATTTTCTTAAGAAGATGTTCTTAGATATTCAGAAAGATGCCATAACATGTGGACTTTCACGACATTCATCATGGACATTCATCAATTGATCATTGCAGGAAATTGCTCTTCTGTAATCTGTTGTCATGGTTCATGTCATTAATCTTCTACATGTCATCAGTGTTATTCTGATTTTTTTTATTATTATTTTTTCTGGTGCCAGTACCAGACTTAAATTTGAGGTGAGGTCCACTTAAGAAGACAAACTTACTACAAGAACTCAATTAAATCAAATATATTTGTTCCCCCATAAACATCCGCCAATCTAAATAACTAACAGTGTAACCAATAGGTAACCTAATATACTAGCTCTCTAAGAGATTACTACTGAATTCTCACTACTCGTGATTTCTCTTTACTTCTAAATCTCCCTTCACAGACAAACCTATATAATAATAGTACAGTGTATATGGGCAACATGTAAGCACCATTTTGGTTGTTCTGACACACTTCCACCCATTCTTGTTGCAGTGCTCTTGTTCTGAAACACAACTCACAAAAATAAAAGGATGGCTCACTCCTTAAGGAAAGCACAGAACATGTTAGAGTACAGTGGGAATAACGTATTTTGTGACACCCAACTCACCAATGGAAGAACACCTTGATGTTGACTGGCCAAAATCAAATATATTGTCTTAGTACACCATCTGTAGTTCAAGAAGTACACTCTCATCTGGTGCATAGAAAATACTGAAATATGTTGTAAATGGGATTAATTTCAGGCAATTCAGGTGGCTTTCTAAGTGAAATTCAGTCTGACTCAGAAAGATAAAACTTTCTTTTTTTCTTTACTCATTACATGAAAGGGCTGGCAAAATAAAAATGAACTTCGTGTCTAAACTGAACCATTTGCTCAGCATGCTACCCTTCAATATTCTAGGTAGCTTCTTTAAAGAACTGACATACTATTCATGGATTTTCTCTGAGATGGGGTGAATAAGCTAGACTTTCTTTAAATAAGCTACAGGATCCTGCAGTTCCTTTCTTAGAGGATTTAACCTACCTAACTCATTATACACAGACAGATACACTCCTTCCCATTACATTGAACTGAATCATACACTGTGGCACTACATGAACTTTAATGATGTGGTTTTATCAAAGCCACAAAACATTTGGCATTCAGACCTTTTGGAATATCTAACTTCATGTCCATGTACAAAAAAGATAACACCAGACCTTTTTGCCCAAGTCTGTGGTGACAAGCTGCCAGCATAATGAAAATGAATACTTCTGATTTCATGAAACTGCCTTTCTGATAAATCTTTTTCTGTAAAACAGTGAATCTTTTTCTTGACATGAATGGCAGGCTGAGGCAGATAGGTTAACAAACTCATAGATGTACTGGTAAATAGCAAAGTTAAACCTTCAAGCAGGAATTTTAGTTACTATGGATAAGCACTACCATGAAATAGCAAGTATGCTATTTCTCCAAATAGATGCAACTGATCTGTCTTGGGAAAAGAGTACAAGCCTCTTTAATTCCAGAACAAAGTATACTTTGAGGTTGTGTTTAAACTTAATGGGAGAGATCCAAAGCCAAAGGAAATCAATTGAATGATTTCAACACACTTCTGATCAGGCCCATAAAGAGAATTGCTCTGGGAATCACAGCATCACAGCAATTCAATACAAACTGCTTCAGAGGATATACTGAACTTCCAGAGTGGAAATGCTGGAATTGCACAGAAAAAGAAAAACTCCCGTATCTTCCTTGGATTCTTGCAGTGTCCCATTCAGAATGCAAAACAAAAATATGATTGATATTGTTACAGGGATTAATTACATTGGCACTCCTTGTAAATAACACTGCTTACCCATTACCAGAGCTATGGTTAAGGATTGATTTTTCTTTTTAAGAACTGTACTGGCTGCCAGGCACAAGGCTCAGATGAACCCTAGTCAGTCCCATGTGGGGAGCCTAGCTAAAACCTCCAGCTCTTACAAGCATTTGGGAATTCACATGTACAGTAGGAGGCAATTATTTACTTGGGGTATCAAGACCTGCTTTCTGGGTGCTGAACGGCAGTTTACCCTGGCTGCCATGGCAGATCACAGTTGTAAAGCCCCTCTTCTGCTTTTCATATCTCACTCTCTTTTCATATTTGCATCACAAAGTCTCAGAGCAACAAATCAATCGTGATGACAAAATGGACTTAGACATGAGCACACCTACAGCCAGAATGGGGCATCTTCTCCCTGGCAAGATTTCCT
Source organism: Heteronetta atricapilla (assembly GCA_011075105.1). Lineage (NCBI taxonomy): Eukaryota > Metazoa > Chordata > Aves > Anseriformes > Anatidae > Heteronetta > Heteronetta atricapilla. Next base: position 31,095,301 of record CM021763.1, on the reverse strand, counting down.
AATCTCCTTGACGTGTAAGTAGGGGTGACAGAGACAGGAGAGACATATAGGTGTCACCTAGGGGACACCATGAGTTTTTGCTCTCTCAGATTTGGCAAAATATGCAACTTTGTTACCTATTCCAATGCAAGCCTCACCCTCAGCCTTGTGCATACAAAACAGATCTGCCTAGGGAAAATTCAGGTACATAGTATTTCTTTTTCATTTGCATACAAATTCTATTTCTTTCAGAAATAGGTGCTCAAAAATCAACAAAAACAGTTTTTTAAATTTTCTTAAGTTTTATCCCTTCTGCATCTGAGTATTCTATTGGGCGTTCCCCTGTCAGGTCCCCTGGTTCTGTGCAGCACATCTGAGCATTGGGCAGTCATGAATGGCATGAAATTCAACAAAGGAAGATGCCAGGTTCTGTACATGAGGCAGAGCAGTGCCAGACGTAGGTACAGACAGGGAAATGAGTGCCTGATCAGTGGCTCAGCAGAAAGGGATCTGGGGCTGCTGGTCAACAGTAAACTCAGTGTGAGCCCTGGCAGCCAAGGTGTGGTTTTGGCTGGGACAGAGATAATTTTCTTCACAGAGGTTCTAACAATGCCATGCTTGGATTTTTGATTAATTTTTTGATGAAAATTGGTGATAACACACCAATGCTTTAGTTGTTGCAAAGCAGTACTTTCACAGAGCCAAGGACTTTTAATCTTCTCATGATGTCCTGCCAGTGAGGAGGCTGGGAGTATACAAGAAGCTGGCAGGGGCACAGCCAGGACAGCTGGCTGAGGCTAGCCAAAGGATATCCCATACTATATGATGCCACACTCAGCAATTAAAGCTGGGGTAAAGAAGAAGGGAATGGGGGGGTAGGGAATGGGGCAGGGGGGGGGGAGGGGGGGGTGGAGAATGTCAGGAATTTAGCATTTATCTTCCCAAGAAACTGTTACATGTCATGAGCCTTACTATCCTGGGAGTAACTATACGCCTGCCTACCGATTGGAGGTGGCAAATGGATTCCTTGTTTTATTTTGCTTGCACACATAGCTTTTGCCTTACCTAAAGATCTGCTTTTATCTCAACCCCGGAGTTCTTGCACTTATATCTATCTGATTCTCTCCCCCATTCCACATGGGCAGAGTGAGTGAGTGGCTGTGTGGTGCTGAGCTGCCTGCCAGGGCTAAATAACAAAAGAGATCAGGCTGCATTTTGGGGTGCATTAAGCACAGCACAACCAGCCAGTCAAACTGGCAGCCAGTCTGCCACTATATGTAGTGTTGAAGCAGCCTCACTTTGAATATTGTGTGTAGTTCTGGGCACCACAATATTAAAAGGGTAGTAAGTTACTTGAATGTGTACAGAGGGCAACAACGCTGGTAAAAGGGCTGAGAGGTCACTTAGATTGTTTAGTCGGGAGAATAGGAAGCTGACAGGCCACCTTGTTTATTTCTACAAGCTCCTGAGGATGGGAGGTGGAGAGGGAGGTGCCAGGTTCTGCTCCCTGGTCACTGAATCACTGAATCACTGAATCACAGAATCATCTAGGTTGGAAGAGACCTCCAAGATCACCGAGTCCAACCTCTGACCTAACAGTAACAAGTCCTCCACTAAACCATATCACTAAGCTCTACATCTAAATGTCTTTTAAAGACCTTCAGGGATTCAACCACTTCCCCGGGCAGAGAATAAACCAACCCCCACCTTGCTACAGCATCCTTTAAAGTACCTGTAGAGTGAGACACGGTTGCCCCTGAGCCTTCTCTTTTCCAGGCTGAACTATCCCAGCTTCCTCAGCCACTCCTCATAAGACTTGTTCTCCATACCCCTCACCAGCCTCATTGCCCTTCTCTGGACTTGGTCGAGCACCTCAATGTGTTTCTTGTAGTGATGGGCCCAAAACTGAACACAGTACTCAAGGTGCGGCCTCACCAGAGCCAAGTACAAGGGGACAATCACTTCCCTAGCCCTGCTGGCCACACTGTTTCTTATACAAGCCAGGATGCTGTTGGCGTTCTTGGCCACCTGAGCACACTGCTGGCTCATATTCAGCCGACTATCAACCAATACTCCCAGGTCCTTCTCTGCCAGGAAGCTTTCCAACCACTCATCTCCCAGCCTGTAGCTCTGCTTGGGGTTGTTGTGCCCCAGGTGTAGGACCCAGCACTTGGCCTTGTTGAACTTCATGCAGTTGACCTCAGCCCATCAGTCCAGCGTATCCAGATCCTTCTGCAGAGCCTTTCTACCCTTGAGCAGATCAACACACGCACCTAACTTGGTGTCGTCTGCAAATTTACTGAGGGTGCACTTGATCCCCTCATCCAGATCATCCATAAGGATATTAAAGAAAACTGGCCCCAGTACTGAGCTCTGGGGGACTCCACTAGTGACCAGACTCCAACTGGATTTAACTCCATTCACCACAACTATTTGGGCCCAGCTACTCAGCCAGTTTCTAACCTAATGAAGCATACGCCAGTCCAAGCCATGAGCAGCCAGGTTCCTGAGGAGGATGCTGTGGGAAACAGTATCAAAACCCTTACTGAAGTCAAGGTAAACCACATCCACAGCCTTTCCCTCGTCCACCCAGCAAGTCACTTTTTCATAGAAGGAGATCAAGTTCATGAAGCAGGACCTGCCTTTCATAAATCCATGCTGACTGGGCCTTATCACCTGGTTGCCCTGCATGATGACAGGATGCATGGGAACGGTACAAAGCTGAGCCAGGGGAGGTTCAGACAAGGCATCAAGAAAAAATTATTGACTGTAAGTGTGGTCAAACACTGGAGCAGGCTTCCTAGAGAGGTGGTTGATATTCCATGCCCATCACTGGTCAAGACGCTTTGGACAGTGCCTTCATTGCTTCATATGCTTCAGTTTTGTTATCCCTGAAGTGGTCAGGCACTTGGACTAGATGATCTTTGTAGGTCCCTTCTGACTGAACTATTGTAAATCTAATGAGAAAGCAGTTGTGATCCTTTCCACTTTTTGGGGGTGTATTTGATAGCCTCTGGATGGCTTCCATCATATTAGCTGCTGGTTCTACACATCCTGGCCTCCACGTTGCATTATTTCTGGGCTAGATGATCTTCCAAGGTCCCTTCCAATCCCTAAAATTCTGTGATTCTGTGTGATGTCAATGAGCACAGACACAGAACAAGGAAAAGTGTGTTCCCTTTTTTTTGCATTGCTGTCTAGCCAGGCTGAGGAATCCCAGCTGATTTGCTTGATCTTCCCCATTCACATTTCTTGTCTAAGGCAAAAAGCAAATGGCGTTGCTTCCCTAAGCCAATACATGGTAGTCTATGGTTTTAGCTACAATAAGAAATATCATGGGAAGCAAAGTGTAATCATCTAAAATCAGATACACAAAAACGAAAAAAAAAAAAAAAATACTGGTTCACTGGCCAACTCCAAGGGAGCAGAGCTATTAATGTAGCTAGCTGAAAGAAGGAGAACTCACTGCTATTGCATGCTTTTTTTTTTTTTTTTTTTTTTTTTTTTTTTAATCCTTCTTATAACTGATTTAAAAGTATAACAAGCAGTACACAGACCATGGCATTGTTATGTCTTTTGGGAGAGTGAGATGCTGCTGCCAAGGGAAGGCATGTGCAGATATACCAGGGTTAAAAGGAAATCCATATTTCTATATGGAACGAATATTTTTTGTTTGTGTGTTTATTGTATAAATGCTGACTGTGCATGTTTTTCATACTCTTCTATTGATGAGTTTACAGTATATTAAAGAGCAAATGAGGCTTCTTTATCCTTTTTGTTTCTTTGCCCATACTGATAAGTAAATCTAATGAAGTAAAATTCAAATAATCTACAAAAAACATATGTTTGTATCTCTTAAGGTTTTAGATGTTGACCTATTGCAATGTCAAAGACATGGCCAACAATATCTGAAACCCATGGGGTTACCTGTGTTTGACTAGCCCTGTCATCCAATATTCTGCAAAATCCTGTTCTCTGTATGTGTGTGAAAATCATTTTGCTGTAACTGACAAAAGAACTGACAGATCCTTCTGTTCAAATAAAATAAAGTAAAATAAAATGAAATAAAATTTACAGGGAGGACATTAGCAGCAGCAACAAAAGCAACAATAAGAAATACCCACAAGAGTAAGCTCTGCCTGAGAGAACAGAGAACAGTGTTGCAAGCAAGTAGCATCACAGGAAAAAGACTTAGGTACTTCCATCTAAAATAAACAACCCTACACAGCTAGAGATTATATGTACACCAGGATATTCAGCTTTTAAAGACAAGAAACTCACGAGCTAATGACCTGCCTTTCAGATGTGAACAAAAGAATTTTCATTATTACTTCTCCCAAGCAAGTCCTGTGATGCTGTATAAGCAGCAAAACAGGATTACTTCATTCTTCTTATCTTCTGACAGTCAGTGTGCTTTTAGGAATTTTCTGTCAAGTTTCTCCAGTCTCCATGTATCCAACTTTCAGATATCCAGCTTTCTCAAGATTTAAATTGGAAAACTTTCTGGCTGCTCTCATACAGTCTCAGGTCTAGTGCATCCCTCCAATGAATCAGTAAGGAGGGTTAATGAAGTGCTCTCACTGTGCGTGCAACAATGGAACAAAGCACTCTGGTTGCCAGCAAATCAAAGATCAAAACAGTCTGAGGCAGGACACACAGCTGCATAGCTCTGCTCTTGTTGGAGGATGGTTAGAAAAAGGATCTGATAAATAAGGAAAAAGACATAGAGGGTGCATGATGTGCAGAAATAGACATAGAGTCAAAGAACAGCAGACTTAGAGTGGAGTTAAAAGCATTTTTCCCTTTGCATTTTCCTCTAGATAGCTCTCCCATGAATTTCTCAGACTTTCACGCTAGAGTGGGGGCTGAGGACATTGGAGAGTGTTTTTTTTTTTCATTACTTAGATGGTTGTAATTATTAAATCATGAGAAGACAACACTTGAAAACTAGCAAATTACCTGGCATCAAAAATATATTCATATTTCAAACACCTGTTTTTATTAGATGGGGTCAGGCTGCTCTCCTTCAGGAACTGTAACACTTAAATAATTAAGCTGGGAAATCTGTATCAGATGAAAACTAAATCAGAGAGGTACTTTACACAGAGATTACCAGGACTATTCTCTGTGCTCATACATGTATTTCATAACCAGTGTTTTGGAAATTCACTTCTTAAATTATCAAGCATATCAGATCACCACTGCTTTCATTTGCAGTGTTAAAACATATTCAGCATTATACAATCACAAACACCGGTTTGCTTCTCCAGCCTGTCTCCAATAACTGTCTACTTTCTTCAGTCTTTCATCTCACTAATTTTGGAATTTGTCCTGCAGTGAAACTGCTTCAGTAAGCAGCATTAAAGAGCAGCTCCAGTGCTCATACTCTGTGGTCACTGCCTGTGTTTTACATGAGCAGAAGGAAAGATACAGATAAAACTGAGACTCAGGCTGCAGAAAGATCAAGTCAACCACAATTTCTGTTGTATTATTTACTAAACCATTCAAGTGGGGTTATAATTAGACTAGAACAATTAATTTTGTTTATCAGAGATCAAATTAATCTGAAATTCAAGATAGTATCATTGATGCAGTACAGCTGTGTCAAATATGAAACATAATCTCTCCTGACCATTTTCCTCTGACAAAATACTTTTCTTCATGAAGAATTAAGATACAGGCATCTTCTTTAGTAGAACAATGTGCTTTTACAGAGAAAACATTGAATAGTTTTAATGAGTTTATAAACAGGCTTCATTTGTTGACAAAATGGAAGTCTCTTTATTTTTAAAAACAAGAAGTATCTGGTAAAGGTATCTATAATGCTATTATAGTGAATATATCCATTGACTGATCAAAACCAAACCAAACCAACCAAAACAAACAAAAACTTATTTTATATTACCTAACCTTAGCTGTTTCAGTTTAAGGTCATTGAAGAACTCATCTTTTTTACATCACAAAATTGCGGATTAAAGAAGCACACCTCCTCCCTCAGAACAAGTCTTGCCATCCCTGAACTATGGCTGTCGGGTGTTATTTTAGGCTGTTTTTTTAGACCTTCAGTAATGGAGATTTTACAATGTCCTCTGATTACCTGTTGCAGCACTTCTCCCTTCTTAACAGAGATGCCCCAAAATCAGCACAGAAAAACAAGGGCTAAAATTATGCATTTCTGCAGGGCCATTAATTATCAGCTTGTCTTGGTAGCCTGTGTTGATTTCACCTAAAATGCTCCCCTGTTGACCTCCCTATTTAGGACCTTATTCTGCATTTTACAAACTTTCATGTCGTTATGGTTACCAGCACATGAACCAGCAGCTAAACCAAGACTGATGAACTTATGTCCACACAGTCTGCCTTCCCTTCCCTTTCCTCTCTTCCCTTCCTTTTCCTTGAAAAGCCTTCATATAAGGCTATGAATCTTTCTACTTAATTGAAGAAAACATCCAATCTGATTAAATCCTAGTAAGATTAAGGGGATATCTTGCTCATGTCAGCAGCTAACAACTATCAAATCAGAAGAAAGAGAACAGAGTGATAACAGGGCACTGGAGAGATGGCATCTTCCAGTTCACCATCACTACCAGCCACCAGGACTTAAGCCTAAAGCCTGTTGCCAAGGTAGCAGGTTTAACTTTTACTTGTAATAATTTTAATGGGATATTTCATTCTAATTAAAGATATTGTAAACTTTTCATCAGAATCAATAAATTGTTCAAATCATCTGTTGTGTTTAGAAAAAGAAAACAGGAATGAATTTTCACTCAGAATTGTAGATTTAGATGTAACTTGATCTGTCTGTCACAAGACAACTCTTTGAGTGTTTCTTTTAAGTAGACGGTTTAATTACTGAGACTACTCTCATTTCCTTATTTATAAATTTTTAGACTATATTTATGTGACTAAAAAGTTGAGGATTGCATTTATCAGCTAGTCTAAAATGAGAGAACCATTCAGAATTACCTTATCTTTCCTTTCCTAGAATGTACATTTTCAGTCATTTAAGATAAAATTACTTTGCCTTTATGCAATTGAAATACAGCATTCTGCCCTATACAAACATGATTGGAACAGACAGGCCTAGGAATTACATACATGCATTCCCTTATTTTACTTAGCTTCAAAAGCAGATAATCAGGACACTTTTTGCTGCATGCAGAGCAGAGGTTTCTATGAGTCCATAAGTTCTAGGTAAGTCCAATGAATACTTATTCTGAACAGTTAGTATAGTTCCTTTTTCTGATGTATGTATTTTATTTCTTCAGGGCTGTACACTTGGGTACAACCTGTGCTATGCTATAAACTCACCTTCTGCTTTCCAACTTGAACTGCTTTTAGAGCTTGAGAGAGAAAGGAAATGGTTTGTTTTCAGAAATCCATTAAGCTATATTTCTTGATAGTTTTCTTAATTTCTGCAGCAGCCAGTTCTTTTTGTATTAAAAACAAACAAAATAATCAAAACAATGAAACAAAACAAATGAAAACACAGTACTTAATTGCCTCACTATATCAGAGTATAAGAAAAAGTATGCAGGTTCCTGTTGAAGAATGTGACATTAAAGAATGTCTGATTGAAACTTCAACTACAGTCACAGATCAGATATCTTATAGTAATTTACTGCATTTCACATATGAAGACAAAGTAAAAATTAGAAATTGTGGTTCAATTACTGCTCTATTTCTACAAAAGTGACCATTTCTAGCTTGGCATAATTCTCCAAGGAAAATGCTAATGACATAATTATTATCAAATGAAATACCTTCTTAGCTTTTCATTAGCTCTCTGGGGAAACTGCTAAAAGATATCCAGTTCAAAGACTGCACTACTGATGAGTTACTAAAGTCTGAGTTTGTCCTGAAAATACACACTTAGAAATATGTTTTACATTCCAAGGTTGCAGTTCTAAATTCTATGCTGCTCTAAGTCAGTAAGCAACATAATTTGGGCTTTTTTTCTGTCACTCTTTTCTTAATAAAAATATTTTCTAGAATGAGGTCCTTAGATGGATGTGTGGAAATTAATTTGGTAAGATTAATTTCATGAAGATACATTACAAAGTAACAGAGAAACACATGCTCTTTCTGGAGATAAATTCATAACAAGCTGGAAAAATCCATAAAGAAAAATAATTTCTTATTTGTACATGAAATATAAACAAAATCTTTCAGAAACATTTTTTAACACAAAAATAACCAAGCAGTTAGTTCTAATGCATTTGAGAATAACTTTTTAGCCATATACTGCCACAGAAAGGTTAGAAATAGAACTAGCAGGATTTTAATGTAGTCTGTACTGATTTAGCAAGGATTCCTAAGATATTTGTACTCTAGGCTAACCTTTAACTGCAGAACTGCACCCCTGTGAATTATAAAAGATTCAAATCAAAAAATATAAACACAAAAATGTTTATTAAATGCACACCTGAAAATTTCCTCTGCAACAAGACAGGAGAAAATCATGCCAGAATCTAGACATACCAGTGCTAAATACAGTAGGAGTATCACCTCTTTCGACCAGCTGCCTATGTTGTGTTTGATGCACCCCAAAATGCAGTTTGCCTTCTTGGCTGCCAGGGCACACTGCTGGCTCATGTTGGGCCTGCTGTTGACCAGCACACCCAGATTCCTTTCTGCTGAGCTTCTGTCTAGACCCTCATCTCCCAGTCTGTATCTGTGTCTGGCATAACTCCATCTCAGGTGCTGAACCTGGCATTACATTGTTGAACTTCATGCTATTGAGGATCATACAACTCTTCAAGGCATCATAAGTAACTTCCTCTTCAAAGCCTCTTGTCCATGCAGAGAGTCAACAGCAGCTCCCAGTTTAATATCACCAGCAAACTTGCTAAGGAAATGTTCAACTCCTGCATCCAGATCATTGATAAAAATGTTGAACAGGACTGGCCCTAGAACTGAGCCCTGAGGAACACTGTTGCTGACAAGTCACCAGCCAGATGAAGCCCCATTCACTACAGCCATTAGAGCTGTACTGTTGAGCCATTCCATCACCCATCATAAAATGAGCCTGTTCATCTCATAGGTGGACTATTTGTCCAGAAGGATGCTGTGAGGGACAGAGCTGTACAGAAGATAATGCTTTCAAGTCATCCATACTACCTGGCCCATCACGTGTTAAACACAACTGGGGAAGGGAGCACCAGGCAGAAACTGAGAGATTCTAGTAAGGAAATCATATTGGCTGAGGGCTATATGCAAAGCATAAAACACAAAATCCAGATAAAAAGAAATGTAGCAAAATGCAAAGCAGTGTTTCTGCCATAGGGAATACCACATAATTCACTAGAGAAAATGGATTACATGCCCTGACAAGAGTAAGGGGATGCCAGAGAGTGTTCTTATAGCAGAACTAAGCTATAATTGCTGTATTGTTATAATTTTTGTTGGGCCAAAACTTGCAGCTTTCACAAAGCCAGCTCTCATGTTAGTGTTAAGCAGTGTTTAGGAAGGTTGTTGGGCCCCCGCCTTGCATATGAAAAAGCTGGTAGCGCTCTATGGACTCTTTGATCAATCTGATAATGACAGGAAAAGAGTGGAATGGTTTTAAGCTAAAAGAGAGTAGATCTAGATGAGATATTCGAAAGAAATTCTTCACTCAGAGGGTGGTGAGGCACTGGAACAGGTTGCCCAGAGAAGCTGTGTATGCCCATCCCTGGAGTTGTTCAAGACCAGGCTTGGATGGGGCTTGGGGCAACCTGGTCTGGTGGGAGGTGTCCCTGCCCATAGCAGGGGGTGGGACTGGGTGGTCCTTTTTATGATGCATCAGTTGTCTCTGATGCATCATTAAAAAAAATAATAAATAAATAAAAATGTTGTTCTGTTAACTGAATAGCACTCTGTAATTGCAAAAAGGAAAAAAAAAGTTGCAGCTGTTTTGTTGACATTCTGAATTCTTCTAAGTAAATACAATTTTTTTAATTAGTATTGTTGTCCTTTTAATAGGTGCCCTAGAAAATCATACTTTCTCTTCCAACCCAAACCATTCTGTGATTCTGCTATCTCCTTTTCACTGGGAAAAGAGTAGAGAAGAGTAGTTTGTCTCTAAGATTTTGTTGTTGTTGTTGTTAATCTATCACTGAAAAATCACTTGTGCTGACATAGAAGTACTGTTTTCCTCCAGGAACTCTCTCAGCTGCTACTGGATCCTTCCCTTTAAGACACATAATGAAATTAATAATTTTGGTGGCAGGTTCATAGCATCCTGGGATTTCTCATCTGATGTCCTTCAGAAAACACTATTAATTGACATAAATTTCAGAAGTTAATTTGATAGGCATTTTAAAACTATACTTTTTACAATACTGTTTTCTATTTATTTTTCATAAAATACCTACATCGTTGCATAGTTCTGCAGAAGTGACACTGAAAAAAACATTGAAACTTGAGAGTGATGCACACCTATCATGTATTTACAGGCAGAGGTTGCACTCTGTGCACACACCTACAGCACTTGTTAGATAGTATCCCCAGCTGTGGAAACACTGACAAATAGTAGGTGAGTTTTACAGAGGCACAGGGTATTCTTTGATCATTCGAAAATAATAGGGTGCTGTACTCAGGTATCCATCTTCTTTTAGGGACAAAGGCCTTGGTGGGCTTAAATTACACTTTTTGTCTAGTATTTCAGAATGGCTGGGAAATAATTTCTTTGTGCACTGATGTGTCTTCATCCTGGTCTTTCTCTAAGGATGTGGTATTAATTATATCACTGTCTGAATGGTATCCTATAGCTAGGATTTCTTTCTGCAAAGGTTTACCTTTAGTTACAGCAGCTGTCTCATGTAGCCACAGCTTTCATTTCCAGTGATAATCAAGAGCTATTGAAGAGTTTTATTCACGTAGCTTTTTGTGTGACAACCTACCTTCTATTAGTTCTTCCTGTTTTAAGGTGTATTTACTGAACTTACACACTTAAGGTGTATTTATTGTGACTTAGGTGAAGTCACATTCACATGTGACAAGAGAAAAAATGGGATTTCTGGTGACTTAGCCAAAACCACATTGGAAGATGGTGTCAAAGTTGTGAGTTCTTGCCACAATGTTCTGGGCCATGCTATTGTGTTTCAGCTGTGGATGACAATGGTACCAGTGAAAATATCACAAAACTCATGTTCTTTACTTTTAGCTTAAGGCAGTACTTACCACTTAGCTGTACTTACCACTTACCTGTAGATACATATTTATTTAGTAGTATTGAAATATGCAGTACAGCCAACATCCATTTCTTGAGCTGGGACAGTACCGCTCCCTGTTCGCTCACCACACAGACATGTATGTGAACAAGTGAAGCAGAACATACTCAGCCTGTCAGCCAGATGTTAAGCAGACAGGTAAATAAAACCCCACAGAGGGAGCATGGAGATGCAAGAGTGACAAGGCGTCTTCCAGAAAACAGTTGGGCATGCTAGCAACAGACCACATCAGCTGTTTTGGCACCGCTCCTAGTCAGTCCATCCTGAACTTCAGAAATGGCACAAATTCATGGGGGAAGCGAACTGGGGAAAAGTAACAATGTCTCCCTGGGAACTGGGCTCTTGAATTCTGACTGCTTAGATCCCTAGCTCATGCCTCACCTGTGAGAGTTTGTGCCCAGTTGTGTATAAATACCGACATTCATTTCTAGCTTTATTTCAGGTATCACATTAGCTTTCAGAATTCAAATCCTCTCCCACTTAGGAGCATACACTCTCAGTAACAAACACATCCTAACAAATAGTTCTAATCACCACTGAAATTGTAGGAAATAGACATTTTATGGTTCTCTGCAGTTCATGATAGACCAAGAACAAGAGAGGGGAGGCATTTCATTCCCACTGGATACTGAACTCTTAACCTTTGCTTGCAGTGACTGGGATGTTTTGTCAAAATAAACATATGCATCTCATGCAACTGCTAGAATCATACTAACAATTTCCATGAAAATCTAATTTCTCTTATTTACCCCTTTACATTCCCAAGTTAGATTTTTGGCCTTCTCTTCATTGAAGCAGATATTTCATGCATAAATAATATCCTAAAAAGTTTAGTTATTCTAAAATTCTGTTTCTTCTTGCTGCTTCAACAAATCAGTGACGCCAAATATGTTACTGTCTAGTGTGTATTGGTAATTTACTTGTTTCTGGTGGATATTATTTTCTGTTTCATTAAAAATAAACTGTATTACTCTTCTAGTTTTTGCAGGTGCAGATATAGCTGTTAATTGCATTTAAAAAAAAAAATAATGAAATTTATGATGAAGGGATAACTTCCCATTGATTTCAGTGGAACTGATACTCCAGATGTCATTGATAATGATGCTTCAGTCATGCAGAGAACCTGAAACCTATAGCATGTGAATAAATAACTGCTTGCACAAACAACTTAGCAGGAGGACTCTCTGTCAGCACATATACCTCAGTCAGGTAAATGTACTAAACTAAAACACATTAAATGAGGTGCTTTATGCATGCCAAAGTCATATATAGAACTAGAGGCACTGAGCTGGTTCCCTTAGCAGCTTAGCTCCACATGATTGTCATAGGAAGACAGAAAGTTCTCCTTTTTTCTAGTTCCATGTTTACAATGGGTAAGAAAAAAAGAAAAAAAGAAAAAAAGAAAAAAAAAAAAGAAAAAGAAAAGAAAAAGAATTCTCTGCTGAGAGAGTTTGGTGTGAGAGCTACAAAGGTGAACAGGCAGAGAACAAAACAACTTAATACCTGAAATGACGAAGAAGCATTCAGGACAGGAATCTCTTACTGCTATTTTTAGAATCATAGAATCATTAAGGTTGGAAAAGGCCTCCAGGATCATCTGGTCCAACCATCCCCTTACCACCAATGTCACCCACTAAAGCATGTCCCTAAGCACTGCATCCAACCTTTCCTTAAACACCCTCAGGGACAGTGACACCACCATCTCCCTGGGCAACCCATTCCAATGCCTGACTGCTCTTTCTGAGAAGAAATGTCTCCTCATTTCCAACCTGAACCTCCCCTAGAGCAACTTGAGGCCATCCCCTCTAGCCCTATCACTAGTTATCTGTGAGAAGAGGCCGAACCCCAGCTCCCCACACCTTCCTTTCAGGTAGTTATAGAGAGCAATAAGGTCTCCCCTCTTCTCCAGACTAAACCCCAGTTCCCTCAGCTGCTCCCCATAGGTCTTGTGTTTCACACCCTTCACTAGCTTCGTAGCACTTCTCTGGACATGCTCCATGACCTCGATGTCCTTCTTGTGGTGAGGTGTCCAAAGCTGAACACAGTACTCAAGGTGTGGCCTCACCAGAGCTGAGTACAGGGGGACGATCACCTCCCTGGTCCTGTTGGCTATACTATTCCTGATACAAGCCAGGATGCTGTTGGTCTTCTTAGCCACCTGGGCATACTGCCAGCTCATGTTCATGTGAGCATCTACCAACAGCCCTAGATCCTTTTCCTATGCACAGCTTTTCAGCCACTCTGCCCCAAGCCTGTAGCACTGCATAGGGTTGTGGACAAAGCGCAGGACCCAGCAACATGGCCATGTTGAACCTCATCCCATTGGCCTCTCTCCATCAATTCAACCTGTCCAGGTCCCTCTGCAGTTCCTTCCTACCCTCCAGCAGATCGATACTCCCCCCCAGCTTGGTGTCTTCTGCAGACTTACTGAGGGTACACCCAATTCCCTCATCCAAATCATCAATAAAGATATTAAAAGGATGAACCCCAGCACTGACCCCTGGGGAACACCACTGGTGACCATTCACCAGCTGGATTTCACTACATTCACTACCACTCTCTGGGCCCAGCCGTCCAGCCAGTTTTTAACCCAATAAAGATTGTACTTGCCCAAGCGGTGGGCTGTCAGCTTCTCCAAGGAGAACACTGTGGGAGACCGTGTCAAAGGCCTTGCTGAAGCCTAGGTAGACAAGCGTTTCCCTCATTCACCAGGTGTATCACCCGGTCATAGAAGGAGATGAGGTTTGTCAGGCAGGACTTGCCTTTCATGAACCATGCTGCAGTCAGCCTGATCCCCCCCCCGCTGTCCCAGTTGTACATTGTGTGATGGCATTCAAGATGACCTGTTCCATCACCTTTCCTGGCACTGAGGTCAGGCTGACAGACCTGTAGTTTCCCAGGTCCTTCTTATGATCCTTCTTAGAGCTGGGTGTCACATTAGCAAGTCTCCTGTCATCCAGGACCTCTCCAGATGACCATGACCACAGATAGATGATGGAAAGCAAAGCAGAAATCACATCCACCAACTCCTTCAGCACCCTCAGGTGGATCCCATCTGGCCTCAAGGATCTGTGACAGTCCAGGTAAAGCAGCAGGTCTCTTACTGTTTACACCTGAACTGTTGGGGTTTCTTCTGCTCCTCCCAGACTTCCAGGTCAGGAGGCTGAGTACCCCAAGGATAAGTGGTCTGGCTAGTAAAGACAGATGCAAAGAAGGCATTAAGAACCTCAACCTTTTCATTATCCATAGTAGTCATGTTCCTCCTGTATCCAGTGATGGATGGAGATTTTCCTTGGCCCTCCTCTTAACATTATTATATTTATAAAAACATTTTTTAGCCTTAACCATAGTGGCCAGGTTGAGCTTGTACTGGGCTTTGGCCTTCCTGAATTGTTCTCCACATATGCTGGCAATTTCCTTGTGCTGTCCCTGAGTTGCCTGTCCCTTCTTCCACCAGACATAAATTCTCTTTTTCTCCTGTACACACAGCAAAAGTTCCCTGTTCAGCCACACAGGTCTTCTTCCCCACCAGCTCATCTTATGGCACACAGGGACAGCCTGCTCCTGTGCCTTCAAGACTTCCTTCTTTCCTCCTACTCATCAGGGCCAATTGGGAAAAAAAAAAAAAAAAAAAAAAAAGCCACCAAACAAATAAACAACAACAACAAAAAATCCACAACCTTGTTTTCTGCACCATCTGTTTTCAAGCTTAAAAATAAATAATTCTCTTGTTCCTGCCTTCACTCACTTCACTTAATAGGACTCTAAGGGAAACAACAGGGCCATGCAAGTCACCCGTGGTTGCTGTATCAGGGCTGGACTGAGTAACAGCTTTGTTTGTTACTCATGTCCACTGCACAGGCACACAGAGAACGGGAGAGGCATGTGTATTGCATTGGACTACTTTTAGACAAGAAAACTTTTCAAAGATAATTCTGTTCCATTACATTGTTCCTTGAACCTTTTCTCCTCAATAATGCAGCATGACATTGCCATCAACTGTTACTACTGTGTCAAGAAATACCCTTTGGGAATGCAGTTCCTTGTCTCCATTCTTTCTTGCTTTAACTCCTGTGCATCCCAGGGAGTCATTATGGTGATTCTTCCCCACAGCTACTCTAGTAACTAGATCTGTAAGAAACAGATAAGGAAGCTTCAAACATGATGTTCCTTCTCCTGGGAAAATTCTGGCATTTGCTGTATACCTCATTTTGCAACCTTAACTCTAGCATTGAAATTTAAATACACACACATGCACAAAGTGGGGGAGGGGGGTTGTTTGTTTGTTTTCTGACAACCAATCAGAAATATATGTGTATATATATATAAATACATGTATTTAAAAACTCATCACACGTTACTGCCCTTCACTCTGTGCAGGGTCAGATCCTTGAGAGAATAAAGATGACTGTTCCCTGAGTTGATGCAGTAATTGGCATCAGGAACAGCTATTCCTATAGGCATCCAGCCAGTAATTTGCTGGTACATTTCACAGCCATTTGCTTATACCAGAAGAAATTTGAGCCTCAGGCATCCTGGGTTCTGCAGAAGATTGTGACCAAATCTCTTTTTCGGAATCTGGTCCCTCTGTTTCTTCCCCTTCCAGCTCCGTGAATGCTCCCTATCTGCCTTCAATTCTTTACCCTTCTGTACTGAGGGCAGATTTATTTTTATGTTTCTCCTGCTTTTCTATACTGCAGCAGCAACATTAGCAGGGCAATGAGAACAACAGAAAGCCTGTGTCTGTCTCCATTTAAGTAACTAGAGCAGACAAGAAAAGTCCCTCTCAGTCTGCAACCCCGTCAAGGTCAATGCTGAGCTGATGTTGGTGGCAATAGGTACACAGGGTCCTGCCCCTCTGTGGAAGGACACTGGGCTGGAACACACATGACAGATGGGACAGACTCTCCCACATAAAGCCTATCCCACAGAGCAGTCAATCAGTCAAATGGCAGAGCATTTATAGAAATGGTAACAACTCTGTTTCTGACACCTGATGGGAATCATCCTTTCCCCCACACACTGTAAGTCCCTGTTCCACTGCTGGAGGGAACCACAAAAATACTCAAATGAATATCTGGGAAACTTAAAGAGAGAAAGATCCTTATATATATATGTATATATATATATTTCCTGATCCCCTTCTTCCATATGACTGAATTGCTCACAGAAGACCTCCCTGACTTTTTTTTTCAGCCACAAACTGACACATAAAAATTTCAGCTGCAAGATACATTACATTGCCAAAGTTATTAGTAACTGAAAAAAAGGCTCTTACAGAAGAAAGTTTTGGCAGCTACCAGCTCTGCCTACAAATCTAGATTTAGGAAATGCATTAAATTGTTGAGAATAACATTTCAGCAGCATGGCTGTAGGACAACTTGGTCTGGTAGTAACTGTGAACCCATAACAAAGCAGGCAGTATATACAACAGCTCAGATGAACTCCAATAAAACCTTTATGTCCTAACATACCATCACTCATTTTATTTTTGCTAGGTATGTCAGAGAAAACTCCTACCTAAGGTATTTGGAATTCAAGACTAGATGCTTCAGAGATGGCTTTTGAAGTTCAAAGGTGTGTGATAAAATTTATCAAATGGTTCTGTTATTTTTAAAAAAGATGGATATGCCTTTTGTGCGTGTGTGTAGGAAAGATTCCTCCTGTGCATCGTATGCAAGCTTTCCCTCCTGCTAATACACTACTGGACACTGGCATGAAATTCTTCAGTTGTTTAACGGGAAATAAAAATACCACTTACAGACTTACAATTACAAAAATGCCATTAATGGACTGATGAAGTAGAGTTATTTCATAACTCCAAGTGAAATTATAGGTTTGCCATCATCAATTATCAAAACTAACTTTTGTGATTGTGCCACTAAATAAAGATCGCTAAATCAAGCAGAACAGGTAGCAAATAAAACCATTCATTATTTAGCCATGTGATCATTCAAGCAGTTTTTAGCTTATAAGTAATTCTTTTCTATTACGCCTTATGTGCTGGAGAACATCTCACAAAATCAGAAAGGATGGATCTACCTAAATAGGGACAGCTTTTATCCTGTTATATTTGAAATATCAGGTTATCATATTATATTCTACAAAAATTGCTGTTCACTTACATCACAGCTGGAAAGTGTAAACAAGCTTTAAAGCAAAATATTTTGCAGGAATGTATCTACTTCTTTTAATTGATTTTTTTTTAAGCACTGTAGCAGAACACAATACATTGTATAGCTCCTATTAACCACCAACAAAATTGCTTTGCTATAGTAATACAAGAGCAAATAGGATTCAAGAGAAGTAATCTAATTTTTATCTAACTCTAATAATGTGATTTTATCAAACCTTAGCTGTAGCTGTGGAAATCATAGTCATAGTGCTAAAATATTCTGCTTCACAACCATGCAGTTCTTCAGATTCTTAATATTTTTGAGATGAATGTGAACATAGCTAAAAATAAATAAATAAATAATGTAATGTACCCTGGCCTGTCAAATACATACACGTACACATAGTCTTCAGAATTTTTGAATATGAAAAAAAAAAAAAAAAAAAAACAACAAAAAAAAAAAACCACTTCGTTATTTAGGAATCAGGTAATGGTTTCTCTTGTTCTGAGGTAAACAACTCTCTCTTGCTGTATTCAGTTTCTTTTTATCCTAGGAAAACCACCACGGTTCAGTTAGCCTGTCTTGGAAGTTAATACTTCTGCTAGACCTCACAGAGCACTGTAAGTGAATGGTGATGAATGCTGACTGGACTTGTGCTTTTTCATCAGAAAAGACATTTCTGGACCTAAAATCAGGACAGAAATAGCAAGGGAAGGTTTTATTGGAGTGAGAACCAGGCTATTCAGAATTGGCTACATTGACAACAAAGGACTCTGTTTTGTTATCTACTTACCTGAGTCACATGGTAGCAAGCTCTCAGAGCATGGTGTACTAACAACTACTGCACCACATACCTTTGTGCCTTCTCACATACTGGAAAAGTCCATATTAATGCTGATATGGAACCGAAAAACACAAGAAATTTCAGGAGTTGTAAAGGATTAAGAAAGCTCTTTTTAGGCCAGTTGTTTAGTAAATATAGTTTTGCAAGTGCTATCAGGTCTTCAGATAGGAGTCATAAAACTGCAATAGTAGTAACTGCTTTTCATTTACACAGTGCTCTGCATCTGGCATTTACCAAAGAAAAAAGCCTCCCAAGACCTCATGAAATGAGTATCGTTATTTGTTTCAGAGATAAGGAGACAAAGACAGGAGAATTGATGCCAACATTTTGGCAGTTAGTGTCAGAATTTTGCCCCAAATTACATATTTAAAGAGACCCAGTTATACAGAGGTCCTCTACAGGAAGAGATCAGTGGCTTAAAAAATAAAATGAAATTCCCTTTATAATCCTTTTGTTAAGTGTAATATTCCTTACTACTTAGAGCAAAGGACTGTTATTACAAGGTACAAGGCAAATGAGTTTATTTTCCAAATTAAAAAAAAAAAAAAAGAATGTTTTGACACAGCTACTTTTCATCTCAACCTCCTAAAATGATTTTACTGTATTGTTTTAATTGTCAAAACTCAATTTGCCCATATCTATAAAATAAGGAAGTTTTTAATAAGGAAGATCAGGATCGGTGCATCCCTAAGAGTAGGAAATCAGGGAAGGGGGGCAAGAAACCTGCATGGATGTGCAAGGAGCTCATCGACAAGATCAAAAGGCAGAGGAAGGTCTATGAAATGTGGAAAAAGGACCTGTCATAGTATATAGAAGTGTTGTCAGGGCCTGCAGGGATGCGATGAGGAAGGCTAAAGCCCACCTAGAGATGAAGCTTGCAAAAGAGATAAAGGATAATAATTTTTTTTTTTTTTTTTTTAGTATGTAAACAGTAAAAGGAAGACTACTGATAATGTGTGTCCCTTGCTGAACAACAGAGGTGTCCTGGTAATGGGAGACACCAAGAAGGCAGAGATGCTGAATGCTTTCTTTGCTTCAGTCTTTGCTTCAAGCACTCCCCCCAGGACTCCTGGACACTGGAAGGAGGAGAAAGGGTCTGGGAAATGGAGAGCTCTGCCCTGTTTGATGAGGGAGTGGTTTGGGAGAGTCTGAGTGGGATCAATGCACACAGATCCATGGGCCCCAATGGGATGCATCCACTTGTGCTAAGGGAGTTGGCAGAGGTGATCGCCGAACCTCTATCATCTTTGAAAGGTCCTGGAGAACAGGAGAGGTGCCTGAAGGCTGGAGGATAACCAATATCACTCTGGTCTTTAAGAAGGGCAAGAAAGAGGATCCAGGAAACTACAGGCCAGTCAGTCTCACCTCTGTCCCTGGAAAGGTGTTGGAACAGCTTGTTCTGAATGCCATCTACAAGCAATTGGAAGAGAAGAATGTTATGAGGAGTAGTCAGCATGGATTCACCACGGGAAAGTTGTGCTCCACCAACCTCATTGCCTTCTATGATGACATCACCAGCTGGGTAGATGGGAGGAGAGCAGTGGATGTCATCTATCTTGACTTTAGCGAGGCTTTTTATACTGTCTCCCATGACATCCTGCTAGCAGAGCTGAGAAACTGTGGGATAGATGAGTGGACAGTAAGGTGGGTTGAGAACTGGCTGACTGGCCAAGCTCAGAGTCTGGCTGGAGACCTGTGACTAGCAGTGTACCCCAGGGGTTGTTGTTGGGTCCAGTCTTGTTCAACATCTTCATTGATGACCTTGATGAGGGAATAGTGTCTGCCCTCAGCAAGTACACTGATGCCGCAAAGCTGGGAGGAGTGGCTGACACTCCAGAAGGCTGTGCTGCCATTCACCAAGGCCTGGACCGGCTGGAGAGATGGGCAGGAAGAAACCAAATGAGGTTTAATAAGAACAAGCTTAGAGTCCTGCACCTCGGAAGGAACAACTGGATGTTTCAGTGCAGGCTGGGGGACGACCTGCTGGAGAGGAGCTCTGAGGAGAAGGACCTGGTGGTCAACAGGTTGACCATGAGCCAGCAGTGTGCCCTGGTGGCAAAGAGGGCCAATGGGATCTTGGCATGCATTAAAAGGAGTGTGTTCAGCAGGTCAATGGGGGTGATCCTCCTTCTCTACTCTGCCCTGGTCACACCTCACCTGGAGTACTATGTACAGTTTCTGGGCTCCCTGGTACAAAAAAGACAGGGATCTCCTGAAAAGAGTCCAGCGGAGGGCCACAAAGATGATATGGGGCCTGGAACATCTTCCCTATGAGGAAAGGCTGAGAGACCTGGGTCTATTCAGCCTGGAGAAAAGAAGACTGAGAGGGGATCTTATCAATGTTTATAAATACCTGAGGTGTGGGAGACAGAGGGATTTGGCCAACCTCTTTTCAGTGCTTTGTGGGGAAGAGTTCAAAGCGTAATGGCCACAAGATGGAGCACAGGAAGTTCTGCATCAACATGAGAAAGAACTTCTTCAGGGTGAGGGTAACAGAGCACTGGAACAGACTGCCCAGGGAGGTTGTGGAGTCTCCTTCTCTGGAGATACTCAAGGCCTGTCTGGATGCCTACCTGGGCAACATGCTTTAGGGAACCTGCTTTGGTGGGGGGTTGCACTTGATGATCTTCAAGGTGAGGGCAACAGAGCACTGGAACAGACTGCCCAGGGAGGTTGTGGAGTTTCCTTCTCTGGAGATATTTAAGACCTGTCTGGATGCCTACCTGGGCAACATGCTTTAGGGAACCTGCTTTGGTGGGGGGTTGCACTTGATGATCTCTCGAGGTCCCTTCCAACCCTTACAATTCCGTTATTCTGTGAAGTTTAGTACTTTATAGGGAATCACTCTATTATTTTCTCTCCAAATTAAGAAAATTATTTACTTATTTAAAATCAAGGCAATTACATTTCAGATTCACTTTTCCCAGAGTGGGAAAGTAAGGACATCCACCTTACAAAGTTTAGAAATTATTCAGAAGCCTTACAGAATTACAGAAATAAAGAATTTTTACTGAAAGGCAGAAGTAGAAACAAGCAAACATTTTTTTTTTTTTTTTTTTTAATGAGTATTTTAAGACTTTTTTTTTCCAGGCCTTTAATCAGCAGATCTCAAGAACTTGAAGAGAAAGATAGTAGATCCATTGCACGGAGACGGGGTAACTTATTCAGTCATGAATAACAGGTCATAAGATACAGTCAAAGAACATACATTTGACTTCTAGTCTCTGTAGTACCTCATAGCCCCTTTACTTAATTACAAATATATTTATATGTACTCAACCAATTAATTGTGTTTTGAGGGTTTTTTTTGGTTTTTTTTTTTTTTTTTTTTTGAATCTTTAGAGTGGATCATAAAATCACTCTTAACCTAGGACAGTATTATGAAACAACATCAGTAAGTTAATAGATATGCTTTTATTATATTAAAAATATAATATATAATAACTTATTTGTTACCAGTTGTAATTAAATCCTGAAGGCAGCAGCAATCTTGCATTTTGCTAATGTACCAGTATATTTAACTTTTCAACACTAGAAAAAGCTCTGATATTCTGAAATATGCCAGACAATACTCACAAAAACCCACTACCTCTAGAGAAAGTGTTGTCAATAAGAAATGCATTGCAATTGTCACAGCTAAGCAGTTTCTTAGACTGAAGAAATTTTCAAGTGATTTCATGGTACGAAGAAAAAAAAAGACAGCTAACATAACACAGAAAAATTAAATTGTCAATTGAGGTGTTACATAGCAGATGAAAAGATTTCACTGTCCACTCAAAAACATAAGAATAATCACTCAAAGGCAGCGAAACAAAGTTTTGTGTGCCTCATCATATAAAAGACTGGATTTAACCTGAAAAAATCTTTGGGTCTATATATTCAGGGTTGTTTTTTGTTTTTGTTTTGCTTTTGTTGTGGTTGGTTTAGTTTTCTTAGGTTTGGTTCTCTTTTTGTTTGTTTGTTTTCTGCAAGCAGAATCCAAGAAACAGCAATGATCAGATTTAAATTGTATTTTGAGAGAGGGTTTTTTCCTGAAGCAGCCAGGCAGAAATCCTGCTGATGAATTTACAAGAAGCAGATTATGTCATTTCGATAAAGCTCTATTCTGGTTTCACATAGCCAAGTGTTTCAGATAAATAGACAGGAAATGCATTCTGACTTGCTGTTTTCTGTGAAACTTCCAAAAAGGTCAAGATCCCCAAAACTGAATAGAAATATAAAGACAAGAAATTAAAGTACAATATTTATCAAATTACTATTTTCATACTAAGATATGTGTTGTGTACTGCAGATAGTGAAGCTTCTTGATTCCCATAGGTATAGGATATTAGAATTGATAATCACATCAACAGACAAAATGATGCAAGTAAAAGGATTTTTTTATTTATATGCTTATTTCAAACATTATGACATTGATAGAATATTATTTTAAAAGGAAGACCATATTATATTCATTCAAAACTAGTCTGTTAAGTATATATATTTAAACTCTAGTATTTCATACACATAATGAAAGAAAATTTTATTTTACAAATAGATATTTTTAATAGATCTCATGAAAAATGTGTTTAAAAATAACTGCAAAAATCTCTCTTTAAATATACAAAACACCATTGCTGTGCTGAAGATACCTTTCTTAAAAGCCAAAAATATTTGTCAACAGCTGAGTCCACATCAAACCCTACTGAAAGCAGTAGTGACATAAAAATGTAAAAGCACTGTACGAAGTAAGTACAGCTTTCATTTGTCTTAATCCTGTACACATTTGTATTTGCTTTAAAAATGTTTTATAAAAACTGCCATTATTAAACTTAACATCCTTTCCTACCTGCATAAAAAAAAAAAAAAAAAAGAGCCACTGAAATTGTCTCTGGTTACTAAAATGTCTTCTTTTTTAAATACAAATCTTCTCCAGTAATTCAAATGGAATTTTACCATTAACTTCAAGGCAAGCAGCACTGAAAATTTTCTTCAGCGTATCACTTTAATTCCATTTACTCGCACTTGGTTTTCTGTCTTACTTTCATAATGCAAAATGCTACAAAATCTTTAATGCATTAACTGAAGAAATCATGACTCAGGTACTTCAAATTACCAGTCTCATGTATGGACTGGTTCACTGTAAAACCAAGTGTTTAACTAAACCAAAACCAATTGCAACTAACATTGTATGATTTTTAGTCAGCTGTAACCAGTCTAACATAGTGTGTGTGTGTTTATGTTTGTCTGTCTGTCTTTGGCTCTTTGTTACTTATTTATAATCCCTTCTGGCAGTGCTTCTGGAATGAACTTTTTAAGAAGGTGCGGTATCCTGGATCATCCACATATTCATTCCTAAAACGGGAGCTCAGTACTCTCTGTCTCTTCTTCTCTCCCAGGATAATATCTGCTCCATAAAATGTGTCTTCGAATCTCATGACAGAGGCTGTAGACTAAAAACAGACACTAATTCATTCAAAGGTCTGAGAACAGTCTTATACTTTACTTCCATATAAATTTAATGTTGTCAAATGCAAAAATAAAATATTGAACTATAAAAATGACATTTTAAAAAGAATAGCATAAGCCCAGCTATGTCTGCATTGATATTCTTACTGAAATGCAACAGTTTACATTCTACAGAACATGCAGTTAATTATAAAAGCTTTTTATGAATAGTCTCTAAATCAAAAAATGGCAATGAAATGCTTTCTGTATATAATGAAAAAACATCGAATATAGCCAGATGGTTCATTTAACAATTCCTAAGACATCTATCTTAATGTTAGATTATTTGAACACTTAAAGATGTGTGCACTTATTGCAAATAAATGGATAGAAAAAGTGTCCTAGTGTCATGGTTTTGGCTGGGACAAAGTTCATTTTCATCGCAGAGGCTCACACAATGCTGTGTTATGTATTTTTGATGAAAATAGTGGTGATAACACGCTGCTGTTTTAAGTTATTGCAGAGCAGAGTGAATGTCTTTCAAGTCTGCTTCTTATGCTGCTCTGTCCGTGAGGATGCTGGGGGTGCACAAGAACCTGGGAGGGGACACAGCCAGGACACCTGATGAGCCCTGCTTTCCTGGCAGTGACTGAGTATCTGCCTGCCGATGGGAAACAGCGAATGATTTCATTCTTTTGCTTTGCTTGTGCAAGTGGCTTATGCTTTACCTAGTGATCTGTCTTTATCTCAGCCCAGGAGTTCTCTCCCTTTTACCTTTCCAATTTCTCTCCCCCATCCTACCTGGGAAGGGTGAGCGAGCAGCTGTGTGGTGCTGAGCTGCCTGCTGAGACTTAACCACAACACTTAGTCGGGAATATTTGATCATGGCACTTCCCATTGGAAAGAACAGTCCTATTATTCTCTCCCTTCAGTGAAAGACGGGTATCCTGCTAGAGGACACGCCCTTTGCAGGCTGACAGCCTCAGGTTTCTCTCTCTTTTATCCCTGGTTTTCAATCCTTGTCTGTGACACATCCCTAGCTTCTGAAATACATAGTATCCATGTAAGGGTCAGCTGTTGAGAACTGCCTGAAAGCAGAAGCTAATGACAGGTGCATATGGCAAGAAGCATATAAAAGGGAAGTCAGATTCACTCAGCCAACTTTATATGTAATGCTGTGTTAGTCCACTAAATTCATCTCAGCTGATGCACAAAGAATCATCTCTACACATTATTTCCCCACCATGCCACATACCTATCAAGAATGAGCTAAGTAATGCCACATAATGGATATGTGAGCAGGAATTGTGTATGACCCCACCTCCCTGAAGAAATAAAAAATACACTGTGTGCTGGTCTCCCTTTCATAGAGTCACAGAATGGTTAGGGTTGAAAGGGACCTTAAAGATCACCCAGTTCCAACCCCCTGCCATGGGCAGGGACACCTCCCACTAGACCAGGCTGCCCAAAGCCCCATCCAGCCTGGCCTTGAACACCTCCAGGGATGGGGCATCCACAGCTTCTTTGGGCAACCTGTTCCAGTGCCTCACCACCTGCTCCATAAAGAATTTATTCTGAATATTTAATCTAAATCTACTCTCTTTAATTTTAAAACCATTAGCCCTTGTCCTATCACTACACTCCCTGACAAAAAGTCCCTCTCCAGCTTTCCTGTAGGCCCCCTTTAGATACTCATAGGCCACCACAAGGTATCTCTGGAGCCTTCTCTTCTCCAAGCTAACAACTCCCTCAGCCTGTCTTCACAGAAGAGATGTTACAGCCCTTTAATCATCCCTGTGACCCTCCTCTGGATTCATCCTAGTATGTCCTTCTTGTGCTGGGGGCACCACAGCTAAACACAGGTAGGGGAACTGCAGGTGGGGTCTAATGAGCTCAGAGCAGAGGGAGACAATGACTTCCCTTGCCCTGCTGGCCACACTGCTTTTGATGCAGCCCAGCACATGGTTGGCTTTCTGAACTGCAAGCACACATGGCCGGCTCATGTTGAGCATCTCATCAGTCAACACCCCCAGGTCCTTTTCTTCACAACTGATCTTGATCCATTTTCTGCCCAGCCTGTATTTTTGTTTGGTATTTTCCTGACTCAGGTGCAGAATCTTGCACTTGGCGTTGTTGAACCTCATGAGGTTCGCACAGGCCCACCTCTCCAGTCTGTCCAGGTCCCTCTGGATGGCATCCCTTCCCTGCAGCGTGTCAAACACACCACACAGCTTGGTGTCATTAGCAAACGTGCTGAGGGTTTTATTATTATTATTATTATTCACAACTGTGAATTACTGTTTATTCTCAATTGTGATAAGATTTTTACATCTTTATGTTATTGTTTTACTTAAGAAATGTAACATAACTTGCAATGCACAGTTTTGAACAAAGAGCACCAAAATAGAACATGGACTTGAGAAGAACATGGTGCTCTTTTGTATACAAGTAGCAATGAGTAGTAATACACAAAAATTTATCATTTGTAAGAAAGACAGGTAATAGCAGCAATCTGTATTCTCCAGTAGCTGTATAATGAAACTCTCCCTTTTCAAGCTTATGTTTTTTATGAACCTCAACTCCTTCCTGAGTGGCATATACATAAATGACTAGGTAAATGTTGTTTGGAACTGCAACAAACTGCAAAAACATAGTGAAGCTTTGGTTTTAAACTGAAGAGTAGTGAAATGCTAATTAGTCCTGCCAGTGACATTTATGAGATTTGATCAGGTGATCTGTTTCTTAGGACAACTTAATTGATTTTTTATTATATTCAATGCTTTAAAAAACAAAAAGCTCTAAGAACATGTAAAGGTTTTAGAAAGCATACACATTCTGAAATAACAATATTTATCATTTAAAAAAATTGAAATATTACATATTATATATCTGACAGATGTTCTACCAAGATTAACTTTTCTGGAGACAAGAATTATGTCTGACAGCAGTATATGCCTATACTGGAAGAAGAGCTAACTATTCACACTGGCTTCTGAATATGTCAATATGTACTTGTACTAACTGTTGTGCCAATTTAGCCAGTCATGTTTCAAAAAATTATTGCACTATTTAAAGTGAAAGTCAAGAATAAAGCTAAGGACAGCGTTAACTGCGTTTTGAACATACAAATACCATAGAGTTAGAGAATACTTACAAAACGTGCTTTTACTCTTTTAGGAAGCTCTTCATCTAGTGTATAGATCTCTTCTCTCTTCATTACTATTTGTGAACCATCTTCAAACTCAACCTAATTTATTTTAAAAAAAAGTCCATTTAAACACAAAATCACAAATTTACTCCTGTAGGGAGTTTATTAGAATGCCTCCAAATAAAAATGCATGTGCAAGCAAAGATTTATACACAAATACTTTGTTATCTATTGTAGATCGTAAAATTAAGATAAAACAGAAAGAACAGCAATTTCTTAGAATAAGTCAAAATAATATCTAAGCAGAGACTTCAAAATCAACACTGACACATACACAATAAAATAAAAATCATTAGGTTAAACTAAGCAGTAGCTTAGCATTAGGTGCTAAGCAGTAACTACACAGACAAAATAATTTGTTGGACTAATACATTAAAATGTCTGCATGTCATTTTTATTTGCTTCTTTCTTTTTCTTGCTTCTAATAAATAGAAGAAATAATTTTAACATCCTGTGCTTCAAGGTTGAGGAAGACTATGTCAAACGAAAGAAAGTATGAGTGACAACTAAGGAAATAGCAGTTAATAGAATTTCATTGAATCTGATGGAATTTCTTTAAAATGCTCTGTTCAGAAGATGAAAAGCTTTATCATGCTTAGGTTTAGATTTAATCCAACATGAACCCCGTTAGCAGAAAATGAGAAAGAAAATGTAACTAGGTGTGAGGAATGTTAAAATGCTGAGGCTTTGAAGCATTTATGCCTTTTCAGGAGCTGCTGATTTTTTTTTTCATACTTCATCTAACAATTGTGACTTTAAGCTATTATCTAGGACTGCAGTTTTAGTTCCTGCTGAAACTGTACTTAAAAGTTTGGCAAGAACTTAAAAGAAGTCCCATTTCACTTAATGAGACCACTTGAATGACAACAGACTTAACGGTGGAAGAATAAGCCCAAATGCATACATCCAAAACATTAACTTATCCAAGTATTATCATAGATAAATCTGAAAAATTATGTATTTGAACTTGTAGATGGAGTGGCTTTTGTAGGCTCAATTGCCATTGCATGTGTTAGATTAATTTTGAACAGATGAAAAATCCAATATAGCATACCCATTGTCAAAAGTCAGAGGTAGAGATCTGTGAACTATTAACTTTTTAAAAAGTAAGATCTTTTGCAGCAGTTTATGGGGAGTGCATTTAAAATCCACAGAGCACTCCACAGATCACAGCCATGTAAAGAAAACACAAAAGTCGTCTTTGTTCCTCTGTTCCTGTTACTAACCCTGTTCTTGTTACTAACTGGTGGCCAAGTCTGCCACCAGTACATTACAGGATCTTTAAGATCCTTTTGGCTGAAGCTTGTTTAATCAAATCATGGCAATTTAGGTATTTTTCAGAATGATGCAGTAGCAGACTATCTGCTATTCCTGCTTCTTACTGCATAATACATTTGGCAGTATGCTTTTGCATAATACCATTAGTAATATGGTTTTTTTTGCATTGCTGATGAAAGAACCGGGCAGGAAATAAATTCTGCTGTCTCCATGTGATCAGAAAATGCCTCCCTGAATGGGCAATCCCTTTGTTTTTACTAATAGTGTAAAGTGGGAGGAAAATGCTTCATATCACAGAATTTGCAGCATGAAATATGTTGAACTTTTGCAATGATGCGCAAGTGGAATTTTTTCAGCTGTATTTCAGCATATTACACTGGAAATAAATTTGCTATACCATTAAGGGCAAACATAAGCCCTCCACTAAGACTTTCAATAGAATCATGATTCATATAAAATATAAAGCCACCATCTCAAAGAGCTCCAATTTAATCCTGATGGTTAAGAACTACATTTCAAATCATCTATTATATCCAGCAAGTTACTTTATTCACAATTCTGCTGCTGTACTGTGTCTGTGCACCATGTTATTGTCTCCATAAGATTTTCTTTTAACAAGACATCAAAAACTGAAGGGTTAGCTGAAATTGATAGAAAACAATTAATAGTGTTAATGAATAACTTAACCATCTCAAATGAAAATCAAAAATGAATTCTATTAACTACCATGCCAATATTAAAAATGACATCATACAGGTAGATCTCATTACCAGTTTGACTTGAAATAACACCTACTTCATTCGGTATGTACGGCTCTGCTTGGGGATTGTGTAGGATAACCAGGTAGCAAATGTTAAACTAGATGACATGAATTCTGGTGCATTTTGTCATAAATCTTGCATGCACAGTTATTGTCACACTCTGTGCCTCATGAACATGAGGAAAACTCCAAGATTTATCCAAGTAGAATACATTTTTGTATCACACAATAAAACCTGTTCAGTCTTGCCTTTTCAGTCTCTCCTTTTGTGGTATGTGCCCTCTAAGGGAACACAAACAACTTGGCAAGAGAATCTCAAGGAGTCCAACAGAGATCTCATAACCTGCAGAACAGTGTCCTGGAGCTTATCAGACAGGCAGTGTATAAAGACCAAAGGACACACTACTGATGTGTCTTGAAGTTAGCCTTGCACCCTCCATGTCACAGACTTTCTATATTCTGTAGTCATGTTATGGCTGTCCTGTTCTACAGACTGAAATACTTGTTAAATCAGCAAAATCCTATGTAGTGTAATCTGGAATGCCTCTAAGCTTTGCTATTTCCACAGTTTATTAAAAAAAAAAAGGGGGGGGGCGGGTTGTAAAGGCCAGATTGCAAGTCTCTGATCATCGTTATGCTGAGGAACTGCAAACCTTACCAAACCTCCTTACATTAATCCATTTTCCTTAAATTAAACTGATTTCAACATGTTGCCAAAGAGGACTCAAACAAGGCAAAAAGTTCATTATTACTATTTCAGTTTTCTTCAAATATTATAAATAACAACCACATTAATCTAATCTCACAGTATTCCTTAGAAGATTAAATGATTTGAAGATTAATATTACTATAGAACTATCTTTATATTTTATAAAGAACTTTTAATCTTCACAAAATAATACATTCTCTAAACATAAGAGAAGAGGTGAGATTTAGAGACTAGCTTGAGGGATCAGGTATTTGAGGACTTGAGTTTGATTGCAGATCATTGGCAAGCTGAGAAGGTCAATGCAGCATGTCATTTAGCCTCTCTGCGCCTTAATTTATCTACAGATATAATAGCAAATTTGCCATTTTTGTAGAGTAATGTGAGGCCCTCAGATGAAAAACGTTACATAAGTGAAAATGATTATATATCTATATATATATAAATGAAATGTATCTAGATTCTCATTCTTCCAGAAGTGCTATTATTATTGTGATTGTTTTATTGCAGTTTCTGCCATTCACTTGGGAACTCAAAGCTGCTGACTGATTTTTTTCAAAGGCAAGCACATAAAAGAAAGAAAGAAAAAAACAATTATTGTGTCTCTGAAATCAGAAGTCAGCTTTTTAGTCTTAAAAAGCTTTTAAGGCTACAGTGTTCAGATTCATTTTGCCATTTTGCCTTTGCTAAAGATAAAGCACTCCTTAGATTGATTATGTGTTAATCAATTCAAAAGTGCCTAACACAAATGTAAGTGGGGCTATTTACACTCTTCTTTTTACTGTCTTTCCATTGTTTTATTAAATGCCTATGTGTCGTTGTAGTCACATATTTGATTTTATCTCATTAATTGTGTAATTACCTGACATCAGATAAACAAATAACCAATCTGGAGATAAATAAGTAAATAATCTGGAACAATAACAAATGCTATTTTTCAATCTTAATGTTCTACCTGCTAACCTTACAAAATGTACACTACTGATTACTATTGAGTTGCACTAGATAAACAAATTACTTGATTTTAGTAGAACAGGCAAAACCTCACCTCCCTAGGAATGCACAGTACTGGTTAATGTTTTAGAAAGCTTTATTTACTGATTTAAATGCATTAGCAGTTACAATGTAGTCCACATTCCTGCCTTCTGCAGCTTTGCCAGTGTGGCCTGCCACTGCAATACTAGAGCCAGATGAGCAATTTGCAATAAACACATCTCAAAAATAGGTGCATGCTAGTAAATATAGACACTCACCTGATACATGTGAGCTGTGTTTGTTCCCAGGTACTTTGCACCATACAGTTTTCCATCAGGCCATTTCACTTGGACAACCTCTCCCTCTGCAGGTGGGCCCAGCTTTAGGCAGTCTCTGCTCTATTTATGAAGAAGGATGGATTCTCTCGTCAGTGAGTGAGACAGTACGCTTTGAAATTACCAGTAAGCTGCTTCTTACAACTTGATAATTGGAGGAGATTTATTACCATGTGTGTTTCAAGTTTTATAATCCTGCGAATGGGCTAACAGAAATACTGTTAGCCTTTATGAAAATGAAATACTGACCAAAGAAGCACTGTCTTAACAGCTTGACGCTGCATTCACAAGGCAACATATGCATAAATCAAATAGCTATCAACAACTGTGATATATTTCCTGAAATTAATTTCTGTCACACACTGAAAATAAAGATCACTAAAGTGCAATTGAATATGTGCAATGATTTCTTTTACATATTCAAAGAACTCATGTTTTGTTAATTGCAGCACAGCTTTGCTAGATGCTAACTGCTGACTGAAACATAATGTGATGGATCAAACTATAAATGGTGAGAATATCTG
The DNA here is from genome assembly GCA_011075105.1 of Heteronetta atricapilla. Classification (NCBI taxonomy): domain Eukaryota; kingdom Metazoa; phylum Chordata; class Aves; order Anseriformes; family Anatidae; genus Heteronetta; species Heteronetta atricapilla. Next base: position 31,063,936 of record CM021763.1, on the reverse strand, counting down.
TGTTCTTTGCTTAGCTGATGGAGCAACCCTGAAAGAGTCCAATCTAAATACTTACAGTGTAGAACAGGTGGAGGGTTTCTTTGGTTTTCTTTGGTTTGTTTGTATAGTTTTTTGGTTTTTTTCCTTCCACAAATCATAAGGCAGTTTTTTTTTTTTTCCTATATTTTGGCCAAATTTTGTGCCTGATTTGTTGAGCATGTCAGAGCAGCATGGTTCATTCTGCTTGTGACATATCTGTGTTATGACTTCTTTTCCCCCATAGGGCAAAAATGACTGATGACCCAAATGACTGATTTGTAGAGCACATTGACTACATACCCATTACTACAACTGTCCACATCAGAAAATACACGAAGGACCAGGAAAGAACCATGCCAGGTCCTCACCAATTTCTTTTGAAATCATCTCTTCCAAAAATTCAACCACATAAAGGCATCTATACTTTGTAGAGACTACATCAGAAGACTTGTGATATAAATTAGCACTATGTTAGTGGTATTCCCCTAGGTGTGAGAGGACCTGCTCAGTCCATTTTATCAGAGCACGCTGCTAAGAGACATAAAATGGGAGGACAAAAGACAAAGCCAAGGGCTGAGGTAAAAGGACACAGAGACGAAGTTCTGCAGGATCTAATATTATCTCAGGTTGCGATGTTACTATTATGTTTTTAAAGTCTCAAAATAGAATACTTTCCAACAATATTATTTCTCTTACATATTTTTGAGTTCAGCAGGCACTTCCAACTGAGGCCAACAATCATGACAAAGAACTCAAAATGAGGGAGCAAAAATGCACCATAGTGATCCTTACTGGAACATTATCTTATTACAATATTATATTAGGCTAATTCAGGCCTTATAATTTATTTTTAATCATATGTGTCTTTATCCATGAAATTTATTCGGCCCATGAGAAAAGCAGAGAAAAGCTTGGCTTTCATAGAAGCACACTTTCCTGCAATCTGATGACAATGCTGTCTCTGTCGTCTCTCAGGAGCTATGCCAAGAGTACTGCTCTTAAATACACCGTGTGTGTTTGCTTGGAAAATGCTGCTGTGACAGACCCAGTGAGATGTATCCTTTCAACTTCACCATATATCCAATGGGTCCACCTGTTTCCGGTGTAGCATGTGGCATTACTGTGCTACCCTTCCCAGTATTTCCAGGGGACAGGCAGCGTGGAAGAGAAGGTAGTTTCTCTCCTTAGTGATGACTATGAAAATGCCCATTGACATTATTATACTTCTTCCGTATCTATTGCTAAAGCCCAGAAAGGTAAGAAAAAGTTTTGGCAAAGCGTCATGAACCAAACTCTTAAAATACATAATGGAACACAGAAAATTTCCAAAACCAAACAATCTATCAACAGTGTCAAGCCAAAAATTAATTTTCCAAGAACAAAAGCCCATCATAAATCACTCTCTGTCCATCTTGCACAGGACGAAGTCTCATAGCTTCTGTAGGATAGCTAGTGAAATTACTCATAAAAAAAACCAGAGTTCTCATGCAAATGACTAAAGGGAGCTGGAATAAGGACAAATGCTCATTCTTCATATATAACCACAGTACCTTACTCTATGGAACAACATTTGGGAAATCCATACTAAACCAGTTATGCTGATTACTGCCAAAAGTTCCTAACTTTTTCCGTATTACACAAACCTCTTACAGATGTTATCTTTTTACTACAAAAATAATTCTCACCATTTTCTTCTCGGGCATGATTAGACCCATTTGTTAGGCTGCGAAAACTACCAAAATGCAACCTCACTCTTCTTGGCTGAGTAATGAAAAGATGGACATAAGGATATGGTAATCTCTCAACATTCCCAAACACCAGTCGTGAAAAGCATAGTGTGGCTACAGGAGAGCCCAGAACCAGACACAGCACTTCAGACATGGTCTCACCCATGCTAAGTTTACAGACATTAAAAGAATTTCATTATGAGCAAAAACATGTAGAGAACATTTTAAAAAAACAGACTGAATTTTCTGGATTTAGAAACATTCATTTTGGAGTTCATCATAGGCATTGAACTTGAACAGGAAGCAATCCATTAGTAATAAAGGTTGGCAAAATATATTGAAATACTGTTTTTTGCCTCGTAAGACAAAATTATCTGTCTCCGATAAATCCTTGTGTACAGTACTACAGATACAGTAGATATCTTTCTTACATTCTTGTTTCTTCTGATATCCCTTTGTTTTTAGCACTGTGATTGAACAATACTTTGCTTCATTAAAGCTGGACAGAATATATCTGCAAGTACCAAATCCAGCTGTAGTGCCAGGGTGGTAATGTCTGACACCAACTGTATAGAAGAATAGGAACAATCACAGGACCTACTTAAGAAAATAAAAATGTGTGTACACACATATTGGGGGGGAAGGGGAGAGGTCTTCACCTACAATCCAGGAACTGAGAAATGTTGCAAGATATCCATAATCTGATGCAGCCACTGAAACCTGGAGAACATATCTTACTTTTTTAAAGAGTTGAAAAAATACGTTCAAATGCTTTCCTAAATCAAGGCTAAAAATATAGATATTATGATCTAAAATTAACTTAAGAACTACTGAGACTTCTCCAAAGCTGTCAGATGAATATGTTTCTTGGACAGCTACAATTTTATTGACAATATTTTTCTTGGCAATTATGACATGAATTCAGCTATTTCAAATTCACCAGTTATTTAGGAAATAATTAAGGGCCTTTGATTTCTTCTAGGTTAATTCAAAGCAGCCATATTGAAAACAAACATATTTAGTCTATTCACAGGAAACATAAAAATCTGTGGTGTGATACTTGAAGACAGCAGGCTAAATTTCAGTGCTCCTGAGCAAGTCATCTGCTACAGGTGTGTCTTGTATCTTTAGGCACTGGCTTAAAGAAGCTTGTAAGTTAAATTGATAGTAGAAAGGATGGTGTACTCTTTCATGTAAAGATTGTAATAGGAAATGAAATTACTCTCTGACTCCAGATATCAGCCAAAGTTAATTTACAGAATCTCTGGTCTGACAGAAAGCTAGACAGAGAAAAAATCTTAGAAAGGAAAATATTGGCATAGCTGAGGTAAAATATTTTAGTATTTAATACGGAAAAAAAAAAAAAAAAAAAAGTTTTAGATTGATTTTTTTTCCCCACAGTGAGATTGGCAGAAGTTGAATGAAAAGACCTAATGACCACAATACATCCTTTAAATAACATTTTTATATTTTTTGTTTTCAGAAAGAAGAAAAGAAGCTCTCAAAAATATTTCTGAATATTCTGAATTCCTTCTGAATCTATCATCAAGAAAAGTTTTTCAATAGCTTGTACAACATTCTGCAACAGTCAGCTTATAACAAGTTTGATGTTTCAGAAGCTTAACTGGAAGCACATTCAGAAAAGTGTTGCCAGCAGGTCAATGAAGGCGATCCTCCCCCTCCACTCAGCCCTGGTGAGGCCACACCTAGAGTATTGTGTCAATTTCTGGGCTCTCCAGTGCAAGAGGGACATGGAGCTACTGGAGTGAGTCCAGAGGATGACTATGAAGATGATCAGGGGACTGGAGCACATGTTGTACAAGGACAGGCTGAGAGAACTGGGCCTGTTTAGCGTGGAGAAGACTGAGGGGAGACCTCATCAATGCATATAATCTGAAAGGAGGGTGTCAAGAGGATGGAGCCAGTCTCTTTTCAGTTGTGCCTAGCGACAGGCCAAGAAGCAATGGGCACAAACTGAAGCACAGGAGGTTCTGGATGAATATGAGAGGGCACTTATTTACTGTGAGGGTGACAGTAAACTGGAACAGGTTGCCCAGAGAGGTTGTGGAGTCTCTTTCTCTGGAGATATTCAAAAACCCTCCTGGATGCCATCTTGCACAATGTAGGTGATCCTGCTTGGCAGGGGTGTTGGACTAGATGATCTTCAGAGGTCCCTTCAAACCTCAGCCATTCTGTGTGATTCTGTGATTCTGTGAATCATATCCTTCCAAACCTGATTCAGTCTCTGGTGAATGTGGTATGTGATTGGTGAAGGAAGGAGTCAATTAATTCCCTTAACTTAAAGCAGTAAGATCATGGCCAAAAAGGTAAATATTGTATTTAAAATCAAAGCAATAGCATTGGTCATTGTGTCTCAAGAATTTGTTTGAAAAGAAAAAAATGCCATATGGTATCATTTAGAGGAGGTATAAACCCAACAGTAGTCTAATATTTTAAATCACAGTGAAAATGATAAATTGCCAAATACAAATATTAGTTCAAATCAAGGGGAAACTTCATGAAATCATGTAGCTCTTTTTAATTTTTTGACAATGTGATCCTGCCCTGATTCAAAAAAAGATAAAATGATAAAGGTCTCTGATTTGATCCTCCAACTGATTACTATGAAGGGCTACTAAGATGGTCAAGGGCCTAGAGGTGAAGACATATGAGAAGGGGCTGAGGTCACTTGGCCTGTTCAGCCTGGGGAAGAGGAGGCTGAGGGGAGACCCCATTGCAGTCTACAGCTTCCTCATGAGGGGGAGTGGAAGTGCAGGTGCTGATCTATTCTCTTTAGTGACCAGCGATAGGACCTGCGGGAATGGTGTCAAACTGTGACAGGGGAGGTTCAGGCTAAATATCATGAAAAGGTTCTTCACTGAGAGGGTTGTCACTCACTGGAATAGGCTCCCCAGGGATGTAGTCACTGAACCAAGCCTGTCAGAGTTTAAGAAGCGTTTGGACTGTGCTCTTAGTCATATGGTCTGAATTTTTGGGTAGACCTGTGTGGTGCCAGAAGTTGGACCTGATGATCCTTGTGGGTCCCTTCCAACTCCAGATATTCTATGATTCTATGATTACCTCTATTAGTATGTCTTGTTTTAAGAGCTGTATATTGACTCCCACTCATACTTTCACATGAGCATTCTGTGGGATTTCTACCAGGACAAAGGAAATAATTTTCCATCTTGATAGGATCAGAACATTTTCTCAGGGAGATTACTAAACTCAGTTCTTGCATCTGTGCTCCTACAGTGAGCTTAGTAGGGGAGAACGAAACATTGCAATGTAACGCACATTTCCAATCTGTATGTGACAACCTAAAGACCTTCTTCTACAACTAATGAATATGACTGGAGACCAGTTTTCCCTGAACATAGCCCTAAGACATTCAGATATACATAACTATAAAATGAAGATTAACATTTTCAGTATATACAAAAATAAGACCAAACATTTGGAAAGATATTGAAGAAAAATCAATCTATGTTATACAGTATAAAGTGGGAATATTGTCTGCAAGAAGTTCAGTTTACTCATACTCACCACCATCCTATCTGATTAAGATTGAATTGTTTCCTTACAGCTGCACTGTTTGACAAACCTGAGTTTTATATTCATGAACTAGCATAAGTTATTGTATTTTGTTAGATATCTCCTTTCACATGCAGAGTGGCCTCTTCCTGTCAAGAATCATTTTGTTCTTCTGGAACTTACTGAAACATTTTAAAGTCTACCAGACACATAAATTTCTTCTAGACACGTTCCAGTTTTTTTTTTTTTTTTTTTTTTTTTTTTTCTACAAAATCCACAATGTGGAGTATCAAACTCTAATCAAGAACTAACCATGAGAGCAAACGTAATCAGGTGGTCACCTCTTTATTTAGAAGAGTATTATCTGAGCCACCCCATCACATGAACCTGAGCAACTCCAATTTTATTTTCCTCAACACTAATAGAATTGCTTATCTGTTTAACTGGCAGGCACGGTGCTGAGCTCTGTTATTTTTCAAAAACCTATGCTTTAGAATGTATTCTAAATAGAATATTTGTTCAAATTGTATTCTAATTATAGCATTTTTCTCGGTGTCACTTAGCAAATTTTTTTCCAACTCCTTGACATTCTTGGGCTTTGCTTGCTGATTTGCATTGTTTCCAAAATAAAGGACAAAATGCCTTACTGTTTATTCAAATTCTAGTCAAATAATATTGGCAGTAAAACAGATATAAACAACATAGGGCTACAGTGGGTCCATGTGGCTCTTGCAACAGGTTTTGTGAGCTAGCACGTACTTCTAATACTGCCTTTGCTGTATGACTGTAATGCATCAAAAGAATGAAATATACAGAAATTGTGTAAATAATTTTGATTACTGGTAAGGAAATAGTATAGATTTTTTTTTAAATATAGACAGAATCTGGCTAGTGTTATTTATTAGGATGGTATCTATTTAAACACAGCTCAAATATTCGCTCAAAGTTTGACAATGCTAAATATTTGTATCAATTTGTTTAGCTAAATACATTTTTGTCCTTTGAAGTTACTCATTATTTCTATACCAGAAGACATCAGAAGCCTCTAGGAACACATCCGCCAATCAATCAACTGCGCTCTTGCAGGAAAGCTGCATAAGAGTCCATTTTGTTGTGCTGCTGTCTCCTCTATCAGAGTGCTCTTAAATCTCACTATGTTGCTGTCATGAAACATGCAGGAAAAAGAATGTCCAAAGGTAGAGGAAGGCAGCAGCCTGGCTTCAGCTCCTATTGTGCCTGGTGAGACGTATCCTTTATGTATTGTTCTGTACCTTACTCACAGGGGCCATAGTACAATATTCTAATCCTCTTCCTGGCAAACTGAAAGAAGATAATCTAGCCCTGAGATTTTGAATATCAAAGAGAATCCAGATACAAAAAGAGATGAATTATAGCTAAATCAGATTGTAATTGCAGTAAGAGTTGTCTTCCTATTCTAGCTCCGTTTTATTTTTCATACTATCACTTATTTTGTATATATAAATACATGCATAGGGTTAAATTCAAAATGTGAAACAAAAACTGTCCATATCCTATCCTCCTGCATACTTGACTTCGTAAAAATGGCCCAGACCTTAATATAAGCCTATCCAACCACAATTTGCACGGAGCAAGCCAAGATACTCATAACTCATTTGAGCTTTTACATGAAAAATTCCATGGCTTCTGAAAAATACCTTAAAATAAATCCACATTTTCCAAAACGCAATAACCAACACCTCTGTCTTCCTTTTCTGGAGGAACTGAAATTCATTCCATAGCAAAACAAAAAAAAAAAAATTAGAAACCTCAATGGAAGCAGTTACTTCTGACAACACAGATAAAGCACACTTACTACTTTTGATTTTGACAGATAATACTTCAAATGGACTTTTAGATTACGAGATTACAACATGAAACAAGTATGAACAACCTTGGCCTACTTACTGTGCTACTGCACAGAAATCATCCTTTCATTGACTGTAGTTGAACTGTATCAGTCACTTCTAAATTTTTGCACTTTCAAATTAGGAACTGAACTTAATTTACTAACGTAATTATTGCTACTAAGATACCTACCTCTCTGCACTACCAGAACCCAGATGAATATTGTTTGAACAGGAAGGAGTGAAGAAGAACTGAACATGTGGTGCACAAGCTGTCATGAAGAGTTAGCTCTTGCTGTGCAAACCCAAGAGGGAACAGGGCTTTCCGCAGAGCAGGAAAGGTGCCTTCCCTGTAGCCTCTGAACAGTCCTGATGATGGAGCTGAAATGTCCCCAGGGCCATTCTGTAAAAGCACTTAATGCAAGTTGTCTCCTCTGCTTATGTTACTTCAGCTAACATTAACTTTCAAATTTAGTGCTTGCGATTAAGCTCTCACAGTCATGCTTACCAGTAATTGTTTCACAAGGAGCACGACCAATGTGATTACAACTAACACCTCTAATTTAGAAAAGCTTGTCATACAGACAAGTAACATACCACAGCTGAAAACAGTGAGTCTATCTAACAACACTATCAAAGCGGAAGTGAAGTAAAAAGATGTAGAAACTCTCTGAAATCAGCTGCTGATATCAAGAGACTGTTCAACTGTGTTTTTCTTTGGGAAACTGTTAGTATACAGGACTTACGCAAATTTTTAGAAACACAAAATTAGGTTTCATATGTTCCATGAGAATTTGAATGAAAAAGAGAGTGGTAGCTAATTTGCCACAGTCAGAATTTTATCTAAACAGGAACAGCAATTTACACAGTGCATTAGCATTTGAAAGAGCAGGCCTGATTCCCAGGAGTGCAATTCTGTTTTTGAATTGATATAAATTCAATGAAATCACCAGATTAACAGAATAGTTACTGTAATTCAACAAATTTAACATTGGATCACAGACTGCATAGTATAAAAATACTTTGAACTTATATATAATATTTTATCCTTAAGATGTACTGGTTCTCCTCTTACAAAGTGAATATATTTTTTCACTGGGGAAAAGGAAAAATAGAAATCAAATAGAATCATGCATTCCTGAATATATCAAAAAATTTACTTTCTATTTAGCTTAGAAAATTACTATTTCAACCAATATATGGTCTTTCAGCAATGTATTAATAACACAGATAGATGCATAATGCTAACTGAGAGATGCAGAACTGCCCAAAAGACCATAATTCTAACTCACTTTGCAGAACACTACTTAGGATGTCCAGGCTGGTTCTGAGCATCACAATAGGTTTCAGAGGATACTAAGAAAGCCGTCATTTGGGGTACAAAATGCTCTTATGAGACAAAACTTACTGTAAGTGGTGGGAAGTTAAAGTGGGCAAGGACACCTGAGCATCTGATTCATTGTGCTTGACTGAAGTATGAGGCCTCCTTAGTACAGTGGAGAACTCTTGCCTCATTTATATGAGACTCTGAATCCTACCATACCCATTGCCTTTCATGGCCACATATATCACATTATCACAGAATGGTTGAGGCTGGAGGCCATCTGGAGGCCATCTGGTCTAACCCCCCCTGCTTAAGCAGGGGCACCCAGCAGAGGTCGCCCAAGGCCATGTATGTCCAGGCTGCTTTTGAAGATCTCCAAGGAGGGAGACTCTGCTACCTCTCTGGGCAGCCTGTGCATGTGCACAAGCAATCCTGAAGTAAAATAATAATAATAATAATAATAATAATAAATGTTTCTTGATGTTCAGGAGGCCACTCTTGTGTTTTAGATTACGCCCACCACCTCTTGTCCTAGCACTAGGCACTACCAAAAAGAGCCTTGTACTCTTTGCACCTTGAACAAGATCCCCCCATGCCTTCTTTTCTCCAGATTCAACAGTCACAGCTCTTGTAACCTTCCCTTGTAGTAGAGAGTCTCCAGTCCCTTAATCATCTTTGTGGCCTGTTGTTAGACTCTCCATGTCTCTGTTTTCACAGGGAGCCCAAAGCCAGAGACGGTGTATGAAGATCTGAAGATTTAAAGTTCCTTAGCAGATCTGTTGCTGAGGACTACAATGAACACTTCATGTTCTGCTCCAGCTTTTCTCCCCATCCCAGAATAACACACACAGCAAGTTGGAAAATAATCTACTGCTGAAATATAGAGCAAATAGGGTAAATTACCATGGAAAGAAAACTCTATAATTCTTGGTTACCACCGAAAAAAGTTGGGAGGGAAAATAATGCTGTTCCCTCGTTCCCAGCATTCCCACTTCATCTGTTGTTCCTATCTGACTCCAGAGTTTTCACTGTGCTTCACGTGCTCATCATGGGTGTGTTCATCACAGTCCTGGACATGAGCGATCACTCACTTAGCAAACACAAGCATTCCAATACATTTCTGTCATTCAGCTGCTTCACTGCAAAATCAGCCATTTTATCTTAAACTGTGAATTAATGGATTATCTTCCATTTTGTTTCTCCTGGTGAGCTGTGAGAACATTACCTTCAACTCCTGTAAAATCTGTATTGATAAGGTTTCATAAAGTATTCCCTTATAAAGTGGAAAGGACATTATACACAGGAAATTATGTAAAAATAATACTTACATTTGAGGGTTTAATTTGCTCTTAATCTATCCTATAAGCATTTTTATGCTTATCTACTAAGTTTCTATTCTTTCTGGTATAACAGGAAACTAAGAAAAAGCAAAAACCACAGAAAAATCACTTCTGTTCTCCACAATGGAGTAAAGTGAAAGTAACTCAAACCATAAATCAATACGGTTATGGTACTGTACAACAAATTTCAGGTTACACTAAGGCTATTGCATATTTTAATGCTTTGCAGCTTCAAGTGTTACAAGATGCAATAAAAGCCTCCAACCTGAATATACTTCACTTTTACTTTTAAATAAGTTTGATTTCAGGTTAATAAGACCAAAGTTCTGAAAATAGAAATTAATTTATGTTAGTATTCAGAAGAAACAAAAGGTGATTTGTATGTGTAAAGCACAGCATTCTGTGTATCAGCTCTTGCAAATTGAGCGAAGTCCACTATTTCAGAAAACAATACTAAACTAAATTTCTCAGCTCACGTGAAATTGAAATCAGTTCTTCAAAACATATATACATATTTTATCTTTTTCACATACTTTAAAATATTTTAAACAAAACAAGAATGCTAAATCCTGAATATATTTTTACAAATCTATTTAACAAGGAAAAGAAACCCAAATTTCCTCCTCAGAGACAATTCACACAGCTTTCAAATTTGCTTTCCAGAATTTTTCGTAAGTGTTTTTTAATGTTCACACTGGACAAATTGCTGAGTAGTAACCTCCCCTACACAGCAGGTGAGTTTATAATGTTGAAAAAAAAATGTACAAGCACAGTATGAGTACTGCATTATTTAGCTCAGAGACTCCACATTGTCTCAGTTCAGATTTTTTTTTTTAAAAAAAAAAAAAGGTTGCTAAACCTGTTCTAATTCATTAGACCTCTTTTCCCACATCATGCAACCAGTTCTGAGAACCTTTTGACTAAGGTTATACCAAATACAATCTATCCTCTTTTTCCCTTCAAAAATCCACTGCTTTGTTTTCTATTTTATATTCTCAGAAATTGCTGGCGCTGGTGATACTGAAGTGCACTCAAAGTATCTGTGGGTTGCCCAGAGAGAACATGAATTCAAATATTCTCATTTCCTTAGCCATTCTCTACAGATTTACAGATCAGTATAATAAAATGAACAATAATCTATTATTCTCTGTCAGAAGTCTAATGGATCCTTCACAGATGGAAGGAAGCAGGTGTGCACTATTATTTAAGGTTTTGATTTGAACAGGAAGACAAGCAGAAAACTGTTGTCAGAAGAGGTAAAGAGAGGAAGGCATACAGAAAAGAAGCTGCTTGAAACCAGTCAGGAGTTTAGTCATTTATAATGCCAGACAAGGCTGATAGGGGAATTACACAACTCTGATTTGTAGTCCAGACTGTCGAAGAACCACATCCTTACAAGATGACCAGGGCCAGAAACGAGTCCTTTATGTTCATATCTAGGTGGATATTTAAGTATTTTTGAGATTTACGTTCTAGCCTACTATTTCCAAAGGTTCAAGAAGTATGTTTTTTCAAAAGCAGTAGCCACACATGCATTAAGACATACAGAAAATGAGAAGCTGATTAAGTGTCCAATCAATCAGTCCACACTCCTATAGACATAACTTTGAGCTCTGACTCTGGACATCTGATCATAAGTATCTTCCTCATTTTTCTTTCCTTTCAATAGCCTCATTTTCCAACAACTTTAGAAATGAAGGAAAAAACACTATTCTGAACTATTCCAGCACTTATTGCACCAGTGAAAGCCACTAGTCACAGACAGATAAAGTCACTAGGGAGAAATTCTTGTAAAGAAGTAAGATTTTGTTCTTGAGGCTACATTCCAAGCACTGACACTCAAGGGCCCCCAAAGCACTATCTTTTCTTCCCTGCAGTTGCAAAAAGTCCCACCTACATAACGGTACATTGCAGTTTTAAATTGATGTTCCCCTCAGTCCACCTGTGGAGGAAATAATTTTTGAAGAACTGCCCAGATAAATCCCATTGGTTCTATATGTCAAAGGGTGATGAAGTAAATTTGTTCTGTCTTTCAACAGTGTTACAATAATATCCCTGGGACAATCTGTATTCAGCCTTACCCTGACACCTATACAATGCAATTAGTTCACCTTGTCTTGGGCAACTTCCAGATTATAAATGCCTATGCAGCTTCAAATCCCTGGCAGACATCTAGGCTAGCAAGGATCATTCAGAATCTTGGTGAGTTCATAATCAGCAAAAAAGAAAAGATCATTGGCAAGCCTATGTACACAATATATGTATACATTGCAGTGTGGGTTGCATGAGTTGTTTAAGTTTTCATTTCATAACTTTGCAAGGGTATAAAGTGAGCATTTGTTGGCAGGGACTGAACAGGGACTGCAAAGAAAGTCTCTGAGAAAGGTTTTTTTTTTAAATAGCTTCTCAAATTACATTGCTGTTATACTGGCAGGTTTTTCTTCAAATACTAGTAACTAAAATGTGCTCCATTTTATTATGAAGAGAGGAGAGGATATTAATTTGGGGCTGTATGAAATTTAGGTGCACAGTGTAAGAAGTTGTAGCTTTCTTGATAATTTCAATGATGTACTTTAGCTGTCAAATTTCTAAATAGCCCTGTTCCTCCCTCGTCTGACAGTGGTGAATTTAAAGTATTGATAGACACAGAAGGATAGAGCTTAATCTCCACTGTCCTCTTCACGCTGAAGGCTCTCTTGGGTCCACTCCTGAAACAAGGTACTTACATTAGTATCAGCATAATACTGTTAAGGATTCCAGGTGTCACTGTGGGTATGTTAAAAAACAGTTACAGACAAAATAGCAAGGTGTTGGATGGATCAGCTTGATACATGCAAAAATTTCTTGTTCCTGCTGCTTGTTCCAGCTCCAGTTTAAATGCTGTCTTAAACTACATTTTTACTAATTTTATTCTATACCCTTTAATGCCAAATGCCCAAATGCCCTTCAATAGTCATCTTACTTCCTCATCTCTTAAGATGCTCTTGCTTGTAAGAAAATTTACAGAAGCATTCCATAACTACAATAGCATTTAGGATGGTGTTCAATATATTGCTTTTCATCAGTAAAGTCCACTTCAGGTTGTGAGCATGACAATCCACAAGTCAGCTTCAACATCTGAAAGGAGAATCCCTGAATTTATATACCTGAAGGCAAGCTAAAACACAATGTGGGTATGTCATGGCAGCATGAATAAATGCCCTCATTTTTGTTCACCTACTTTGCTTGATTGCCACAAGGTGAAACCATGACAGCAAACAATTTTGTGTAAACTGGCTATGGGTGAGCCACGGTATTAACTAGGGCAAGCGGCCTGAAACATCTGTCATTTCAGGAGAGGTGTGCCCACCTCTCCTTTAATCAGACCTCCCCACAGACTCACATTTAGCAAAGCATGTTGACTCTGCAGTTTTTTTTCTTCCTTGACATAAATACAAATTGTTGAGACCTTTCTTTACCCAACCAGGTATGTTGCAAGGCCTCCCTCTTTAGCTGAGATGTGAGTAACATAATGTGGGAAGAACTGCACCCTTAGCTCTAATTCAAAGTTACATATATATGTATTTATATGTACATTTAATTATACTTGCTGGTAGGCATTATTGACAGCTCCAATATACAGAGAAACAAATAAAACTCCCATCTAAATAAATCCGACTGAGGATATTCATTTTGAGCAAACTGCCAAGCTGAACCACTGAAGACATGTCCATTAGGTATTTAAAAAAAAAAAAAAAAAGTGAGAAGCTCTCCCTAACTGAGCAGGCTACAGACATTTCCTGATGCAGAATCTGTAAACTGACATCTATCCTGTTGAGTGAGACAGAACTCCTCCTGGTACTGAGCTAGACAAGCTATAGGGCATTAATCCTTCAAGAAGTAGCAAGTGCCATGCTAGTTGTTTGGTGGAAGGAGTTATTCAGGACTGCAGCATATGCACTCCCCACTTGTGTGTTCGCATGGTTAAGGTAACCACTAAAGCTGTCATCTCACCTCCTTTAAAATATCACATACATTCCCCCTCATTGCAGTCTTTCTGTAACTTGCAGAGGAAGTTGTCCTGCTGTTTTGTTCAGAAAAAAAATGTACCCCTACACTTCTTTGCACCCTCTCCCACCCGCTGGGTAGAGGGAAAGCTGACTGCTTAGCACATCAAAAAGCTATCTAATGGGTTTAAACGCTGTAATTGAGGAGTGATTACTCTGAGAAATTCTGACAAGGTAGAAATCAAGTAAAGTACCCAAGCAATAACTTGAAATAAAAAGAACCTATATAGCTACACCTATATATCTAACACCTACAGCTAACAAATCCTGATCTATTTAGCAAATGTGAACATAAATCATGAAAAATACATATGAGAAGAGAACAATGTATACCCTGATTAGGTAGTTATTGAATGTTTACATGCAAACAGTTTCAAGAAGCTTCAAGACTGAAATTTCCCTGCTCCCTGTTTTCCTCCTTAAAAATAAATCACTGTATCTGAACATTGGAACTGTGGCCTATTGTGAGCTGAGCCGAAATTATGTAGTGGATTCAGCGTATAGTGGAAAAGCAGAAAGCTGCTGCTATCTTTGTGAGCTAGTTGAAAAGTGAAAACAGATTAGAAAAATAAGTTCTTCAATAGGCAGCAACATTGCTTTCACACCAGATTTGATGAATAAGTCCTCCCAGCAGCACTAACACCAGATACGCACATTGCATGGATTAGCAAGTTTTAGTCCAGGCAGAAGAAAAAAACATATTTTTTTCCCTTCCAGGAGCTGCTGCAGGTATATTATCTAATGAAAACACAAGAAGATTTCTCTAAGGAATGTGAAATTCGTTTGGTGTTTCCATCAAACAATTATATGTTGTTCATCCACTATCTGAGAAGCACTGAGGCATATCCAGACCTGATTACATTTAGTCTTAGCTCTGGATCAGACTATCCCACTAGGGTGGCAAGCAGTTTCTCATCCCTGCCATACCAGATCCTTAATGCAGGCATACACAAAAGAAGGGTTTCTAATAACAATACACCCACATTTGCTTAAATCTTGATCATCCTAAATCAAAATGTCTTTGATCATTAATAGAGCCTTTCAGACTGTTTCAAATTAAAGGATAAATTTTCAACAACATGTAACAAGGATTTGCTGACTGTTTTCTATTAACATCAGTGGGAGGTAAACAGCTCAATCCCCATATTCTGCTCTGAAATGTACCCTTTCAAATGCTGTATTTTCAAAAGGCATCAGACTTTTCAACAACTAGGAAGCTTCTAAGAACAACAGTATAATTTCCACTGATGCTATCTGTCTGCTAATGCTACTTCTAGAAAAAACATTAGGGCTTCAGAAAACAGAACAGCTCAAAGATATTTTTACAGAAAAAAGAACAGGGAATGCTCCTAGGGGTTGTGCCCCTGGAGCATGTATTAATAAAGTATATATTCTTATGTGTATGCCAGACTCTCCCCTTATGCATACAGCACAGGACACAGGGATAAGTGAAAACTGGTCTTGAAACACATAGCACTTCTGCATGCCAGTGGTCCCTGGAGGCTCTAAGTTCTAGAGATAATTAGCAGGAGGTACACACCAAAAAACCAGCTCAGCACAAAGAATCATCAGAGGAGCATGAAGGTTAAAAAGAATTATAGTCATGTTGTGACACAAATATCATGCAGCGTCTGATGAACAAAACAAAGGTTACGATCCCATCTATTCATTCTAAACATGGAGGGAAACAGAATCTTTCCTCAATTTTCTGCAATTTCTGTTCATACCACCAAGTGCACAGTGTGGTCCTTAACAGTTCTGAAAAACATGGTAGTTTATGTAAGTGCATAAGGGAAATCAAAATCTCGATTGCTTTTTGGAAATGTAATAAATTACACATTCTCCTCCCCAATGATTTTTATCATTAATAATGTAATCTCACAAACTAAACACCAGAAGGTGTAAACAAGTTGCTATAACAGATTCATGGAGCTATTCTTTCCATTACATTAGGATTTTTCTATTCAGTAAGGAATTTTTACAAGTTATCTCTGAGAGACAGATAAGGATACATGGAACTCCCTCTCTTATATCCTTTATTAAATACATATTTCTTATTTAATTAAAAGGCTTTGTAAGATTACTTCTGATACATTTGGTCAAATGGCAAAGACTAATTAGAACAACCACTGTTTGAAAGCCCATTAGAAAATAATCTCAGCAGCAAAAGTAACAAACACGCATTACGACATTACCTCTTCAAGGTCATAGTTCAAGATGTTCCAACTGTCTAATTTTCAGAAACAGAAATAAAATGTGAAACCACCTAACACCTTTTCCTCCCCCCTTCCCTCCAAAAGAAAAAGGGAACAGTTATCTGAGAAAGTACTTACCACGATGTCTTCAGGAAAAGTATCTCGACTGAAAGAGCCATCATCAAACATAACCTCATAAAAAAGCTGAGATGTCACTCCTATGACTCTGCAACTATAGTATCGTGTATTTCTGTGTTTCGTTATGACTGTCTGCCCAACTGCAATGGCCTTCTCACAAGCTTTAGTTCTCTTGAAAAAATGAAAAAATTGAAAGAAAAATTTTAAAATACCAGATGACTCATCAGAATTGTATCTATGTTGAGGCAGAATTGATAACAATTCACTGCTCAGTAGAAAATCTTCAAACACGGAATTGTTCCTCACAATCATGATCACACGGATTTGTTTTACACTCAAAGTTTTTGCATTTTATGAGAAAACAAGCAGCATCTCAAGAATAAGAAATTACAGCACTCAAAATATTTTTGCATTTGATGCCTTCAAACCATTTGACAACGGAGCAAGAACACTTAAGCAATTAACAATATATACATTTTTTTTGTAGTGTTTGAAGAGAGAACATGGTGAACTTAGACGATGGATTTGTACTGTTTTAAAAGGTGGGGTTTTCAACTACTGTATTTTGATATGGTTTTTCATAATTTGTATTTAGCTGTCTGGGATGACATAATTTAATGCATATCTGGTTCTTGTCAGAGCTGTCTACAGCAGCCTATCTGCATAAGTTCTTAACTAAGGCTGTGCTGAACATTTGCTTTAAGACTTCAGACAGCATTGATTCATTCTTCATCGCTTACTTATCTAGTATATTAGTAGCAATATTATTTTTTTCACTTTGCATTCCATGCAGCTAGCTATGTCAATCAGAATTGTAGCAGGGTTGTTAAACTATGCAAAAATTCTACATCAATAACTGCTTAACGGTTTCTATGAAAAAAGAAAAAAAAAAAAAGAATAGAATTTTCTAAGTCAGCAAATGCTCAGAAGCTCACACGATGCTGACAGCTGTTACACATCAACTCCCAACTAATGTATACCTATGAACTTCCCCCATCAAAAGCAACCTTCTTCACCAGGAAAAATAATATCAAGAGCTTCTTATCCTAATAAGACTTACCAGCTAATTTTTGACTTTAGTCTATTCACTTATTTGAAAAACAAAACAAAACAACAACCAAAACAAACAGAACTGCAGTGGAGAGTATTAACTGAATTACTCTCATGAGAAAACAGAAAGCAGAAGTTTGAGATAGCACTACAAAAGTCCAAGGAGAAATACCCCTATTGCAAGGTTTAAATGTTTCTGAAGTCTGAAAATGGAACTCTTCTGAGAAGGTGAATAAGCATAACATAATATTTTAAGAGACAATACAGTCATTTAATGATAAAATTTTCAGAAAAGAAATGCCGTAGCTCATTAGAACAAATAAGGGTGAAACAGAAATGTATCCTAGTTCAAGGAGATTATTTTTAGTATGTTGTCTTGGTAGGATTCTTGATTTATTTTACAGCAAAAAATATTGACAAGCAATTGATTGCATGTCCCAGATAACATTTCCTGTCAGAAAATCCTAAGAATTTATTGATGTTAAGAATGTCATTTTTGATCAGAAAGGACAGCTGTTATGTAACGGAGTCTATCAGATTAAAGAAACAGCTGTGGTAGTTACCAGATTATTGAGAAAGCTGTAGTTTAAAAAAGCATGATTTTCTTTAGCAGTACCTAAGCTAAGGATGAACTAAGATAGCAGCAGAAATACAGAAAACAACCAGATACAATGGAAAAAAGATTAACCTCTCCTTCTGCGTGTGAACTTCCAAAAGATAAGAGGGAAAAGGACTTTCTCCTGCATGTTCTGTGTATCAGGGCATAAAAATCTTGTTAAATATAAAACTAGTAGAAAAAAAAAAAAAAACTAGATGTATATAAAATCATAATAAATAGCTGTCCTGAAGTAGGCATCTAACAGATATCTAAATATCTAGAAACCTCATCTGACTACAGTTTTTAATGGAAGATCTTTAAAATTTCTTTCTAAATATAATAAAGATTTGTTTGACAAAGGAAGATAACTCTAATTTCATCATTTTAAGCTTGTTCCTCTGAACTGCAATTTGGGCATCAAAATGATGCATGACGTTTCAAAAAACATGGTAATTCATGTTTTTTGAATAGTATTTCCTTCCTATGTCATGTTTTTAGACTTTTGAAAATATTAAGAGGCTGGCAATAGTTAGCAGACAATGTCAAGCAATGACCACTGCATTCTCATAATTCAATGCAAAAAGGATTTCCAGTTTCCACTTGACAGCATCCCTTCATTCACTGTATACTACAAAGGTACAAACTGGCCAATAATAGCATAAAACCTTTTAAAGCAGCTCAAAAAAATACAACAGTGGATTTTTTGTAATTCCTACCCCAACTGCCCTTTCTAAAGACTTTCTAAATGCAAGTAACTGGGCCTGCCTAGATACTTCTGATCACACTTTTGAAATAAAATATCACCCATGGGTATGTTTGCTTCCAGCTGACTTTCTCTGACCCTAAGTGTTTTTTTTTTTCCCATTAGTGTTGTTGTATATAACTTCTTTTTCTCATTTTCTAGTGAATAAGGGAGTTTTAATCAAAACAAATCCATCTGGTGCACCCACTCTCAATTGTAGTTCTTGCAATTTGATAACAAAAAGATGTGAGCATTGTATTTCATGCCCAGAAATGAACATGGTCAAAGAGGAAAAATAAATAATAAAAAAAAAAAAAACACAACATGACCTGCTGTCTGTAGGTAGCAAATCACAGATCACAGAGCCTTACTTGCATACTACACTACAATTCACACAAACAAAATAATAGAGTGCAGCAGGAATATTCAAAACCATTGTGCATAAAACAACTTTTCTGCTAGCAAACTTATTTGTTATTTCTGAAGCTGTATCATCAACAGATCTAAAAAAAAAAAAAAAAAAAAAAAAAAAAGTTTAGTTTTGAGTCTGTGGACTCAAACCAAACTCATTTTCATAAAAAATACATCAACAACAACAATATATAAATAACAACCATGCAAAGTGTACTGGTGTCACATATTTACATTTTTTGGAAAGCAAAATTTTTTTTTAAGTTTTTTTTTTTTTAAAAGTTTTTTTTTTTTTTTTTAAGTTTTAAATGGGGACACAGAATTTGTTTGCCTTTTTATGAACTACCGGCAGACTGAAATTCAGGACTGGCTGGTTGCTCTAGTTGTGAGGTATTATATTTTATCACAACAGAAAGAAAATCTTACTCTGCAGTAGTCTTGTCATTAAGACCAAGGATTCACTGACAGACTCTTGAAAGAAAGACATACCTTATATAGATATTACCTGTGTTTCTTTCACTTTTAATGGACAAAGAAGATAAAATACATGTTCAAATAAACAGTTTGCAACTTGCGAATTCTCAACTTGACTATCTTATCAAGTTATTTCCTTAATAAGACTGCATTAGGTTCTTCCAGTTTGCTAGGAAGTGAAATACACTTTTAAAAGCCCAAGATAAATGGCAAGAGTTCTCCCTTAACTGAGACAGTAACAATTCATTGGGATAAAAGATATTACAACCTACAAGACAGTTAAAACAAATTTTTCATGTGTGTCATATAAAATTAACGGTTTCCTCAGCATAGGCTAGAAATAAAAAGAAACATTAATAATATGATTATTCTTGACATAACAGTTTGCTTTGCCAGTTGACAGAATGATTGTAATTGGTTATTTGTAAGACATTGTTTGGCTGTGGTATAAAGAATTTACATATACACCACATCCTTTATCTCCCAGTATTTGTGACTGTTTGAAAGATACTGTGATCTGGGTATTTGTTATACATTCCAAGTTAACGAAACAGAGAACTCAGAGGCTTGTTCTGCTGTCAAAACAAAACGTTCAACAATGACTCTAATGCAAAAATACGTTAGGCATATCAAGTGTCCTGGTTTCAGTTGGGACAGAGTTGTTTTTCCTCCTGATGGCTGGTGAGGTACTGTGTTTTGGATTGGGATGAGAAGAGTGCTGATAACATGCTGGTGTTTTAATTGCTGCAGAGCAATGCTTACACTAAGCCAAGGACTTTTCAGCTCCTCGCTCTGTCCTGCCAGCGGGCAGGCTGGGGGGGCAGCAAGAGCTGGGAGGGGACAGCCCCAGGACAGCTGACCCAAACTGGCCAAAGGGGTATTCCATACCATCTGACGGCATGCTGAACAATATATAGGGGTGGCTAGCCAGGGTGGGGGGCCGGCTGCTCGGGGTTGGGCTGGGCATCGGTCAGCGGGTGGTGAGCAATTGCATTGTGCATCACTTGTTTGTACATATTATTATTATTATTATTATTATTATTATTATTATTATTATTATTATCTCTCTTAAATAAACTGTCTTTATCTCAACCCACAGGCTTCACTTTCCCATTTCTCTCCCCCATCCCAGAGAGGGAGGGGGGAGGGTGAGCGAACGGCTGTGTGGTGTTTAGCTGCCGGCCGGGTTAAACCACAACATCAAGTAACATTTCTCCTAGGTAACAGCATAAGAAAAAACCTTTGAGATGTAATAGTTTGTTATGTATGGAAGTATGACATATAGAGATATTATTCATAGTGTGGACCCTTTCTTCCATATTCTCCAGAAACGTATTTTAATTCTGTAATTCTGTTTTCTATCAAACCATTAAACAAATTCCTTACCACATTCTGGTTGATCTTGTGCCTGAAACATGTAATGTAGACAACATAGGGCCAGTCATCAGGTTCCATCAGCACTCCTGCAGCATGGGCACAGGTTACATGGAAGGAGGCTGGGCAGCGCCCATATGAACACTGAATGCAGGCACCAGAGATTTTCTTAACTCTCTGTCTGCAGAAAATACATTTCTGTAGAAGCAAAAAAATACATATTTTTTTACCATACTACCACAACTCCACTGACATCTGCATGTATCTCCAGGATTGAAAAGTCATTTGTGCTTCACTGTTCACATTTTATACCTCATACTATGCGTCACAAAAGAATAAACATTTATGAACTACAAGGTAATTTTGTAATATGGTAATTAATAGATAGCATTTTTATTTATTTCTTTTTATGTAAATGTAAAGACAACCTGTTTTAATGCTAAGCTAAGAAAACGGATATATAGATAGCTATATAGAAGCTTAATTTCAAATTCCATACACTAATCTGAAAACTAACCTGCTCCTCCTACAATAAGTAAATTTAAAAAATGATACATAATTTTGCACAAAGTAACAGCAAGACTCAGAAATAGAGTATTCCCACAAAAATGCAGGGCTATATATATGACTTTCAGATATCGTTTAACCCAGCCCCCTGCTTTGAAGTTGGGCTAAGTCTATACATACACAGGCTTTAGGAGATGGGTAATCCGACATATCCATGAAGAGGTTTCCACAGCATCTTCAGATAATGTGTTACGGTGGTTACTTCTCAAAGTTAGAAATGTTTTATCTTATGCTTTTGCATATTTCCACAGATGAAGGCTGTTCCTACATCTGTTTTCACTTTTTCCAGTCTGTTTTTTATTGATTGTGTATTTCATATAAAGGTAATAGAGTAGGCCATATTTCTCCACTTCATTTATAAAAACATTATATCAAAAAGCCCTACCAGTGCCAAGACATTTCACATTTATTCCTTCTCCCAAAATGGAGACATCATCAAAATACAATAACTATTCTGTGTTCCTATGATTCAGATTTCTTACTGCCAATGCTTCAAGGCTTTTGTAAGTACAGGGCATATATGAAACAAATGAAGAGCCTTAAGCAGAGCCATAGAGTAGGTCTGGGAAATCAGCCCACCATACTATTAAAAAACAAACAAACAAACAAAAAAACCTGTGTTATATCACATACGGGACTTAATTTCTGATAATTCTCACAACAGACAACAAAACCATGTTAGCAATTGTTATTGAAGATGATAAAATTATCTCAGCTATTATAGGGTATAGCCATAGGATTTTACTTGATACAGAAACAGTGAATTCAGTAAGTTAAATACGCAGTGTGGAAGCAGAGATTCCTTCCATTTGTTCTAATTTTTTTAGTCACTGATTTTGTCTGCCTGCTCTGCGAACAGGAGTCAGAATAATTTTATTTCTTACTGTATAATTAATAATTCTATGTATTTCACATTAACTCACATAAAATTCTTCTTTCCAGGCTACCAGGAATTTTGGTTTATGATTATCAATTTCTATATTCTGAAGGAAATCTGCATAAATTTTATTGTAGATGTCAGAACTTATATATTTCAATGTCTTCTGGCAGTGAGTTTGTGAGTGATATAATGATTTCTTGAAGTGCTAGCCCTGCCAAGTTCATCAGTCATTCAGGGTTCCAGCTCATGCATCATTTTGAACAAAAAAATCTTCAAATTCTGCCTTTGTATTCAACCCCTAAAAGCCAACAGACTGAATGGCTTTGCATAAACATGTAGATGTAGAGCTCAGTGACATGGCTTAATGGTGGACTTGGCAGTGTTAGGTTAAAGTTTGGACTTGATGGAGTTCTTTTCCAACCTAAATGATTCCATGATTATATGATTCTATGATGAAAATAGCATCTGACATCTGGAACTTAGTTATATTTTTTGCCTTCATTCACCAACAGGGCCAGAATCTAGCTCAGTCTGCTGTAGCAGCATTATGCCTGAAAGACTAGCATGAGGTAAAGATGATTTCACCCAGTAAATGTTCCAAAGGCTTATCTTATAATGCTGGTATCAATCACATTGTGTGTTTGTATTCACATGCATGAAACCATATTCAGATAAATAAAGTAACTGTTTCTTGATGGATATTAGGGATATTTCTGTAAATACATATTCAGTACACAGTTAATTGGGAATTCCAGAAATGAAAGAGAACCACCACCTATTATATTTAACTTCTAGACACTAAGATCATGCAAATATATGGCTCAGTTTGAATGCCTTTTCACACATATTCACAAGTCAGCTTGACCAAAATAAGGAAAGACTGAGTACGAAACACTCACAAGCATTAAAAATTATAAATATTACTGTGTTGCCAATGGAAATGCCTACACATTCTGATTGAAAAACTCAAAAAAAATGGAGTTCAAACAAAATTCAGAGAATGGGAAAAAGGCAAATAAAACAGGAAAGTGTAGGTAAACGGGAAGTATGTTACAGCTGGAAATGATAGTCTCCTTAAATTACTGGCTGCATGTGTGCAAGGCACCAAGTATATGAATGTTACAACATGCTTCTCTGTTTGTTCCGTGTACTACTACAGTATCATGAAAAGTTCAAAGGTGCAGAAATTAAAATATTACTTTACAACGGTTATGCTTCAGAAAATGATGGAATTACAAATACATACGTATATGTACAATTGTTCTTGCAGTTTAATATTTTACTATTTAATATATATGAGAAGTGCAGAAGCTGAGGAAAGTAAAAGGAAGAGGACAGTCAGAGAAAACTGCTCAAGGCAAGCTGGAAGTGCAGCTGGGAAAACTGAAGAGATACCAGATTTAACAAAATGGCCAAATCCACAGAAATTGGAACAAAATATCATCCCTTTCAATAACAGAGTCCAAGTTTTCTGTTCTCCAGTCCAGGTAGAACTTAACAAGAAATCAAACTGACATAGTGTAGGAAAAATTATTTCCCACATTGCTTTTCAGAGTTACAATTTGAAAATACTGAAAAAAAGAAGGAAAAAAAAAGAAAAAATGATAAACTGTCAAATTACCATTGGCTATATTCTGTTTTCTGTCATGCTGGTGTAAAACTACAGTACTTCCGATTAACTTTTTATATAAAAGGAACACTACTTGGCATAAGTAGTTATATGAATGCAGACTTCAAGCCACACAATATTTAAGTAAGTGAAAATGCTTCCCATGTTTTCAACAATGAAATTAATCCTTCTCAATGTCAAATACATGGAAGGTAGTTGTTACATCAGTTAACTCCAAACACACATTTGTCTTCAATTGGTATGCTCTTATTTTTCCCTTAAGTATCAAAAAGATTAGGATCACAGATATGCACAGGGAAGTTACTGTACATCCAGACCAACAACAACAAAAAAATCCTATTTCTTCTTACATTTACAAAATACCAGAAAAATTCTGAATAACAGTCCTCTTTCAGGAAGTACAAAAATAATCAAGTTTGATAAATAATGAAATATTTCTTATTACTTCTAAGATGCTCTGTCCTTTGTACAACACTGAAGGTCATGATGCAGATGTATGTTAGCTTTGCAATGAGTCTCACTCCTAGACATGAATTTCAAAAATTATACATATGTACAGATAAAAGGCATTTATACAACATTTATGAAGTAAATTCACAACTTCTACAACTGTATCAGACATTTTCCCTTTCAGAGGTACAAGAAAAAGCTCCTTCATTTTTAAAAAGTCAAACAGTTGATCTACCATATTTGATTAATTAAAACCAGACTAAACTAGGAAGATCTACTTTGCATAGATTTTAGGAACCTTAGCTGAGCTACATACTAAACTGTGTACTTTAGCTGTTAGTAGTAAATTGAACTGTGCTATGTCTGACCCGTATCAGCGCGTCTTTCCCTCCATAACTTCTAACTAGGAATGTATTTCTTATACTCTCGTTTGGGACTTTACTGAATATGAATTCAAATGGATTTTATCACCCTTTTCTTCCATTCTTACATATATATATATACATACATATATGTAAGAATGACCATAATATGGTCATTCATGACAATAACAAATAATATAAATGTTTTGTTTTGTTCTGTTCTGTTTAAAAATATTTAAAAAATGAAATAAAGAAAAGATAGTAATAATAAAGTGGCAAAGGGAGAAGACATCAAAATTCTGAGAGAAGAATGGGAATCACCAGTTGCAAAGATGAAGAAACAGTGGGGGAAGAGGCTCAGAATCAATCTTAATCAGAGATCCAGATGCAAAATGAATTGGGGAATAAATAAAATTGTTTACATAACTGGAGATT
The DNA here is from genome assembly GCA_011075105.1 of Heteronetta atricapilla. Taxonomy (NCBI): domain Eukaryota; kingdom Metazoa; phylum Chordata; class Aves; order Anseriformes; family Anatidae; genus Heteronetta; species Heteronetta atricapilla. Next base: position 31,038,776 of record CM021763.1, on the reverse strand, counting down.
AAGAATATAGGACAGAACAATGCACTGCAATTTTCTAGATGATGAAATGACCTATTTAGCCCCCAAAGTGAAAAAATATTCTGTCACAAATGGATTTCATAATCATGGAATAGCTCTTTAATATTAATAAGTTGCAATTATATAAAAAGCATGGATTTTAAAGAACTCTGAGAAAACTGAATGGCAGCATTTTGCAAAAGACAGACCACTGATAGCTTTCATAATTATTTGTATGCATTTTTATATAAATAAGTTGACATTGCTTCCCTCAAATAGAGTAATATTAACAAAACCAAATTCCAGTCCCTAACAGGAACATGCATTAAATACAGTAAAACTGCTTTCTGAAGCAAAGATTTATGAAAGCAAGTACAAGCTGATGGTTGTGGCAGAAAGTCAGGGCTACATTTTAGGAAACAATCTGGAGTATTGATTTCTCCCAAAAGTATTTCTATACCTTGGCAGGAAGAATGATTTATATGAAAATCCTCACAGTAGTAAAGCATTAAACCCTAAAAAGAGAATCAATTTTGAGAGAGTGTCTAAAATTATTAAAATTAAATTTCTTAATATTATTAAAAATCAACCCATAAGGATTTATTTTCTACTGCTGCAGGTGGTTATTAACCACTGGTCAGTAACTGAATTACATAGTCTCCTTCTTTTTCATATAGCTGGCAATTTGGGCCTTTTAGGTATTACTGGAAACAAAGACTAAGAAACACCACTGTAAAGTTTAGGAACTTAGTGAAAAATTGCAGGCGATTTTTTTCTTTCTGAGAGATCTTCTTTAGCATTTTGTAATGAATCTGCTTTGCTTCAGAATTTATATCACCATAAAAGCAACATTGCTGTTGTGCATGATCACATTCAACATTTGAAATGTTGTTCCTACTGTAACCAAAGTAAAGTACCCACAGGTTTTAACAGAGCAAAGATTTCACAGAGAATACTGAGAGAAGTATTGTATCACCAGCTTGTCAACTGGTGCAATTTGAGATACACAGTGTAAAATGCACAGAGAAACTAATTTTTTCTTTCTCCGGTCCAAAAGCATAACATGGGTTGGAGCCAAACAAAGACTACAGTCTCGTCTTACTGGAAGGGTTGGCTAGGCAGTACTAGCATCAAGATTTGTTAACGAGGCACAATGCAATGAAAAAATACATAGTATGAAGACATTTGACACATTATCTGCAGATCAGTGAGCACATGTTTTCTCCACAACCATCTTTCAGAATACAAAGTCAGCACTTAATTTTGGCAGATAGTGTGTTTCTATGGAAACAAGCTCATTACTTTTTTCTTTTTATGTTTCCCTTTATTCCTGATTAAACTAAACCACGCTGAATACTTCAGCTGTGAAACTGACAGAGCTTAGAATCAGAAAGAGTTCCTTAGATCATCATCTATTCCACTTCTTTGTTCAACAGTTTTAGACAATTACATTACAATTAACCAAGAACATTGTTAGATGAAGTATCAAGAGACTATTTGCATCCCTCTGGTATTTCAAACTTAAAACCAGTATCTAACAGGGATGCAAAAAAAAAAAAAAAAAAAAAAAAAAAAAAAAAAGATTGAAGAAAGTGATTTGCCATTTCCTACTACTCAGCAAGTCTTCCCATAGCATGAAGGCACAGCAAATTATGGATAATAGACATTATATAAATACAGGTGAAATTCTGTTAATCATACTTCCCAGCAGAGAAATAAACAGCACACTTATGCATCAGCATCAGTAAGAAACAATTATTTTCTAATACCTTTGACATAATATAGGTTTTAGGTCCACTCTGAATGAGTGAACTTGCAAGTCATGGCTTTGAAATTATCTTGCTTAATTTTGATTGAAACATGAAAAGATGTTGACTTTACACCAAATATACATATTGCTTTAATATAAATTTTTAAGAGCTGATAAAATATTATCAGGTTTTGACAAAAGTATGAATAGATACAGTATAAATCTACTGTTTTGATGATATTGCTAAAGTGCCAATAGCATCATAGTTTGTAGCAATAGCAAAGAAAAAGCACACAGTGTATACAGTGTAGAATTTAAAAAAAAAAAAAAAAAAAAAAAAACTTAGATCTTCTGAAGCACACTGTGTGATTGTAATGGAAGATTCCTTGCACTGCAAGTTAAAAGACAAAGAAAAGCAATTAAAGAAAACAAAACACTTTGTGAAGAAGTTTCTGTTTTAAGAAGTACCTGATAAGGTTTATGTTCCTGTGATACCCTATGTAATCTCCTTAACAGGTTAAAGGTGAGTCTTATGAAGCAAAAAGGAAGAAATAAAAGACCTTGTCAGAGCTCCAACTGTTGCCTGCACAGCACTGCCCACCACCTATGACTGGGCCATATCTAATCTAGGGAAGTAGGCTTTGCATTTATTTCCTGTATTCTACTTCAGCAGTAAGATCTCTGCAAAAAGGTTTCTTGTCTCCTCATGCTGAACAGACCATTTCTTCAGCCTCTCCACACACCTCTCCTGTGCTCCAGCCCTTGCCATCTCTGTGGTCTTTCATTGGGCTTGCTCTAGAATGGCAATATTGTTCCTGTAATAGGGAGACTAGGGAGACTTGCATCTTACAAGGTGTGTTTTACAAGCACCAAATAAGAGGGAAAAGCAGACCAGTCACCTGAGCTTGATGGCTACAGTCTTACAGATAAAGCCCAGGATGCATTTGGCCTTCTTTGCTGCAACAGCATTTTTGTTCAACTCTTTGTCTACCATGATCCCCAGGCCTTCTGCAAAGCCAATTCAATCTTTCCTGATGCAGGATAATTAGACTTAAGATAAATTCTAGTGACAGATTCTGTGTTAAATAGGTTTCAAAAGAGACAGAACATAATGACACAAAGTGAAGAGTTATAGAAGGCATACAGAACTTGCTACCTCAGAATGCAAACGATGAGTAAATTACTCTAAGAGATTGCACGGTTATTTCAGGCTCCACCTCTTCATGAGTTGTCATTTAATGCAAAGCACAGCTCTGAAAAGCAGTATCATTATTTATACTCAGTGCAGAGAAGATCACTGTTTCTGCATGGCTTGTTTTATAATACTTCATATGAATACATAGAGGCACACACAAATAATTTATCATTTTAATAAGAGAGCAGATAAAATTAAAACACTGAGATGTGGCATTGAAAGGATTATATTCTTAGCAATATCCTGCAAGCAATTTACTGAAATGAAAAAATGAAAAGAAAGTTGTTATCAAAATAAAGGTATTGCCGTCTCTTATATAATAAACTCTCCAATCTTCTGAGAATAGCTAATCTGTACACCGATACCAATAAACAAAAAATATATTCTCTCCCCTTCCCCAGACATGACAAAATACACTAAAGAGACAATCCTATAGCATTTAAGACATGTGCTCAAATGTTCAGAAACAAAAATCTTGTCAATCTCAAACAGAAACCTCTGATGACAATACAAGTACACATATCAAAATTTAATCTACCTACTAGCATGACAGTAACATGCTGCTTTGTGTCTTAAAAGATTAGAAAATTAGAATGGACTTCACTCTAAGTCCTCTGGGCGAGAAGGGGTCATGGCCAATTATGTAGGTGAATGCACTGTGCCTCTGGGAAGGAAAATATTGTGCTTGTGAAGCACACTGAATGAGGACGCAGATGCTTGTCAAGTTATTTTCTGTTGAAGAGAAGCAGTTGTGGACAGAATACACTATTAGACAAGAGGGATAAGTAAAGAAGTTAAGTGAGGTTATGCCACTGGCTAGGAACCACCTGGCACCCCTACAGTAGCTTGAGCAAGTGAGTCATGCTATGTCCAGGTATTAACAGTAACATACAAACACTGAGTAAGACAAAGCTGGGGAAAAAGGACAAATCCAGGGTGTTTATCTTTCTGAGACATGGGAAGTTGGAGCTATTGTGATTTTGGTTTTGGTTTTCAATTTCAGGAGGGGGTCAGGGCACACAGAATTTAAACATGTTCAGCATTAACTCACATACATATTTTTTTTTCCAGTTCTGAAAGTCTTGGGGGACTTCTTAGCTTACAAATAAAAGATTATTTGTGAAGCCTTCAGTCAAAAGCCAAAATCTATTTCTCAGCAAAACTGATGTTAACACTATACCTCACCAGAAAATAGTGTCATTTGAACAGCCAGAAGTGATAAGGCAGTGCAGAAAAGTTATGACATTCTTTAAAGACATATGAAGGTGTATTAAGTATAAGAAGTTTACAAAATTCCACAATCTAAAATGAATCAGCTTGTAGTACCTCAGAAACAGTAAGTTCTTTCTAAACATTTCCCTCAGATCTAATTCATGTATTAACATCACTGAGTAAATATTTAGAATAATCTGACCACAATGCAGAACATGGTGAGTAGCATCTTTCAGTTTTTAGTCATTACAAAAATCTGCCAAACAATTACTCTCTTAAAATAAAACCTATTAACCATTAATATACTTAATGGTTGATATGGTTCTTGGCAAAAATGGATAAGCAAAAATTGAAATTAGAACATATTTAAAACAAATTGTTTTTCCCCATATTTTATTTCCCCTTTTGCTTTCCTACAAGTGAGAAAAACAATATAAGACCAAGATGATGTTTTCATCTTGGTCAGGTAGACAAATGACCTTCTGCTTCAAAAAAATCTCATCAACTATCATCTTTCTTGCATAAACCCAAAAGCATGTGGATGTCAGCACAGTTAAAAAGAATCCCAAGTTTGCCATGGAAACAACATTCTTATTTCAAAATAATACAACTGCTCGATGTGGACTGTTGGCATGAAAGCTCCCAATCCAAGCTCATTGACAGCTTGTGGAGTGGACAGATGAGGCATGGAAAATATTTTAAATTAGTTCATTTATCTTTCTGAGACATGGGAAGAGAATGAGAATTTTTCATGTTTACAGAGAAAAGCAGAAAAATAGAGAAAGGAAAGAGGGAAAAGGTGGGAGGGGAAGGCATGTTTAAAAGAAAAAAAAAAAGTGTGTGGAAAGGAAAAAAAGAGGAAAATGAGAAGTAGAAAAAGGCAGGAAGGAATAGAGGGGAAAGAAGACAATGGAAGAAAAGGAAAAGGGATGGGGAAAGGCAGAACATATTGCCGTTTTGAATATAAACTGAATCAGTTAAGCTATATTTCACTCCCCTTTTTCATGTAAGCTCTTAAGAAAAAAATGTTAGCTAAACTAACAAATGTTTTTGACTGTTTTTATCTTCACAGTTTTCAGAAAATATACATTTTTACTGCATTAAAGGAATGCAGATTGTTGTTACTTAGATTATAGGTATTTTTCACGTGTGAAGCACAAATTTCATCATGCATCTAAGAAATTACGCCATACCCATCCAAGATGAAGAACACAATAGATTATATACCCAGTTAATGCAGAATGTCCTATTTGCTATGGATGTTATTGTAGCCCAAAACAAAGCAAGGGAGATGGCCTGAGGACAGATTAATGTACAACTGAGGACAGATTAATGTAGTACAAGTCAGAAGACTCATTTTGTTCTTGAGTTTCTCTTAGCTCCTAAGAATATGATTTTGACAAACTAAAATAGGGAGAGGTTTCCTCCACTTTTAAAATAATCTGCTTTGAACTTAGATCACTCTATAACTATGAGTTATAACAAAGACCATTTAGTACTGTCCAAACATCACATGGACCTAACATGTCTTACATGCACAGGTCAAATTTGCAGCAGAGGGTCACACTGGAAACTTTACACAAATTATGGCATGTACAGAAATTTACACAGGAACATGGGGTGGAGTAGATAGCTTTTACATAGGAGTAATGAGCAAGTATTACAAAGGTCTGATTGCTGATTCTACAGTATCAGCTGTAATTAACAGTTGCTCTTCACCAAATGGCTGATGAGCAAACTAAACTAAACTAAAACTAAAAACTAAACTAAATCCAAACTCTGGATAATATACAGTTATGTTTTGTGCAGCTATTTTCTGTATTCAACTCAAATTTTGCTTGATATGGAAATATAAGCATTTAATTTTTATATTTTTTTTATTTATACAGTATGTCTTCCTCTTTACCTAGTTTTTTAGACACAGTGATTAGGGGTTCAGGTTACACTTTCCCTCCTGTCTTTATCTTTTGACATATTTCATTTTCACTCTGGGAAACATTTCACATCCTTGATGGACATTTAATTGATTTGCTTAATGTTAGTATTTAGCAAGGACTCTTACCAAATGTCAATATGTATTCCATTGGAATGTCCAGTCCAATAAAATATATTACAAAAAGAAACAAACAAAAAAGTCCATTTCTCATGTCCAGCATGTGGACTTCTGCCTGGCCTAAGTGGATCAGTTTCCTATCACTTTCCTCATAGATAGTTTCCGTCATTTGGCTGCATACTGTACTTTTCAAGAAAGTAGCACCTCACTACAAACTTAATTAAATTACAAAGCTGTGGCTTATGGACCTTATTCCTGCCATATTAGGATTATGAAAACTTTTTTTCTCTTGTTTTTGTATCACAGGTATTTTCTTTAATGTGGGACTCATTCACTGGAAATAAACAGCTAGCGACAGATTGAGTTTCAAAGGCAGTTTTTAAAATCCTCCTACCAAATTCTGTAACAGCAACAGAAGTACAAAAGCCCAGTATTTAAAAAGTCACAGGAGAAGAAGAACACCTAGAATACATTTTGACTTTTGATACCAATATTCAAAACTTCTTTTTGACGAGTTAGACTTCGGGAAGATATTCTTTCTCTCGACACAGTGCATCCAGCTCTTGTGTTAATGGACCATTAAAAGATGCTTCATTGTGTCTTAATGGCATAATACATTATAAAAGTCTGGTGAAGGAAGGAATTACATCTCTCAATCTAAAGACATGTCATGTAAAAGGACATAGATGATATTTTCAGAAAACAATATAATAACAATTTGCTAATACAGCACTGCCAACTTTTCAATGAATTTTTGAAAACCTGTCTTTCATAGAAAATATATTTAAAGACTTGTCCAGAATCCAATTAAATCTTTTATTAAACTATAATCTGACTGGAACTCCTGACACTGACTTGAATATATCACTCATATGTCTAAGAATCTTAAAAAAATTATTAGAATAGAAGAAGCATATATATGTCCAAGTAAGTACAAGGTCCTGCATCTGGGCCAACATAATCCAAAGCACAAATACAGGCTGGGTGGAGAACGGATTGAAAGCAGCCCTGAGGAGAAGGGCCTGGAGGTGTTGGTTAAAGAGAAGTTCAACATGAGCTGGCAGTGTGAGCTTGCAGCCCAGAAAGCCAACCATATCCTGGGCTCCATCAAAAGCACCGTGGCCAGCAGGTTGAAGGAGGTGATTCTCCCCCTCTACTCTGCTCTTGTGAGACCCCACCTGGAGTCTTGCATTCAGCTCTGGGGCTCCCAGCACAAGAAGGACATGAGTCCATAGAATGAGTCCAGAGGAGGGCCATGAAGATGATCAAGGGGCTGTAACACCTCTCCTGTGAAGACAGGCTGAGGGAGTTGTTAGCTTGGAGAAGGCTCCGGAGAGACCTTGTAGTGGCCTTCCAGTACCTAAAGGGGGCCTACAGGAAAGCTGAGGAGGGACTCTTGTCAGGGAATGTAGTGATAGGACAAGGAGTAATGGTTCTAAAATAAAAGAGGGTAGATTTAGATCAGATATAAGGCAGAAATTCTTCTCTCAGAGGGGGGTGAGGAACTGACACAGGTTGCCCAGAGAAGCTGTGGATGCCCCATCCCTTGAAGTGTTCAAGGCCAGGCTGGATGGGGCTTTGAGCAGCCTGGTCTAGTGGAAGGTGTCCCTGCCCATGGCAGGGGGTTGGAAGTGGGTGATCTTTAAGGTCTCTTTCAATCCAAACCATTCTATGATATTTCAAAGCATAAATAGGTTGCTCTAGCAACTAATGTTTACACCATTTTTTTTTTTTTTTTTATAATCCAGTGGTTCTAAATGTGATCTCTAAAAAATTCTAAATGCTTCTACAGGAAGAGAGATAGCAAACAAAAGTTCCCCCCCACTCCATAAATCCTCTATTTGCCCTACACGATATACAGTGTCTCAGCACCAAAGAAAGAATGACACGAGCATGTGAATCTCTGAAGTCTCACAGAACAGTACAGCTAATACACTGATAAAAAGGTACTTAAAATATCCACGCTTTCTGGTTAGCTGTGAAATATTAATATACTTATTTGCACAGGTCTTTACTATATTAAGACTAACAAACCCCCATAATTTCTCGCTGGTGGGTACACACACAATACATATATTCCCACACAGTACACATCGTTCAGCATCGTTGGGACAGTATCTTGTCTCCTTCTAAGAGGCCTCTTCATAACCTCAGGTCACACAGAAGTAGGCAATACTGTGTATGTGTGTCCCAGAGAAAAGAAAAAAAAATAATCACTGTAAGTAAATATCCAGAGATATTCTTGATTCTTTGGAAATCCTGTAAGTCATTTAAGTCTGTGGATGACATAACTGTCAGATCCGCACTCCACATTGAGGAGGCAGACATCAGTCTCCAGAAGCACCTTTCATTTTTAACCTCATTACAAACAGCTGTTTCAACAGTGAGGAGGCCTCATTAATAAATGACCCATTAAAGTTGTTCATGGATTAACTCTTTATAGAATTATTTCAAACAGAACAAAGGAAAGAAGTTGAATACAGAATCTGCTACATTTAGGATTCAAAGTATATGTTCTACTACTTTCACTACTTCAGTCAAAAATATTCATTGCTTTATTGCTTCACTTGCTTCACTCATTTTACTTTACTACTTTACCTTTTTTTCTTTTTTTTTAATCATGGTTAACAAATATTGAAGCAGGCATTGGAAGATCACATTAAGTTCCCAGAGATATTTATCATTAAGTTAGAGAAAGACTAAGACCATGAACAATTCAAGTTTCAGGAAGACTTTACCCTAAAGTGAACTGTTTATAAATTGTATGCATTTTTGTTCACTCTTTAAAGCACCAGTAATAATCCTATTTTCCCTGCGTGTCATTTTGCCCTGGAGGTACTGGATCTAAAGCACTGTATGATCTAGAGCTGAGAATGAATGACAACCAAGTTGTGGCAATTTTAGCTATCAGCAATCAGGCAAGCATTTGGTTTGAACAAAACTACTTTGCTGAAGATTTTTGTGGAGTGATAGAGAGTGTATTACGGGATCATGGTCATGCACTGTACAAAACCAGCTGAGACTTCTGGAGAGTTAACACAGCATGGAAACCTCTACTACCATGTCTGTTGCCGCATTTCCACTGCCAGAAATCATGACTGTCAGAACTGCTCCATGAGACTAGTCTGCATCAGTTAGATTAGCTTTGTTTTCTTGTACGGAAAATGGACAAAATGAACAGGTGCTTCCTAACAAGCTACTTATGTCTATGTGACTTGTCTACAACAGTGGTGTTCAACTACACTGTGCTGCTGCAAAGTAAGGAGATGGATTTTTTCACATTTCTAATATTTTTCTTTAGTTTCATAGCCCACCTTAGCAGTACTGATGGTTTATTATCATTCGATGTCACTGATAAAAAATGTGATAGTCTCTTTATAATTTCAAACTACCCTACAGGCATGTGTGTTTGGCTTTGGCTTAACTTTTAATGATGTTACAAGTAACAACAATCTTCTGATATTTAATGCCAAGCACTTCACTCAATAAACTGATAAAATTCATAAAGTGGTTTGCAAATGAGTTCCCAAGACTTGTTAATGTGTTTCTTTTCGTTTATCATATTTCTGAAAGAACACATTCAAGGTCATAGTGCTCAGTATGATCATTTCTAGAGGCATTCCATGGCTAATTTTTATCTGTGATGTCCTGTTTTAATTAGCTGAGGTCATCTAAACATGATTTTTTTTTTTTTCTATGAGCTCAGACCTAACACCTTTTAACCTTGACAGGATCTTTAATTTCATTGAACATTCCTCTTTTGACCATTACTCTTCCATCCACCACCAACAGCAGTATGACAAAAATCACCCATCCTCTTCTTTCAATTTAATGAATTCCAGAATTTGTAGGAGACACAACCTCACAATTATGGGTTTCAGAAAAAAAAGTGAAGAAGAAAAGTGAAGAAATTAAGAAAAAGTGAATTAGTGGACTAGATGATCTTAGAGGTCTTTTCTAACCTGAATTTTAACCCCAGGTCTTCTCTAACCTTAAAAATTTCCTTTACTTACTTCACTTTTTAATCCAAAATACATGATATTTTTCAATGTCACATGATCATGTTTTAAATTATGCAATATAGTACTATTGCTCGTCAACACAAAACATTATATATATAGGTGCCTATGTAGTTTTATTTATCCTCTATGTAAAAGTTTGAGCATTTTCTTCTGCCCTTAGCTGCATTTTTCCTATCTGAATTTCTTTTGTTCCCTTCAAATATACTTGCTAAAGCCCCGAAGAGGTGCTAGGAGATAAAATATCATGCATAAAAGTTTAATTAATTTAAGCTGTTTATTCAGTGACTAAAGTCAAGGCAACTAAGGTAGTTGTAAATATTCAATCAAGTATCTTCATTTAAACTTTTAAACCCTATGGTAACCAAAGGCAAACAAGAAATAACTTTTTGGTACAAGAAACAGCCCTTAGTTAAAAAAGCAGGTGGCAGTGTAGGAGGAATGTATTCTTTGTGTTTGCTAATGTAATGTTCAGTATGATTTAATAAAGTCTCTTCTCAGCATCTGGGTAATTTCTATGCATTTCTATGCAAGTTAGTTCCTAAGTCTAACAGTCTTCTCATGCTGTGTGGATTTTGCAGTATTAATTACCAGCAGACCAAGGACAGAGCTGCTAAAGGTGTAATACAGAAATTATCATGGTTCCTGTTAGTGAAAAGAAGATAGTACATTACAGTGTTCTCACTCAAGCCATTTAAATTTAAACACTGTATAAATGCAGAGTTTAGAGTAATTGTGTTTCATCATGTATTGGCAAGGCATTATTTCTGTTCACTGCTATATTTTGGAGAGAAATGATACATTTCCATGACTAGATATAATTTCCCCATACCAATTTTTGCTGATTTTTCAACATGAAGAAAAATTAACATGTAGCTAATACATCCAGTATAACAGTGTATCATTTTTATAATAGAAATTAAGACAGAAGGCTCACTGGAAAACAAACAAACAAACAAATAAATAAATAAATAAATTCAGAAGTAATCAACACTACTCATTTTAAATACTTATTGGGGTGTTTATCCTCTCATTTTTTCCAAGCTGTATGAAAAAGAAAGTGCACTGAATTGCAAAGCAGTATGTTTTCACTAAAGAAACTTTTCATATTTAGTTTAACATTCAGGCACGTTTACAACAGTGGGGGCTGTCTGGGTCTGAACACCTGTCTGTTCTGTGTGTGCCACATGATGCCACTCAAGATGATCTGCTTCATAACCTTCCCCAGCACTGGGGTAGACTGACAGGCCTATAGGCCTCTGAGGGTCCTCCTTCCGGCCTTTCTTGTAGATCGGCATCACATTTGCCAGCCATCAGTCAACTGGGACCTCCCTCAATAGCCAGGACTGCTAATAAATTACGGAAAGAGGCTTGGTGAGCAGTTCCACTGTCTCTTTTACTACTGTTGGGTGGACTCCATCTGGTCCTATAGACCTGTGTAAATCTAAGTGGTGTAGCATGTCACTATCAATTTCCTCTTGAGAGCTTCCTCAAGAGCTTCTTTTTTCTCCCCATTTCTATCTATCAGCTTAAGGGGCTGGGTACCCAGAGAACAACTGGTGTTACTACTAAGGACTGAGGCAAAGGCATTAAGTACCTCAGCTTTTTCCTCATTTCTTGTCACTGTATTTCCTTTCACATCCAATAAAGGATGGAGATTTTCCTTAGTCCTCCTTTTCTTGTTTATATATTGATAAATACATTTTTACTGTCTTTAATGGCAGCGATCAGATCAAGCTTTAGTTGGGCTTTGGCACTTCTAATTTTCTCCCTGCACAGCCTCGTGACATCTTTATAGTCCTCCTGAGCGGCCTGCTCCTTCTTCTAAAGGCCATAAACTCTGTTTTTTTCCTGAGCTCTAGCCGAACCTCTCTGTTCAGTCAGGCCGGTCTTCTTCCCTGTCAGTTCATCTTTCAGCACATAGGGATGGCCTGCTCCTGCGTCTTCAGGATTTTCTTCTTGAAGAGTGCCCAGCCTTCCTGGACTCCTTTGTCCTTCAGAACTGTCTCCCAAGGGACTCTGCCAACCAGTCTCCTAAACAGGTCAAAGTCTGCCCTCTGGAAGTCCAAGGTGGCAGTTCTGCTAACCTGCCTCCATACTTTTCCACGAATTGAAAACTCCATTATTTCATGATATATAATGCAAACTACTGCCCTATATGAATGTGCTCTGTTTTGAGAAGCAGTGTTATTCAAAACTGGCTCTTCATTGATATGAAGTCTATGCTCTTGACTTGCCACGTGAATCTGAGGAAAGCAGAGTCATGGTGTTAACTTGGATTTATTTTTCATGTTTGGATGGTTAGATACGAGCAAAGCAATTTGTAAGAATTTGTGAAATAGGCTAAATCAGAGAATTCTTTTGCTGTATCATTATAAAATGTATGAAATACAACGTACACAGACATGCAGTTCTCAGAGAAATCCAATGATATTATCTCACAGTCTTACTTTTCCAAACAATATTTTAATTTCATTCTAAAATCATGCTAATCTCCTCGTAGGACACAAGACCCATGTGGCTTCAAATATCTGAGATTTATTAAATGAGTAGGGCTTTATTATTAATGATTTTGACTTCATGCCCAAGTCCCTAATTAATATACTGTAACAGAGCTAAAAAGAGAGCTGTATTTTCAAAAATATTGTGATAATGAACAAAAGCAAAAATTATCATCAATATTTATAATCTCTTTCAAAGGACTGATGGTTTTGGCAGCTTGAAAAAAAAATAACTTTTTATTTTCTTACAGCAAGTATGAAATTAAAGACCTTGAAATAAGTAAGTATTTCACTATGGACAGATTTGAAAGAAAGCTCAATGGCAATGGTTAGGAACAACAACACAATGAACATTCACTGAGTGTGTGAATAGAATATAAATCATATATATGATTCATAATCTCTGAAGAGCTAAATGTTATTGTTTCAAAGATGAGGGCTCCTGCAAATTTTAGATTAGTACATCTGTGCTATCTGCATAGAGGAACAGGGACTCGGTAAAACTGAAACAGAAGAGAAGATATAAACGGTGCAAACAGAATAAATGCAATATAGGAGGAATGGAAGACATCAACCAATAAACAAACAGAATAGAAGGAAAAAAAGCAATAAAAAGGATTCTACAGACAAAAGAGAGAACATATCAATACTAGTACTACTGATTAAAAATGAAAAAGAAATACTGAGATTGAGTAACTGAAATTCAGTATTGAAAGCATTTTTCCTTAAAATGTTATAAAAACACAAAAATATCTTATTAACAGGCAACATTAGGTGTTATGATTATGAGTGTATTCAGGAATTGACTAATCTCTTGTACTCCCAGCTCCAAGTGTCTGCATTGCGGCACATGGGACATTGTAACCTGGTTCTGCAAGACTTGTTTGGCTCTACAGCATGAAGTTTCCTACTCCCCTTGTGTCACTTTGGCTGGAGTCCTTGTTTCTACTGTAATTCCAAAAGCATAATAAATTCACTGAAGTTCAAATTAAGTTTAAATTGTACTTTACATCATTCATCCCCTCCAGGACACAGAAGTCCTTTCAAAGAGGACATCCAGACTCTAGACTCTCTGACATCTGGAGTTCCTAATGGTGGGCAATGCTGATGCTCATCCAGGCTTTTAACCACTGTAGATGAGGTATGATTTTGACAAAGGTCTTTTGGCAGTGTGCGTATCTCAAACCCACCTAGTTTCTTGTCATTTTGAGCTTCCTGGGTATACATGTCTGATATACATGCAATGAAGAGGCTTGCAAGCTAAGATCCGATTACTTTGGAGGAGAAAATTTAAAAAGATTATTGCTAACAGAAGTGAGATTAAATTGTTAACATAATATTGCTTTGAATGCCTCTTTCAAAATAACTTTGGAAGTCTTCAAAGGGTGGAGTATTACAAAGTATAATTTGTTTAGAATTTTGAAGGTGAATACTCTGTGAGTAGTGCCGTTTTCAGTACTACCACTACTGGTATTTGTTCTGTGTCATGGTATGTTATGTTCTTTGCTATTTGTTCTTTCTTTATGGTATGTTCTTCCTTTGCTATTTGCTACTTTTGTTCTACACATCCTTTTCCCTCTATTCTGCTCATGTACATTACACATATAAACTATTAACTGTGCAAAAAGTGGTATCATTGTTCAACTAAGGAAATTCAAAGGACTGAATTGTAGTAACAAAGTCTGAAACCCAGTTCTGCGACCACTAGTAAAATATTGGCCACTGCTGGAAATATATTCCACATTTAGTTTTTTATTTGAGAAAAAAAAAAAAAAAAAGAATGAACAGCAAATCTTAATAAGCCTAAAAACATATTAAGAACTGTAATGAAGTACATTCCGCACATCTATCACCTAAACATCCAGAAAGTCATAAGTCAGCAGCCCCAGCTACACCGATGTCAATTAAGCCTTCTGTCCTGTACAGCTAATTGAAACTCCATGACATGACAATTATCTTGGGGAATTAAGAACTCTGATGTACAAAAATTATCTACAGGGACAGTATTTCCTTCACAATTCAGTGAGAAAGGCTGGACAGCAAGTTGAAGCTGAAAACTTTTTCTGCATTTTGTCTGCAGACTGCGTATTAAATTACATGACAGAAACCATAAATTTGAGGGATATCCTAATTTGAGGGATATCCTGGGATTTCACGCAAAGGAAGGAAACAGCAAAAATGAAGCAAGAGCACTGAACATGTTACCATTATCATGAAGATCATAAAAAAAAAAAAGTAAAAATAAAATAGAGAAGTGTTTTAGAATCACTGTGCAGCAGTCTTTGTAAAACCAGAACAGCTATACCATATATCACGCTCCACTTACTGCTTGGCTATGAGAAATGCTCACATTTGCATTTGTAAAAATTCCAGCTGTACTTAGTATTGATTTATATCATTAGGGACGGTTTATTTTTCTAGACAGAATGTACGGAATTCCTAAGGACCATTGTCTCAAATCCTAGAGAAGGAAACACAGCTATTAGTCTACCAGATTGTACATTTTAAGTAGCATCAAGTTTTTGAAGATTTCTGTGAGTTCTATCTCAAACACAGGCTGCATGCTTCCCAGGTGACAATAACAGTCTGTACCACAACTGTCCTTTACATATCAGAAGAGATATGATGCCTGAATAATAGGCTGAGTCTGACTGCTGCTTGGCATCACAGTTTACTTCACTATGTATTTCAAACTATGACTTGAAGTCCAGCTTTTTAGCACCGGGACAGAGGTCTTGAATAGCTTCTGACATACATGGGTCAGATGACTACAGTGAAGCAATGTGAGGTAGTAAGAGCAGAATTGAAGAGCAAAACATTCTGTACTGAGGACTTGCTATCCATACATCTTTTTCGGGGTTCTTCTTCAGACTAACTCATACAATCTATCTACATTTTATTGTTTTGTTAGTGTATGTTTATGTCATATACAGAAGGTTCTAGTTTTATGGAGGAAATTAATTGGGAATTTTAATGAATGCAGGAACCTTAAGAATCCAGGAAAACTTTACTGTGCAAAACAGCAATCTCCACTTATTATTGTAATAATAATTTAAGCATATATGGATATATGTCAGGTAATGAATTGTAGTAACGCTTTAGTGTTATTCATTTTCAGTCTGAAAAAAAAAAAAAAAAAAAAGTATAATAATAACAGCTTTTAAGAGAGTAGAAGAAATATAAGAAAAAGGAAAAACAAATATCTTGCCAAAGCCAAAGGAAGAAAATAACAAGCCAGGAATCTGATCTTTTGATTTCAAAACACAAACCTCAACAATCAAATTACTGCTGAATTTTTGTTTTGAAAACTGCCTTTTCACAAAATGCAGATGGTAGTTTACTGCTGCCTTAAATAATTCATATTTACTGCAGGAGTTATGCTGTACTGTGGTGGGCTGACTGGCTGCCAGACCCATATCCAGCCACTCTCTCATTCACCCTCCTCAAGAGGACAAAGGAAGGAAAGAAGATGGAAAAGCTCATGGATCAAGATGCCCCTCTTCCAGGGGGGCTGGTAGTAACTGTGTCCAGACATGCTTCACTTTGTTTCACAGAAGCCTCTGCAGCTCCCTGCCATGGTCTCTGCACCCAGTACATATAAACATGGCTAAGGGTATAAGCAACATTTTAGTATCTTTAAGAAATCATCTTTTCTCTAACAAAGCAACATGTCTACTCAATATATGTAGTGGGAAGAATTCCTGCCATATTTTTTGTCTTTGTTAAATCATTGGTCTGAAAGATTTCATTTGTAATACGAATATAACTGAACTGCTGTCCTAGAAGACAACTAAATATGCCATTTTAATCTCACTCAGCCACATACATCTTTGCCTTGCTGAATTTCAAGTACAGACTATACCTCCTCTAAGGCTACCTGTGCTGCAATCAAGCAATGTGCTATATCCTTCAGTCCCAAATGAGCACAAGTTAATACAGTTTCTTACATAACAAGCTGTTTCATACATTCTTCAAAACAGCTACACAAAGAATGAGTACTTTAAACGATCCCATACTTTTTCTTTGCAAACTGTGAGGTCTTTCCGGAAAAGATTATGCAAAAAGCAGGGTGAAGCTTTTGCTCAACTATATCCAAGAAAGTACCACTACAGCTTTTGAGATGAGATACAACTGCAAACATATTATATGTTGATTTAAGAAACAATAATAATGGCAGACTCATTATGCTTCAAAACACTTAGAGGTTTTGGCATTAAATAAGGGTCAAAAATCACTAAACATATAAATGAGTGACACTCATTAAAATAAATCACATAAAATGGCACTTGTATGATAACATGTTGTGACAGTACTACTGCTTTCATAAATAAAGAGTGAATATTAAACGTTCATAGCAAAATATTTCACTAGGGTAGATTGCAAAGTTTGACATGGTCAATTCATCACTGCAGAAACCAGACAAAGCTCAGTCTGCTGTAGTCAGGAAGCTCATTATTTCATTAAATTTGAACTATATCTACAACTCCAACATTCCTTTTATTATAAATAATCACCAAGAAGTTGAATGGTAATTGTCAACCTCCTACACCACAATTTGGCTTCCAATTTAAATGAAGGCTGAAAAGCAAAAAACAGTCATTGTCAATAAAACTGCATTGGACTCAATCTGTACAGAAACCACATGGACAGATTCAATGACTTACTATTTGTTCAGCAATTCAGAACTGGGATAATTGCTCAAGAAAAAAAAAAAAAAAAAAAAAAAAATCAATAGATTTTTACAAGCTCAGAGTGGTTAAGGTAGGAAGGGACCTCAGGAGGTCATCTGGTCCAACCCAGACTGGGACACTTACAGCAGGTTGACCAGACCATGTCCAGGAAGCTTCTAAAGATCTCCGAAGAAAGAGACTCCACTACCTCTGTAGGCAACTAGTTCCAGTGCTCCATCACTTGCACAGTAAAGGAATATTCCTTATGTTTAGACGAAACCTCTTGTGTTCTAGTTTGTGCCCATGACCTCCTGTCCTGGAATGGGACACCATTAAAAAGAGCCTGGAATTGTCTTCTGTGTAACTTCCCTTCAGGTATTTATACTTTTTGATAAGATCCCCCCTGAGCTTCCTTTCTCCAGGCTGAACAGTCCCAGCTCACAGAAGAGGTGCTCCAGTCCTTTGACCATGATCAGTCAAAACTAAAACTACAGTAAGGGTCAGCTTTACAGAATCACAGAATCACAGAATTTCTAGGTTGGAAGAGACCTCAAGATCATCGAGTCCAACCTCTAACCTAACACTAACAGTCCCCACTAAATCATATCCCTAAGCTCTACATCTAAACGTCTTTTAAAGACCTCCAGGGATGGTGACTCCACCACTTCCCTGGGCAGCCCATTCCAATGTCTAACAACCCTTTCGGTAAAGAAGTTCTTCCTAACAACCAACCTAAAACTCCCCTGGCGCAACTTAAGCCCATTCCCCCTCGTCCTGTCACCAGGCACGTGGGAGAACAGACCAACCCCCACCTCGCTACAGCCTCCTTTGAGGTACCTGTAGAGAGCGATAAGGTCACCCCTGAGCCTCCTTTTCTCCAGGCTGAACAAGCCCAGCTCCCTCAGCCGCTCCTCATAGGACTTGTTCTCCAGGCCCCTCACCAGCTTCGTAGCCCTTCTCTGGACTCGCTCAAGCACCTCGATGTCCTTCTTGTAGTGAGGGGCCCAAAACTGAACACAGTATTCAAGGTTTAATTTAAGTTCTGAATTAAAAGGAGGATAGAAAGCAACTTCTCAAGTTTTTGAGCATAGTCTTTCATTCTGAGAAGCATAAACGTAACAGGTCCACTTTCACAAACTATTTAAAGCCGAGTGTAACATCATTGGACTCATCTGCATAGTTTATTCACATTGGAATATTGTTCAACACCTTCACTAAATAGATGGGTAGAAATCTCCTTGTCCATCAAAGTCTGAATTTCCTCAATCTGTTTATACTGTCATAGTTCTATAACAGCAGTGTTATTTAACTTCAATACTTTTCATATAGATAGATTTTGTCTTTTACTATTTTTTAAACTTTTCTTTGTTGTCATCTGACATTGTTTGCTGAAACATTGCCTTATCTTTAACAAGTTAAAAAACAAGGCTCAAAATCTTTAAATATAATTCAAATATAACAGAGATAAAAATTCTAATCTTGTTGATAGGCAATGAGTTTCAAGTTACTGATTTCTTCTTAAAGGTTTCAACTTGTGCCGATTTCAGAAAGGAACATTTTTTGAAATCTTGAAAATTATTAGGAGTCAAAAAAATTGCTTTTCCCATTCTTTTAATGGCAATACCTCTGAAATACTAGATCAAATCCCACTAAATTAAAAACAGAAGCATGGAAGAACAGATGTATAGAAAGAAGTCTTTCCTGTTCTAAATATTGTCTATTGCATACAAGCCAGTCTATATGCTACTGGAAATCTGAATCTGATGTTTACTCTTCACTGGTTGAAGACTTACACAGAGAAATCGAGAGGCTCAGAGAGATTGAAGAGCCTATAAAAGCAGTGCTCAGAGAACCAGTGGACTTTGTGCCACTAGAAACTGGCCACAAAGGAGCTGTTGCACTAGGTACTTATGCTTCATTTAGGACTAAAGCTCTAAGTTAGACACATTTGCCTCCTGAATGCTAAATGTAGATATATAGGTATTGCAGAACATCTACTTTAAAAATCTAATACAGGTGGTGTGACAGACCTATTCCTAATCGTACAAATAACTCTTACTGACAGATAGCTGCCATCACAGAAAGCTCTAATTTCAGCAGGCAGAACAGCCAACTTTTTTGTTGCTGTTTTTCAATGATCCTATCAGCTAAGTTTGCCTTCAAGGATTCTTCAAAGGCAAAAGATACATGACTACTTGATAAATATGGTATTTCAAACCCTACCTACTACCCTCCTTGATCACTGCACTGACTAGTTTTATCATAAAATCTTTAAAGTTTTAATGTATTATATCAGTTTAAGTCACTAGCTAAAGAATCCCTTTTAACAACAGAAGCAATATTACACTATTTTTTATCAAACACTTTAATTAGACTTTTCATCAAAAATACAAGCTATCATTTTCCTTGTATAGTCTTACTATTTTCAAGTTGGTTGCTAACCATTTGCCATTTACTAGATATTTAAAATATGTGAAGCTATGTGTTTAGATAAGAAACAATTTCATCACAAATTAAGAAACACAGAATTCAGATAATTCTCCCCACACTCTGGGTGTGGCATTCTAAACCTTTCCTGGAAACCTACTATGGAGAATTATATACATTCCTAATTATTTTAGATAGAAGATCTGCCAAGGAACTGGGATATGGAAAATCATGTGCTTCAGAACCTTTCCACAAAATAAATATTACTGTTTAAACCTAAAATGCAGCACCTATTATAAAAGCCAAATTTGAATAATTATGTACTGATGCTTTCAGTTTAAAATTATTTATCTAGAACATTCTTTGTTCTTAGTGGTGAGGTTAGTCTTGATACACTTCCGTTTAGATATTTTTATGCCTATACTAGAATATCTTGTTCACAGAGGGAACTTCACAGTGTGAAGTCTTCTTCACAGTGAAATATCAGGACCAATGAACTGTATTTGCTCTATTTAGCACCATCATCTTTTTCAACTCTTAAAAGATGCCAGGATTATTGCTGTATGTAAGAAATCAAAGCAACATTAAAAAAAAAAATTAAACTGAAAGCACTGACAAATATAAACAATAAGAAACATTTCTAGGATGGCTTTTCCCCCATGATACATGCCATTTTGAAATGAAACAAATTAGACTTTTAATTAAACAAACAAACCAACAAACCTTTCTCAACTTTCCAACTTTTTTAAAGCTTCAAAAATAAATGAAACCATGTATCAATTAAAACAAAACATTATAGTTTGCTTTAAGGCTTCATGCAAATTTTTAAAATAATTCTTTCCATGATATATTACATTTTTTCATAGCATAAAGTATCTATACAACTCCAAAGAAAGTATGAGAGCTCTAATGGACTTCTCACCAAAAACATTTGTCAAAAACTATAAGTAAGCTGTTGGTAAGCTTTCAGGCATGTCTAAACCAAAGTACACTTTGATCAATCCTCCTTCTTTAGACTGGTCCCTACAGAGTGGCTACATAAATTTAAGGTCTTCCCACCCAAAGCACTTTACTGACTAGGGATCACCAGAGTAAAACGACAGTTCAGCTAAGCTGCTGACCTAAGCATGGTGGAATTTTCCACAATAAATTTGATAGCACAGAAGACAGCTGTTACAGGACCAGCTTAAGATGGGAACAAATTATCTCAAGAACTAAGGGTCACCTACTATCTTAATCACTTTTCACTCCCAGAGCACAGCAGTTACTACCAAGATTTCCTCCCAACATCCAGTGATTTGATATAAACAAGCTGCAACACTTGCATTTGTGGGGAAAAAAAAGAAGAAAGAAAAAAAAAAGGAGGGAGGGAGGGAGGGAAGGAAGGAAGGAAGGAAGGAAGGAAGGAAGGAAGGAAGGAAGG